>JARHVA010001787.1:177500-1377500 GCA_037957365.1 Torreya grandis
TCTTTTCCTTCATCATTATGCTGAGCTAAGAAAGTCCTATTGATAATTTGGCCTCCTAAGCCAAATTTCAACCCCCATAGTTCAAAAATTCTACTAAGGCACTCAAATATTGTGTATTTTTACCTTAGATATTTTCATGGTCCTCAAAATTATCTTATCAAGCCTTGGTTAGTATTGTTTAAGGTTATTTTGATAAAATTAAGGTAAATGTTACTCTTAACCTTACGGTTGTATAATCATCCCTAGCATGGTAAATTAGGTACATGGGTGTTAAGTGGAATATGGGGTCATTTAGAAACATTTAATGTGTTTTACATGTCATATCCTAAAAAGGTGGAAAATCAACTTTATCACATTGCATTCCACTCTCAAAGTGTTTTATTGATCTATTTGGTAATGTTCAAGAGAAGTTTTGAAAAGAAATTAAAAGTGTAAAATATAAAAAATATATGGAAATGTCACTACACATCCATATATTAATTTACAAATGGGGGCACTTGACATATCATCTCCATCAGTCTTCAAGCAGAATAGACAATTTTCATAGCAGAAAGAGAGAGTTTTCAAGTAGTTCATATAGGTTTGTCAAATAAAGATCATGTATAGGAAAATGAATGGATTAATTTATGAATATTAGGCCTAGATAAATTCTTTTTATGGAGTTTCAAGTAAAAATTATTCATAAACCAATGCCTTTCCTCTATAGATCTCCTTGCAGCTCAAAAAAGCTAATCAGGTTTCTATTTGGTATAGATAGAGGAGAGAGAATGAGGACCTAAGATTTTTGTCAAAGTATATGACCATATTTATATTAAATATTGTGGAATTAATCCTAATATTGGCTCTCCATCCTTTATGAAAAATCACCAATAAGGTGAATGATTCACTATGTCTCATCCATCTAGATAGGGGTTCAGGTTTACCTCAATATCTTCACTTTTGAGATCATTATAAATAATAATGATATTATAGAGGATATAAGATGTCTATGTATCAAACCTAAATTATTTTAAAAACTCATTTGGTACATGTGAACCATTAGGGTACAAGAAACCTTCTTGTGGAATAATCTACAAGTTGATAACAATGAGGTTATTAATACTTTAAGGTCTCCACTAGTTGAAAATGTTGGTGAGGTCTTAAAACACTTTAAAAACTATTTTAGGATATAAAAAATGGATTTTAAGTGATCTAATGGACCTAAAAACCCATAAACTGGTGATCACCTATAATTTCCATATGTAGTCAAATAGTTTATAGAAATCAAGATAAAGTAACCTCGTTCAAGTCTCATGAATGTGTCGCCATTACTTAGTCTCTTTGAAGTAAGTGAAACACATTAAAATAATATATGATGATTATCTCAAAGAGGTTTAGAGCACTATTTAATAGTAAAAGGGTCATAATGTCTCTTCTTTAGGTCAACATAAGAAGACTGGTGAACCTACCCTATAGGCCTGTAAGACCTCTAGATCACCTTTGGTAATAAAAATATAGTTGAGGAAAGTAATATTATCTTTTTGAATCCAAATTAAGTTGAATAATCATAATAAAAAGGTCATATAGTAACAATGATCACTTTTGAATCTCAAGTGTAGTTTATTTTGCACTCTTAGGGACTGTGTAGGCTAAGTTGAATTATGAAAGACTAGACAAAAAATAGACTTGTTGTGAGGAGAGATAGATGTATAGGGGAACCCAAAGTAAAATTATGTGAATGTTAGAATGTTTTATCTCTATTATATTTATCAAGAAAATAATCATAAAGGATGTTAATTTTGATAAACTTAGTTAGAGAAAGCTTTGAGCTCATATAGGCTTGTTATTAGTGAAATGAGAAAAAGGATGCACCTTGCATTGAAATAGGGCCTCTTATGATCAAGGAGGATGTGAGAATACATGAAATATGTTGTCATGATAATTAAATAAACCTAAATATTTGAACAAAGGAAGAGACCTCTCACATAACTAGAAAACATATAACTACCACTTACAAGCAGGGTTATGAGGAATGAAAACGTGTAAAGAGCTATGCATGGATGAGAAAGAAAGATGTGTTAATAGACATATATAATTATTTTACAAGGATAATGTTTTTTAATTGAATTAATTTTTTCCTCTGAGGTATGGGGATCCTAATAGACTAGCTAGTCCTAGTAGACCCAATTGGGCATGCACATGCCAATAATGAGAAAATAGGGCTATGACTACAGATTGAAAAAAAATTGGAGAAGTGAAGGTATGAAAATATACCTAGTAATTTATAATACCAATTTCACAATGTATTCATTCAATTTTTTGTTCCTTGAGACAAGAAAGAGCCTAATGTCATAATTAAATCTATTAGGCCTAAACAAGTAGTTACAGGTCTATACATGGATAATGAAGAACATTTGCATGTTTAGGGAGTGTTTGAGGTTGGAAAAAATTATAAGAGGGTGATGAAAATGTCATAAGGTAAGTCCATGGGGTTTTAACTCAATAAATATGGAAAAAGATGAACTTATAGGCATGTAGGGTCAACTTTACTATGAAGCAAAAAAACCCTAGGCATAGGTGTGAGGGGTTTATAGACACTTAGAGAAGTGGATAGAGAATAAAAATAATGAAAATATTTTTGTAAGGATATCACAAAGCTCATATGGTGTTTATAACCCAAATCACATGTTTTATTTCCTTTTCATGTAAGTTTTATTCTCTTGACCTCCTAGAATGCAAGATTTTGGCTTGAAGAGCAACTTTTTTTAGGTTGGTACACCAAGGAGCAGGTGCATGGGGATATCAAATGCTAGGTATATTTGAGTAGGGTTGTATAATTAACTTTATTGGTATTAGTTTTTTAGTTTAAGCCCTTAGGGATATGAACAATAGTTAAGAGATCATGCATGTTTGAACCTACCTAAACCAATCCTAATGACCTGATGGAGGAAATATTTATAAATTTTCACTAAAATTCATTTAATTATATTGGGAGACACCTATAAAACATTTTACACTTTGATAAGGTTCTAATCATGGCATTAGTTTTTATGAACAACTATATAGATGCACCAGAACCCTATTTTTTATAATATTTAGTGATAAATCCTAGGTATAAATCTATGTGAATAGTCGAAGATCATTCAAGAGGATGGTGTGAAGTTTTAAAAAATATATTATGTCAAAAAATACTCTCAATTCCTCTTAAAAATGTTCTTACAAACCTAAACTAAAGAAGTAGTCTATAAGTGCTAGTGAAAGGTGACCTAGTCACCTAAATGAGATAGAGTTAAAAATGTGCATTATTTGAAAGGAATAAATCATGGTATAATATGATTTTATACAAATAAAACATGCTCAATTACCAATTTATAAGATTATATGTAAGTCTCATGGCCATGCTAGTAACTAGCACCAAGTGAGTAGGCTTAGTTTCCTAGTAGGCCTATTTGGTCAATAAGAGAAGATGTTTATTGGCATATAGGGATGATAAAGGAGTAAATTAAGGGTCATAAACACCCTTATACTACCTCATGGAGGTGAGAAATCACATTTCATATCCATTATGGAGTATAGGGTAGTTTTTCAAGCCTTATTGATAGGCAAGAGAGAGGTAGGCTACTTAATACTTCATGGAGGCCAAGATGGACTGAATTTATACCTTTATAACTATCAAAAGGAGAGGTAGTTGACTAAGTTTTCATTCTCACACTTTTAATGGGGCTAACCAAAACTAAAGGAGCCTCCACTAGACCATTTCCTACATCATACTCTCATTAAAAGCCATCATGTAATTAAGGCAACGCATGGAGATTAGTGAGTTATTGATAATGATTATAACTATTAATTGAATGAATTAAGGTCATAATGACCTATTATACACACTTTCATGATATATTATCTTCTCTTTCCCTTATTTTTTTCTATAAATTGAGGCAAAAGGGCCATTATAGGCATCCCTCAACTGGGTATGAATAAACTCTGCCCAAATTATACCTTATAGCCTTTTGAATCAATAAAAGGAATATTTCATATTATTTATGCTAACTTAGTGTGTTTCATAATATTTTATTCTCACAAGTGTTGAGTTTTATATTCCTTTGTAGGTCTTTGTTCTCACCTACTTGGTAGGATACTATCCTAAACAAGTCATATGATGTGTGGAAATGCTAGTGACTATGCTTGAAGTGAAATATGGTTGTTAGTGTATTAAATTAGGCCTCTAATCCATCACCTTCAAGTTACATCCATATACCATAACCTTCATGTGAAGCACTGATGCTTAGGAGTCTTTTAGAGATAGTGGTCTAGTCACTAGACCTTTTTTGATTCACAAGTGTTGTTGAAGGGTTAGTAAGAGTGGAGATGACATTATTGGTGTATCAATACTTTATATTATGTTTTATTTTATGCATTTCTTTATCCATTTTCATCATCAAGTTAGTATATTTTATGAATTGAGCCATAGTTGATGCACTAGGGGATATATCCCCAAAACTAGAGGTTTACCTCATCAATTAGGCTACCCACACCTAGAGGTGATCCCATTGTATTATATGGATGAATTAGGTCTAAAAAACCTCTACCTCAAGGGTGTAATATATACTAATAACACTTTCTATCATTCTTGGTGGGATTAGGATTCAATCAAGTTAAAACATACACTCTCATCATTTGGCAACCTCAAGGAGTTGCAATTATTTTGGTAGTAGATTACCATTTAATATATCATGTCAAGGGTCATTAAAAGGTATTTATCTAAGGGTAATAATAGTTTATTAATGGTATTTCATTTTATTCTTTAGTTTTTTATGATGTGTAATGGATGCATATGAAGGGAACTTCTATTTTACACCTCCTTATCATCATGATGGATCACATCAATCCTATGATCCTATTTACTTCCAAGAACATCACCCTTACCTTCACATCATAATTAATACCCCTCCTATCATAATTACTACCCCTCTTTCCCTCCCTAACCATAGTTTCAAGATACACCTAGTTTCTCTAATGAGTTAGAGGAGTTAAAAATCATGATTCAAATCATTGATAGTGAGATATTAACCTTGAAGGAACAACAATATCAATGTAACCAATCCTATGATCTTCCACCTCCTTATGCCCCATGTCAATATCCTTGGACTACTACTCCCATGCTAAACAAAAACTAAGATGAGAGGAAGGTTACATAAGTTATGACAAGGAGATTCCCAAGATTTAAAATCCCCTCACCTCTTTCTCAAGCTCAAGTTGTACATGGATGTATAGATATTCAAAGAGATAAATAAGTTGTGAGTACCATGCCTAATAAGTTCCCAAAATTTTAGAGTGCATCCTCACCCCCTAAAATCACTCAAGAACAACCTATGAATCCTTATGTTCCTACTCCAGTAGTTAGACATTATTGCCATCCCATCATCTCCCTATTTAAAAGAGGACCTATGGTTTGGAGAGTATATGAGGAGAATATAAATGAAGAAGAATCTATGGAGGTTATTTCAATAAGTATATCATTTTTTTCAAGTTATCCATCTATGCTTCATATTGCAGTCATTCATGAGAATTAATATACACCTAAGTTTGACAAAGTATTTGAGAAGTGGGAAAGGAAGAATGTAGTGTATTCAAATGATTTCCCTTATTCATGTCTTCAAAAACACCAAAATCAAACTAATGCTCCTAAGGCTCCAAAGTGGAAGACAACTCTAGCAGTTGTTAAGCAATCCCATGAAGCGTTTTTCTTTCCCATCCTCCCCTTATGTGTAGAGAATCTAGTTGTAATGAAGGCATAATTGGAACATTTAAATGTGAGAGGGAAGTGTTATGACCAAAATTTTCACCCTAGGAGAGGTTTTTCATTCCTCTCCAAATTTATCTAGCTTAAGATTACCTCTAGGCCTATGGGTTGCCTATAACATAGGTAAACCTCTAGGTTAAAGGGTTAGCTCCCTTGATTTATATTTTAGGATCATATACTACACTAGAACAATCACTATTGGAGGTCAAAAGGGAAGAATAAAACTAAAATTAACCTATATTAATGGAGGTGATAAACCAAAGATACTTACACAAACATACTTGCATTTACCCTAAGAAAGAAGGCTACTAAAACTAACCTCAACTCAGTTTTCTTCTAATTTCTACATGGAGGTAGATTGATATGCATATCTAGAGGTGGGTGAAAATAAAGTTTGATAATAGATACTACTAGTCTATCTCACACTTCAAAACATACTTAACAAACACATACACTTCATGAGACCTATTAGAAGAGAGCATTACTCAAACAAAACATGTAAGAGTAGAATGGAAACAAGAAGAAGACATTCATCACTTGTCATCCAAGTACACTAATTGACATACTTAGGTAAGATTTATAGAGATAAAATCAACTTCAAAACTTTATTCAAAGGAAAAACAAGATGTCAAACCAATAGAGCTTTTCCATACCAGGTGTGTGTAAGATATAAATGCTAAAATGGCTTGCATATATAGAACATAAGAGAGGAGGAAGTGAAGCTGGACAATTACAAAGCTAAGTGTCAAGGCATGAAATATAGTTACAATATAAGAGAATGATGTGGAAAAGAGGTCAGGAAGTTGTCATGAACAAGTGTTAATCTAAAACATAACATCTTCCTTAATTTGGTGTAGGGATCTTCACTACCTTTCTTGAAACTGCCTTGATGATGAAGAATCCATTCAACTACTTTTAACTATATTAGAATTTATTAACATATGTTACCTAATTTAAGAAGTTGGAAACAAGATATGACAGTCATACATGCCTCTCCAACTGATGAACTCCCCTTTATCACTTATCATTCACTTTTTACAATCATTCACTAGTCCTCTGGCCTAGATCTTCACACTTGTCACTTAGGTGACTTGAAATTGTTCAAGAAGGTTCATTGAAAAAGTTTTAAGAAACCTATTCAAAACCTATTTATTCTCTAGTTTATCAAATAGACCATAAAATATTTAGTGTGACATCTCTCACTTTCCAATTTTGATAGTCATTCTCCTTCTCATTATTTGGTCCAAAACAACTTGTAGTGATCAACTCAATAGAGATCCTTTCATTAATTATTGAGGTGAGATATGGGTATGGGGAATTAGAACAAGTCCCTAATCACCTTCTATAATGGTTTCCACCTATATATTCCTTTTTGTACATACTATTTTCTTCAAAACCTGTAGAAAACCCATATTTTTACATGTCTGTGAAAGTGATACTATGAAAAAATAGATGGTGAGAATATTGGGAGAGTGATAACCATATAAAAATAACTTTCAAGGCCAATTGGCCACTTCTAGATTCATATAACTTCATATTTTCTCCATCATGTATATACAAGGGTTTGAGGAGGATTTTAAGTCATCTAGCCTATTAGCAATGATTCATAAAATATAGATGCTTAACCTTCAAAAAATTACATTAAAATCAAGATAATTACCCCATTAAACTATACATAGCCATCCATATAAATATGAGTAAATAAAACTAGCTTTTTGAACTCCTTCTTGCATCTTGGATAGGCTTGAGAAAACATTAGGCCTAAATGACCACTTATATGTTTTCCCCTAGAAACTAGTGATTATAATTAGTCCTACACTCCCATATAAATGTTTTAAAATGAATTAGAAAGGTCATATGAGTCAAGTTAGAGGCCATGAGGGTTTAGGCCTAGTTCTAGGCCTATTAGACCTAGATTATGTATTTGCATATATGACCACCTTTGAGTGGGTATCGCATTCATTCATTCAACATTCATGTACCTTACCTATAGTTTTGCCTTGACTGTGGAGTGCCTTTGTCTGAGATAAAATAGAGGGAACTTACCCCATTTTCTTAGCCAAAATGAGACCATGGGAGCCTAATTTAGGTTATTATGATTCTCTTTACCAATTTTAAATGTTTTATCATGCTCCAATATCCCTCTACACCTTAAGCTCTCAAGACTAGCTTCTAGGTCTGTGCACTGTGGTAAATTATAGAAACTAGATTGAGTGTGAAGTTAGAAACATATATGCCACTCTGTACATTATTTTATTGTCTATGAGAATCACATGAAATGTTATTTTATCATTGTGATATTGTATTCATCATGGATATCCATCGTATCCCTTTTTCAACCTTCCAAACTTACATCCTACATGAGTCTAGGCTTGTCTATTACCTTAATCAGTTTGTAGGTGTCAATTAGGTAAATCAAAGGACCCATAGAGGTGTTGATATAGTTTTGAGTACTATAATTCATGAATTTAAGTTCCCCATGAGGTAATTAATATCACTAAACACTTTAAAAATCCATTTCTACCTTGAAACCATACTTTTATCTCTCTACTATCATTGCACTATAGGTCTACAATCAGATTGTAGATGTTTCATTTAGGGAATCATGAGATTCCTATAGGTGGTCATATTCTTGAACACTATACTCACATCATTGTTTATCTTATATTCACTATATCTATCACACCTAAATAGACTTGTATCTTTCCTTGAGATCATATAGTCATTTCACTATCATCAATATATAGGTCACTTGTAAGCTATAGGTTCATTTGGCTTTAAAGGAATTGTAGTTACTGAATGTTCCTTGGTAAATATTTGTTTGAGTTTGGAGCTCACCAACCATTATTATCTTTTAAATTATAAACCCCTTCATGAATCAATATGTTATCTCTAGGCTTAGGATGATAGCATGAAACCATTAGGCTTACCTATACCTCCTCAGCTTCTACGAACAGAGGACATTTCATGAGGCAATATTCTTTTCAGAAAGATTAAGGTAAGTCATCTCATATGTAACTTTCTCCTAATATATGAACATATATGAATGTGCATGGTCTTGGATTTTATTTCCAACCATTATTCAATTTATTTGAATGGCTTAGTCTTACTATTATTACCTTGAGAACTTCATTAAAAAACTTGAAATTCTAAACCCCATCAACATGAATATTCAAAGCCTATTTCCAACTACTGATTTTAGGTGATAATCATAAGAAGGTCTGATTACATTCCTATACTTCTCCTTACTAACATTAATCCTCTTGAGTATAAACTTTTAATGTGAAAACTAACCATCATGCTTTGAGATGTTTAAACTAGTGTATTACCTTTGATATGAAGCCACATACATGAAGATGAAACTCTGTAACTAAAAGAAACTCTTCTATAGACCATAATGTTCAATTATAGAATAATGAGGATATTTATTCCTATCCCTCCATGTCCACACATGAAAAATATTTTAATTAAATCATTAAATGAGTTGATATTCTCTAAAATACCATATTCACTTCTTAGTTACATAAAATCAATGCAAACAGACAAGGAAAACTGAGGTGTTAGGGATGTGCAAGCAATTTGAAGGCATCAACAATATTAAATATTATTCATATAGTACGCACCAACATTATTATAACTATGGCCATGAAATGGGAGTACACAAAGACTACTTTCATACACCAAGTTCATTCCTTTCAACTCTTCTTACCATATCCATACTGAAAGAAACTCATTTGACTTTTTTGACCTACCCAAGAGAGTAATTAGAGAAACAAACTATTTTTTGTGATTTTTGGAGTTTTAAAAGCTATCTAATACTAAAAAATACTTGTGTAGATTTGAAGAGACCTCCTTTAAGTAGTCACACATGCCAGAACTATTCTAGAGTCTATACAACTTTAGAAACTACCCTTGTTGTAGTTATCTCCTTTCTTTCTATGTTAAACCTAATAAGTTTAGTTTCAAAACTAAAAACTAACACATTTATGACATATAACATGTTATCTTCCATCTTTACACTTTTTTTCTTCTTGGAAAACCATACAATTCACTTAAATGGCCAAAAGGTGGCATAATATGATATAAGATCAACTAGACAAATGTGACAAGAGATTAAAATACATTATATGACCTCAAACTATTAATTGACATTATTTATGACCTTTATGATCATTTTATTACTTAGGAGGACCATATGGAAAGTTTTAATATGTAGGAGAGTTGACTTAATTTGAACTAGGGGTAAAATTATTCAATATTTTGGTAATTTCTTAGGGGTAGCATGCTTATTATGCTAAGGACCAGTCGCCTTCTCCTATCTTTGGGAAATGGATTCAAATTTACACTCAAATGACACTAAAATTACTTTTAATAGACAACAAATATAGTAGGAAACAAACACACAAGATAATAAACCAAGACACACACTTGTGTTCTCATAAACTCTTAGGGAAAACACAAACAACTCAAGCAAACTAAACTATGTACAGACTAACCTGAAACAAATTCATCCTCCTAGATCAAAGGGGGAATTTGTACCATATATTTCTCAATGAGATGAAGGAGTGAATGAAATGATTTTACCTTTGAGCATTGGCCTTGTTGTCTTAAATTTTTTCATGTTTGCCAATCTCTTTGGCATGATCTTTAATGCAACATAATAGCTACAAACATATCACCTATGAAGGTGAATTCTTCTTTCACTTAAACAACATCAATATTCTAATGAGACCCCTCAATTGAAACTTGAATCAATGATTCCTAAACAAATAATATTTATTTGACTTCTATGGTACCTTGAATGAGATCAAATTTATTACCAGATGTAAGCTCTTCAAGCTCTTCAAGGATCTTTGTATAGTCAATACAATGTTCATCATTATCCTCTATGAGGACATATTGTTATATTTTATTGTTCACTTGAACTTCAACCTTGAAAATATCTTTAAGTTATTAGATAAGTTCCATATGTTTCTTCTAATCATCTTTTCCCTCTTTCTCCTCAAGAAACATAACTTCTTCAAACTCATCCTCTTGAACATCCCCATGAAATTCATATTCATCATAGATTGCTTAATGATGTTCCCAAAGACATGTTTGTTCAATAAGAACCTTGAATTCCTCCTAAAAAATATTATTTTTATCTCCCTAAAGAAATATATTCTCAAGACCTTCATATTCAATGAACATTTCTTGATAGGTCTACCACATGTCTTGATCATGATCTTTGTGAATAGTTACAACTTCATCTATATCTTATCTTTATTGAATTAATAAGGTTGACTTGTTTTTGTGCTCATAAATGGCAGTCCTTATAGTGAAATATTTTTCATATACACTTGTGTCATCTTCTTGATCTTCTAAAATTTTTGCTTGGTATTCTTTTCTTGCCTCCCAAAGGATGGGTTCACCTTCCAGAAATGATGAGGTAGGAGGGTGGTAAACAAGTTCATGGGTTGGAGGGGGATAATGAGGTGTCATAGAGGGATCATTAATGGGAATGGGTATGGAAGGAGACACTTAATATAATTATTTGAGAGAGAGAAGGTTCTATTTAGCTATAAAAACATCATTTTATTCAACAATCACCTCACCTTTCTCATAGGCTTCTTGAGGATATTTAATAGTTGTAACTTTGTCTTCCACATTATCAACTAAGGCTTATTTTTGATCTTGAAACTATTCTTGGATTTAATTCCAAGATGGAAAGGTTATATGTTCTTGAAGAGAAGGCATGGGGATGTTTTTTTAACATCAAATTTTTTGTCTTCACTCTCTTCATCTTTCTTTTCCCAAGAGTTCACTACTTGGTTCCAAGTTGGAACTTTGAGGTTGTTAGGCTCTTTTGGAGACTCATCTTGAGTATGGTGAATTATTTCATGAGGATAATGAGCATGATAAAGTTTATTTGGTTTCTAAGAAGACTCTTGAGGATGGAAGGGGTATATTTGTTTATCAACTATATCTTCACCTTCTTAATATTCTTCTTGAGGTCCTTCCACAATAACAAGTTGATCCTCAACTCCTTGGTTTTCCCACCTTTCAAGCCTATCAACCCACCATTAGATAGATTCTATCATTTAATTTAAATATTCATTGATGACATAGTTAGATTCCTCATCAACCAATCTCCACTTATTCATAAGGAATTGAACCACCTTTCTCATCTTCTTTATGAAATGAATAGGGATCATATCAAGCTCTTTATCCCTTTTCTTCATCAACCTTTCTAATTTTAGAAAATATGGAATGAGTGCTAGAAAGGATTTATACTGAGGTAGAATTAAATTAAGAGGATGATATGAGTATAAGTTTTATTATTGACCTTGAAAAGGTTGTCTAAGAGCTTGATAAGATAGATAGGGCTGTTGGGGAAAACTACCTCTAAGAATCAACCTCTTAAGAACTTGGATATCTTATTTAAGA
This sequence comes from Torreya grandis, assembly GCA_037957365.1. NCBI lineage: Eukaryota > Viridiplantae > Streptophyta > Pinopsida > Cupressales > Taxaceae > Torreya > Torreya grandis. The sequence goes on from JARHVA010001787.1 coordinate 189,706, forward strand.
GCCTTAAGGTTATCTTATTGATATCATTCTTCATATGCTTCTTAAAAAGGATGATCAATAACTTCATGACCATATGGATAAGGGTTGGGTTGACCATAGGGTTGATAATAACTTTGACAAGGTTATGGAGGAGCATAGTATGGTTCATAACAAGGTTGATAGGGAGGTGTGTAGTAAGAATTCTCAACATATCTAGCCATTTAAACTTCATTATTCAAATAAAACATAATATTTTTAAAAAATTCTATTAAAATAAGTACTTGAGCTACTTATATCTAGATTATTTCATCTAGAATCACCATTGGTGTTTATTTGAATGCTTCTCAAAGTTGATAGTAGGAAGAACACACCAAAAATCCTACTAGTCTTTTGAACCTTGGTCCCACCAAGCATGATAGAAATTTTATGACCAAAATTTTCACCATAAGATAGGTTATTCATGTATCTCAATTTTTTTCTAACATGGGATTACCTATAGGCATGTGGGTTACTTGGAGCAGAGGTAAACCTTTAGGTTAAAGGGCTAGCTCCCTTGATTTATCTTTTAGGTTCACACACTACACTAGAACAATCACTATTAGGGGTGAAAATGGAAGGAAAAAACTGAAATTAACCTTTAGTAATGGAGGTGATATACCAAATATATTTCCAAAAACATAATTGCATTCACACTAAGAAAGAAGACTACTAAAACTGACCTCACCTCAATGTTCTTATAGAATAAGTCTTTCTACGTGGAGGTAGATTATTATGCATATCCAAAGGTGGGTGAAAATGATGTCTAATAATAGACACTAATAGTCTCTCTCAAACTTTACAACATACTTTAAAAACACATACACTTCATGAGACCTATTGAAAGAGAGCATTACTCACACAAAACATGTAAGAGTAAAATGGAAGCAAGGAAAAGACATTCATCACTTATTATCCAAGTACACTACTTGACATAATTAGACAAGATTTTTAGAGATAAAATCAACTTTAGAAATTTATTTAAAGGCAAAATAAGATGTCAAAATATGAGGTCGTTTCCATATTAGGTGTGTACTAGATACAAATGCCAAAATGGCTTGCATATATAAAACATAAGAAAGGAGAGAGAAGAAGTGAAGTTGGAAATTCATAAATTCAAGTGTAAAGGCTTTAAATACACTTAAATTAAAGATAATTAAGTGGAAAATATGTTAGGAAGTTTTCATGGACAAGTTTCAATTTGAAACATAACATCTTCCTCAAATTGGCATAGGGTTCTTCATTACCCTTCTTGAAATTGCCTTGATGATGAAGAATCCATTTAACTATATTGAACTATATTAAAATTTGATCACACATGTTACCTATATTAAGAAGTTTGAAAAAATATATGATAGTCATACACACCTCTCCAATTTATGAACTCCTCTTTGTCACTTGTCATTCACTTTTTGCAGTCATTCACCAGCCCTTTAGGCCTCAATCTTCACACTTATCACTTAGGTGACTTGCAGTTGTTCAAGAAGGTTAATTTCAAAAGATGTAAGACACCTATTAAAAACCTCTTTGTCCTTTTTTTATATTAAATATACCTTAAAATATTTAGTTTCACATCTTTCACTTTATAATTTTGATAGTCATTCTCTTTCTCACTATCTGGTATAAGATTGCCTACAGTGATCAACTGAATAGATAGCCTTTCATGCATCACTGAGGTGATAGATGAGTATGGGTAATTATAAAAAGTCACTAAGTACCTTATATAATTTATTTCACCTATATATTCCTTTTTGTATCTACAATTTACCTCAAAACCTACAAAAACCCTAATTTTGACATGTTCATACAAGCAATGGTATAGAATAACTAAAGGGTTGATTTAACAATTTTGAGAATATTGGTGTATTATTACTAATTAATTTAAAGGGTCTAAGTAGTAATATAAATAAATATATAATAATTAATATACTAATTTATGTAAATTAAATTATAATTTTGATCTTTCTAAAAATAGTAATAAGAGATGGAAAAGAAGACTTAGCTAGAAACTGACTGATACGATTGAGGCAGGGTTTGATATTCACTATGTAGGACTAGGAAACTATCATAAAATAAAATATAAAATTAATTTGATGATTTTATAGGAGTGATAAAAATGGATAGGAGTGGCACCAATGTTGTAGTCCACCTTTGCTACTATTATCCTGAGGATCTAAGCTTTTTAGGTTTTGTTTGTTATGCCTATATGACCCTGTCCATGAAGTTTTGATAGTTAGAAGTCTGTAGAGCTCCTTTTATAGCATATTTTATCTTAAAACACTATAATACATTTTTATTTTACCAATTTTGAGAAATATGGGGGTTAGTGTGTGTAATATTCACTAAATATGTATCCACACCCCTTGTGTGGGCATACTACCTACATACCAATACTCTGAAGAGGGATCAAGCCATATGTAGTTCTCCCACTTGATGTGATTTGTGAAATTAAGTGTATGACTATGAAAAATTATAAAATATATGTGTTTAAGGTGGCTATGGATTGGTGTAAGGATTTGGATAAGCTTGTAAGTATATTGGCTGATTGTATGTAGAGAATAGGGCAGATTACCTGAGTAGTCTTGCTTGATTCTTGCTTGCTTAGTGATAATTACCAACCCTTTCTAAATGATATTTGAATGGGATTTTATATGGATCTATTGGTCATGGTTTAATTTACTCAAACTAGGTGATAAGGAGAAGGATGGTGTACCAGAAGAAATTGATCATTAGGGCCAAAAATATACTTAGATAAGAGCATAAAAAGTAGACAAAAGTGGCACTAGTGCTATAGTCTAGGTGTGGTACTAATATATTAAGTATATGAGGCCTAGGAGGATGTATTATTCATGGAAAAGTGGGTTTGGCTTAGTTGGGATCAAGTATAAAAGACTATGGATGACTAGGAATTAGTGAAAAGAAGCCTATGAGGGTCATGAAATCAATCAAGAGAGACCTATGGGTTTGGTGTCATTATCCACACTCAAGTTACCAATTTTCACATTTTATATGACTATATTTACCCTCCCTTATTCTAGTGATGCAAAAAATAAAAATAGTAGGTTAAAAGAAAAATAGAAAGCATACCTAAACCTACCTATATGGGTAAAGCCTATGAAGCTTGTGTGATTATAGGTAATTTTAAGTATATGTTGTGTAATGTTATGTATGTGTTGTACCAAGATTAATATCATGAATGGAACTAATTTATCAATTCCTCAGAAGTGGTTCAAGAATGTAAAGTCTAGCCTTTTGTCTCCATCTTCACCCACTAAGTGAAGCTAGGTGGTCATATGTGTGTTGATAGATGTTTTGATTATGTGTCTAATCCATCTGAATAGGTTTCTTAAGAATACAAAGGCTAGATATTCCTTTAGATCCATCATTACCCCATGAAGTGAAGCTATGAACTAATACTGGTATGAAATGCATGTTAAATGAGATGGCTCCTAAATCCCATGAATGCTCTAAAATTTGATAATGTTAGTGTGGATAGCCAAATGTATGCTAGAAACTAGGCCACTTCAAAATATAGAGATTGGGATTGTATGAAAGCCACTCCAAAATTGGTGCACTAGGATTATATGAAAGCCACTCCAAAAAATGGAGATTAGGACTATATAAAAACCACTCTAAAATGATGTCAACCACTTGTATATGTAATAAGGCATGCAACTATTGAGACTGCCTAAGTAATGTTGAACTCAAAATGAAAAGAAAACAAATGTGCCATGTACATTTCCCCTAATCACTGGTGTCTAGAACATGGATTCTAATCTAAAAGTTATACCAACTATTATATCTAAAATTGGAAGTGAGATCCATCATACCATGCATGATACCCTCGATATCTAGATTCTTTGAGCAAAAGTGTACTAAAAATTATTGATTCTGAACTGGTCTGAAAGTGAAAAACTATAGTTGAACCTAATTTTAGAAAATCTAGTTTTTTTCTATTTAGATAAGAGCACCAAAAATAAATAGTAGTGGCACCAATGCTATAGTCCAATCTTAGCACTGTTGTCTTGAGCTAAATCTAGTAAATAAACTGACCAGTTTGATATTCTGACTAGTTTGATGTCTAGTTACTATTTTAGGTGTTTTGAATGTTTCTTTTTTGATTGCTAGGAGCTTTGATCTCTATGACAAGACCCATGTTTGTTTCCCCCTCTTCTAAGGGTAGGAATGAAGACCCTATGATGATTACCCTCAAAATAAAGATCCCTAAAAGTGTGTTATGCTACAAAGATACATGATATAGCAATGATAATCAACAAGATATCTCAAGATATAGCATGGTTTATAATGAGATATTATTAGATCAATAGGTGTAGGCCTAGATAGATATACAAATGTAATAACATGTGTAATGTACTAAACTAGAACTAGAAGTTTGGTTAGTTTTTAGTTATTAGTTGTTATGGAGGGATGGAACATGATGTCCATCATGGCATCCAAGAAATCAAGAATAATACATGAAGTGTACCATGAAATTACAAAAAATGAGAAGAAAACAAGAAACAAGCACACAAAGCTAGAAGTAAGAAGCATACAAGGGTGGCCAAGGGGCCAAGCAAATAATGGACATGGGCATATGTCACTCAAAATGGAAAACAAGCATACAAGGCATGTTCAAATTTCTCATACACATACAATTAAAACAAGCAAGGGTTGGCATGAGGGCCACAATCACATAGAAGAGTATAGACAAAGGACATTGGAAAATGTCCTAAGGCACACACATGAATAGAAGCAAAAGACATTGGCAAATGTCTTAAAGCACATACAAGAGACAAAATAAGAATCAATGAATGTAATCAATCTAATTATGCTAAGAAAGAAAATAAATCATGTAACCATACTAGAAATATAATCACATATAACTAATCAAAGAAAGAGGGAAAGTATGAAAGACATGCTAGTACAAGACTAGGTATATGCTAAGAAATATACAAGTGATATATACTAATGAGATGTAGATATAGTAATCTATGTAGTCTATTAAATAATGTAAATAAAAATTATAACTAGAGTGTGTGGTGTAGGAATGACATAACCTAGATGGTGTCATCACATAGAAGATGCCCCCAGTGGGTATGTATGTTGATGTGTATCTCGAATGTAAATGTAGGATACCCTCATGGGTAGAGTAAATTAATCAAGGATATGGATGTCACTACACACACTCAAATAAAATCAAGTGAATCATGTTAATTTAGATAAATCAAAAAATAATAGCATAGAACAACAAATGTAAGTCTAGCATAATGGTAGAAATGTAAAGCATGGATAATGCACACAATCAAAATGTTTTTAGTGTTTTGACATATTCAAATATTTTTGTATTTTTAAATGTTTTATTATTTTTATATTTTTATATTTTGTATGCTATGTAAAATCAATCACATAAAGACTATGTAAAAGAATTTAAAAAGAAGAACTATGTACAAGTAAGCAAAAATAAACTATGTATAAGAAATTTTGAAAAATTATGTTTAAGACAATGTGTGAAATGATATGTTAGACATGGAATATGTGTAGATGCATAATATTCATTGTATTTTTGAGTTTCTTTCCTTCAAGTGAGTCTAGATGATACACTTTAGAGATAAGAATTATGGTAATAATGTATGGACCTAGCCAATTTAGTTTGAATTTTCCTTTGATTTCTTCTTTGGCATTGACATTGTGAAGGTTTTCTTTGAAAACAAGATCATTAAATTTGAATTATCTAGTGTGAAATCATTTGTTATAGGATCATTGTATACATTATTGGTAAATTTGGAGATGTTTTTCTACTTGAATGTGTGTATGGTCTAACTATTCGAATTGGTGTAGATGCTTTTTATGATACTAGTCATTAGTGAGAATACCTTTAAGGGAGACATGAAGAGATGGGATTTATAATTTCAATGGTAAAACTTCTTCTATAAAATATACAACTGAATAATGAGTATATCCTATGGGAATGTGTATACTTGTGAAATATGCCCATAATGTAAAGACTAGTTGATTGTGCCAATCATCTACAAATTTGGTCACTATTTTACTCAAAATGTTAGTGATGGTTTTATTGGTGGCCTCTATTTGACCATTTATTTGTGGGTAATATGGAGTGGAGAATGTATGTTTAATGTTATATTTTTTTCAAAATTTCTCGATAGTTTTGTTCTTGAATAATTTTCCATTATCAGAAATGATGGCTGCAATTAAGCTAAAACATGAAATAATGTGAGTCATGAGAAAGCTATAAATATCCTCACCTATAGTATATTGAAGTGGAATGGATTTTACCCACTTGGTAAAGTATTATGTGGCTATGATTATGAATTTATGTCCATCAATAGATTTAGGGTTAATTTTTCCAATAAGATCAAATCCCCATAACATGAATGGCCATGGAGAGACAATAGCTATAATTGTTATGATGGTGCATGCTATAAGTTACTATGTCATTGACATTTATTGCATATTTTTTCATATTATATAAATTCATCATCCATGGTGGCCTAGTAGTACCCTTCTCAAATCAATTTGTGTAACATGTATTTTCCACTGAAGTGGCCACCATACTCACTATCATGTATCTATATAAGAGAAATTTTGGCTCCCATTGACGTCAAACATCAAAGAAATTATCTATGAAAGGATCATTTAAAAAGGTCTCCACTAATGATTACATAATAGAGTTGTTATTTGTGTAACTTTCATTTATCATTTCAAGAAAAAGAGTCTAGTGTAAGATATTTGTTTAGAAAGTTATAGATATCAAAGAACCATTCTGGAGTTGTGGAACTATGTGTAGTGGCTAGAATGAATAGTAAAATAAAATCCATGTTGGATATTGATGGTGATTATAATTATTTAATTATGAAAATAGCTTGATCATTGTTAATGTTTATAGGAATAAAATATGTGGCACTTTCCATTGCATTTGCATGTTAGTTGTCTTTTTTGGGTATACTTTCTATAGAGAAGTAGTCAAGCTATGATGATAAACATTATACCATGTTTTGGTATGGGATAAGTGTTCTTATTTTGTCTGATATACATCATTTAATTGGTTTACCACAAGTTTAGAATCACCAAATACTTTAATATATCTAATTTGGAGAGATTGGGTAGCAAATAGACCTAAAATAAGTGTTTTATATTCTACGGTGTTGTTGGTGTAAGACAAAATTAATCAATATGCAATAGGAACTATGTGACCAAAATGATCGACAAAGATAATTCCTACCCCCACACTGGATGCACATTAAGAACCATCAAATAACATGGTCTAAGTATTAGAATGAGTAGAATAGGTAGTGAATTAATCTCTAAATGTTTCACTAATAGGATTAGTGTCTAGGAATGGTGTGGCTACCAAATGGTCTACAATGATTTGGCCCTTTATTGATTTTTGGAGAACTATTTTTAAGTCAAATTCTATTAATAACATGACCCATTTTGTGATGCAACTAGAGAGATGTGGTTTTGACATGAGAAACTTCAAGGGATCTACTTTTGTGATAACTTGAGTCTCATTATTTACCATGTAATGTCAAAGTTTTTATGTGGCGAAAAGTAATGCTATACATAACTTTTCTATTACAGAGTAATTTTTTTATAATTAACTAATGTATGAATAATGTATTGAACTAATCATTCAGTGTGTTGATCATCATGTTATGCTAAGAGTGCTCCTAATGCATGGTTTATTGCTGAGATATATAGTATGAAAGGACTCTCAGGGACATGTGGTACTAATATAGGTGGATTAAGAAAATATTTCTTAATTGTATCAAAGATTTCTTGACATGTTTGGTCTTAGACAAACTTTGTATCTTTCTTTAGTAATCAAGTGAATGACTAAGTTTTATCAGTAAGCTAAGTTATAAAATGGTGGATTACTTGGATCTTTCATTATAGGGATCAAAGTTTCTTTAATTTCATAGGAGGTGGCATGTTGATGATTGATTTGAATTTTTTAGGGCCAACCTCTATGCCACACTAAGAAATAATGAAACCTAAGAGTTTTATTGATGTAACTCCAAACACACACTTCTTTGGGTTTAATCAAACATTTTATTATCTGAGTCTTTGAAATATCTTTTGTAAATCAATAGCTTGATGTTGTCATTGTTTGGATTTATCTAAGATATCATTGACATGATCTTTGATAGTATGATGAATCACATCATACAATATGTGTGTCATGATACACTAGTATGTGGCTCTAACATTTTTTAATCTGAAAGGCATGACAATGTAACAAAATGTACCCCAAGGTGTTTTAAAAGATGTTTTATCTTGATCTTCTTCAATAATTTTGATTTATTTGTATCTTGCAAATCCATCCATAAATAATAACATTTCATATTTGGCTATGGAATCGATGATCATGTCAATGTTAGGTAAAGTAAAATAATCTTTTGGGCATGCTTTATTTAAATCATGGTAATCAAAACAACAACAAATTTATCTATTAGGTTTGACCACCGAGACTATATTGGAAACCCATTTAGGCTGTGCTACTGTTTGAATGAAAATGGCATCTAAGAGGCATTATATCTCTTCTTTGACTAATAGAGCCACCTTAGGATGAATTTTGTGAATTTTTTGTTTAATAATTTTAGCATCTGGGTATCAAGGAAGCTGATGAACTATTATGGATGTATTAATTCTTGACATATCTGAGTAAGACCAAGCAAAGAGTTTTGGAAAATCTGTTAAGGTTTGATGAATATCTATATATTCTTCCTATCATAGGGTAGTGGCTAATAAAATAATACAAGGATCCTAATTGATTCCAAAATTGAAATTAACTATTTCTTCATTAAGTAATGTGGAATGATCAAGTGTGTAGGGAGTGGTAGGAATAGTATCATATGAATCAACTACTATGTCTTGTGGAGAATCTAAAATTTCTCCAAGGTATGCATGAGCATTTATGTGGTGAGTAAATCTATTTTTATGATATCAAGATGGAAGGTCCTCATATGCTTTGAGAAACTATAGAAGGGATTCATCACTGGAAAAATCATCTAATTTGAGAATGTCTAGTGAAATTGCACCATCAATGAGATTAGGATAGATCAATGATAATGTTAAAGTATGATTAATAGTGTGGTCTATTGGTGTAGTGGGTGGACAAAACTTTACATACTTTGAAGTGGTAGAAGAAATATTGTTATGAAGGTGGGTAATTGATGTCTTATCCCTTGTGTTCCATGTTGTGTAGATGCTTTGATAGGATTGATGATTCCTTGTTCATGCTTTCCAAGACCTTTGCCATGATATCCCATCTTATTAATAAATTTAAGTGCAAAATGAGAGGTAAATTGGTGACTTGGTGTCAATGTTACTACAAAACTTGGAGTTTGATGATGTGATGCATGGTCTAAAGGTACACTATGAATAATAAGTTATGCTAATATATTGCCAAGATTAAAGTGCAAAATATAATTTTATGGAGTTTCAAAAACTTGGTAGTATTTAAAAGGTTTTTTATCTATCGGGCATGTGTAGATGTAGCCTTTGTGACTAAATTTTAAACAAGAATGGAGTGTAGAAGGGACCACATGCATATCATGAATTTAGGGCTGACCAAGTAATAAATTATAGTTGAGGTCATTTGGCATGACTTAGCAAGTAGTTTGGCAGTGTCTTAGGCCCTAAGGTAATATTGAGTGTTATTTGACCCATGACTTTCCATGGAATGTTTTCAAAACCTCTGATGTTCATATCAGAATGGTCAAGATCTTTAGGTTGTATATTAAGATGTTTAAGAAAAGAAATGTTGCAAATGTTGAGTCCTAAACCATTATCAACTAATACCATTTTGACCCCCACATCATTAATTCTTAATTAAATATATAGAGGTATATGTTGTTTAATGATGTGTCATGGAGGTAAATCCTTTTTTTCAAAGGAAATATGTTCTTTAGTCCATTGCATGGAGTTGAGGATAGATTCAACATAAGTTGGTTTGATAGAAACATGAATTCTAGTATTATGAAGTGCTACATATAACACATCTTTATAAGCATCTGATCACTGAAGGAGCTCAAGAATTGAAATTTTATCATAAGTGGTGTTAACCTGAGTGATAAAGCTATAGACATGGGTGTAATCAACCTGCCTATATTTTGAAACTTCAGTGATAGCATGTACTACATGATCTACTATAAGCATAGCACTAATAGTAGGTGCAGGATAAGATCTAGATGTACCAAGTTTGATAGGAGGAGGAATAGATGTAACTTCTAGTATTTACTTGTGTCTAGTAGTGATAAGAAGATACTCAAAAGTAGCCACGGAGTTATATGAATCTAGGTATAAAGCATGAATGTGGAATGAAATGCATGAAATGTGAGTGATGAGTTATACAATAATATGTTTATAACAAGCATTACATAGGAGAGATAGAAAGTAAGGGGTAGAGAGCATGAATTTGTGCATAAATGCATATAAAAATTTGACATGTATTATGAAATTTCTAATGTGTTTAGCATGATAAACTTTCAAATTTTTCCACATGAGAGAGAGAGAAAGGAAAGGATAGAGAACATGAAATTGTGCATGAATGTATAGAAAATTTTGATATGTAACATAACATTGGTAACATGTTTAGAAAAATGGAGTTGTAAATTATTCCACATGAGAAAGATAGAATATGCAAAAGGAATATTGAAATCTTGTGAATTTTTAGCAATAATTTTTGTAATATCATCTTTTATTATAAAGAGTAAGCATGAAATGTAAAGAATGAAGCTTTGTACTAACATATGATAAACTTAATAATTCATGTACATGATAGGACCAATGATGATCTCCTTATTATTTTCAAGAAATGTAAGAAAAATTTGTAAATAAGTGAGATTCATTTTTGAAATTTGATTATAGATGTAAGGTGATACCTCAAAAAGCAATGGGACCTAGTATAGACAACTAGGGTTTGAAAGATAATTATTTAAACAATTACTATGAAATTTTGAAATTGAAATTGAATTTCTATGTTAGATATGCAAGTAAAAAATCAAAAATTTATTGGAAAATTAGTGATTTAATGGGACCTAGTATATGCAACTAGGGTTTGTAAAAATAAATATTTTTGAAATTACTATTAAATTTTGAAATTTGAATGGATTTTTTGTTTTAAGTATGCTAGTAAAAAATTAAAAGATCATTAGAAAATTATTGGGACCTAGTATGGGTAACTAGGGTTTGAAAGAAAATTATTTTAAAATTACTACAAAATTATAAAATTGAATGCTAATTTTTTATTTTATTATGCAGGTAAAAATATTAGAAAAATATAGGAAAAATCAATAGGAAATTTACCCTAGGGTTTTCAGGGTTTTTATGTGTAAATGAAGTATGTCGAGTTCACCAAATGATTTAACAATTTTGGGAATATTGTTGTATTATTCCTAATTTAGTTAAAGGGTATAAGTAATAAAATAATTAAATAAACATACAATAATTAAGATACTAATTTTTGTAAATTAAATTACAATTTTGATCTTTCTAAAAATAGTAATAAGAGATAAAAAATAAGACTTAGCTAAAAACTAACTGATACAGCTGAGACAGGGTTTGATATTCACAATGTATGATTGGGACACTATCATAAACTAAGATCTAACCTTCATTTTATGATTGGAAAGGATAATCAAAATTGGATAAGAGTGGCACTAGTGTTTTAGTCTACCTATACCATTGTTGTCTTAAGGATCTAAGGTTTTTGGGTTTTGTTCGATATGCCTATATGACCCTATCTATGAAATTTTGAAAGCTAGAAGTTTGTAGAAATCCCTATAGAGTAAATTTTATCTTCAAACCATATACTCAATTGAGATTTGACTAATTCTGAGAAAGAGGGGTGGGTTATTATGTGTAATATTCATTGAACATGTATCTACACCTCTGGTGTGGGTGTGCTGCCTACATACCAATACTCTAAAGAGGGATCAAGCCATATGTAGTTCTCCTACTTGATGTGCTTTTTGAAATTGAGTGTATGAATATGAAAAGTGATAAACTATATGTTCTTGATGTGTCTAGGGACTAGTGTAAGGATTTGTATAAGCTTTTAAGTATATTGGTTGGTTGTATATAGAGAATAGGAAAGATTTCCTGAGTAGTCTTGCTTATATTCTTGCTTATTTAGTGATAATTGTCAAAATTTTCCAAATTATCTTTGAATGGGATTTTATAGGGATCTATTGGTCATGGTTTTAATGTAATCACATTAGGATAACAACGATAAGGATGGGAAACTAGAATAAATTGACCATTGGGGCCAAAAATGCACTTGGACAAGATCATCAAAAGTAGATAAGAGTGGAATTGATGTTATGGTCCAAGTGTGGCACTAATATCATAAGTAGATGAGACCTAAGGGGATGGATTAGTCATGGAAAAAGGGGTATATATTAATTGGGATCAAGTATAGAAGGCTATATATGATTGGGAATCAATGAAAAGAAGCCTATGAGGGTCATGAAAGCAAACAAGAGGGACTTATGGGTTGGGTGTCATTAGCCACACTCAAGCTACCAATTTTTGAATTTTATATGAATAAAATGGTGAGGAGCTTTGGAGAGTTATAAACATATAAAAAACACTTTAAAGTCTAATTGGCCACTTTTTGATGCATATCCCTTCACATTTTCTCCATCGGGTTCATACAAGGGTTTTAAATCATCTAGCTTCTTAGAAATGATTCATAAAATATAGAATTTTAAGCTTAAAATTTTTTCAATGAAATCAATTTAATTACCCACTTCAAATATCCATAGCTACTTTAGGCACCATGCACACCATCTGTACATATATGAGCAAATGCATTTGGTTTTTCAAGATCCTTCTTACATCTTGGTTAGGATTGAGAAAGGATCCAGCCAAAATGATCACTTATGTCTTGTTCCCTAAAAAAAACATTTATTTTTAGTCCTATACTCTCATATAAAGTTTCTCAAATGAATTAGAAAGGTCATATGGTCATATGAGTCATGTTATAGGCCTAGTTTTTGGCCTATTAGATCTAGACTATATATTTGTATATATGACCACCTTTGAGTAGTTTTTGTGGATATAGGTGTTATTATATAATTTTTCACCTTTAAAAGAAACTTACAGATCATCTAATAATGCATTCAAGGATATTCCATTCATTCATTCAACATTCATGTACCCTGCCTATAATTTTGCCTTGATTATGGAGTGCCCTCTGTTTGAGATAAAACAAAGGGAACTTACCCTATTTTCCTAGAAAAATTGAGACCATGAGATACTAATTTATGTCATTATTATTCTCTATACCAAGTTTAAATGTTTTATCATGCTCTAATATCCCTCTATACCTCAAACTCTCAAGACTAGCTTCTAGGTCTATGCATTGTGGTAAACCATAGAAACCTAGACTGAGTGTGAAGTTAAAAACCTATCTACCACTCTATACCCTATTTTTTTATCTATGAGAATCACATGAAATGTGATTTTATCACTATTCTATTTTATTTAACATGTCTATCCATCTTATCCCTTTGTCAACCTTCTAAACTTACATCCTACATGAGTCTAGGCTAGTTTATTACCTCAGTCAGTTTGTAGGTGTCAATTAAAAAAATAAAAGGACCCCTATAAGTTTTTATATTTTGAGTAGTTTACTTAATTATTTTTAGTTACCTGTGAGGTAATTAAGACCATTACACACTTTAAAACATCCATTTCTAGCTTGAAACCATATTCTTATCTCTCTACTATCACTGTACCATAGGTCTGTAGTTATACTATAAATTTTTCATTTGGAGAATCATGAGATTTATGTAGGTGGTCAAATGATTGAATAATGTACTCATATCCTTGTTTCTCTTCTAATCACTAGAGATATCACACCTGAATAGACTTATCTCTTGCTTTGAGATCATATAGTCATTCCACTATCATAAATATATAAGTCACTTGTAAGCTATAGTTTAATTTGGTTTAAAAGGCACCGTAGTTACTAAATGTTTCCAGTCAAGATTTGTCTAAGTTAGGAGCTCAACAACCATAAATATATTTTAACTTAGCAATCCCTTCATTCATAAAGATTCTATTTTTAGGCTTAAGCTACTAGAATGAAACCATTAGTCTTACCTAGACCTCATCAACTTCCACCAACAGAGGACATTTCATGAGGCAAGATTCTTTTTGGAAAGTTTAAGGTAAGTTATCTCATTTGTAAATTTATCCTAATATATGGGTATAGATGAATGTGAATGGTCTTTGATTGCCTTTCCAACCATTTTTCAATCTCTTTGAATGTCTCAATCTTACTATTTTTACCTTGATAACCTCATCAAAACCTTAAAACTCTAAACCCCATCAATATGACTATTCCAATCCTATTTCCATCTACTGACTATAGGTGATAGTCATAAGAAGGTCTAATGTCATTCTTATAATTATCATTACTAACATTGAGCCTCTTGAGTAAAAACCTTCAACGGGGAAATTAACCATCATGCTTTGAGAGGTTGAAACAAGTGCATTAATATTGATATTAAGTTGCTTACATGAAGATGAAAATTTACAACTAAAAAAAACTATTTTGTATACCATACTGTTTGAGATAAAACAAAGGGAACTTACCCTATTTTCCTAGAAAAATTGAGACCATGAGATACTAATTTATGTCATTATTATTCTCTATACCAAGTTTAAATGTTTTATCATGCTCTAATATCCCTCTATACCTCAAACTCTCAAGACTAGCTTCTAGGTCTGTGCATTGTGGTAAACCATAGAAACCTAGACTGAGTGTGAAGTTAAAAACCTATCTACCACTCTGTACCCTATTTTTTAATCTATGAGAATCACATGAAATGTGATTTTATCACTATTCTATTTTATTGAACATGTCTATCCATCTTATCCCTTTGTCAACCTTCTAAACTTACATCCTACATGAGTCTAGGCTAGTTTATTACCTCAGTCAGTTTGTAGGTGTCAATTAAAAAAATCAAAGGACCCCTATAAGTTTTTATATTTTGAGTAGTTTACTTAATTATTTTTAGTTACCTGTGAGGTAATTAAGACCATTACACACTTTAAAACATCCATTTCTAGCTTGAAACCATACTCTTATCTCTCTACTATCACTGTACCATAAGTCTGTAGTTATACTATAAATTTTTCATTTGGAAAATCATGTGATTTATGTAGGTGGTCATATGATTGAATAATGTACTCATATCCTTGTTTCTCTTCTAGTCACTAGAGATATCACACCTAAATAGACTTATCTCTTGCCTTGAGATCATATAGTCATTCCACTATCATAAATATATAAGTCACTTGTAAGTTATAGTTTAATTTGGTTTAAAAGGCACTGTAGTTACTAAATGTTTCCAGTCAAGATTTGTCTAAGTTAGGAGCTCACCAACCATAAATATATTTTAACTTAGCAATCCCTTCATTCATAAAGATTCTATTTTTAGGCTTAAGCTACTAGAATGAAACCATTAGTCTTACCTAGACCTCATCAACTTCCACCAACAGAGGACATTTCATGAGGCAAGATTCTTTTTGGAAAGTTTAAGGTAAGTTATCTCATTTGTAAATTTATCCTAATATATGGGTATAGATGAATGTGAATGGTCTTTGATTGCCTTTCCAACCATTTTTCAATCTCTTTGAATGTCTCAATCTTACTATTTTTACCTTGATAACCTCATCAAAACCTTAAAACTCTAAACCCCATCAATATGACTATTCCAATCCTATTTCCATCTACTGACTGTAGGTGATAGTCATAAGAAGGTCTAATGTCATTCTTATAATTATCATTACTAACATTGAGCCTCTTGAGTACAAACCTTCAATGGGGAAATTAACCATCATGCTTTGAGAGGTTGAAACAAGTGCATTAATATTGATATTAAGTTGCTTACATGAAGATGAAAATTTACAACTAAAAAAAACTATTTTGTATACCATACTGTTTGAGATAAAACAAAGGGAACTTACCCTATTTTCCTAGAAAAATTGAGACCATGAGATACTAATTTATGTCATTATTATTCTCTATACCAAGTTTAAATGTTTTATCATGCTCTAATATCCCTCTATACCTCAAACTCTCAAGACTAGCTTCTAGGTCTGTGCATTGTGGTAAACCATAGAAACCTAGACTGAGTGTGAAATTAAAAACCTATCTACCACTCTGTACCCTATTTTTTTATCTATGAGAATCACATGAAATGTGATTTTATCACTATTCTATTTTATTGAACATGTCTATCCATCTTATCCCTTTGTCAACCTTCTAAACTTACATCCTACATGAGTCTAGGCTAGTTTATTACCTCAGTCAGTTTGTAGGTGTCAATTAAAAAAATAAAAGGACCCCTATAAGTTTTTATATTTTGAGTAGTTTACTTAATTATTTTTAGTTACCTGTGAGGTAATTAAGACCATTACACACTTTAAAACATCCATTTCTAGCTTGAAACCATACTCTTATCTCTCTACTATCACTGTACCATAGGTCTGTAGTTATACTATAAATTTTTCATTTGGAGAATCATGAGATTTATGTAGGTGGTCATATGATTGAATAATGTACTCATATCCTTGTTTCTCTTCTAGTCACTAGAGATATCACACCTGAATAGACTTATCTCTTGCCTTGAGATCATATAGTCATTCCACTATCATAAATATATAAGTCACTTGTAAGCTATAGTTTAATTTGGTTTAAAAGGCACTGTAGTTACTAAATGTTTCCAGTCAAGATTTGTCTAAGTTAGGAGCTCACCAACCATAAATATATTTTAACTTAGCAATACCTTCATTCATAAAGATTCTATTTTTAGGCTTAAACTACTAGAATGAAACCATTAGGCTTACCTAGACCTCATCAACTTCCACCAACAGAGGACATTTCATGAGGCAAGATTCTTTTTGGAAAGTTTAAGGTAAGTTATCTCATTTGTAAATTTATCCTAATATATGAGTATAGATGAATGTGAATGGTCTTTGATTGCCTTTCCAACCATTTTTCAATCTCTTTGAATGTCTCAATCTTACTATTTTTACCTTGATAACCTCATCAAAACCTTAAAACTCTAAACCCCATCAATATGACTATTCAAATCCTATTTCCATCTACTGACTGTAGGTGATAGTCATAAAAAGGTCTAATGTCATTCTTATAATTATCATTACTAACATTGAGCCTCTTGAGTACAAACCTTCAATGGGGAAATTAACCATCATGCTTTGAGAGGTTGAAACAAGTGCATTAATATTGATATCAAGTTGCTTACATGAAGATGAAAATTTACAACTAAAAAAAACTATTTTGTATACCATAATGTTCCATTCTATCACAATAAGGATATTTATACCTATCAATCCATGTTCACAACTTAAAACTAGTTGAATTCAATCATGAAATGAGTGGACATTCTTTGCATGACCATATGCATTGCTTGGTTACATCAGATCAATGCAAATAGAGAAGGAAAACTAAGGTTTTGGGGATGTGTAAATAGTTTTAAGGCATCAAATTAATAATGTTCATATAGTATATACCACCATTCCTAGAACTATGGCCATGAAATGGGAATACACAGAGACTATTTTCATATATCAAGTGCATTCCTTTCAACTCTGCTTACCCTATATGTACCGAAGGAAACCTATTTGACTTTCCCAAGAGAGTAATGGTTTTTTGGAGATTTCAAAGCCACTTTATCCTAGAAAAATTTTGTGGGGATCTAAAGAGTGTTAGGAATTAAAATAATTGAAAGTAGATTTAAATCACCATAAAATCACATAACTATATTTTAAATGTGAAATCAGATTTAATTATGCACTAACATGCATCACAGAAATAATTCCTCAAATCATAGTTAAATGAAATCATAAATGGAGAGAAAAAAAAAACCCTAACATAGATCCACTATGGTTCACCCAATGTGGACTACATCCACCAAGAAAGTCCTCAATAAAATATGTAAACAATATTACAAAGAACCTCTCATAGAGATATAATATATCCTATAAAAAATGTTGCACATATGTTATGTTGTAATTTCACCTATACCTACATAATATTTTATCTCAAAATTTGCTATATAACACCCTATAAATAAACACTTACACTTTGAAAAAACATCTACACTTTGAATTTATCTCTTAAAATCCACACCCTACAAAAATTCACATCTATGTAAATGAACTCATCATCTTAAATAGTCACACACACACACACACACACACACACACACACACACACACACACACACACACACACACACACACACACACACACACACACACACACACAAACACACATGAAGGAAAACTGACCAAACAAGGAGAAACTCACCATGATTATCCAATATAAGCATTATCCACTATGTAATAGCTCTCCTTCACCTAATCAAGCTCATTCATAAGCCCACCTATGGAGGAACTCACCATGTTTATCTCTCCCCTTACAAAAAGAACATTTTTTGAAGGCATGTGATCACAACCAACTCCTTGAAACAAGGAAGTTATTCCATTTTACAATAAATAACTAACTCCCTAAAATCAAGGAAGTCAACATGGAAAATAGGCATCTAACAACTATCTCCACAAAACATGGAATACAAGAAATTAGAAATACAAGGAATATTCCACTCACATGTGGAACAAGGTTCCACAAAAGGTGGAGTGAAGAAAAATGCACTCCCCATAATTGTGGAGCTCTCTATGCCCCCAAAATATATCCCCATGGTCATGTGATAGCCCCCAAAGGCTTCACACTCAACAATTTCTCACTTGTAGACCATTTCTCTTGAACAAAACCTATCACTACTCTATGACTACCAAGGCCAACCAAATCTGAACATAGTCTCAATTTGTCCAATGTGACCACCTTGGTCAACATATCCATAGGACTTATCCAACTTCACCAAGTTATCCTCCAAAGCTATTCTAATTAAGTGGTAATGTAACTAAATGTGTTTCATCCTTGAGTGGAAAGTGGTGTTCTTTACCAAATAAATAGCACTCTGACTATCACTGTGTAGTCTCCCAACTTCTTACTCATGCCCCAACTCTTGAAAAAATTATTGTAACCAAATCATCTCCTTTCTAGCCTCTATGGTAGCAACATACTATGCCTCTATGGTTTACAAATTCATAACCTTTTATATCCTAGAAATTTAACTAACTGTTGTATATATAATAGTAAAAATATATCCTTTTGTACTCCTCTTGCTATCAATATCCCCTACCATATTTGAGTCCACATAACCATGCAAAGTGGTATCTAATCCACCATAACATAATACAAAATCCATGGTTCCTCTCAAATAATAAATAATCCATTTCACTGGTTGCCAATGCTCATAACCTAGATAACTCATAGACCTACTCATAACCCCCACTACTTGGGAAATATCTAGCCTAGTATAAACCATGACATACATCAAGCTGACAAATATTGATGAGTAAGATACCTTAGACATCTTAAAATTTTTAACCTCCATCTTGGGACACTGATACTTTGATAATCTAAATTGGCCTACCAAAGGAGTACCAATAGATTTAGCATCCAATATGCTAAACCTTTCCAAGACTTTCTTCACATAATCTGATTGGGATAAAATTAACTTCCTCTCCTTTCTATCATGAGTAATCCTCATACCAAATATTTTCATTGTAGCACCCAAATCCTTCATAGAAAAAGAGTCACTAAGCTATTTCTTGATATATGAATATGTTGTATGTTTTTTCCTACAACTAACATGTCATCCACATACAAGCATAAAATAATAAAAGAACCACCATCAAAGTGTTTGATGTACATGCAATGGTCAAAATTACACCTTTGATAACCTTGTTCCAACATAAAATAATCAAATTTATTATACCATTTTTGTGGAGCTTGTTTCAGGCCAAACAAGCTCTTCTTTAATCTACACACATAATTCTCCTTCCTGTTGACCTCATATCCCTATGGCTACTTCATATACAACTCTTCATCAAAATTACCATGAATAAAATTAGTTTTCATATCTAACTATTCTAAGTACAAATCCTCAACTACAACTAAACCAAGAATAGTCCTACTAGAAGTCATTTTTATAACATGATAAAAAATACCATCAAAATCAATGCCTAATTTTTGTGTAAACCCCTTTACCACCATCCTAGCCTTATACCTTTTTCTCCCTTCATATTCTTCTTTTATTCTGAAGATCCACTTATTTAAAAATTCACTCTTGACCTTGGGTAGCCTTACCAAATCCCATGTTTGGTTTTCCATGAGAGATCTATGCTCCTCATCCATGGTTTACTCCCACTTCATCCTGGCATCTACCTGCATTACTTCCTCATAACACTCTAGTTCTTCATTGTTAGTGAGTAAAAAATAATTCAAAGAAGGATAAAAATGTTTAGGTGCTCTTCTTACCTTAGAAGACCTTCTTACCATAGGATTTTGGGATCCTTATGTAGAAGGTTCCTAAATTGATTCATTTGATACTTTTCCATCCATAATGTCATCCAATACTGTGTACTCTTTATGTTCATGTTCCTATTCTTGCAACGGATTCTTATACATGACATTTTCATTAAAAATTACATCTATAAACCAAAATATTTTCTTATCTTTAATGCTCCATAAATGAAAACCAAAGCCATCCTCACCATATCCAATAACCGTGCATTTTTTTAATTTTTCCTCTAACTTAGTCCTATCCTCTTTATTAATGAGAGAAAAAGCCTCACATATAAAGACTCTAAGAAAATAATAATCAAAATTCTTACCAAAACAAGCTTGTTCAGGAATGCCTCCATCTAAAGGCATATAAAGTCCTCTATTAATTAGATATACTACCATGCTAACTGCTTATACCCAAAACTATAAAAGCAACCTTACATGATACCTCATGCTTCTAGCATGTTCTATTCATCCTTTTAGATACCTCATTCTATTGTTAATTTCTTGGAACCATCCTTTACCTACAAATTCCATTATTAGAATAATAATCAAATAAATAATTACTACAATACTCACCTCCATTATTTGATCTGAGACATTTCAACTTGAGACTTGTTTCATTCTCATCCAAGGCTTTCCACTTCTTAAAAGTGTCAAATACATTAGATTTAATTTTAATGAAATATAACCAAAATTTCCTAGTTACCTCATTAATAAAAGTGACATAATAATTGGAACCACTAATAGAAGATACCTGAGCTGGTCCCCATACATTTGAATGTACCAACTCTAACTTATGCTCTTTCTTTATGGGTCTAACTTTCAAGAACTTAACCCACTTCTATTTCTTGTACACACAATTATCACAAAAGTCTAAATCAATGTCATTTAATCTAGCAAATTATCTTTTAAGATCTTTATGCCCTTATGGCTCATATGACTAAGCCTGTAGTGCCACATCATTGCATTTCCATCTACAGTAACTAAATCACAATAATCAACACTACTAGTAAAATATAAAGTACCAAATTTATTATCTCTCAAAACCACAAGAACACCTTTGGTAACTTTCCAAGAATCTATAGTAAACATTACCAAACAACCCTCACTACCTAATTGCCCCACTAAAATCAAATTCTATCTCAACATAGGCACATGTCTAACATACTTAAGTAGCCATGTGTTCCCATTATACATTTTCACCTGAACATAACCTTTCCCTACTATCTCACATGGTTCATCATCACCAATATAAACATGTCTTAAATTCTCTTGAACATAATTAGTAAAATAATGCCTATGTGGGGTGGCATGAAAAGAGGCCTCTGTCTAATATCCAAGACTCAGAAAAAATATCCATAGAAAGAATTAAGGCATCTTGATATGATTTACCTGATGTCACATTTACCTCATTCATTTCATCCTTATTGGAATTCTTATCCCAAAGTGACCAACAATCTTTCTTTGAGTGTCTACTCTTCCCATAATGCCAACATATCATCTTGGATCTAGATCTAGATTTTGATCTATATTTTGACTTCCCATGGTTGCTTTTGCTCTTGTCCTTTTTCCTCCCTCTATTTTCAATAGACAAATCATTACCTAAATATGACTCGCTAGTGATCTTCTTTCACATTTCCTCACTAAGAATCACACCTAAAACATACTCAAAATTTAAGCTTTCTTTGGTAGGATTTGCATTACTCACAACCATAACCAAGCTATCCCAACTATCATGCAAAGAACACAAAATCATCAAATCTCTAACTTCATCATCAAATTTAATTATAATAGAAGTGAGAATACTTAAAACCATATTAAAATCATTTAAATGACTATCAATAGAACCATTTTCATTCATTTTTATATTAAACAATAATTTCATAAGAAAAAAATTATTTGAGGCAGAAAGTTTCTCATACAACTTTCCAAGTTTATCCATGAGATCCTTTGTAGTTTTCTAATTATAAATTTTAAATACAATATAATATATAAGGCATAACTGTATGGATCCCAATGCCTTTCTATCAATAAATGACCAATCTTCATCACTCATAGCTATAGGTTGTTCTCCTTTCCCCTCCAAGGGGAGATGAATCTCCTTCTGATACAAGTAATCTTCTATTTGGATTTTCCACAAACCAAAATTCTTACCATCAAATTTATCAATCTTTAATTTGATCTCTTCTCCCATAGCTCCCACTCAAGCTAATAACCTTTCCTGTGATTTACCACTTCAACAAAATACACATTAAATCTCTGATACTAGTTTTTAGGAATTAAAAGAATTTAAAATAGATTTAAATAACCATAAAATCACATAACTAGATTTTAAATGTGAAATTATATTTAATTATGCACTAACATGCATCACAAAAATAGTTCCTCAAATCATAGTTAAATGAAAGCATAAATGGAGAGAAAAAATAGCTTAACATAAATCTACTATGGTTCACCCAATATGGGCTACATCCACAAAAAAAGTCTATAAAATCTGTAAACAAAATTACAAAGAACCTCTCATAGAGATATAACATCTCTTGCAGAAAATGTTACACATATGTTATGCTACACTTTCACTTTCAACTTCATAATACTATATCTCACAAGCTGATATACCACACCCTATAAATAAACACCTTCACTTTAAAAAAACATCTACACTTTGACTTTGTCTCTCAAAATCCACACCCTATAAAAATTCACATATGTGTAAATAAAGTCATCATCTTGAATATTCACACCACACCTGTATATATAACAAATGAATGAAAATCCACCAAACAAGGAGAAACTCACCATGCTTATCCAAGATAATCATTATCTACTATGTGATATCTCTCCTCCACGTAAGGAATATCAACCATAATCCCACCTAAGGATGAACTCACCATGTTTATCTCTCCTCTTCCAAAAAGCACATTTTCTAAAGACATGTGATCAAAACCAACTCCTTGAAATAAGGAAGTCATTTCCTTTTCTAATAAACAAATAAATCCCTAATATCAAGGAAGTAAACATGAAAATAGGCATCTAATAATTATCTCCACAAAACATGGAATATATAGAAATTATAAATATAAGGAATATTCCAGTTACATGTGGAGCAAGGTTCCATAAAAGGTGGAGTGGGAAAAAATGCACTCCCCATATTTACGAAGATCTTTAAGCCCCCAAAATATATCCCCATGTTCATGTGATAGACCCAAATGGATCTACACTCAACAAAGAGGCCTCTTTGAATTAGTCACACATGTCAGAACTATTATAGAGTTAGTACAACTTCAAAAACTACCCTTATTGTAGTTATCTCTTTTATTTCTATATTAAACCTACAAAATTCAATTTAAAAATTGACAACTAAAACCTTTCTAACATGACACATGTTATATTCCTTCTCTATACCTTTTTTCTTCTTGGAAAATCATATAATTCATTCAAAAGGCCAAAAGGTGGCATAATATGACATAAGACCAACTAGACAAATGTGATAAGAGATTAAAACACATTATATGACCTCAAAATATGAATTGACATTATTTATGAACTTTATAACCATTTTATAACTTATAAGGACCCTATGGAAGATTTGAATATGTAGGGGAGTTGACTTAATTTGACCTAGGGGCAAAATTAGTATCATTTCGGCAATTTCCTAGGGGTAACATGCTTACTATGCTAAGGACTAGTTGCCTTCTCCTATCCTTGGTAAATAGAGTCAATTATACACTCAAATAACACTAAAGTTCCTTTCAACAAACACTAAACAAAATATGAGTCAAAAACACAAGACAAGAAACTAAGAAACACACTTGTGTTCTCATGAACACTTAGGGAAAACAAAAATAACTCAAGAAAACTAAACTATGTCTAGACTAACCTAAAACAAATTTCTTCTCCTAAATCAAAGGAAAAATTTGCACCATATCTTGCTCTATGATATGAAGGAGTGCATGAAAAAATTTATCCTTTGACCATTGGCCTTGATGTGTTCAATTTCTTCATGTTTGCTAATCTCTTTGGCATGGTCTTCAATGCAACCACATCAACTACAAACTTATCACCTATGAAGGTGAATTCTTCTTACACTTCAACAATGTCAATATTCTCATGAGACCCATAAAATGTAACTTGACTCAATGATGCCTTAACAAATCATATTTCATTGACTTCCATGTTACCTTGAATGAGATCAGATTTCTCACTAGATGCAATCTATTCAAGCTCTTCAAAAAGATTTGTATAATCAATCTAATCTTCATCATTATTTTCCACAAGAATAACTTGTTCTATTTTCTTATGCAATTGACCTTCAACCTTATAAATTTCTTCAATTTCTTGGAAATTTTTTATATACTACCATCAATTATCTATGTCCTCTTTCTCCTAAAAAAACACAACTTCTTCAAACTCATCCTCTTGAACATTCCCATGAATGCCATAGTCATCATAGATTGCTTCATGATGTTTCTCAAGACATGTTTATTCAATACAGACCTTGCATTCCTCCTCAACAATATCAATTTTCTCTCCTTTTAGAACTATATTCGTAAGACCTTTATATTCATTAAATATTTCTTGATAGTTCTATCACATATCTTGATCAAGCTCTTTTTCAACAACTGTAACTTCATCTATATCTTCTCTTTCTTGATTCAATAAGGTTGAATTGTGCTTATCCTCACAAAGGGGAATCCCTAAAGTGAAATCTTATTCATAAACACTTGTGTCATCTTCTTGATTAGCTACAAATTTAGCTTGGTCTTCTCTTCTTGCCTCTTAAAGGATGGGTTCTCCTTTAAGAAAGGATGAGGTTGAAGGTTGGTGAATAAGTTCATAGGTTGGAGGGGAAAATTGAGGTGTGATATAGTGATCATGAGTGGATATGGGTATGGAAGGAGACACTTGAAATAATTCTTGGAGGGAGAGAAGGTTCTGCTGAGATATAAACACTTCATTTTTTTTAATAAACACCTCACCTTTCTCATAACCTTCTTGAGGCTCTTCAATAGATGCAACTTTGTCTTACACCTTCTCAACTAAGGCTTATTTTTGAAATTGAAACTCTTCTTCTATAGACCTCCAAGATTGAAAATATATGGGTTCTTGAAGAGAAGGCAACAGGGCTTGAACACACATAAGGTTTTCTTTTTTGACATCAACTTCTTGGTCTTCAGTCTCTTCATCCTTCTTTTCCTAAGGCTTCACTATTTAGTTCCAAGTTAGAAATTTGAGACTGCTAGGCTCTTTTGAAGACTCCTCTTAAGGATGGTGAATGATTTCATAAGGATAAGTAGTATGATAAAATTGATGTGGAATATAAGAAGACTCTTGAGGATGGGAAAGGGATATTTTTTCTTCAACTAGATCTTCACCTTCTTCATAGCCTTCTTGAGGTCCTTCCATAGCTACAAGTTGATCCTCAACTCATTGGTTTTTCCACCTTTCAAACCTACCAACCCACCATTAGATATAACATCTCATTTCATGAAAATGTTCATTTATTACATACTTAGCTTTCTCCTCAACCAATCTCCACTTATTCATAAGGATTTGAACCACCTTTTTCATCTTCTCTATGAAATGAATAAGGATCACATTAAGCTCTTTATCCTATTTCTTCATCAACCTTTATGATTTTAGTAAATATAGCATGAGTACCGACAAGGATTTAGCTTGAGGTAGAATTGAAGTAGGACAAGGATATGATTAGGGGTTTTGGTATTGACCTTGAAAAGGTTTTCTAGAAACTTGATAATATGGATAGGTTTTTTGGGGAAAACTGCCTCTAAGAAGCTACCTCTTAAGAGCTTGGATCTTTTCTCCAAGAGTCTTAAGCTTATCTTCTTGATATCCCTCTTCACAAGGTTGATCAAAAAATTCATGACCATGTGGAGAAGGGATGGGTTTATGATCATATAAATCTAAGAAGGGAGGTTAGTAACATGTTAGTTCAAGTAACAAAAACTCAAACACACTAACACTCACAAGCCTAGATCTTTGGGGTGAGCTTAGTAACAAAAGACAAATGAAAACATAATTAAAATGCAAAATAAAACATATACTTTACCTTATTTGGGATATCAAATGCATTATTGAGTGGCTTACTCGGCTTGTGCTTTAAATAGTATTTAGAAATGGAGGTTGTGTAGCTCCTTCTCTCCTTGGCACCATTGGCTTGTGTTGTGGCTTGATGTTTCTTATCTCAAGATTTTGGAATTATAAAATTATTTGCAAGGCAATTTTTGAATTATAAATCTACTCTTATTAAATATTTAAAGTCATTTGTGCATGATAAATTTTCACCAAAATAGATTAAAATTTGATAAGCAAGGCATCATATTTATAGCAAATGGATCTAACCCCAACCCAAGGTGAGTTAAGGTGGAGTTTAAACATGGAATGGGTTTAAAACTAACCTACATGAGTAAAATATAAACCCAATAGAGTTAATAGTTATAAATTAATAATTATTTGTAATGAATAGGCATGGGTCTCCAAAATGAGATATTTTTAGGATATTTCTAAAGAGCTTGACAATTCACAAATGTCATGATGAAAGGCTAGGATAATTGAATTTTTAAATTTGCTTATATTAGTTATTCATTAATTACACATGGATAATTAAACTAAGCTCTTAATTTATTTTAACTTGTTAATTAATTTTGATTATCCATTTATCTCTTTCAAGATTTTATATTTGGTTCATGTGCCCCACTTAATAGGTCCATAGTCCAAAT
The DNA here is from genome assembly GCA_037957365.1 of Torreya grandis. NCBI lineage: Eukaryota > Viridiplantae > Streptophyta > Pinopsida > Cupressales > Taxaceae > Torreya > Torreya grandis. The sequence continues at coordinate 216,937 of JARHVA010001787.1, forward strand.
TGACTATTGTGATGCCATATGATGATTAGGGATGAATCCATGAGAGGTCATTATTGAATACAATAGGATACCCTAATTAGGAATGTCTCAAAATGATTATGATCTTTAAGAATGATGTACAAGCAAATTTTGGATGTTTAGTGATTCTTAGGTTTAATTTATAGTGGTTGGTAGGAATCAGTCTGAATTCCAGTCGAAGGCCAGTTATGGCCAATTTTAGGTGTCTTCAAATTTCCCCTATTGAGGAAGATGTTGTAAGATATAAGCATAGTAATGTCTTATCAAATAATTAAATAGGTTAAAAATAAAATAATGATTTAATAAGAAGCTCCAAACAATGTTTGGGAAGCCTATAATGATTCCCCCTCAATGGAGTGGTTGACACAAATGATCGATGGATAATCCCTCAAAAATAAGTAAGAAGGAGAATGAAATTAACCCATGGATGAGATTAATCCAATTGAGATAATGCTAGCATGCATTAATTAAAAAAGTATTAATTTTCCCAAAGGTGGTTATAGTTAGTAACAAAGGTTGAGACACTGATTTGCCTAAAGGTGGTTATAATCAATGGCATAGACATATGCCCTAGTTAGGGATAATGAGTCAAAATAATGATTTACCCATAGGTTATTATAATCATTAAGATGACCTAGATGGGATAATGATTTTTTATTGTGCCCTAGTAGGGTATATTGGGAAGCATAAGTCATAGATATAACATGTTACATATATTAAATATGAGCGGGTGAAAATGTAGATGTGATGGTCTAATGAATGAAGAAGCCAAAAATAACTAGACATACAAGGATGCACAAACTGATGAAATAGATGATTATAAGAATAAAGGTTGATTAATGTGAATGATTCGATTGTACCTTATAATATGGATATGCTCATCCTTATTAGCATTGATATAACTAGAATGGTCAATGGGTTGATTTGATCAAGGAGGGTGAGAGGATTTACCAAGGTTACCAAAGAAAAACTTCTATGGATCCATTGCTTGTAAGACTTCCTAAGATAATTTTTACTTTAGTACGTGATAGTATGTACCATGGTATAAAAAACCATGATAACATATCCAAAATATGCATAAGGACTGCCTCTTGATTTAATACATAATTGAAAATAATGCACCAATGATAAAAACTATGATGATAGTGTTGACATAAGAATATGGATGGACTCAATAATAATGCATAAGGAATCACCCAATGAAAACATATAGACTGAATCAAGGTACAGTACTAAAGGAAAATAAACAAAAAAATAACTAAGCAAATAAACACACAAAAATATTGAAAGTAAAAGCAAAATAAAGAATACTAACAATGGATTTTCCATAGTAGGGTAAATCAAGGATAACTATCTAGGATTAGACAAGACAAATGTTTTTGGATTTTAAATTTTTTAAATGTTTATAGAAATTTTAGGGTATCTTAACTCATTAGAGATTGACAAGATACCACTCACAAAATGGTGAGAAAATTGGCTTATGTTGCTCATAAAAGGGTGAGGGAGTATGGAAAAGAGGGACTGATCTGACCTCAATGTGCATCAAGCATGACCTATATAATCCCATTAATATCTCAAGTCATAGTATTTAAGCCAACATAAATGGTGGTGAGAATTGACTAGGTCACAACAAGTTCTTGAATTAAGGACAAATGACAAGGCAAATTAAAGTAGTAATAACAAAACAATACGATAATGCATGGTAAAGATGTTGTTCTTAGTTTTACCATAGGCAGTTATAATTAGGAAATAATGATATACATCTATGATATTAATTTTCCCATAGGATGTTATAACTAGTAACAAAATGTGGAATAATGATTTTCCCATAGGCAATTATAATCAATAGCACCAGTCAAACATGAATAAAAGATAACTTACCAGATTGATTGTCACACTACTTTCATAGACTATCATATAAACATAGAATTGTAAAACTGCTAAAACTAGATTAGAATCCCCTCATAAAAGGTACACAAAAAACCAAAGGAACAAAGATCAAAAGGGGTTGGGTAGGATGGATAAAAATAGGCTTTGGTCTAATAGAGATGACATGGTAGGATGACATATGGTATGACATTGTTTAAGAAGATGATGCTAGGATGATTGGATATAATGGTAAGAGGGTTTCCCCCAAGTGGCAAGGTAAGTGAAAGGGTATGGAACAATGGAAAAGGAATGGAAAAATGAAAACAAAAAGGTATATGGAAAATGACAATGACAAGGGTATGGTTTTTAGCAACTGAAAAAGGTATGGTTTTATGATTTTGGCCAGGTAAATTATTCTATTATTCCTACTAATGTGGAGATGCACATCTTGATCAACATATGAGACAACCAAAATAATCAATTATGTAAATTACTATCCCACACCTCTTATAAATAGTTGTTATATTAAGAACCTACTATAGAATTGGATGAAATGATGTTGTTATGATCTTCATTGGTCATTTATTCTATTTTTTCTAATCATCAAGATAAGGTATCTTTGTAGCCTCTGCAAAGGAGAGTGTGGCCAGGGATGGTAAGTACAAATAGATAGTGGATGATAGATTTGATTTGGAAATGTAATGGTGGATGATAATGTAATGTATGATGGTTGGGAAACAAATGAAGGTCATGATTTTTAAGAACACATAATGTTGTTGATTCTAGATTTAACATAACTTTATTTGTGGTGGGGTCAAAGAATTTTGAATATGCTCTTGATAGGACCACCAAAAATATTAGTTGTTTGGGCTTGAGAGTAGATACCATCTAATTATGTTATATATTAGAGTTGTATTGATTTGATCTTTGATAATGTCTTCATCAAGTACTGAAGAACTATTGTGCTCAAATTTTAGCATCTCAAAGAGGTTTTCACCAATGAATTTGTCTTGATTGTCCCATAGCACCTCCAAAAAGGTTTCACTAAGGAATGTTGACTTTTGAATTTGATTGCCCCTTAGAACCTCCAAAAGGGTTTCACTAAAAGATGCTAAGTTTGAAATTTAATTGTCCCCTAATGCGTATAGAAAGGTATCACTAGGAGATTGTTATTCTTCTGTATGAATGTGGTCTTGGTTCCCCTAATATTCTTTAATTGATATGTCACCATGGATGTAGTTCAACAAGGTGTGATTATGTTAGTCCTAATCAAAACTTGTGGGAGGTGAAAGGGAAATAAAATGGCTAGGTTGGCTAGTGGTAGTGGCATGTGGAACAATAATGGAATGGGGAGTAGAAACACAATCCTCATAAAATATACTAGGAGAACTTATGTTGAAGCTAAAGTAATCATCCTTAAAAACTATGGAAGGATCATAAAGATATTCAAATTGATCTTTTAGGCATACATAATTAGTATTGTAACATCCATGAATGTATTATGATTTTGAAGCTAATTCCAACTCAAGGGACTCTGAATCTGATGTTGAGACTAACATTGATTTTGCTTTTGATGCTAAATCTAAGGTCAATTCAATAATATAACCTAACTTAAATGTTGATTCTTCATCTAGTGTGGATTTTTCTATAATAATGTCTTGCTGAATGTTTGGTATTGGATAACTAATGACTTATGATGGCATAATGGGCTCCATAGAGATTGGTTTGTCAAATTGATACTCCTCAATGATGGGAAAAAGTTTAAGAGACAACTTCATTAAGACTAGATTATTATAGGGAGGATCTTTAAAATAGTCATATGGTGGAGGTAATGATTTATCTAAAGGTGGTTATAATCATTAATAAGTGACTCAAAAAAGACTAGCTTATCAGAGTGAGACTCCTTGACAATAGGAATGGTATCAAAAGGTGATTCATCATAGGTTAACTTGTCACAAATAGGTGGTTTAAAAAAAATCATGGCTTAGTTGGGTTTCTTGGCCTTGGTTTACAAGTAGTTATAAAATACTAGTTTTGAACATATATTGGTCTTTGGATGATTGGCTCAATTAGAGAGGTATGGATTGGCTTAGTCTGAGAGGTACTCATTAGCTCAGTTGGGGCTGCACAATTGGTAGGGTTTTTCAAAGTGGGGAATGGTTGGAAATGGATGAAGTATGGTCGATGGTTGGATAATGATAGGATTAACAAAGAATGGTTTATGTCTTAGGATAGTAATTGTGACCCATCAAGTTATGATTGGATAACTTGGTTGGGATAAAAAGATACTATACTTGGAAGGGCCTAGAATGGTAATGGTAGGTCATTATAAAGCTTGGATTTTATTATGAGCCAAAAGATGAGGTCCTAATATAGAAATGGTAGGGAATTGTAGAACTTGGTTGCTCACATGAACCAAAATATGAGGTCTTGACATAGTAATGGTAGGGTGTTGTGAAGTGTGGTTTCTATCACGAGCCAAAGGATAAAGTCTTGGAATGGTAATGGTAGGGCATTTTAAAACTTGTTTGCTTTCAAAATCCAGTAAAAGGTCTTGGTATAGAAATGGTATGGAGTTATAGAGCTTGGTTGCTTGCACAAGCCAAATAATGATGTCCTAGTATAAAAATGGTAGGGCATTATGAATCTTGGTTGATCATAGGTCCTGATATATAAATGGTAGGGAATTGCAAGATTGGTTTCTATAATGATCCAAAGGATGAGGTCCTAGAGTAGAAATGGTATGTAATTGTGGATATTGGTTTATTACATAAGCCAAAGGATAAGGTCCTAGTATATAAATGGTAGGGCATTACAAAGCCTAGTTGTTCACACAAGACAAAAGATGAGGTATTGGTATAGAAATGGTAGGGAATTATAAATATTGATTGCTATCATGATCTAAAGGATGATGTCTTGGAATATAAATGGTAGGGCATTACAAAGCTTGATTGCTCACACAAGCCAAAAGATGAGGATCTAGCATATAGATGGTAGTCCTTGGACACTATGGAGCTTGGTGGCTTGCATAACCTGAAGGAGGGTTAATGATATAGGTGGGGGATTAGATGGTCATGAAATGGAGAAAATCATAAATCAACTAGAAAAAATAAGGTATCATCAAATTTGACACTTGGTTTTGTTCTCAAGATTGAGTATTATAAGGAGGATAATTATCTATCTCATAAACTACTTATTCACCATAGGGGTATTGAATAAAGTCAATTTGTGTAGAAATCTTATCATAACTTGGATTGTACATGATTACACCATAAATTTAATGATACATATCCACATCAATGATGAAATCTCCAAAAAGGCTTAGATTTATACAAACTCTAAAAAAAATTATCCAAAGGACAAATGGTTCAAATTTGGTCTAACTTGGTCAAGGGGTAGAGTTGTATCTCCAAAATGATCTATGATAAAATGTGATAGAAAATAATCTTATGTCATACATCTAACATCAAATGTCTCACACAAAAAGGTCAAGTGATTTAAAAAACTATAATGCCAAACTCTAGGTCCAAAGTGTTCCAAACAAGTCTAATCTAAATAAAAAAAAGTTACTAGGTATTTTAGACAAATATGACATTAAAATCTAGGCTCAAAGTAGTTATGTGTTAGGACTTTTGGAAAAACAAGCACAAAATCTAGGCTTAGAAACAAGGTGAGATTTAATTTAATAGATCTAAACAACTTTGGCATAGACTAGGCATTCAAATTTTAGACATGAACTTGGTCAATTGGTATAAGGAATGAAATAAAAGGTATGTGGAAGATAGACTATTTATCCCAAATAAAGGCATAAACAATAAATTTCAAATTGGGTAAAGAATTAACCTAAGTTACATGACCCAAAAGAGAAAGATCGATGTCTAGGCTTAAATTTTATAAAGCATAAAAAGAAATCAATCAATATTTGGATTTGAACTTGTCAATGTTTATTAAAAAATCAACTTATGAATAGTAAGATTCTTTAAATAAACAACAAGATAGATAAAATTGAATGACATAATGACACTAGGCAAATATCCAAGAGACACACATGGATTTGTTTTAAAAATCAACATTTGACAAAGGCAAATAAGTCTTGAAATGATTTGAATAGTGAAATGATGTTATCACACTCTAAAGATATAATAAATGTTTATTTCAAGACTTAACAACACAAAAATTGAAATTATTTTGGAAATATAACATTACCCTTTCTAATCAAGTGACACACACACAAAGATTTATCAAAATACTAAGGCAAAGGTATGGTGTCAAAAAGATGGCATAATGCCTCCTTAAACAATAGAGTGATGTGAACATAATACTGATTTTACATGGCATAAAAAACAAAAATAGATAGCTTAGACTCTTAGAACAATGCAATAAATTATAAAATGGCATAAACACCTAAGTGTAACATCCTAAATCCTAAAACTGACAAGGTTGCATAGTACTATCAAATTCCATCTATATACATGCTCTTAAGAGGATTTTAAGTGTTAATTAAAAAATAAAATCACATGAATAAGTAGGGTTTTTACACACCCCTTCTCTCAATATAGTGTATGGTGACATGGAACTTTGGGCTACTTGCCCTGCCTCAATAATATGTCTGTGGCAAGTGTGATTATTCTAAAACTATATGTTTTATACATCTAAATGATCCCAAGTGTGGTTAACACTAGATATTAAATCATGTTAATTGATTTAATATTGGATAATTTAATATGAAAGAGTCTATTCATTTGTATAACAATTCCATATGTGTACTTCTTAGTAGAATCCCTTGGTTAGCTAGACCTAAATTAGGTTTTTATTAAGATTAGAGAGCTAGTCACTTAACCCCCTAGCAATCATAGTATCCATGACCTAATTTATATACTCTACTATGGATTGGGGTTGGTACGATAATGAGAGATGAAATCCTATGTCAACACACCCATAGAGAAATCATGAGGAGGTGATGAACTCCCTTTTATAAGCCAAAATGTATAAAAATAAATGTCAAGTGAAAAGACTTTAGGGTCACATTTATATCACCCAAACCATATGGATTTTAAGAGAGACTTAACAATGTTATTTTCATGCCTTTGAATAAGGCATAAATACAAATAAATATTTCTTTTGGTCATGTCATGTCCCCTTTTCAGTTGACATCTTTAGAGTTGAGGATTAGCCTATTATACGACCTTCATAGGCTGATAGGTTGGATAGAGGTTCTTGATGGAGCTTGGCTTGGCTTCGATTAATAAAATTTTACCAGTTGGCTTTCGTTCAAGATCTTTCAAACATGTATTGAGGGAGATATTAATATTTTATTAATTTAATTAAATATTAATTATTTAGCATATTTTCATTATGAAACCCTAATTCTCAATTATGAAACCCTAATTAGGGCAAACACACTTTTTAGAAGATATAAGGGTTTCTTATTGGAGAGAGGCCATTATGATTATTGATTATTGATATTGAAGAATTTTGCTAAGTTTTTTTTGAGAAGAAGGAGCCAAGGGTTTCCAGTATTCCAGTTGCATTGGAGAACATCTACTCTTCAGTTTGTGTAATTTAGAGGTTGTGAGAGATCAGCCGATCTATTGCTAATTTGAAAGATAAATTCATATAAAAGCTATCACAGAGGTTTACAGGTATTTATTTCATTAGTTTTGATTTAGAAAATTATACAGATAGAGATCTTTAGATCAGGTATTCAGCATTCAGGCCACACTATATTATATTTGCTCCTACATGGATTCTGTATAGATCCATGCAAATTTGTACCATTCTGTTGCAGGCCAGACAACGCCACAGAGAAGTGCAGAGACCGACATCGGCATCCCAAATACTGACATTATCCAATTAAAGATTGACGTTGGTAGAGTGGCTGATTGATAGAGATCAACTTTGGTAGTATATTGACTGATGACGGTAGTATAACTAACGTCGGTGACTGTGTGTCAACACGGCAACCCGAACAGTCTAGATTTAGAGTTATTTTCTAGTTTGCTAGAAGAACCAAGTTTTTTAAGACAATATTTTCATATTATTTTTATATGCATGATAGAGATTTAATATTTTAATCATCTAGAAGGATAATAAGATTTTTGATTTGCTAGATAAGATATTATTTTTCTATTTATTATTTATTTGAAATTATTTTACAAAAAATCGCAATTTGTTCTTATTTCATACAAAAAACACAAAAAATCAAAATACACAAAAAATAGTCAAAAAAATATTTAGTCTCAGAGATCAGGTAAATAGGGGTTACTACAGTGGTATCAGAGCTAAATCCTACCATCCTGAGGGTTTATCAATCTCATGCAGCCACAAGAGTTGGGACCACATAGGTACAACACACACAATAGAGCCTTACTTGAAGGTACTCAAGTTTTAGAATATCAGCCAATCACCATGAGTGATAGGCATGATGGTAGCCCACCCAGGGGCCACATGCATAATGATGATCATGACACTAGAGAATTCTTCTGTGTTATGGTTATAGGTTAGCAGTAGATGACACAAGCACTACAGGCACTCACTACTATGGTAAAGAGAATGAGCCCACCTGTTAGACAGAATGGGGAACAAGGAGATAATAGGAGTGCTACTATTAATCAAAGACCATAGCTAACCCATTCTAGGACTGTTGATAGGCCTACATGTCCTACATTTATTTAAGATGAACCAGAAGAAGCACCAACAGAGGAGGCAGCAAGAGATTCCCTATTTGTAAATGGCCTCATGGCTGCAAATGATGAGTGGGACTTATTAGCTCCTTAGGTTTGGGAGAGGATGTCATTTGATCATTTTGTTAATCAGAGGAGAGAGCACTACAAATTAGTTAGATAGGACAGGAGGCCTAGAGGTCAACTTAGTGAGTTGAAGAAGGCTATAGGCAAGCTTTCTTTGACTACTTTTGATGGGAGTGGTAAGATGACATCTCAAGCTTAGGTTCATAAGCTTGACACATTATTGGCATTGAGGCCAATGACAGAGATAGAGGCCATCAAATATGCCACTTTATACTTGGAGGGAGTAGGACATGATTGGTGGTACCATGGTATGGTCACACTTCAGCATAACCAGGTGACAGAGTACCAGGACTTCATGGATAGGTTGGTTGAGAGGTTTGATAGGAAAGATCCCGAGGTTTACTTTTGAGATCTAGCATAGTTGAAACAAACAAGCAATTTGGAGTCCTTCATTGGTGATTTTTAGAGTGTGGCAGTTATGGTGCTAAATATTTTAGAGCGTAGATTGGTATTTCTCTTCATCGAGGGCCTATCTGAACCATTGAGATGTTAGATCAAAGCCTTTGATCCTCCTTCATTGTAGGAAGCTATGAAGAAGGCATGAAGTATGGAGATGGTAGTCCCATCCAATAAATCTAACTCAGGATGTACTTCTTCATCCAGGGACAATAAGGGCTTCAACAGTAATAGAGAGAGACCAAATTTTAACATAGATAAATTAGGTGTTAAGAATGATTCAAAGGCCAATCTAGCAGCACCACCTTTAGATCAAGAGGTTCTTAAAAATCTATGCAAAAATAAGCTTTGCTTCTACTGCAAAGGTCCCTATGATGCCAATCACGATTGTCCTTTGAGGCCTAAGGGCAAGGCAAATCATGTGATGTGGGCTTTTTATGAGGATTCAGAATCAAAGGATTCCAAATAGCAGGATAGTTCTGAGGAGTCAGAGGTAGAGGCTTCAGAGCCTAAGGTAGAGGTAGATTTAGAGATTCACATAAAAGAGGCACGCCTATCCAACATTCAGTCAGATGATTCATTCAGACTCTATGGAGTTTTGGCAGGACAGAGGGTCATCACCCTTATTGATACAAGAGCCACACATAATTTTATAGATGCTAGATTTGTTGAGAAGTGTGGACTCACCACCAAAGATTTGAGGGCATTAGAGTTAAGGTCGTTGACGGTCACACTCTTAGGTGTGAGCGGATGATTAGAGACCTTCCATTGTGCTTGAACAACTATGAGTTCAAGGCTGATTATTATGTGGTGAACATGGGGGATATAGACTTAGTCTTGGGCATGAAGTGGCTTCATTCCCTTGAGGAAGTCACTCTTCATCTCAAGGACATGGAGGTCCATTTTGATGTTGATGGGAAGACACATATTCTTAAGGCAATACAGGACAGCAACATCAAACATATGTTTTTTCATCAGATGGAGAGGCTCATACAACACAATATGGTAGAGTGGGCTGCCGAGTGCACATTGGCACCAATACAAGAGAGACATGTGGATGAGCTTTGTCTTGAGGTGAGTTCATTTCAGGAGTTAGCACATGTGGCAGGGACTCAGCTTTCTTTTACAGTCAGGTCACATGTTGATGATGATATGAGTATGTCTAGCATCCACAGTCTAGATTCAGAGATTGTATTGGGTGATGAGACCGTAGTAGTGATTTGTAGAGATATATTGATCATAGTAGAGGTATAGTGTGTGGATTCTCCACACTTGGTGTAGTTCCATTTAGGAGTTGTTGTAGAATTAGAGTGTGCCTTCTGCATAGCATGGTGGAATGTGTACATGGTATTTGTGATCTTGGAGTTTGGTTGAGTTGCATTCACCATTTTGAATATGGATTCCTCTTGGTTATATTTTAGAGGATATTTTAGGAGCTTGTGTTGATTGACAACAGCATAGATCATGATTACATATGGGATCCAGGTGGATTGAGTGGTTTATTGTTCAGCGATTGCTTGAGGACAAGCAATTTTAGGAGGGGTGGATTGTCATGTCCCCTTTTTAGTTGACATCTTTAGAGTTAAGGATTAGCCTATTATACAACCTTCATAGGCTGATAGGATGGATAGAGGGTCTTGATGGAGCTTGGCTTGGCTTCGATTAGCAAAATTTTACTAGTTGGCTTTCATTCGGGCTCTTTTAGACATGTATTGAGGGAGATATTAATATTTGATTGATTTAATTAAATATTAATTATTTAGCATATTTTCATTATGAAACCCTAATTCTCAATTATGAGACCCTAATTAGGGCAAGCACACTTTTTAGAAGATATAAGGGTTTCTTATTAGAGAGAGGCCATTATGATTATTAATTATTGATATTGAATAATTTTGCTAAGTTTTTTTTGAGGAGCCAAGGGTTTCCAATATTCCAGTTGCATTGGAGAACGTCCACTCTTCAGTGTGTGCAATTCAGAGGTTGTGAGAGATCAACTGATCTATTGCCAATTTGAGAGATAAATTCATACAAAAGCTATCACAAAGGTTTACAGGTATTTATTTCATTAGTTTTGATTTAGAAAATTATATAGATAGAGATATTTAGATCAGGTGTTTAGCATTCAAGCTGCACTCGATTCTATTTGCTCCTATACATAATCCATATAGATCCATGCAAATCTGTATCTTTCTGCCGCAGGCCAGACAGTGCCGCAGGGAAGTGCAGAGACCGACATCGACATCCCAAATACCGACATTGGCCGACTAAAGACCGATGTCAGTAGAGTGGCCAATCGACAGAGATCGACATCGGTAGTATATCGACTGACGATGGTAATATAATCAATGTCGATGACTGTGTGTTGACATAGCAACTTGAACAATCCAGATTTAGAGTTATTTTCTAGTGTGCTAGAAGAACGAGGTTTTTTAAGACAATATTTTCATATTATTTTTATATGCATGATAGAGATTTAATATTATAATCATCTGGAAGGATAATAAGATCTTTGATTTTCTAGATAAGAGATTATTTTCCTATTTATTATTTATTTGAAATTATTTTGTAAAAAATCGCAATTTGTTCTTATTTCATACAAAAAACAAAAAAAAATCAGAATACACAATAATAGTCAAAAAAATATATAGTCTCAGAGATTAGGTAAATAGGGGTTACTACAGGTCACTTTAGTTACCTAAAGGGTATGAGGGGAGAGCTTATACACGTCAATCATTTTGAAAAAATAAATAATTTTAAAAGACCAAGCATACAAAAAAACACTCTTAAGAGTATGTGATCTAAGTGTGAGTGCTTATTTTAATACACCAAAGCAAAATATTTATGAAATTTAGCCCTTTGGAATTTGTTTTTGAAAGCTTAGAATAAAACAAAAATTATTTAAATAAAATATTCATAAAACACCAATTTGAAATGTGAAAATTGTAAGTTAGAAGTGTTTTAAATGTCTCCTTGTGGTCTTTGGGTCCTACAAAAAGTGGGAGAGTATTTTTGAGATTTTTTGAAACATTTATGCAAATTAAGGTAAAATTATAGCATATTTTGAAAATTTAGGAGAAACCATGTGGTTTTAAAAAAAATCATGAAAAATAGAGTCTGGGTGACCCTAAACAAAGCTCTGAAAGAAGGCCTATCAACATGCTATTCTACACAAATACCGATGTTAGTTATGGGTGATGCACATAGAGACTAATGTTGATTCTGGGTGATGCACATAGATTTCAACATCAGTTCTGGGTGAATCAACACCAGTTAGGAATAATCAATGTCGATTATGTTATAACTAATGTCGGTCTCTATGTAATATGTGTATCACTAAAAATTGAATACATGAAAATAATGTTAAAACATGGATTTTTAAGATTGTCAAGTGCTTAATAGAAAAACTAGAAGCAAAATTTTCATTTCCTTGTTATATGGGATGGTTTTAAGGTCCCACTAGGCATGCCATTTTTGATCATAAGAATCCAAAAAAGGAGGTTAGTAATATGTTAGTTCAAGTAACAAAAACTCAAATAAACACACTAACACTAGCACTTACAAGTCTAGATCTTAGGGGTGAGCTTAGTAACAAAATATAAATGAAAACACAACTAAAATATAAAATATAACATATCCTTTACCTTCCTTGGAAGATATAAATGCATTGCGGAGTGGCTTTCTCAGCTTGTGCTTCAAAGAGTCTTTGGAAATGGAGGTTGTATAGCTCCTCTCCTTGGAACCATTAGATTGTGTTGTGGCTTGATGTTGCTTGGCTCAATATTTTAGCATTATAACATTGCTTGCAAGGAAATTTTTGCATTATAACTCTACTCTTATCAAAGCTTTGAAGTCATTTGTGCATGATAACTTTGCACCAAAATAGCTTAAAATTCAATAGGTAAGGCATTGCATTTATAGTAAATGGATCTAATCCCAACCCAAGGTGAGTTAAGGTGGAGTTTAAACATGGAATGGGTTCAAACCTAACCTAGTGAGTCAAATATAACCCCAATAGAGTTAATGATTGTTAATTAATAATGATTTGTAATGAACAGGAATGGGTCTCCAAAATGAGATATTTTTAGGATATTTCCAAAGAGCTTGACAATTCACAAATGTCATGATGAAAAGATAGGATAATTGAATTTTTTGAATTTCCTTTTTTTAGTTATTCATTAATTGCACATAGATAATTCAACTAGGCTCGTAATTTGGTTTAGCTTGTTAATTAATTTTGATTAACCATTTATCTCTTTCAAGATTCGATATTTGGTTCATATGCCCCATTTAATAGGTCCATAGGCCAAATTGACTATTGTGATTCCTTAAGATGATTAGGGATGAATCCATGAGAGGTTATTATTACATATAATAGGATACCTCAATTAGGGATGTCTCAACATGATTCTAAGATTTGATGAATGCTATACAAGTAAGTTTGGGATGTTTAATGATTCTTAGGCTTAATTTACAATGATTGATAGGAATCAGTTTGAAGTCCAATCGAAGGCCAGTTGTGTCTAGTTTTAGATGTCTACAGGGTTGATAAAAACATTAATAAGGATGTTGAGGAGTATAGTATGGTTCAAAACAAGGTTGATAGGTAGGTGTGTAGTAAGAATTCTCAACATATCAATCCATATCAACTTCATTAGTCAAATAAAACACAAGACTTTTAACAAATTCTCTTACAACAAGTACCTATGATGATTCTAACTAGATGATTACATTCAGATTTTCCATTGGTGTTTGCTTTAATTCTTCCTAAAGATGATAGTATGAATAACACACCAAAAATCCTTCCACTCTTTTGGACCTTGGTCCCACCAAGCATGCCATAATTATTATGACCAAATTTTACACCTTAGGATAGGTTGTTCATGCCTCTCTAAATTTGGATAACATGGGATCAGCTCTAGGCCTATGGGTTGCCTATAGAAGAGGTAAACCTCTAGGTTAAAAGGGCTAGATCCCTTGATTTATATTTTAGGCTTACACACTACACTAGACCAATCACTATTGGGGGTGAAAAGTGAAGAAGGAAATTGAAATTAACCTATAATAATGGATGCAATAAACCAAAGATACTTCCATAAACATACTTGCCTTAACACTAAGAAAGAAGACTTCTAAAACTAACCTCAACTCAATGTTATTATAGCATAAGTGTTTCTACATGGTGGTAGATTCTTATGCATATCCAGAGGTGGGTGAAAATAAGGTTTGATACTAGACACTTCTAGTCTCTCTCACACTTTAAAACATACTTAACAAACACATACACTTCATGAGACCTTATTAGAAAAGAGCTTTACTGACATAAAATAGGTAAGAGTATAATGGAAACAAGGAGAAGACATTCATAACTTGTCATCCAAGTACACTACTTGACATATGTAGGCAAGCTTTATAGAGATAAAATAAACTTCATAAAATTTTTCAAAGCCAAAACAAGATGTCAAACTAGTAGGGCTTCACCATACTAGGTGTGTACTAGATAAAAATGCCAAAATCACTTGCATATATAGAACATAGGAGAGGAGAGAGAAGAAGTGAAGTTGGACAGTCAAAATCCAAGTGTAAAGGCTTGAAAGCTAGTTATAATGCAAGATAATGAAGTGGAAAAAAGGTCAAGAAGTTGTCATGGACAAGTGTCAATCTAAAACATAACATCCTCCTTAATTTAGTGTAGGGGTATTCACTATCCTTCTTAAAATAACCTTGATGATGAGGAATCCATTCAACTATCTTGAACTATAATATAAGTTTTTGACACATTTTACTTGACTTAGGAAGATGGAAATAATATATGATAATAATATATGCCTCTCCAACTGATGAACTCCCCTTTGTCACTTGTCATTCACTTTATGCAGTCATTCACTAGCCCTCTAGGCCTATATATTCACACTTATTACTTAAGTGACTTGAATTTGTTCAAAAATATTCATTTTAAAAGATGCAAGATACTTATTCAAAACCTCTTTGTTCTCTGGTGTATCAAATAAACCTTAAAAGATTCAACATCACATCTCTCACTTTTCAATTTTGATAATCATCTCCTTCTCACTATCTAACCCAAGCCTACCTACAATGATCAACTCAACAGATGGCCTTTCATGCATCACTAAGGTGATATATGAGTATGGGGAATTAGGAAAATTCCTTAATCACCTTCTACAATGGTTGTCACCTATCCATTCCTTTTGGTACCTACAATTTACCTCGAAACCTATAGAAAACCCAAATTTTGTCATGTTCATACAAGTTATGGTAAAAAATAACTAGATGATGAGGATCCTAGGAGAGTTTTAAACATATATAAAACACATTCAAGTCTATTTGGCCACTTATAGATGCATATCCCTTTATATTTTGTCCATCAAGTTCATATAAGGGTTTTAGGAGGGTTTTAAGTCATCTAGTTCTTAGTAATGATTCATAAAATCTAGATGTTTAACCTTCAAACAAATTCCACTAAAATCAAGTTAAGGACCCCCTTTAATTATCTATGTCTACTTTAGGGACCATGCACACCATCCATACAAATATGATTAAATGAAATTGGCTTGCCACGCTCCTTCTTGTATCTTAGATAGGCTTGAGAAAGGATTGGGACAAAATGACCACTTATGTGTTATTCCCTAAAAACTAGTGATTCTTATCAATCCTACACTACCCATTAAAGTTTATCAAATGAATTTGAAATGTCATATGGTCATATGAGTCAAGTTAGAGGTCATGAAGGTTTAGGCTTAGTTTTAGGCATATTATACCTAGAATGTCTCTCTACATATATGACTACCGTTGAGTAGTTTTAGTGGCTAAAGGGGTTACTAAGTATTTTTTCACCTTCAAACCAACCTTACAAATTATCTCATAATGCATTCAAGGATATCCCATTCATTCATTCAACATTCATGTACCTTGCCTGTAGTTTTGCCTTGGCTATGGAGTGCCCTCTATCTTAGACAAAATAAATGACACTTTCCCTATTTTAATATCCAAATTGAGACTATGGGAGCCTAATTTAGGACATGATGATCTATAAAAAGTTTCAAGGATTGATAATTCTCCAATATACCTCTATGCTTCAAACTCTCAAGATTATATTATAGGTTTGTGCACTATGGTAAACCATAGAAACCTATACTGAGTGTGAAGTTTGAAACCTATATGCCACTATGTACCCTATTTTTCTATCTATGAGAATAACATGAAATTTTATGTTATCAATATGATATTGTATTTCACTTGGCTATCCATCGTATCTCTTTGTCAACCTTATAAACTTACATCCTAAATTAGTCTAGGCTACTTTGTTGTCTTAGTCAGTCTATAGGTGTCAATTAGGGAAATCAAAGGACCCCTGTAGGTGTTGATATAGTTTTGAGTAATGTAATTCATGATTTTGAATTACCCATGAGGTAATTAACACCATTACACAATTTAAAACATCCATTTCTAGTTTGAAACCATACTCTTGTCTCTCTACTATCACTACACTATAGGTCTATAGTTAGATTATAAATGTGTCATTTAGGGAATCATGAGATTATTATAGATGGTCATATGCTTGAACAATGTACTTAAATCCTTATTTATCTTCTATTCACTAGATTTATCAAACCTAATTAATCTTGTCTCTTGCCTTGATATCATATAGTTGTTCCACTTTCATCAATAAATAAGTCATTTACAAGCTACAAGTTCATTTGGCTTAAAAGGCACTGTAGTTACTGAACGTTCCCAGTCAAGATTTTTTTGAGTTGGGATCTTACCAACCATTAATATCTCTTGTATTATCAATCCATTCATGCATCAAGATGTTATATCTAGGTTTAGGCTACTAGCATGAAACCATTAGGCTTACCTATACCTCCTCAATGTCTACCAATAGAGGACATTTCATGAAGCAAAATTCTTTTCAAAAAGATTAAGGTAAGTCATCTCATTTATAACTTTATCCTAATATATAAATATAGATGACTATGTATGGTCTTGGATTGTCTTTCCAACCATTCTTCAATATTTTTGAATGGCTCAGTCTTACTATTTTTACCTTGAGAACTTAATCAAAGCCTTGAAACTCTAAACCCATAAATATGACTGTTTAAAGCATGTTTCCAACTATTGATTGCAGGGGACAATCATAAGAAGGTCTAATTGCATTTTTAGACTTATCCTTACTAAAAATGAGCCTCTTGAGTAGAAGCCTTTAATGGGGAAACTAACCATCATGCTTTGAGAGGTTGAAACTAGTGCATTACCTTTGATATGAAGCCACTTAGGGAATATAAAACTCTATAACTAAAAACAACTATTTTGTAAATCATAATGTTCACTTATAACACAATGAGTATATTTATACCTATCCCTCCATGTTCACATGTACAAACTAGTTTAATTCAATGATGAAATGAGTGGACATTCTCTACAAGACCATATGCACTACTTAGTTACATTAGATCAATGTAAATAGAGAAGGAAAACTAAGGTGTTAGGGATGTGAAAGTAGTTTGAAGGCGTCAACAATCTTAAAGATTATTTATAGGTTATGAAATACCATTCTTGGAACTATGGACATGAAATTGGATTACATAGATACTAATTTCATACACCAAGTGTAGTCCTTTCAACTCTACTTTCCCTATCCATACTGAAGGAAAACCATTTAACTTCTTTGACCTGCCCAAGAAAGTGATGAGAGAAATAAACTAGTTTTTGTCATTTTTTAAACTGTCAAAGCCACCTTATCCTAGAAAGGATTTGTGGGGATCTAAAGAGACCTCCCTGAACTAGTCACATATGTTATAACTATTATAGAGTTAGTACAACTTTAGAAACTACCCTTGTTGTAGTTATCTCCTTTCTTTCTATGTTAAACCTATAAAATTTAGTTTAAAAAATAAAAACTAACACATTTTTGACATGACACACATTAGCTTCCTTATTGACACCTTTTTTATTCTTGGAAAACCATACAATTCATTTAAATGGCCAAAATGTGGCATAATATGACATATGACCAACTAGATAAATGTGACAAGAGATTAGAAGACATTGTATGACCTCAAAATATGACTTGACATTATTTATAACCTTGATGACCATTCTATGTCTTATTAGGACCCTATTAAAAATTTGAATATGTAGGGGAGTTGACTTAATTTGACATAGGGTTAAAATTAGTGAACATTTTGGTAATTTACTATGGTTAACATGCTTTCTATGATAAGGATTAGTTGCCTTCTCCTATCCTTGGGAAATGGAGTCACTTATATAGTCAAATGACACTGAAATGACTTTAAAAAAACACCAAATAGAACAAGAAACAAAAGCACAAGATAATAAACCAAGACACACACTTGTGTTCTCATGAACACTTAGGGAAAACACAAACAACTCAACCAAACTAAACTATATATAAAATAACCTAAAGCAACATTCTCCTCTTGGATCAAAGGGGAAATTTACACCATATCTTATTCTATGAGATGAAGGAGTGCATGAAACAAGTTTTCCTTTAAGCATTGGCCTTGATATCTTCAATTTCTTCACGTTTTCCAATCTTTTTAGCATGATCTTCAATGTAACGATAACAACCACAAACATATCAACTATGAAGGTGAATTATTCTTGTACTTCAATAACCTCAACTTCTCATGAAACCCCTTAGCTATAGCTTTACTCAATGATGCATCAATAAAGCATATTTATTTAACTTATATGATACATTGAATGAGATCATATTTATTACCAGATACAAGCTCTTTAATCTCTTTAAGGAGTTTTATATAGTCAATCCAATCTTCATCATTATCCTCCATGATGACATCTTGTTCTATCTTCATGTGCACTTGAACTTCAACCTTGAAAATCTCTTCAAGTTATTAGAGAATTTATTTTTGACCATTTTTACCTCAAGACAAAATGTGTCAGCCCTTATATTCATAATATTACATAGGGCCTTTTTATAATGTCATGGTGCATGATTGTAGTCTAATTGATGTCATTTCATATGCCATTCTAGTCTTGGTCATGGTCCAGTTAAATTTTCATGCCATTTGATATCTTAAGGGTAATTTTAGGGTCACATATATAAGTTTTAGGTATGAATGGTGATTAATGTAATCCAAGATCATGGGAAGGGTTTACACAGGCCTCAAGGAGTCCATTTGGAGCTACTAAAGTTCATAAACAATCTTTGTGAAACCAAACTATCATCAAGACTTCACATGGAAACCAAAATGGAATAGTTTGCTTGTGCATTTTTTAAATATGCTAAAAAAGCCTCACATGCCAATAAAAATATGCATGATCAATGTCCTTAGTGCTAATATCATGCTCTACAAGTTTCATATCTCGATGAGCCTTTTATCTCAAGATCTAAGACTTCAAAGTTTAGCTTGTCGAGTTTAAGGAGCAGGACATCTAGGACATCATACAAAAATGAACAAAGTAACTCTTTTGTGAATTTTTTTATATTCAATCAAAAATACCTAATGAGCCAAAGGATTATAGTGCTGGGTAGTTCTTCATGCTGGGAACATGCTCTAAAAGTTTCAAGTCCATATGATCTTTTTGGCTCAAGTTATAAGCTTCTAAAGATGGACCTACAACATAAGATATATGTGTTAACATCAAGTTTAAGCTCAAGTAAAACAAATAATTTTCAGATTAAATTTAACAATCATGCAAATGTTAATGATGGTTATACAAGCATCAATGATTATCACATTAACATCATTTGATGGGAGTGTGGACATCAATTTTAAGGTCATGAAATAGCCATTAGTTTTTAAATAGTGGATTCCAATAGATCTAATGGTCCATGTTACATCATACATCTTGATCTAAGGTGTGATATAAGTCAAATAGTTAAGGAGATTGATAGATTGACATTTGACATAAGTGCATGAACTGACAGATTGATAGTAATATCTTAAATCAAATGCGAGGCTACCATGTGGTATAATTTTGGATAGAGTTAACAAGTCTAGGGCAAGATCAATGACTCATAGTCATTCATTTTGAGTAGGAACAATGGTGTAATATGGGTCAATATGTCAAACAATTTGAGTTAGATATCGATAGCTAATTAAAACAAAGGTGAGCCTAGGACTTTTGATGGAAGTTGAGAAACCATTTTTGACCAATGAAAATGGGTATTGTAGGGTCATCAATATACCATTAAATCTTGATCCAATACCATGAAAGGGACACAATGATGTATTTAGGTCATCAAGAACATACAGGGATAACATTAAATATCCATAAGGACGTCTGGGACTAGGCATCAAGTAGAGTGCATCAATGTAATGACTATAGGAAAACAGATAGTTTGAGATTGGTTTTCTATCTATAGTGGACCCATGAGCATGAGAAAAAGTTTGAGCATGATCTAGTTGAAACAAGAGATAAAATTGCAAGGGATGCCATGAAGACATAAAAATAAATCCCAATAGTTTCATTTATAAGACCAACTATATGAAAGGGACCCCTTCTCTCCACTGAGCACACCATGAAAAACTTGTTTGGAACAATTAACACTAGGATAAATTTCTAATAGATGGATCTAATTGTTCTAACTACATTGATGTTAGATCTGATCTTAGAACCACTTGATCCCATCATTTCAACTATATGGAGTATGAATGAAGGAATGATGAATTGTTATAATTGCTTGAGATGACCTAGATCAATCAAAAAGTTCCAAAAAAGCATACTGGTAGAGGTAATTGTAACTAAAATTCAAATGAGGTTAAACTCATTTGATTCCTCAAGAGACTTCTCTTTTCCTAATTCTCTCTCTCAAATGCTATAAGTAACCACCATTTTGGCCTTTGTAAAGAGACCACACCATGTATGATGAATCCCTACTAGACTGATGTCATATTTTACCTTTGAACATGAATGCAAGTTTTTTTATGAGTTTTAAACAATTGTTTAAGTTTCCAAGTGATGTAGGGTGATGAGAAGTGATAATTATCTATCCTTTCTCCTCTTATCCTTTCATGTTTGAGAAATATTTCCTAGTCTAATAGGTCTTATAGAGTTTAGTCTAGTTTGTAAAGATTTTTCAAGTGTAAAATTATCCTTAGAGTGTGCAATATGCCCTCTAGTTCATTTGCCTTGTGTTATTGCTCACATCTCACCTCTATATTGAAATGCTCATGTTAGAACCCATTAAGACTTAGAGACTAGTTTGTATGCTTTGTTTCATCATGGTATAAATATGATGGTCATGTGGAAGAAATTTTTTATGCATCACCTCCTTTATATTAGGTTTAATTTATGCATTCTCTAACTTTTTCCCCCATAAGTAATATTTTAAATGATAAGCATTGCACAATATATTCGAGGAGATAGCCTTTAAATCTATAGGTTCATTTCCAATATAGGTACACACACATACCTATAAATGTTCCCATGTTTCCCAAATATAGAATAATATTGAATAAATTATTTTAGGGTGAAATATTAGGGTATAATATTTCTAGCATGCCCGGTGGGATCCATTGTCTTCAAGATAACTTGTCAAGGTGAATGTTGATCTTGACAACATCAACTAAAAATTGGTGTGATACTCATCATTTGGTGACTTCATGGTAAACTTGGTTTAAGGTCATTTATTTTATTACAAAAATGCCATCATAATTCATGGTTCTCACTAGGTCATCCTCTACTAGAACATCTAATCCTATTAACCCACCCATTCAACCTAAAATTCCCCTTGTAATTTAGTATCCATGGCCTAATTTGCCCTTTGAATAATGAGTAAATTTTGATAGAGAAGAAGAGGTTGAAGAGGCTTAAAAAGTTAAAGATATTGAAGAAGAAGACATGGTTATATCTCATGTTTTCCCTACCTTCAATACTGGTAATCCAATTCAACTTCATACATATGATGTCATTCCTCCTAACACCATAAAAGGTTTTCCCACATTCAATGATGAGAGTCATATCACACCTAATGAGGACATTAGAGATGTTTCTAATTTTTTTAGTTTCCAAAATATTTTTTAAGAGAACATTTCCATTAGATTCCTTACCATGTACCTTAATTGGAAGGCTCTCAATTGGTATAGGGCTCTAGAAGTTGGATGCTTCAAAACATGGGATGAGTTTAGAGTGTTGTTGATTTCAAGATTTGGAAATGAAAGTAACCATACTTCTCTCATACATCATCTCAACATGATAAAAAGGGGACCAAAATAAATAATGCATGACTTCAATGAAAGGTTTCAGAAGACTTGGCATAGATTACCTCCCATGAAACTAGCTACTAGCTTTATGTTCCCTACTTACTTGAAAGCCATTGGGACTAAAATTGTTGTCATGCTTCAATCTATGAGAGATTTCCTTAAGGCATAAAAACTGGCTATCAAAGCTAAAAAAATCTCATATAATTTGAAATATTTCCACCTAAGCTATATATGCCTCCTTTGTCTCATACTTATGCTAGTATTCTAGATGTAGTTGAAGTTCCTAATGCTAATACCAAAACTAAGGTGGATCCTAGGCAAGCAAAACATAAT
This sequence comes from Torreya grandis, assembly GCA_037957365.1. Taxonomy (NCBI): domain Eukaryota; kingdom Viridiplantae; phylum Streptophyta; class Pinopsida; order Cupressales; family Taxaceae; genus Torreya; species Torreya grandis. The sequence continues at coordinate 239,573 of JARHVA010001787.1, forward strand.
GTTTATTGGAAAGCAAAGTTATTGGCCTTAGAGGCACAAAATAGGAATGATAATATTTAATAAGGTGCCTATCAGAATCCTTACCCCTATCAGTAATAATATGGTCAAAAATATTGAGGAGGAAGAGGCCAATGGTAGCCTAAACCCAACAGACCTGCTAATGCATACAATCCTAACTCTACCACCAATGCAAGGGAGATGATACCAATTCATAACAATTTGGTGTAGGGAGAAGATTATCAAGCAAGACCAATTTAGGGATGCCAATGATAATGAAGAGAAATATCTAGTGGCTCAAGGGGTAGTTAATCCTCTCCAATCAAATGAAGATGAGGTGATGATGTAAGTTAATGAGAATTGGTCACCTCAATGAGAGATCTTCACCAATTTCCTAGTTGAAGAAACTTTTGTGATAAATCAAGGATCCTCCATTATAAAAAATACAAGGGCCAAAAATAAGGCTTATGAGGTGGTATTAGCATGCCCACAGGCTCATCCAATCCTCCTACAAGGCAATAAGGCATAGCTATAAGTATGATAGTTCCAAAGGTTTCTACATCTCCACCAAGTCAAAATATGGTAAGGTCTACTCTTATTCCTCCTATTTAAAGTAATATTCTACCTAAAAAATCCTAAGAGAAAGTAGGTATGAATTCTTTAAACATTTTATATTCTTTAAAGAACACTAAAATTTTCATTTCTCTTTGGGATGTTTTTCATATGCCTAGTAAAAAAGAACTCCTACAAAAATAGTTATCTAATATCCCTGCTAGTGTCTCACCCTCAAATCAAAGTCATGGCCATGTTTCTATTTCAAGTGTTCCTATTACCATTTTTGAACCATCCACTAGGGCTGATAAACATCCACCATTTTACCTCACCCTCATTATAGGTGACAAGTTGGTATATAATTGTATAGTTGATAGTGGAGCTTCTACTTCTGTCATGCTCAAAGTTGTAGCTGAAAAGTTAGGCCTAAAATATGAGCCACATAACAAATGGGTCTTTCAATTGGATGGTATGATTTCCAAGATAGTAGGACTGATAAAAGTCTTAAAGGTTTTATTTCATGGTTGTTCTACCTTTCCTATCTTTCTAGACATAGTTGAGGTTGTTCTCCCAACACACTTTACAATATGCCTATCAAGGGACTTCATAGCAAAGATAGGTGGTTATCTCTTAGCTAACTGGTATTTATTGGATTTTAGAACAAGATACAAGGAAAAGGTGATAATTAGGACACAACCTCTTTCAAGGTTTTATATTGAACCTTACATTGAGACAAGTTCTAATTTGAATTGTTTTGTTTATGAAGAAAAAAGATTCTATTCTAGATGATGGCACTTCTTCCAAGTTTGAGGGCATTTTAGATTTATTTCTTGATGAATATGGTACTAATACTTATGATAATTATCCTTATACTCTCATGGAAGAAATTGATCTAGGAGTATATTATATACATGAAGAAGGAGTACCAATACCTCTACTTACCAAGGAAGAGGAGGAAGGTAATGAGCTGTGGAAGATGTTTTTTCATGGTTCAAGAAGTAAAATTGGTATAAGGGTTGGTGTTATGTTGGTATCTCCATCCAAAAAATATTACTATACTTCATATAGATTTCATTTTAGTTTTACTTGTAATGTAGCTGAGTATGAAGGTTTAATTCATGGTCTTTAATGGGTAAGGAGAAAATGAATCAAGAAATTGCAAGTGTATGGAGATAGTGAATTGGTTGTGCATCAAGTGAGGAATGTGATTGATGCCAAAAAACATTTTATTAAGTCATATATGCATAGTTTATGGTATTTAATCAAGGACTTTAATGCATTCGATATTCAATCAGACCCAAGGGAGTAGAATAGTCATGTTGATAGACTAGTTATCATAAGATCTCAATTTGATACTCTAACTACCATAAAAGAGAAGGAAAAATAGTTTCATATTAAGTTATTATCAGACCTTATATACTTGATAATGAAGTGTATTATCAAGTGTTTGATAATGACAAACACATTGTATGCTTTTCTTCAAGGAATCAAAAGAGGCTCCAAGAACAATTAGGTGATCAAATGTGTACCTAAAAACCAATAAGATACCTAAGGGTTTGATGATCTTAGAAATTATAGTCAATGAGAATTATCAAAATAAGAAGGAGAAAGTGAGTATGTCTAAAAAAAAGGAGAGTTATGAAAGGGTGTTTATCTTCAATGACAAACTCCTCAAACTAGGTAAGGTATGTTATACATTAGAGAAGTGAACATTCATTGAGTTGTGTAGAGAGTTTCATGATATCTTTGCTTGGTAATATAAAGACCTCAAGGGATTTGATCCTATCCTAGCATACCATACCATTGAGTTGGAACTTAGAGTTAAACCAATTAGATAGAAGTAAAGACCTATCAACCCCAAGGTTGAGCAACTCATGAGGTTAGAGCTTACCAAACTCCTTGAATCTAAGATAATCTTTCCCATCAAGCATTCAATATGGGTAACTAACCTTGTGCCTATTATAAATAAGAATGGGGAGATAAGACTTTGTGTGTAATTTATAGATCTTAATAGAGTGTCACTCAAAGATCACTATCCTCTACTCTAAATGGATCAAATTTGGCAAATGGTTTTAGGTTCTTAATTTTTCTCTCTTCTAGATGGATAATTAGGCTATAATCAAATTTTAGTCAATGAGGATGATTAGTTTAAGACAACCTTCACTAATAAATGAGGGAATTTTTCTTATAAGAAGATGCCCTTTGATCTATCTAATATTAGTGCCACATTTCAAAGGGAAATGGACATGGCCTTCAAAGGTTTGATAAATGAGATGCTAGTTTATCAAGATGATATAAAAATATTTTATAAAAATGCTAATGAACACATGAAACACTTGAGACAAGTGTTTAAAATATGTAGGCACTAGGGAGTATCTCTTAACCCAAATAAGTGCATATATATTATTCATAAAGGTAAGCTCTTAGGACATTGTTTCCAAAGATAGTTTGACTATTGATCTTGAGATAATAGAGGCCATTCTAGGATTATAATTGGCCTTGCATAAGAAAGGTCTTAAAAAGTTTTTTAGGAAAGATAAATTTTTTAAGGAGGTTCATACTTGGTTTTGCATCCTTGGTGAAACCTAACACAACTATGCTTAGGAAGAACCACGTATTTTCTTTGACCAAAGAGGGGAAGAGCAGTTTTGAAGCCATAAATAAAGAAATTAAAAAATATCCTACTCTTGTGAATCCTAATTTTACTAAAGAATTCATTTTGTATTCATTTTCTAACCTTGATACTATCTCATCCATGCTAATGCAAAAGAATGATGAGGGTGTGGAGTAGCCAATTACAATCTTTAGTCAAGGTTTAGAAGATTATGAACTCAAGTACACCTTTATGGAGAAATAGGTCCTTTCTATTGTAAGAGGAATAAATAAGTTTAGACATATGGTTTAAAATAATATGCTTCATGTTATGGTATTTCACCCCAATACCAAAGAGTTTCTTTTGAGCAAAGATCTTAGTGAAAAAAGGGTAGGGTGGATCACTAAGGTAATGGAGTATGATATTGATATCAAGGTGAAAAAATTGGTAAGGGGTAAAGTCCTTTGTGAACATCTAGATTTATATCTTCATGAGTCAAAAGAAGAGGCTCTAATCAACCATGATTGTCCCCAACTAGTGAGTTTATTACCTCCACAAAGTTAGACACAAGATGTGATCAAATTTCTCCAAAATGGTGAGTATCCTAATAATATGAGTATATCACAAAGGAGATATTTTGTATTTAAATCTATTACCTTTTGTCTTTTGGATGGTGTAATGTTAATGAGGGACATTAATGGTGTGCTATTAAGATGTATTGATAATGACCATTTTGGAGTATTGATTAAAAAGTTTCATGATGGGACAACAAGATGCCATTTATCTCCAAGAACCACAACTACCCAAGATCATGAGGGTAAGTTACTATTACCCCAAACTCTTTAAGTATTGTCATTCTTGGGTGAGAAGGTTTAGACAATGTTGTTTGTTTTTAGGAAAGTAGAATCTATTATCTATCCCATTGAAGCCTATGCATGTTGATCAACCTTTCATACAATGGGGTCTTGATTTCATTGGCATGATAAATCCCCCATCAAGCGCTAGTCACAAATGGATACTCACAACAATTGACTATTTTACGATATGGATTGAGGTAGTATCATTTAAGGAAGCTAAAGAGAGTGATATCTTAGATTTCTATGAGAGAATCATAACAAGGTTTGGTACTGATATTATTTAAGATAATGATCTTATTTTTATGGGTGCTAAGACAACTGATTAAGAAAATAATAATGGAATATTATTGAAAACTTTATCCAAATATTAACCTCAAGGTAATAGGTTGGTTGAATCTACCAATAAAAACTTGATCAGAATAATTAAGAGAACCTTGAAGCATAACCAAAGTGCTTGGCACACCAAATTGAAGAAAACCTTATGGGATGATAGGATAACTCCCACAAGGTCAACAGGGAATTCTCATTTTGTGCTTATCTATGGGAGGGAAGCTAGGTTGTCTATCTCTTAGGATCTACCTACCTTAGAGTTATCACATTAACTAAAGTTTCTTGAAAACACTCCAATGGAAGTGATATTGATAGAATTAATGGATTTGCAAAAGACTAGAGATAAATCCCATAAAGCTATAGAGCACCACCATTTACTGATGAAGAGGTATTTTGACTAGAAGGAAACTCCAAGATCATTTCAAGAGGGTGACATAGTCTTGAAATGGGATGAATATAAAGAAAAACTAGGGAAGCATACCAAATTTGATACCCTATGGAGTGGAAATTATGTCATCATCAAGTATAAGCAAAGCAACTCTTTTTAGTTAGCAAGGATGAATGGAGAAGAACTAGCCATCCCTATGAATGGGATACATTTAAAACTCTACTATTTAGAGTTGAAGGTATGTTTTGTAAAAATTAGAATAAGTGTGTGTTTCCTTTGTTGTGTTGTTATGTTTCAATAAGTGATCTTAAGCACATGTGTATTTTTGCTTGGTTCCTTGATTTGTGTTTTGTTCTTGTTATTTTAATGTGTTTTATGTACTATTCAAGGCATTTTTTTTCCAACCTATATACTTATGACTCCATAGCCCAATAGACACGATTAAGTAGCTAGTCATGGCATAGAAAACATGCCATCCTTAGGAAATTTCCAAGAATATTGACCATTTTTACTTCAAGCCAAAATGAGTCAACCCCCTATAGTCAAAATCTTGTATAGGGGATTTTTACAATGTCATGGTGCATGATTGTAGTCTAGTTGATGCCATTTCATATGCCATTATAGTTTTGATCATGGTTTAGTTCAATCCTTATACCATTTGATATCTTAAGGGTCATTTTAGGGTCATATATGAAAGTGGTAGGTCTTCATGGTGATCAATACAATCTAGGATCATGGGAAGGGTCTGCATAGGCCTCAAGGAGTGCATTCAAAGATACTAAATTTCATAAACAAGCTTTGTGAAGCCAAACCATCATCATGACTTCACATGGAAACAAGAATAGAATAACTTACTTATGAATTTTTTAAATATGCTCAAAAAGCCTCATGTGACCAAGAAACCACACATGATCAATGTTCTTAGTTTAAATATCATTATCTACATTTTTAATATCTTAATGAGCCTTTTATCTCAAGATCTAAGCCTTCAAAGTTCAGCTTGTTGAGTTTTAGGAGCCAAGTTGTCCAGGACATCATCCAAAAATGAATGAACCAACTCTTTTGTGATTTTTTTTATCTTCACTCAAAAATTCCACATGAGCCAAAATATTCTAGTTCCAATTATTTTTTCATGTTGGGAACATGTTCTTAAAGTTTCAAGTCCATATGATATTTTTGGCTCAAGTTATAAGCATTTAAAGATAGGCTTCCAACATAAGATATTTGTGTTAACATCAAGTTTAAGCTCAAGAAAAATAAATAATTTTGAGATTAAATTTAATGGTCATGTGAATTTTAATGATGCTTACATTAACATCAATGATAATCATATGAACATCATTTGACGGGAGTGTGGATGTCAATTTTAAGGTCATAAAACAACCATTGGTTTTTAAACAATGGGTCCCAATAGATTTAATGGTCCATATTGCATCATACATCTTGATCTAATGGTGTGATTTGAGTCAAATAGTCAAGGAGATGGATAGATTGACATTTGATTTAAGTGCATGAGCTGATAGATTGATAACAAGATCTTAAAATCAAATGTAGGTCTGCCACATGGCATAAGTTTAGATAGAGTTGACAAGTCAAGGGCAAGATCAATGGATCACAGTCATTTATACTAAGTAGGATAAATGGTGTAATAAGGGTCAATATATCAAACAAAATAAATCAAATATTGATAGCCATTTAAAACAAAGGTAAGCCCAAGATTTTTGATGGAAGTCAAGAAACAATTTTTGACCAAGGCAAATGGGTATTACAGGGTTATCGATTCATCATTGAAACTCAATCCAATGCATGAAAAGGACAAAATGATGTAATCAGATCATCAATAACATATAGGTATGCCATTGAATATCAATATCAACCTCTAGGACCAAACATCGAGTAGAGTGCATTAATTTAATGACTATGGGAAAACCAATAGTCTGAGATTAGTTTTCTATCTTTAGTGGACCCATGAGCATGGGGGAAAGTTAGAGAATGATCCAGTTGCAAAAAGAGATATTATTCCAAGGTATTCCATGAATACATACACATAGAGCCTAATGGTTTCATTTTTAGGACCAATGACATGAAAAGGACCCCTTCTCTCCACTGTGCACACCATGACAAACTTGCTTGGAATAATTAACACTAGGAAAAAATTATAATAGATGGATTCAATTATTATAATTGCATTGATACTAGAAATTATCTTGAAACCACTTTATCCCATCATTTCAACTTTATGGAGAATGAGTGAAGGAATAATGAAGTGTTGTAATTACTTGAGATGACCTAGATCAATTAAGAAGTTCTAAATAAGCATACTTGTAGAGGAAATTGTAACTATGGTTCAAATGAGGTTGAAATCAATTGATTCATTGAGGGAATTCTATTTTCCCACTTATCTCTCTCAAATTCTATAAATAGCTACCATTTTGGCCTTTTTAAAGAGACCACACCATGTATGGTGAATCCCTACTGGACTGATGTCATATTTAGCCTTTGAACATGAATGCAAGTTTGTTTTTGAGTTTTGAACAATTATCTAAGTCTACAAGTGATGTATGGTGATCAAAAGTGATAATTATCTATCCTTCTTCCCCTTATCCTTTTATGTTTTAGAAAGATTTCCTAGTCTAACAGGTCATATAAAGTGTAATCTAGTGTGTAAAGATTTTTGAAGTGTAAAATTGTCCTTAGAGTGTGCATTCTACCCTCTAGTTCATTTTCCTTGTGTTGATGCTCACATCTCACCTCTATATTTAAATGTTCATGTTAGAACCCATTAAGACTAAGAGACTAGTTTGTATGCTTTGTTTCATTATGGTATAAATATGTTGGTCATGTGAAATAAATTTTTGGTGTATCACCTCCTTTAGAGTAGGTCCATTTATGCATTCTCTAACTCTTTTCCCCATAAGTAAGCAATATTTTAAGTGATAAGCATTACACAATATATTCAGGATGATAACCCTTAAATATAGAGGCTCATTTCCAATATAGATACAAGCACATACCTAGAAATGTTCCCATGTTGCCCAAAACTATAAAAATATTGAACAACTTCTAGGATGAAAGATTTGGTGACACCAGTTACATATACTATTGTGAATCATCTTTTCCCTCTTTCTCCTCAAGAAACATAACTTATTCAAACTCATCCTCTTGAATATGCCCATGAATATCATAGTCATCATAGATTGCTTTATGATATTCTTGTTGATTATTTTAACCATAGGTCAAAATAAGTCAACCCCCTATAGTTGAAAAATTGTATAATCCCCCCAGTGTTAGGATAAATTAAAACCCAGATTTATCACCAAATTGAATACAAGAAAAACTATGAAACAAATTAATCAAACATTCAAAAAATAAATATAAACATGCACATAATAGGAGACACCAAATATAACATGGTTCACCCAAAATGGGCTACATCCACCAAACTTGTCTAGTATATTATTTATAGCAATATAAAGGTGAAACAAAATCTTGTAACAAACCCTGTTACACCTTTCTACCTCTTTTGCCTCCACTCTATGCACAATATTTCATTAATTCATCACAATAATCCATCTCAGCCATATATCAATATATTTTAGGGTAAAAACACCTAAACATAGCCTCTACTGTCAGATATAAAAACCTTTAATTAATGGTCCATATTGACTACAAAATTACAATTTAACAAGGCAATTTTAATTAAAAAATTCTCCAGGGCATGCGATCCCTAACCCCCCACTAGACCCCATAAGGGGGGTTCCCCCTCTTACAACCCCCCCTATGCCATGAGGGATTAAAAGAATGAGATCCAAACCTGGTTGAAATAACATCAAAATTTTAACCTCTAATTTTGGAAGATAATCAAGCTCCACACTTAACAATATCCCACTTAGAGATTGATTGTAATAACTCCATCACTACTGCATCCACTGTACTATCTAGACCTAGACATTTTCATTAATTTAATTATCATCCATGAAGACCAAATGAATCTAAACAAATCTTCATCTTCTCTCTTATAACTACCTTGGTCATCATATCTGCAAGATTTTTACTAGTATGTATCTTCTCCAATTTTATTTGCTCTTCCTCTATCACTAAATGAATGGAATGATACCACAACTAAATGTGTTTTGTCCTGAAGTGAAAAGCTGAGTTTTTTGATAGATGGATTTCACTCTAAATATCGCTATATAGTTTACATCTTTCTTGAATATGTCCCAATTCTTTCATCAACTTTTGTAACCAAATTATTTCCTTGCTTGTTTTTGTAGTTATAACATACTCAACTTCTATGGTTGAAAGTGCCACAACCTTCTATAATCATGATTCCCAACTAACTAATGTACCACCTATTGTAAACACATACCATATAGTGATTCTTTTACAATCCAAGTCACCTATTATATATGAGTCAACATATCCCTATAATGTCACATTTAATCCACCATAACTTAACATTGTATCTATGGTCCCTTTCAAGTAACGAAGGATCCATTTTATTATCTTCCAATGTTCCTTTCTTGAATCAATCATGAAATTACTCACAACTCCCACTAAATGTGAAATGTATAGCCTTGTACACACCATTTCATACATTAAACTATCAACTACTCATGAGTATGGAATTTTAGACATCAGGTTATTATCTTCTTGTGTTTTAAGACATTGTTCCTTTGATCATTTAAATTATGTAGCCAAAGGTGTCCCAACTAAGTTTGCATCCTACATATTAAATATTTCTAATATTTTTTTTGATGTACTCTCCCTATGATAATTATAGCTTCTTGTTCTCTTTATCTCTAGTTATCCTCAAATCAAGGATCTATTTAGCTGCACCTAGATTCTTCCTAGAAAAGCAATAAACTAAATGTTTTTTGAGTACATTAATATTGTGCATGTTGGAACCAGCTACAAGCATATAATCTACATATAAAAGTAAAATAATATAGATACCATTTTCAATTATTTTAAAATATACATAATGGTCTGAATGACATTTAGAATAACCTTGTTCCATCATAAAACTTTCAAACTTAATATACCATTGTCTTGGAGCTTGTTTCAAGCCATATAAGCTCTTTTTTAATTTGCACACCAAATTCTCCTTACCATTAAATTCATAAAATTGTAGCTAATACATGTATATTTCCTCTTTCAAATCCTTATGAAGGAAAATAGTCTTTACATCTAACTATTATAGTTTTAAATCTTTAATAGCTAATAAGCTCAAAATAGTTTAAATTGAAGTTATTTTAACAACTAGAGAAAATATTTCATCAAAATATATACATTTATTTTTTGTAAAACATTTAACCACCATTATAGCCTTGAATTTATTTTTTATCACATTCTCCTCCTTTATCCTATATACCCACTTATTATGAAATGACTTCTTTCTTTTGGGAAGCTCCATCAAATCCCATGTCTAGTTTTCCATTAGAGCATCATACTCCTCATCCATAACTTGCTCCCAGTTATCCTTGACATCAATTTGCATTAATTATTCATAGATTTCTAGCTCACCACCATCAATAAGTAATAAATAATATAAATAATGATAAAAATGATCAAGTGGTCTACTTACTCTTGTAGATCTTCTAATAAGGATTTGAATTGCATGTTCTTATTACACATTTTGATAAGGAACCTTTGGGACATGTTTTTCTGTAATGTCCTCTGATACTATATATTATTTTTTGGATTATTCTTACTTATTTTCTTGTAATTGGTCCCTGTACATGACTTTTTCATGGAACACAACATCTCTACTCATGATTATTTTCTTATCTTCTAGATTCCACAACTAGAATTCAAAGTCATTAGTTCCATAAACAATAAATGTGCATTTTTGAGACTTATATTCTAACATATTCCTATGATCTTTGTCAATATAAGAAAATTCCTCACAACCAAAAAATCTTAGAAAATAATAATCTACCTTGTAGACACTAGAAAACTATACACTTGTAGTTTTTGATGTTTGAATGCCTCAAGACCCCTAAAAACCCCCCAAACCTTATTAACACTTAACCAACCACTTTTAACCTAACCAAATCACTATTCTCCTATCACTATTCACATAGTACTATTTGAAGGTACTATTCATTATCAATATTCACTATGGGACCCATTGTCACTATTCATGATGATATGGAAGGTGGCATGGCAAGTGACATGAAAATTGATATGGAAGGTGATATGGCAAGTAACATGGCTCAGAAGTGAGGTGGCTTGAAGTGGGATATCATACCCCACTTGGAACCCTCCTCCAAGGTACCTAATGACATCATTAAGCACCAAAGGGCTCCTCCTTTGAAGTATGGTGCATTTTTCCCTATGGGGCCATCATTCAATATGTGTTTTTGTACCCACATAGATAATGATGCAAAATTTCATGGGGCACTTAGAAAAAAGAAAAATTAGCTTGGTGGAAATTATTTTGGTCTCATTTGGGCCCATGTACATGATTTATACTCAAAATTGGACTCATGTGCAAGGTGGGAGATAAACCAATCCCACCACCCCTATCATTTGATTCGCCCATGCACCTACATGGAGAATGGTGCCAAAATTTATTGAGAACTTAACCAAAAGAAAAATTAGCTTGGTGGAAAGTACTTTGGCCTAATTTTGGCCCATTTTCATGATCTATACTCAAAATTGGACTCATGTGCAAGATGGGAGACAAACCAAGCCCACCACCCTTATCATTTGATTCACCCATGCACCCATATGGAGAATTGCTAAAATTCAAGGGAAACTTAGCCAAAATATGTGAGTGGTGGAAAGTATTTTAGACCCATATGAGCTCATGTTCATGATTCCCACTCCATTTTGGAGTCTTTATCAAGTTGGGAGACAAACCAACCAAATGAGAAACCTATTAGCTAAGTGAGAATCTCACCCCCTTGTCTTTCATGACCACTTATGATCCCAATTGAAAAATGACACCATATTTCACTATTCCAATATTTTGGCATCTTTCTTAACATCAAATGCTATAAATATGACCCTCCCCCTTCACCCATGGATAATTTGGTTCTTGTGTTTCACTAAATTTTTTCTATTTCAAGTATAAAGAAAAATAAAGAAGGATAGGGATAAGTGATCAGAATAAACTTGGATTGGTTTGTGCACTATATATAGAAATTGTGAGCACTCTTCTTTGGATGGGGAGGATTACCTGTAAATAAGAAATAACTAACATAAAATGTTTATTAGTAGATATATAAGAGAGCTACCAAGCTACGTGCTTGTTCTAAGAAGTCTCAAACTTCTTTAAAGATGACAGTCCACTTTTGAGAGACAAAAGAGTAATAAATAACTAAAAGAGATGAAAAGAGAGAGTAAAAGAGAGATAATGTTACCATTATTCACAATCTAAGTACAATACAAAGTAAAACATTGTAGGTGGTATATTCAGTTTGTATTTTGGAAGTTATGTGGGTAGGTCTTAGGAGGGTTAAGAAATCCATAGTTGTCAACATTGGTTAAGCTACTAAGGTCAGTGAGGAAGTAACCAATATCAATTAGGCTACTAAGGTCAATGATAAAATGTGATCGATATTAATTAGGCTACCGATGTCGGTAGGGGAAATAATTACCTAAAAGTTTGTAGAAGGCTTTTTTGGGTTTGGAAAATGGTTTTGGTTAGGTCTAGAAGGTTAGAGGAGAGTTGTGTGTGAGAGAGAAAGAGAGTAGTGTTTGGGATGGATCTGGTCAAAGGTTTGGTGTGTTGGAATAAGGGAAAATAAGTAGGGAAGCTTTATAACTACTTCATGGGGTCCGATCAAGTATGTGTAAAAGAAATAAATAGTAGATATAATAGAGTTATAAAGTAACTACTTAAAGACTTCAAAAATAAGTGATGTACTTAGTTGTAGTAGTGACTAAATGATAAGTGCCACATGGATGGCTCATATCAAGTACTCTAAATTGATGCCTTGAATAGAGATAACAAGCGGGTGCTACTAGTTCTCAAGAGCTTGGTTCCAGATCTAGATTGACTTATGTAAGATTATAGTAAGATATGATGTCAAAATTTGAATACAAAAAGCCTGCATGCAAATAAGAATGAGTTTTCTTGATTTTTGTTGACCTAAACATTAGTTTGGAGTTTGGATTATATAATCAATGTCAGTGATCCTATCAATGTTGGTCATGAGTTGACCAATATTGATGGCATAAGAATAGGTAAAACTACTATTTTTATCCTATTTTCTATTGCTTCTCATGCCAAGTGTGATATCCATTACAAAATAGTAGAAATAGGTGGTTAAGAAGGATGTACTTGGTTAGGAACTCATTTTTTGGGGTGAGAACAAGTCTTGGGTAGTTAGGATAAGGGGACTAAGTCTTAAAGTGACTCATTAGGTGAGAACTGGTCTTAGGATGAGGTGGCTAGGTAAGGTGGAAAAAGTGTTTTTTAATTAACTTAATTAAATATTATAAATTAATTAAATATGTGAGGGGTAAAATTATGGGTTAGGGAGGCTAATCATTATTATTGAAATAGGGCTCAAGGGTTGTTTCAACATAGGGAGTTATGCATGTGTGTGACTCAATTTTAGTGTCTACATTTTCCCCTTTTTGTCTTATAATTTGAAATGACAAGTTGTAAGAAAAAAATAGGAGTTATATACTCAAGGTATTGGATGAGGTATCTCCCCCTCAAAATGAGAATCGATAGAGGAGAAACTAGAATCGAGTACTGGTTTGATAAGAAGTAAATTATGTGAGTGGAGGAGAATGTGGTATTATTGCTTATGCATATTCTAATATGAACTATAGTTGAAAAAATCAAGAATAGGTATGGTTAAGGGGGACTTAGTAATAACCAAAGTAAAACTTGTAAGTGATAGCTAATAAGGTCAAAATAATCAAAGTGGTAGCTCTAATTGGTCCATGTGTCCTAGATATTTGAGGTAAGAAGTGTCTTTGAGAAACACAAAAAGGTTTTAGGTGACAAGATGAGCTTGGTCACTATCCAAAACACCTAATATATATGTGTGTGTAAAATATCCAACTATAGTATAATAACATAATTGATCAAGACAAACAATGCAAGGTTGGTGTATTAGGGTCAATGAATGAGGAGATATTTGGGATCTCCAATCAAAGGCATCATGGGGAAGATTTAAGTGATCTACAAGGATGGTTTTCATGGTTGGGGAAATATATATGATCTCCAAGTTGGTAGTCATGGTCATGGAGATATATGTAATCTCCAAATTGCCCTAGATTATGGGTAGATTCTAAAGAGTTGTGGTTGTTGGTAGAAATTCTAATGTAATAGTGCCAACATTAGTGATGTCATCAATATAAGTAGTAAATATTATTGACATTGATGGCCTAGGGTAAGGTCGTCAATATCAATGGGAAAAAGTGTTGACATCAACAGATTAGGTCAAGTATGTCGATGTTGGTAGGTGACCAAACCTAACAAAAATGGGTTTTGTGGTGCACCAAAATCATTTGAAACATTTGATTGGAGATAAAAAGAGCTCTGAGAGTGAATAAGATGATAGAGCTAGGAGGGGACCCAATGGGGGGCATGTCACCATAAGAGTTAGCTATGCTAGCCTAAAGGAGATGAAGAGATGAGGTAATATCCACTATGATTGGATTTGAAAATTGAGTTGGTTATTTTTATTTTATAGGCAAAATTTAAAGGTTGGGTAATAGAAATGTATTGAGGGGGGGTAGGAAATTGGATGGGGTAGGTTTAGGGGAATTTGGGGTAGGTTTTAGGTTAAAATGTAATTTTGGGGGATGGGTCATTTAGCCCTAGGGCTGAACCAGCCACCAACATTGATAGGGTCTATCAACATCGACTGACATGGTGTTGATGTTAGTAGGTTCTATCAATGTCGACTGACACCAAGTTTTAATATCAACATTAAAAATTGATGTTGATGATTGTGAAAAACCCAAAAATAAGATAAAATGTTAGTTTGGATCCCTAATTGATGTAGTCCACTAACCAAATGGTTGAGATAACCTCAAAAGACCCTATGTTGATTGAGTGTTACCTATATAGCCCAATTAAGGGCCTCAGGCTAATGTAGTTCTCCTAAAGTCTAGGGAAAAAGATCTAAGGCATGGTTAAAAGTTTGTTAGGGGAAATAAGTAAAAATGGTAGTTGAGATAGGTTAGGAGACCTAGGGCTTAAAATATATGTTATAGGGTTGAAGGTTAGGGATATAAGCTATGAGGCCTAGAGTTATGATAGGTAGTTGGGCCTAGGGTTGAGAGGCAGTGAAGCCTAGGTAGAGAAGGGAGAGTAGGTTAGATAGTGGGTGGGTATATGGCTAAGCTAACCTCAAAAGACCCTATGTTGATTGAGTACTACCTACATAGCCTAGTGGAGGGCCTCAGACTAATGTAGTTCTCCTAAAGAGATGGGAAAAAAGTGATGATAGATTATATTAGAAAGTATGTGACTTGAGTTGTGTGTGTATGGATGTAAGCAAGACTAGAGTTGACATTATAAGATCACCTACCAAGACTGCTGACATGTATGAGGATGGATGTCACCATAGAGGAGTGGGAACACATAGAAATCATAGGGTTAGGGGGGGTGTGATGATATTACAAAGTTGTACGAGATGTGAATCTAATGATAGCATTAATTGAGAGGTGGGATCATACCACCAACACCTTCCATCTATCAACTAGAGAGTTCATAATGACCTAAGAGGATGTATACAAGATTTTATGGTTGTTTTTCTAAGGTGAGGATCTCTTCTCATGTTTGAGAGAGGAGCATGATTATCAAATGGTGGAATTATTTGGGGAGCATGTTAACGAGGTGACCTATCACTCAGTGAGCTTTACATATGAGCCACTATATATTTATAATAAAGAGTAGCATCAGCTGAGCATCCTAATGATGATAAGGATTATAGTGTATGCCTTGACAGATGTAGATGGTGGGAGATTTCCTATTGCATTGATAGGTATGCTAGCATATATGGTTGTGTAGTGGACTGTATTTGCATGGGGACCAATGTTTTTAGCACAGTTATATAGAGAGCTATGGGGGTTGAGACTATGATGGTGTTATAATTTATGTGTTAGGAATTTAATTCACTACTGGGAATACAATCATATCATGGTGACATGACCATGGGGGCTACCTACCATGATTCTAACTAGCTTTAGGGTGGGTTTTAGATGATGGAGAGATGGGATAGCCTAGACCTAAGTAGATGGCATAGTCCATGATATTGATTATTATATGTGCATGATAGAGGGTTTGATCCCTATAGATATTGTGTGGAGATCCTAATTAACATACCCTACATTCATAGGATAAGCAGAGTAGCTAGTTGGATTATAGAGCTCATTATGAGTTAGAGGGAGATGAGCCAATGATATGGAGATGGTATCCATGGCATAGGTCAGGAGGTAGTTTGACCTTATACAAGATGTACCACCTACCTTCCCTTAATATAGGAGGGATGATATTGAGGCATCCTTACCCTTACCATAAGAGATAGGTGGGCTAGATTTTGAGGAGCTACCAGTAAGGCTAGGTGTAGGAGATATAGGGTGTATAATGATATATATTTCTTGGTGGGTAGGTTTATATCCCATGGTAGACATCAAGAGGCCACCACTAGATTTATAAGGGCTGATGAGAGAGAGATGTAACTATATAGGCATGGGATATAGTGATATAAGGACAAGATGAAGTAATGTAGGCTTGAAATGTGGTAGTATAAGCTCAAGATATAGCTCAGGTATATGTATTTAGTCTTACAAGGATAGGTGGTGACATTGTAGAGCCAGGTCAAGGCATTACAGGGCCAAATTGGTGTATTATAGGGTTAGGTTACTACACTAATGGTAGAGAGGGATAGTTTGAGAGTAGTAGGTTAGGCTAACTCCTCCTCCACCATAGGGACTAGTATAGGCTAGGCATTTAGTAGTTATGATAGGACCACCATAGATTGTATCTCTAGTGAGGTATACTACTAACCCTATATGAGATTGATTATTATGAGAGGGCCATTAGGGAGTTCCTCACATATTTAGAGGTACTCTGAGTTTAGAGAGCAAGAGAGATTAGTGACATGTGCCACAACTTTCTAGCTCATGTAGACACAGATGGGTAGAGAGTGGTGATGACACTACTTCATGAGCACATATAGATCCTCGAGGACTATTGAGTGTCAGAGTTTACTTTTGTTAGGACTATGAGTGTCAGAGTTTACTTTTGTTATATATGTTATATGCACACCAGCCTATGAGCCAAAGATGAGAGATGTATATGTTTGAGTTAGACTAGCATTTCCCATATGTGTGATGGTATATACATAGTTTGTTAGATTCATCTGAGCATTTTTCCATATTTTTGATAGTGTATCCTTAAAATTAATAGGTTGGTTACATTATTTTATGTTAGTATTTTTCCATATTTGTGATGGTGTATGCTTAAAATAAATGGAGTAGGCTTGATAGTGCTTGTATGATGTTTGCATCTCAATAGAGAGATTGACATGTGATTTAGATGGGAAAATAAAGAGGTAGAATGCTCGTGTATAGGCAAATATCATAATTATAACATAATTAGGCTAAAAAATATGAGCCTCTTTCATGATTTACATCATTGGACCATTTTATTTGTTAGAGAAGAATCGTGTTCACCTTATGTTAAGCGAGTTTAAAGTCCCTTGAAAGAGTATGAGGGAAAAAAAGGGTAAATGAGTGAAAGTGTTTGGGTAACATAACCTTCAAAGTGGGGATGATATGCCCCTATTTTGAGTGACTCGAGAGCAACTATAGGCAAGTCCATGACTTAAATATTTTTTTATGTAATTTGATCAATGCGGGAAGCCTACAATGGGATTTTGTATGTCTTGATGTTGTATGAAGCTAATAAATATGAGAAGATTTTTATTTGAATTCCTTTTTGATAACAAATCTTTTCCTATCCATCCTTCAAGGGAGTGGTCTAAGCATTTGTTTTTTAATTTTATAAATAGTTGTCCTTCAAAGGAGCAGTCTATTGATATTAGTAAAGAGAAGTTACATAGCTGTCCTTTAAGGGAGTAGTCTACATTGAATAACATGACCTGAGAGATTAGAACTTGTCTATATATCCCATTTTAATTTATTTTAGTCATGGACAAGTCTATAGAGGCTTAGGAGTTTTCCACTTTGATGGAAAAACCATAGCACCTCGTAAGTTAACTAAGTGTGTAGGAGTAACGGTTAAGAGGAAGGGAGAAGAATGGAATAGGGTTGGTCAAGGGGAAGAGATCAAGTGAAAAACATGGTGAATCAAAGCTTATTTAAAAAAATAATGGTCATAGGTGTAAGGAATTTAAAGGCTTAGGTTTTGGCCTTCCTTCAAGAGAAGATAAGTGATAATTTCCTGAGCCATACTTGTGAGTTATGATGTAGAGTCCAAGCCAATTAGGACAAAACTTACCCCATTGAATTTTCACTATATTTTTCACATGTTGATTTTATTTTAAGATGAGATCTCTAATATTGAAATCCTTCTCTTTGAGGTTTTTATTATAAGTGTGTGTGATATGCTCTTGATGGATTTGAAGGTGGTTGAGGGATATGAGATGGCGCTCATCAATTAATTCAAGTTGAGCTAAACATTCTTGGTGAAAGTCATCATTAGTAAGTATGCCTTTTATAGAAATGCAAAGTGAAGGAATCTAAACCTCAAGAGTCAAAAGATCCTTTGTCTCATACACTAAGTAAAAAGGTGTAGCACCCATAGGGGTTTGAATGCTAGTGTAGTAAGCCCATAAAGAAAAAGGAATGTGTGTGTGGCAATCCTTGCCTGTATCATTGACTAACTTCATGAGGATTTTGGTCAATATTTTGTTAGAAGCTTCTACCTATCCATTTGTTTATGGATAGTATAGTGATGAGAAGATTAATTTAATTCTGAATGTATCATAAAGACTTTAGATAATCTTGTTTTTAAAATATTTGTCATTATCTATTATAATTTTATGAGGAACACCAAAATGATAGATGATGTGATGGTTGATAAAATAAATAATTTTGTCAACCTTAATGAAGATAAGAAGAATGGCCTTGACCCACTTGGTGAAGTATTCAATGGTAGTAGTGATTTAATGATGACAAAGGGAGGAATGAGGGTTAATCTCCTCAATTAGATCTAAGCCCCATTAGGAGAAGGGCTAGAAGTTTTTGGTGATTTGTAATGCATGACTCAAAACATGAAGGAGGTTAGCATGTTATTGACATTTGATTCAATGTTGAATGTATCAACACAGTCTTGATGGAGTGTTGGCCAATAATATCTGAGTCAAAGGATATGCTTGGAAACTATGTGACCATTGAAATGTCCAACACAAATCCCATCATGGACTTCCTTAATATCGAAGGGAGTTTTAGTATTATTAAGGCATCTAAGGATGAGACCATAAAAACCTTGTTTGTAGAGAATTCCCCCTAGTGTAGTGTAATGATCAGCATATTTTATGAAGGCATGTCTCCCATTATTAGAGAGATCAGAAAGGGTAATAGAAAAGGAAAGATAATCCATGAGTTGCTTTTACCATAAGTCATGTGGGTTGGATGTTACATTCCCAATGAAAAGGATGTTATTTGATGCATAGGAGGGTAATGTTAAGTGATGCATAGTGATAGATTTTCAAGGAAGAGGATGAAGAGGGTATGTGTGAAGCAAGTAAAGCCATTGTGTCAACAAACTTGTTTGTAGATCGAGGAATAGTTTGTAAGATATAAGATTCAAATGATCCCAATAGTGTATCTACATGATGTTTATACCACTACAATTTTTTTTACATAGGTAGGAACCATTAACCTAGTTAACCACTAGTTGAGAATCACCAAAAATGGTTATGGATTTGATACCCAAGAAGAGAGTTGTTTGAAGCCCTAAGATCAAAGCCTCATATTCAGCCATATTTTTAGTACATTCAAAATCTATTTTAAATGACAAAGGTATAGGATCACCATCTAGAGGAATAAGAATGATGCCTACACCCCCACTATATTGACATTTAGACCTATTAAAGAACATCATCATTTAATAGATGTCATCAGTGGAGAGTGTTGTGATATATTCATCATGGAATTTGAGGTTTGAAGGTTGGTTGTCAGGGAAACGGGTGGTAGCTAATTGGTCAATGATTATTTTCCCCTTAATAGACTTTTATTGAATAAAATTTAAGTCAAATTTATTGAGGAACATGAGCCACTAAGCTATACACTGGTTATGATATGGCTTGAAATGAATGTATTTAAGGGGATCAGTATAGGTGACCCACATAAGTTTTGTGATTTAGGAGATAATGGCGAAGCTTGGAGTTAGAAAAGACTAACATGAGGAAAAGTTTTTTGGTATGGGTATATCAAGTCTCATAATTAATAAGTGTGCAACTTATGTAGTAAACTACCAATTCTTGATGGTTATCATCTCGATGTGCAATCATAACAACTAGAGAATGGTCTATTGTGGAGATGTATAGGTAGAAAGGCTGATTTTCCGTAGGTGGAATAAGAACTAGTGGGGGAAAGGAGATATTGTTTGAGTGCATCAAAAGCTTCCTAGAAATCTATATTCCAATGGAAAGAGACATCCTTTTTGAGGAGATGGTGAAAGGGTTGGAAATGATCTAACAATTGGGAGATGAAGTAATGGATTGGACTAAATTTTGCCTTATAGGCTACATAATTATTTGATATTAGTAGGTAGAGGCATCTCTAGTATTCATCTAACCTTAGTAGGTTCAACCTCAATACCATAGAGAGAAATGATAAAAACCTAAGAACTTACTAGAAAGAACATCAAAGACACATTTCTTTAGGTTTAGTTAAATGTTATATTGGAGGGAGATGAGTAAATATGATTTTGAGAATTGTTAAAGTGATTTTGGAAAAGTTTAGACTTCTCAAGTAAGTCATCCATGTAATCTTCCATAATTTTGTGTAGGATAATCATGGAAGATGTAAGTCATAGAATGTTGGTAGGGTGGTACCTAGCATTCTTTAAAACTAAAAGGGCATGACCTAATAATAAAAATTCCCCCATGGGGTAATGAAGGTTGTCTTGTGTTGATCCTTAAGAGTAACTAGGATTTGATTATATCTAGAGAACCCATACATAAGTGATAGAATCTCATGGCCAGAATGTTAGATCAACAAGTTGGTTGATACTTGGCAATGGGAAGTCATCTTTTGGACAAGTGAGGTTTAAGCCATGATAATCAATGCAAATGTAGATTCCCTCGATCACTTTTATGACATGAATAATTTTGGAAATCCATTGTGAGTAGTTGATGGGTTGGATAAAGTTAATAGAAAGGAGGCATTGGAGCTCTTCTTTGATAAGGAGAGTAATATGAAGATGCACCTTGAAAAGCTTCTGCTTAACATGTTTTAGCATCTTAATTGATGAAAATGTTATAGGTGACAATAGAGTGGTCAATACTAGGCATGCCATTATAAGACCAAGCATAGGCTTATTTATGGTTATTAAGAAATGTGGCATAATCAACTTGCTCAAAGGAATCCAAATATTGTCCAATCTTGAGGATGTGGGGGTTATCATGAGAGGGCAAATTGATGTTAATGGTTGATTCATTTAATGTAGCTTGTGTCTTAGATGAGAATAATCATTGGATATAGGAATCATTTGTACCCATGTATGTGAGAATAGCATCATCATCTTGAAATTGGATAGTGTTAATAGTGGGAGAGTATTCATCAATTATTTCAAGATGAATGAGAGGAAGGGACCTTGTTTCCTTACCTTGGCAATAGGTGAGAGGCCCTGAATGAATGGCATTTATTGAATAAAAAATTAGGAGGTATAGATACATTTGATTTGGTAGGTAATGGTGGAGAAGAGGGTGGAGAAGGAGAGACTAGATCTTCAATAATTGGTACATGGGAAGTTTTAGTGAGTTTACTTGGTTTGTCATATCCCATTCTATGCCTCTTTTTGGCATTTTCAATGGTTTGGCTAGTGGGATATTTAATAGGCACATGTATAAACCTGATCATAATGACTCAAACCAAATACTTTCTAAGTATACCAATAGAGATAGGTGTGAGTGAATCTAGGCTTGTTTAGGAAAGAGAAGTCACAAGCAAATGGTTGTGGTGAAGAAGATGGATTATTGATAGTGGGAGCTTGATCAATTCCCCCATAATGTGAAATTAGCTTGAAGGTTAGGGGGCCATAAGGGACAACCATCCCAATGTGAAGATCATAATTTAGGTGAATGTGAAGTCTTACATACTCTTTTGGAGTATAAAACATGTCAAGCATCAAAAAATGATATTAATTGAGTGAAAAATGTTTAAAAGTTTCCTCCATGGGATCTGTGTTAGGAATTTGCGTTACCGATATATGTGTAATTGGGGTAGTGGAGCTTTTGAAAGCTTCAAAATTATCATGTGGAGAATATGATGTATTTAATGGAATGAGAATATCATTGGGACTATAAGTCATGTTACATGTTTTAAATAGAGGTGGGTCAGTGGGTATAACATGCACTTGCCCATCATGTTCAAACTTGACATAGTGGTGTAAAGTTGAGGGTACACATTCCATAACATGTATCCAAGGTCATCCAAGTAGGATGTTATATTGGAAATATCCTTATACAACATATAAGAGCTCAAGAATTGTGTGGGAACATATATGAATATGTAAGATAATAGTGCCCACCATAGTAGCTGTGGTATCATTAAAGGAGCAGAGTACCATATCGATTTGAGACATGCAATTCTTGGGAAGAGAGTTGTTTGTAGGCATGGGTGGAAATAATATTAATAATATCTCCCCCATCAATCATGACTCTCTTGACATGAGTTTGATCAATATATGTAGTAATAAAAAGGTCATAATCTTGATCTTTAGGGTGTTGAAGTGGAATTTATGAATTACTAAAAGAAATTAGGGAGATGGAATTAAGAGAGCTTATCAAAGATGAAAGAGGTTGGGGATCATTAGGTTGTACCTCAAATACTTTTAAAACACTAATCAAAGATTGATGATGTTAGGGTGAGTTTTGGATTAACTTATACAAGGACATTTTCATAGGAGTTTGGTGAAGCTGTTTCACCATCGAGCTTTAAATAATGCCTGTAGATGTTAGTTTTGGGACTACTAAGATGGAAACCTTTGGATTCAAAGGAGGAGTATCTTTGGAAAATGGATGATCCCAATGAGCAATGACCTTTTCCTTACCTTTATCCTTTTAGTTTTGTGATGATGTGGCCACATTAACTATGTTGATTTGAAATATAGGTGAAGGAGGTGACAAAGGGGGTATGCCATAATCTTTGGGTTTGAATTTAGGTGGAATAGTAGGAGGCATTGTGGATGCCAGAGGTGGAATAATAGGAAGGTTAATGGGAGTATCAATAAAGAGAGTGTTGTCATCAAAGTTTTGTTAAATGACTACTATGAGGGCTTTACAAATCTCAGTATCATGTCCAAGTGAATGATGATATAGACACACTTGTATATCATTAAACCAATATGGATTCATTCCAAGAGGACTATAAGGCTTAATGTGAGGAAGATTTATTATGGAAGATTGTAATAACTGACGTAGGAAAAAGCTTTGAGAGACTACAGGTGAGCTCACACTTGTTGTGATAATAGGAGTAGAAACCTTCTTTTGTTTAGGAGCCACAGGGGTGATTTTGCATGGTGCCTTGTTTGGTGGTGGTAGAGTTACATGTTTTGCTAACACTTTATTGGTGTTAGGTATCATGGTGTTAGATGTGAAAGGCCCACCAAGTGGCAAAGTCAGTAGTGGAGGTAACTTAGCTTTTTGTTTTTCTTGGATTGGTGATACTCCAACTAAAGTAGAGGGGTGAGGTCCAAAAATTAATGGTAAAGGTGAGGGTTGAAGAAGGAAAGATCAACAAGATCTAGGAATCTTAACATTTTCTATAGTTTAGGTTATGAAACTCAACTTGGGGTTGGAGAGTTAGATCTAATTTCACCTATGGATGAATTAGGTTCGAGATAGGGCATACACCTAAAGTCCTGATCTACTTTAATGTGGTAGATGCCTGTGGGGGTGAGGGTTTTGACATAGATGGATGAACTTCAAGTGATTTTGGTGAAGAATCTCTAGCTTTGTCAAAGACCTTGGGGTAAAGGGTAGTGAGAGGGTTGGTGATAAAGGTTGAAACTCATGTTGGATAAGGAGTTTTAAGTCAATCCTAAAATGCCATGTGATCTAGCTTTGTGGAGTCAATAAATTCTATAATTTTCACCAATGGTGAGAAGGGTTTAAATGAAGTTGACATAGGCCTTATATTTACATCTTTAAAAGGTTGAGGTGTTTGAGAAAGAGATAAGTTGTTGGTCTCTACTAATTTGGGCCAAAGATGAGAAAGAGACACAAGAAGGTCTTCTTCGATAAAGACAGGAGAAGAGGCATGGTCTTCCATGGGTGGAGGAGAGGTAAGCGAAGAGGGTTCCTCAAGGGGGTAAAACATAGGTATTATTGCTCCCTCAACATGTGGGTGAGGAATAGGTAAAGTATGATCATCCATATGTAAAAGAAGTGGTAAGAGTGGTGAAATTGGAGTAGGCACAATAGGTATCTCATTTAATGTAGGAGTGGATAACACTGACTCTTCAAGGTGAAAAGGAGGAGTGGATGGGGTATTACTCTTTATCAATAGAGGAGAGGTAGCTGAAGAGGGTTCCTCAAGAGGGTATAACACAAGAATGATGTTCCCCTCAAAATGTGGTTGTAGAATTAGTAAGGCACGGTCTTCCATAGGTAAAATAATAGGTAATGTTGGTGCAAAAATAACTAGCAAACTGGCTCCTATGATGGTAAAATAAGTGGTAAAGGAGGCTCTTCCTCACATAGGAGTGAGATGACTGAAATAGGCTCTTCTACTTGGGGAAGAAGAATAGTCAAATAAATACCACTGATTATGGGGGAGGAGTCGATAAAATGGGTGCCTCCTATTAAGGGGGAGGTTAAACTAGAGGTAAAGGAAAGACCATATTAATTGTATGGATATTATGATCACATGAGTTAGTCATGGTCTAAACAATATTTTGATTGGGTGAATGCTTAGGAAAAGGTTATTTGAACACATCCATATTTTGATTAGAGGGCACATTAGGATTATCCAAGATGAAATCATGCCTATCAAGCATGTCTTAAAAAATGTTCTTAAATGTCTTATAGTTATTAGAATTGTGGCCTTTAACTTAATGGTATCCATAAAACTCATCTTCCCTCTACCAAGTTGGAAAAGGATGGGAGGGGTCAAACTATATAAGAGGTTTGATTTCAGAATGGTTATGACACCTTGTTTCAATAATTTTTCCAAAATGGATGTATATGACTCCCAAATGGGAGTGTATTGTCTTTGTTCATACCATTGTTGGAATTGCTTGGTCAGATTTTGGGAAGTTGAGGAGTTAGATTGGTTTGTGTTTATGGAAGACACTGATTTAATAACCACCACATTGGTGGAGCCTTTAGATTTTTGTTTTAGAAGGAGAATTTTTATAAGAGGAGGAATCATTTGACTTAGAATTGGCATTCTTACTACACAACTTGACTCTACCTTTGTCTATAGACTGAATATTGAGTTTTTTGCATAATTGTAAAGGCCTCATCAAATATGCAAAAAGTTTGTACTCAGAGCATACATGAAATGTGTTTAGCACATACCCTTGAGAAGAACTCAATAATCTCAGGGTGGGTTAAGGAGAAGGAGATTTGATTAATCAAGCCTCTCTAATGAGTGACAAAATTTATGATAGACTCATCATCAAATTTTCTAATAAATAAAGGTCTATAATAGAAACCTTTTTAGAAATGTTAATAGAGAAATGGTCTAGGAATATTTGTACAAGTTGGGTAAATGAGAAAAGGGTGTGCTAAGATATAGAGCTATACCAATCCAAGGAAACACCTGAAAGAGACATAGGAAAATTACAAAGTAGTAATGTATCATCATGCCCTATTAAATAACAAGCATGTCTAAATGTTCACAAATGTTGTTTTGGGTCCTCTTTACTCTATAAATGAGTAAATTTGGGGAGTTATCATTGGCTTAGATAAGGTTGAATAGGTAT
Organism: Torreya grandis; assembly: GCA_037957365.1. Lineage (NCBI taxonomy): Eukaryota > Viridiplantae > Streptophyta > Pinopsida > Cupressales > Taxaceae > Torreya > Torreya grandis. Next base: position 265,390 of record JARHVA010001787.1, read on the forward strand.
ATAAGTATGGATGGGTTCATTTCATATCTGATCATAAGATAACACATTTTTTAAACTAGAAATAGATGTCTCTAGATTAGACATCTTGTCCATCAACATCTTGATGAGTTATGGAGGGGGATCAGTTTGGGAGATACTCCCTAAGTTATAGGGAACCTGATAGAAAGTAGATGGAGCATATGACATAGCTTTTTAAGGTTATGTTATTGCAACATAAGGATAATGAGTCATAGGTTAGGTGGTGAAAAGAAAAGGGGCTTGTCTTTTTTGGGTTAGAGACCATGCTTTAGCTGGATATTATAATTATAGGTTGAGTTATTGGAATGGTTTAGACTAGATAAAGGGTTAGTCCGTATTTTAGGTAATTATAGGTGCAAGAGTAGATGGAATAGGTACCACCAAATTCTAAAATGCTTGTGAAAGTTGGAAAGGCATGCTAGGGTTTAGGTGGGATTGGGCAATTGGCAATGCTAAACTTTGGACATTATTTATGGTTGGGTTACTTATCGAGGTAGTGGTTTGAGTAACCATGGGGAAAATAGTAGAGATAGCTAAAATTGAAGTTGTCTCCATTAGAGAGGTTAGAATACCATAGATTATGTCACCCAAAGAATTATGGGGTTTGGCTCATGATAAGGTAATGCTAAAGGGCTACCACATTATGATCAAGAAATTTAGAAAAAATCTTGATCTCCTTCAGTCACAATGGAAATTTGGTTAGGGCTTGGAGTATGCTCTATATCTAAAGTATGCTCCATGATATAAATCAAAAACAAGAGGGGAAGGTAGAAGTGGTTTTTGACTTATGTAATTGGCAAGAATTTGGGCTTGAGCTCACATCAATACCATGAAAGAAGTAAAAATTGTCTTAATTACTCTGTATTAGTGATAGAATAAGGAAAAAAATAGGTTTAGGTGTAGGTAAGTGGGTTGTTTTGAGAAAATAAAAAATTAGATAGTCATCAATGTCAATCACTTGACTGATGTTGATATTAAAATTTTGTTGATGTCTGTGGGATTAATCGATGTCTATAGCTAAAGTCTATCAATGTCGGTAAAGTTAACTAATGTTGGTTGCTGTGATAACCTAGGAGATGGAAAATCCAACATTTTAGTAATATAGAGGTAGAATCTAGGTAAAAATAGAGGATGGAAGAGGTATATGTAAGAAGGAAGAACACTTAGAAAACTTGATATAATAGGTTATACAAACTGAGTATTAAAAATAGTGTTGATTTTGTGAATCAATGGGAAAACATCGTTACTAATTGAAAAATATAGAAGGCAATAAAAAAGTAGAAAAATAACATACAACCAATAAATATTAACTACTAGATATTAATTTTAGTCTCATGTTGGCTTATGCCTTAATTAGATAGTGAGAAGAAAATTTGGTTATCGAAGGTACTAGAAAGCAATCTAGAGCTAGTTTCACGTTAGTTTTGGTGCTCAAGAGGAAATCTATGTTAGAATAGGTATGTGGCTTGTTATAGGAGATTTCTCCCCACACTTCATAGACCTAAAGCCAAGCTAGGACACTTAGCCAAAATATACCTTCTACCTAGAGTTTATACTCTGCCAGAGAATGGAGTGGGTTTTCCCCTTAGTGGTGAAATTCAATTAGGATAGCTAAGTAGGGTAAGGTGATCCATCAGGTGGTGAAATATTGATGGGCCTTCTCTCAGGTGAGTTTAGATGTTTATTTTTATGAGTTTGATTTGGTTTTGTAACATAGGTGCACTACAATTCGATTCATAATGCTTGTAATTAACTAGGTGAGCTAATATACAACAAGTAAACAATGAAGTGTAGTGAGTTTTAAACCCAAATCTAAAATGTTTAGATTTAAATGAAAAAAAAGATGAAATAGGAGTAGAGAATGAAATTCACTATCCTAATGTGCATGTAATAAGAAGTAAAGAAGAGATTCTTTCAACTTGTAAGAAAATGATAAATTGCTTTTAAAGGCAAAGAGAAAAGAAGAGTGGCGAGGAAGAAGGAATTTCAGTTTATTGTCCTTAAACAGAAAATAAAATGTTGAATTTTTTATTTTGAGAGAGAAAAGAAGGAGAAAGTGAAAGAAATGATTTTTTCACTATAATGCACCTATATGAATTCTTAAAACAAGCAATAAACCCAAGGAAAACTCCAAGTTCCCACTGGGTGTGCTAGAAATATTTTGCTAAAATTTGTCTATTTCAAGTCTAAAGAAAAACAAAGAAAGATAGGGATAACTGATTAGAATGAACCTAGATTGGTTTGCATGCCATATCCAGATGTTGTGAGCACTCCTCTTTGGCTAGGGAGGACTACCTATAAGTAATAAATCACTACCACAAAATACTTGTTAGTAGATATATATGTGGGTTGCCAAGCTATGTGCTTGTTCCAAGAAGTGTCAAACTTCCTTAGAGATGAAAGTCTAATTTTGAGAGACAAAAGAGTAATAAATAACCAAGAGAAAGGAAAAGAGAGACTAAAAGAGAGATAATTTTACCATTATTAACAACTTGAGTACAATGGAAAGTAACAGAGTGTAGGTGGTATATTCAGTTTATAAATTAGAAGTTATTTGGGTAGGTCTTAGGAGGGTTAGGAAATCCACAATTATTGATGTTAGTTAAGATTCTGAGGTTGGTGAGGAAGTAACTGATATCAGTTAGGCTACTGAGGTCAGTGAGGAAATTTGATCGATATCAATTAGGATGCCAATGTTGGTAGGGGAAATAATTACCTAAGAGTTTATAGAAGGCTTTTCTGGGTATGGGAAATGGTTTTTGGTCAGGACTAGAAGGTTAGAGGAGAGTTTTGAGAGAGAGAGAGAGAGAGAGAGAGAGAGAGAGAGAGAGAGAGAGAGAGAGAGAGAGAGAGAGAGAGAGAGAGAGAGAGAGAGAGAGAGAGAGAGAGAGAGAGAGAGAGAGAGAGAGAGAGAGAGAGAGAGAGAGAGAGAGAGATGAGAGAGAGGAGAGAGTAGTGTTTGGGATGGATCTTGTTAAAGGTTTAATATGTTGGAATAAGAGGAAACAAGTGGGGAAGCTTTATAACTCCTTCATGGGGTTTGATCAAGTATGTGTAAAAGTAATAAATATTAGATGTAATAGAGTTTCAAAGTAACTACTTATAGACTTATAGAATAAGTTAAGTACTTAGTTATAGTGGTGACTGAATGATAAGTGTCAGATGGATGGCTCCTATTAAGTATTCCAAATTGATGCCTTGAATAGAGACAAAAAGTGGGTATTACTGGTTCTTAAGAGCTTGGTTCTAGATCTAGATTGACTTATGTAAGATAACAGTAAGCCAATATGTCAAAATTTGAATGCAAAAAGCTTGTATGTAAATAAGAATGAGTTTTCTTGATTTCTACTAACCTAAACATTAGTTTGGAGTTTGGCTTATATAACTGACATCGGTGATCTCACTGATGTTGTTCATAGGTTTGACCAATATCAGTGTCATAAGAATAGGTAAAACTACTATTTTTAGCCTATTTTCTATTAGTGTTTATTCCAAGTGTGGTATCCATTACAAAATGGTAGAAATAGGAGGTTAATAAGGATGTAGTTCGTTAAGAACTCATTTTTTGTTGTGAGAACAAGTCTTGGGTAGTTAGGATAAGGGGACTAAGTCTTGAGGTGACTCATCAGGTGAGAATTAGTCTTAGGATGAGGTGGCCAGGTAAGGTGGAAAAAGGGGGTTTTTAATTAAATTAATTAAATATTTTAAATTAATTAAATATGTGAGGGGTAAAAGCATGGGTTAGGGAGGCTTAATATTATTATTGAAATAGGGCTTAAGGGGGGTTTCAGCACAGGGAGTTATGCATATGTGTGACTTAATTTTAGTGTTTACATCTTATTTAAAAGAATTTTTGTTGTAGGTTTTATACTTTGGAGGGAGGAAACTCATCTTGGATGAGAAAATTTCAAAGCCATGGAATTCTACCAAAATTGCTTCACCAACATCAACATCAACATCTTCATCAACATTCTTCTTCAAGCTTGGAAGGTAGATTTTATTTTGTTTATTGCATTTCAATTTCTTATCTCTCTTTTCCTATTCTCTATTTACTCCAAACCATAACCCATTTGCCTTATTTTTTTTGCTTCACCCCTTTTCCTCTTTATTTTTAACCTCTTCTTTATCTTTATTCCATCTACCCCCATTTCCTTCTTTGTCCCATTTACCCCCTTTTGCCCCTTTACCTTCTTGACCCACTTTTTGACCATTTACCCCTCTTGATTTCTTAACCACATTACCCTTTACCATATCAACCATTTTCCAACCACAAATAAATAATTATTTTTACCCTTATCAAATTACCAAACCAAAACCATAACCTTATTTTTTTGACTAAATTTCAGCATTAGTTACTTTTATCTAGTCATTATTTTAGCAAAACATTTAACTTCTTTGTCTTAATTTTAGTTATTTGTTGTTTTTAGTTTCAATTTTTTTTAAAATTTAATGCAAGGAAATTTATTTTATCATTTTAAATTAAATGTTTAAATCAAGTGGATTAAAAGCCTCCTAGAAAGCTTTCGCTTCTAGGATCTAGCTCACACTAGGCAATCCACCCATCTACTTATCTAACAAACAAGTTTTGTGGTAGTGTTTTATTATTTTAAATTATTATTACCTATTAAAGGAAGAGTTATACAAAATAATTTGGATTTAATGTGTGAAAATTCAATAGGTATTCTTTTACAAACCCATAACATAGTTTCTCTCTTTACACACTAAGGAAAAAGCAAAAATTAGATAGAAATATTTTGGCACACCCAATGGAACCCTAGAGTTTTTTTGGGTTCATAGATGTTTTAGGAAATTTATTTGAATTATTAAAATTAAATTTATATGTAATTTAATTTATAAAAATTAAGCATTCCTTTTTTTCAAAATGTAAATTTTAGTTTCTCTTGTTTTAGAAAATCAAAAAAATAGAAAAGTAAAAATGTTCACTTTTTTTTCTTGCATTTATAAAATCAAAAAGAGAACTCATTATAAGATTAGGATTGAATTTTCATGTTGCATTTAGATGTTTTTTTTTTTTAATTAAAAGAACCAAAACAAAAAAAAATTCCTTTGGGTTTAAAATTAACTTGAATCCATAGTTTGCTTGCTTGTTAATTAACTCATCTAGTTTAATTTAGGAAAATTAAATTAATCATAGCATCACAAATGTTACAAAAACCAAACCAATTACATAATAAAAAATCAAAACAAACTTGAGACAAGGCCTAACTAAGATTTCATCACCTATTGGATCACCTTCCTCTTTCTCGATTATCTTGTTTGGATTTAATCACGAAAGGGATAACCAACTCAGTTCTCTGGCTGAGTATAAGCTTTGGTAATCAGTATATTGGCTAAGCACCCACATTGGCTATGGGATTGTGATGTGAGGGGAGAAAGCCCTAGGTATTAGGCTATGTACTTGATCCAATACAGACTTCTTTTTGAGAACCTAAATGCATCTCAAAAATAAATATAGATAGATTTTTGGGACCTATTCAAGCCAATTTCCTCTTCACACTTTTCTAAGGCGTACCAAAAGAGAGATTAAAAATAATCCTAGGACTTAATGAACTCTTAGTAAATACATTTTTTGCCTTGAATCTTATTTTATTACTTTTTGTTTTGAGGTGTGAGAATATATCATTCCTTTCTTATTTTATCATATGGTTCTTACTCACAACAGTGAAGGGACCTTGAGGAACAAAACTCACCACCAATTCAACCAACCTCTTCCACCTCATCATCCATAGAACATGTTTCCAAACCCATGGAATCCACTCACTCTCCAAGAAATCCTATTTGGGTAGTCCTAGGAGATACATATTTTATTGTTTTCCTAAACAACAATCATGAAACCTTACAACATTATCTTAGAACTATGTCTTACCAAATCTTAGTTTTGACCCCACATATAGATCTAACTTATGGCATGCCTCTCCACCTCATGGGGAATAACTTCACTACCATGGGTAATTCTCAACCTTTAGTTACCCAAGCCTTATCATCGAACAACAACCCCCTTGAGGCTACCATTCAAAATCAACCAACCTAAACTACCTATACCCTTATACTTCCTACCAATCACTCATCTACAATAGGAATGCCTACCTTTATCACTACCCATCTAAATTTAGTTACCTCCAATCCACAAAAAAATACTTCAATTCAAATCCTTGTGGTATCCATACCCTCCATGTTACCACTAATTAGTAAAAAGGTCACCACCCTTCCATCAGCCACTAACCCAACTACCACTCCTACCCAACAAGCAACCTTTAGTTATCTCTATAACCCAAAAATGCATATACCTATTATATAACCACCAAAATATACCAAACCATTGACATCCACATACCAATATATATCTTCTACCCAACCATTGGCATCCACATACTAATATGTGGCAATCTCTTAACCTTCTACCCATTATCAACATGTTTCTCAACCACCACCGCAATATGCATCTTACAACCCCTCAAATGCTTGAACCCAAGTAGAATTCATGAATATTATCATGGATAAGATGACCACCTTAGAGTCATCCATCTCAGGTGCTCTCAATATCTTATTCTATAACCAAATTTGTAGTGAGCCCATCCACCCATCCATACCCATTAAGTCATATCCTCCCCAATGGGAACTTCTCAAGTTCTCTAAATTTCAAGGCAATGAGGATACCCAACAACACCTTATGGCATTTAGGCATGATTTTTATCTCATTGCCTATGATGATTCCCTTCTTCTCCACACTTTCCTAATGTCTCTAGCTAGCTTGACCTTAGATTAGTATATTGTTGTACCCAAACATTCCATCTTCTCCTTCACCCAACTATCCAAAAACTTCTTGGATAACTTTGAAATCAATATATCCAATAAATTTTCTATCACCGACCTCTACTCCATCTGATAATTTGAGGAAAAGTCCATTACCAATTTTGTGGCTCATTCGAGGAGCCTAATTAGCCAAATTTCATATTTCTTGCTTCAACTTGAAATTATAGGGATCTTTAATCAAGAATGTGCAAAGCATATCTCATCCACATTATGTGTCTAAATATTATATACCTTTGATGAAGCTTTTACTATGGCTCATAAAATAGAGAACTGATCTATTGATGAAAGAAAACTTAAACTCAAAAAAAAGAACTTAACCTATAAAACTAGTGAGGTTTCTTCCTCCAAGTCAAGAAACCAACCAAATACCAACATTAGGAACAAAGGAACCACAAATTATATTGTCCTAAAATTTAAACCTCCACCATCTATCAACCAAAAAAACCTAAAGAACTAAACCTCCAACTCCTCTAATTCTTCAAACTAAAACCTAAGGAACCAAACTTGGAACAACCAAAAGTAATTAACTCCACTTGGGGAACCCTATGCTTCTATTTTGGAAAATTTATTAAAAACTAATATCATCCAACTTTCACCAATTAAACCACCCCAAAAATTTGATACTTCTTTCCCCATTCTAGGTTGGTATTACCAGAATGACCATATGCCTTTCACTATGTCATAAGACATTATATCAATAGGTGTAATACCTTCAAATACCTTGTTTAATCACTTATTAACAAGGGGGACCTTACATTAGACAACCTTAGTGTACCACCCAACCAATCCATTAACATATTTAGGCAACCTTTTCCAAACCACACTCCTACTAAAAATGAGAGTAACAACATCGAATGCTCTCCTAATACCTGTACCGTTAACATGGTTCTTGAAACAATCACTAATCAAGAACTTGGTCACCACTCTACCAACCCCTCTTCACTTATTAAAGTAGTAGAGTTACCTTCTACCCTTTTGGAAACCCAAACCAAGGAAGTACCTCTTCCTTCTTCTTCATTCATTAAGGTGGTAGAATTACCAAATTCCCTTTTGACTAGCACATCAAACCAGATACTCATCTTACCTTCCTCACCAATTATCATGCAACTCTCCCCTTCCATATAAATCATTCCTAAGAAATAAATACCCCTATCTACTCCTCCCATAAAAGAGGAATGTATCCCAACCTTTCATCTTTTCAATAAGGAAGAGGACAAGGTTACCATCCTTATGTCTCCACCTAGCAGATTATATTTTAGACCCACCATTTAGGGAATCAAACCTTTCTCAAAGCTAATGCAAAAACTAAAATTTATCCCCAACCCTGACATGAATTGTGCCACCTTTTGGTAATAATTATGTCTCCCTTATGTTACCAAACTAGAACCTTCAACCCCTTCTTTGGTAGACCAACCTAGCACTTCTAATAACTAACCAACAAAAACCTCCACCCAACCAACCAAAACCTCTACTAAACTAACCAACCCTCAACCACCTAAGCCAATCAAGACCCAAGTAACCAAACCCCCTTCAAATCCAACAACCAAATAAACCAAAGAAGTAAAACTACTCAAAGGCCCAAAGCCTTAAATTTTACCTCCCTCAACCTTGCCCTCCATTTTGGGTCCTCATCCCTCTACCTTGAGCATGGAGCCTATTATTTTTACCAAAACCCCACCACCTTTGTTGGTTACACCTTCACACTTGCTTCCTAACATACCTATTTTTACTACACCAACAATACCTAAGTTACCTACCTTACCATCTTCTACCTTTAGCTCTTCAACCATCTTTCCTAAACCCAATTCATCAACCAAGCATACCACCTTACCTAAGACACCTATTAGCAAACCTACTTCCAAATAACCTTCTACCTCAACACCCAAAATAAAAACTACTAAATCTTTACCACCTTTAACCAATTCTTACTTAAACATTCTCTAAAGGTTATTTCAAACCTCTTCCTTGAGCTTACCACCCATCAAAGCCTTTACCCCTTCATATCCAAAACCATCATGATTCAATAACAATTTGATTTGTTTATACCATAAGACACTTGGCTGTGATACATATAATTTTAAGGCTCTCTAAACTCTCATCCACCACCTTTACAATGAGGATGATCTATTAATAGATGAACCTCCTATGTCACCCACACCAACCAAAACAATAACCATACCTACACAACACTTACCCACTCCCCCACTCTACTACCTCACCCTCTCCTTCTATCCATGCTATCAATGTGGTCACCATATCACAATAGAAGGGTAAAAGAAAGGCTAAGGTATCCAATCCTTAGACTTACCCCTCTTCAAACTCCCAAAAATACCACACCCAACCATCTCCATCTTTAAGTAAAACCAAGGTGTCTATCTTAGGTTCCCCCCAATCTAACCCTCCACAATCTAACCCAATGCAATATCTATCAAGAAACCTATCCTCAAGTAGCTTCACTAGACCCCCTAAAAATTGAGCTTGTATGAGTTGATTTATACTTCTCCCCATCACTAACAAGCATCATAGAGGCCTTGTAATCCATCAAGGTCCAAACCAATGACCCTCAACCTCTATCTTTATTTGTTGGTTCCCTCCAAACTTCTAACCTTTTCACCTTAAATATTTCATAAATACCTTTTATCCACCCTGAGTGCCCAGATCCCCCACTCTTTATTACCACTTACATCAACCAAACCCATGTCAAAAAGGTAATTATTGATGGGGGAGCTAGCATTAACATCATATCCTCCTATGCTTATGACCAAATCTAATTACCATAAAATATCATGTTAGAATCCATAGTGGTTCTTCGATCCTTTAATGACACTATAACCACTACCATGGGAATCATTGTTTTTCATATCCGTGTAGGACCCCACACAATCTTTGAACTCTTATATGTGGCAGAAGGATAATTCTAATACAACATTTTATTAGGATGACCTTAGATTCACTCCATGGAATATGCTCCCTCTACCCTCCATTGATGCATTAAGTTGGAGTATGAGGACCAAGTCATCAATATCCAAGTAGATTCAAATCCTTTCTCAAAATGCAACATGACCTATCACCCCAATGATGTCCTCATACAACCATCCAATTCACCTTAAATAGTTACACCCCAATGACCAACCATCGATGAAATACCAACTAGCTCATACATCCCTTCTTGATAGATCCCCATAGAAGAGACCTTGGGATCTATGTTCCAATGATTCTCATTAGGGGAGTATCACCTTCTACCTTTGAATGCTTTCCCTATTCCTTAAGAATATGGGAACCTTAAACATGACCCTTCTTATGACCCTAACATTGGAACCATAATCCCTTTTGGTCCCCCTAACCATCAAATAAACTTCATCTATGGGGGACTTGATCAACCACTTCTTTCTCCCATCACTACCTCTTTCATCTGACCATTCTCCTCTAACTTTTCATACCTTGACAAACCAACACTCACTAAATTATACCTTCATAGGTATGCCTAGAAGGGATTTGGCCTTGGCTGATATGAACAAGGACCTCATGAGTTACCTTTGATCAAATCCAAAAAACCTCATGAGTCATTTGGCCTTGGGTTTGTACCACCTGAAGAACCCACCAATTCACCCAAACTTATTGACACCATCAAGGAAGATGTCCCCTCTTCACTAACCTAACATCTTTCAAAGTTTAAGGATTTTGACATCATTCCCCCTAATTTTTTTAGTCAATACTATTATTTTGTGCCCTTTGACCTATTAAAAGGATGACCAAACTAAAAATTTTCCTTTCATTCATCTCAAAATGGTAGAAAATGATTCTTCTACCATCAAGACCATCCATCATCAAGACAAGGATTCTATTCTCACCTACCTTGGTACCCAAAAATATTCAATCCATAAATCCCTTCCTCCTGACACCTTGACCATGTTGAATGAATCTACCATAGATATCAACTTGGGAATTTTAGACAACCCCCACATTGTCAAATTGAGCTAATCACTGAATGCTAAAGAACTTCAAGACTTATCCTCTTTCCTCCAAGACTATAGAATATAATTTTCTTGGTATTATAGTGATATGCCCAAGATTGAGTTGACCATTTCTACACATAACATAGTCATTCATCATGATACCAAGCTTGTTAAACATCAACTTTGATGTATGCATCTTCACATAACCCTTCTTGTCAAAGAAGAGATTCAATGTCTCCTATTTGTAAACTTCATTCAACCATTGACTATCCCCAATAGGTATTGAATATCATACCTATCACCAAAGCCATTGAGGGTCTATGAATTTGTGTAGACTTTCATGTCCTTAACCTTGCCTACCCCAAGGATGACTTTCAGCTACCTAGTATTGACCAACTTGTTGATCTTACAACTAGACACAAGATGTTATCTCTCATGGATGGATTTTTAGGTTACAATAATATCTTGATCACTCCTAAAGATCAACATAAAACCACCTTTACCACCCCTTGGGGAATTTTTTTCTATAGAGTCATACCTTTTGCCTTAAAGAATGCTAGTGTAACCTACTAGTGAACCATGACCTACATCTTCCATGATCTCATCCACACCATGGTATAGTACTATGTTGATGATCTCTTAGGAAAATCCAAATCTTGAAAAGATCATCTAAAATTTCTTAGCAATATCTTTAAATGCCTAATTCATTTCCATGTTAGACTCAACCCTAATAAATGTGTTTTTAGGGTCCTTTCAGGAAAGCTTCTTGGCTTTATCATCTCCCTTTGAGGAATTAAGGTAGACCCTACCAAGGTCAAATAAATCTTGGAGATGCCTCCTCCTACCAACCTTAAGCAACTTCATAGCCTATAGGGAAAGCTTCAATTTATTCACTATTTCATTTCCTAGATTTCACACTAGTTCTAACCTTTCCATCACCTTCTGAAGAAGGATATCTCTTTCAAATAGAATAAAAATTGTCAAAAGGCCTTTGAATCACTAAAATAGTACCTTTTTTCACCACCTATCCTAATCCATCCTAAGGATGACCACCCCTTTTACCTATATATCTCTACCACTGACCATTCCCTAGGGGTAATGTTGGTTCACCGAGATGAAAAACATAAAGAATAAGCCATATACTACATTAGCTACATGTTTGTAGAATATGAGACTCAGTATACCCATTCTAAGAAACTTTGCTTATCCTTGACATTCATTTCCATTAAAATCTACCACTACCTTCTTAACCATAAAACCTATGTCATAACCAACACTGACCCACTCAAGTACATGCATTCCAAGCCATACTAAAACTAGCATATGGCCAAGTGGCTTATGATCTTAGTAGAGTTTTGATCTTGAGTTCCTTCATAAAATTTCCATTTAAGGGAAAGTTATTACTAACCAATTGGTTAAAGCATCTATGAAAAATCACCAACCTCCCCCTCTTGAATTTCTATATGAATCCATTGCTACTCTTTCTTGAGGTGACATAACTTATGAAATGACTATGTTATTTAATGGGTCAAAATGTCAACATGGTGGGGGAGCTGGTATCATCCTTATACCCTTGATGGTGAACCCCTTCCTCTATCCTTAAAACTTGATTTTGAGTGCACCAACAATATGGTTGAGTATGAAGCCCTAGTCATAGGTCTCTAAACCACTCTAGCCTTGGGAATTAAGACAATCAATGTCTTTGGTGATTCCTAGCTTGTGGTCAACTAGGTAAATGGATCCTATAAATGTAAGAATGATGTTTTGAAAAAATACAAACTTTTAATTGACAAAATCTTAGCATCATTCAAACATTACTTGGTCCAATCTATTCACTGATCTACCAACAAATTCACAGACACAATGGCTTGCCTTACTTCCTAGATCCCTTCTCAGCTTTCTAATTCCAAAATATTTATCACCATTCATCATTTTACCACACCCTCTTATAACCAATATGACCTCCTTACCATTTTTAATGTGGAGGAAACCCCATCTGACATTTGGTATTTCCAAAATTTTAACTACCTCAACATAGGCATCATTCCTCCCAACCTCTCTAGGAACACCTAAAGAACCTTTGTTTAGAGTACCTCTAATTACACCATACTAGGGGGAATCCATTTACAAACATGGTTTTTATGCTCTCCTTATTCATTGCCTACACAACTATGAAGCTTCCCATGCCTTAGAGAAATGCATGATGGGATATGTGGGGGACACTTTAGCGATATAGCGGTTGCTAAATGTATCCTTCACCTTGCATAATATTTGCATGCCCTCAACCAAGACTATTGTGATTATGTAAAAAAGTGTGTGAAATGTCAATAACAGACTAATTTACATCATGCACTAACTAATGGCCTCCAAGTATCTAAGGACTTTTGGCCTTTCTCATAATGGGGGTTCGATCTCATTGGGGAAATCAACCCCTATTCTTTGTAAAGACATAATTCCATCATCAGAGCCACTAAATATTTCACCAAGTGGGTGGAACCTAATCCTCTTATCTCAACCAAAGCGAAGAAGCTTATTGACTTTATTAACCATCATATCATCTATTTCTTTGGTGTTCTTCATAATATCATCATTGATAATGGAAAATATTTCAAAAACAAGTAAGTCTAAGGTCTATGTGATGCATTTGGCATCAAATTAATCTTTTCCTTGCCTTATCATCCACAAAAAAATAGACAAGTAGAAGCCTCAAACAAAATGCTAACCAAAGTCATCATTACTTCAGGTTAGAATTGGTACTTGTACATCCCATTTGATTTATGGGCCTATCACACTAGAATTCAAACCAGTACGAGTGATACTCCTTTCTCTCTAGTCTTTGGAGTAGAGGTAGTCTTGCCTCTTGAAGTCTAAATTCCCTCTCTTCACATATCTTTGCAAGATTGTATTTATAAAGAAGATTATCATTAGTATTTTTTAGTTTAGATTAAATTACTTGATGAACATCACCTCAAAACATTTAACCACATCCATATCTATCAATAACCTATCAAACATGCTTATAATAAGCACCTAAAAGTGTGAGACTTCAATATTGGAGACCTTGTCCTCTAGGAAAACTAACATGTGACCAACATGGAGAAAAGTAAACGAAGCAAGTTTGCTTTAAATTAGCTTGGACCTTACATCATAACCCATAAGTATGGATCAGGATCCTATCATTTATCCTATTTCAAAGGCAAACCAAAACCTAAGCCTGTCAATGCTTCACATCTACATCTATTCTTCTATTAAAGAAATATCAAGCTCACTTTTTGTCTAACTTAAGGTCGTCTTCTAATTAACGAGATTTTCACCTTCATCCATCTTCCTCCTCTCCTTATGAGGATAATTGATTACAACATATAACCATGTGATTAACCATCATAGTCATAGCTTAATCCTAAATATGGGTACCATGGCTCTACCCATAGCATGGTTTTCATGGATACTTTTCATCTCTAACAAGATGGAATCCCATGGTCATTGTCTCTCAAACCACCTCCTTTCACCTATCATTTAACCCTCTTATGTTAAATTTTTTCCCTCATAAAGGTAAACCTTTGAACCTAATTAGACTTTTCCATGTCTAAAAACATCACATCTAAAATAATTTAGATACCAAAATATTACTTGGGTCAATATCTTAACCATTGTAGACTGGTCCCTTGAAAGATAGCTACCCAAAAACAAAATAAATTTTGATTTCACTAAAGGTAGTCTACTCCCTCAAAGAACAACTATCAAAAGGCACTAAAAAAATAATCTAAACTAAGACCACTCCCTTAAAGGATGGCTAAGTCAACTTTGTCAAAAATAGAGAAATTTATTGGAAGCTTCTTGCATCGATCAGCTTCCCATATACATCAATAAAGAAAAAGACCCACTATCACAATCAAATCAAAATCTAAATAATCTTGAAAGTTGTAATCAGCTCTCAAACATAATAAGATGGAAGCTGAAATTAACTTTCACATGTAGACTTCCTGCATTGATCAGTCTACATCTATCATATGACATGGACTTGTCTATTATCATTCTTAAGTCATCTATAAAAGGGAAAACTTACCCACATAAGGTTACCATACACATTACCCTTTATCCTTCACACCACCTATCACCCATATTCTCTTTATAATATTTGTAAATCAAGGGATTTTGAGCTTACTCGGCACACTGTGATCAAGAAACTTGTTTTATCAACCAATGCATGTTAATGAAATTACCTGAAAGGCTTATGTTCCTTAAGTCAATCCAACTTTGAGTTTTGTTTTACCTTATCCTTGTCAAAAATAGGCATTACATCTCATTTCTTATCCTCTCCTCGTTGAGTCATGTATTCTATTGGACCTATTTCTCACAATTTTTTTGTCTTTTTCCACATCTAATATGGTCATCTAACCTACTTATGTGACACCACTGTCATCCATCCAAACCATAAACAAAATAAAAATAGCATTAATGCGAATCAACCCACCTTCTGGGGATACCTTTCTCCATAACCTCAACTTACCTTTGATGCACATAATTTTTTTTCAAACCTTCAACCTAATTGAATAATGTGGTCCATCAAATTAGGGCAACCAATTTAAACAACACTAACCCAACCCTTGTTGAACTACATTGGCTTGATGTCCATGGACTATGTAGGTGATGCTTGACTTCTAAGGGTAATTTAGCCACTAAAAACTAATTACCCTCCCCTTTTTCTTCTCATTAATTTATATTACTAGCAATACCCTCTTGCTTAGGGCATCCTATGTCAGGGAAGCTTTGGATTCTTCCTAACATCCTTATATTTTAACATCATCTAATAATTCCTCTTTATTTTTTCCCCATTACTAGGAGAACTAAATTATCCTAAGGTCTTTTTGGACTATGTAGGTAACACTTAATTACTAAGGTCAGCTCAAATACGTCCTTTATTTTCCATTCTCACCTAATATATTTTCCTTCACTTCTCTACCTATCTTTTCACCACCTCCCTCCATCTTGTTAATCTCTTTTAACTACTTTTATAGCTTGTTAATCTCTTTTAACACAAGTATTGATAGCCTTCCTTATTAGATTCTCTTATCTCCCAAAAATCCACCATCTACTCTACTTCATTGACCTCCCCATCACTTTCCTTGTGCATGCTTTGTGGCTCGCTCCCCCACCCACTTTTCATGTTTTTTGTCCCTCTCTCCATTTATTACCAACCTTGCCCTTTACCCCCTTTATCTTATTCCACCATCCTCATCCTTTCCCCTTGCCCTTTGCAAACCATCATACGCTCTTCCTCACTCTCTTTTCCTCACCAATTCCACATCATCCTATTCCCTTGCACACCAATGGACACTTTTACCTCCTCTTCTTTACTAGCACCTTCTTATTAATCTTCCACTACTTCTAAACCACATTCATTCCAATTCTCAATTTTTGTTTTCCTCTTTCCCATCTTTTCAATCTAGCATGCTTCCCATTTTTTCTTCTAGCATCTCTTTTTTCTTACATGTGCCACCACTCTCTATCAATTTGCCATTCTTCCCACCTTTTCCATTTTTTTCCTCCACAAATAGCTTCTAACTAGGTCTTTATCCTTCGATAAGCCTTCCATAATTACCCTTTTCTTCTTATCTATTATATCCTTTTGCACTTTACATTCCCATTTTCCTCTTTCCATCTTGGTACTCACTTATCTTTTGCATCTATGTGAGTGTCTATGCTTTATATCCCTATTTCATTCTTATTCTTATCATCCCTGATCTTCATCCCTTATTTTCACCTCATTCCCTATCATTGTGTTCCCCTATTTCTTCACCACCTCACTACTTTTTTAGCTTGTTAATCTCTTTTAATCACCCATTCATCTTGTCAATCTCTTCTAACAAGCTGATTACAATGTACCTTATCTCTTCAGCTTCTTATCCACCCATCCTTTGCTTCCCCTCATTTTTCTTAACCCCTTTCCCATTTTGCATCCCATTCTCATCTCCAACACTTCCATCTAATTTACTTCATTGTTCTTCTCCTTACCTATCATCATCCATGCTTACTTGGTCACATCATCACCTATTTCTTCACTCTCCTATAATCCTTTTTGTGTCCTCATTTCACCCCTTTCTCATCCTATTTCCTTTTCTTCCATGTGTTTCCTTTTTTTTCATTCTCATCACCAAAATATTTTCTCTTTGGTATCTTTTAAACCTCTTTTCAATTCTATCATGGCCTACCATATTTTTCATCCTCCCCTTACCCTTCATCATTGTTACACTTCTCTCCCCACCCTTTTCATTTTTTTAATCTGTTATTTTTTATTACATTCCTCAAACCCCCATCTTCTACCTTTTATTTTTTTCTTTTCTCTGTTTCATTTCATTTTTCATGTCTCTTTTGATGAAATTCTTTGTTCTTCCCAACATTCCTTTTTTTCCTCCTCCATATCCATGCTTGGTTCGCTCCATCCTTATCAATCTTCATCTTTATTTGTGACCTCATTGTCTCCTCTACCCATCTCTTCATCTATCTCCATGTCTACCTTCACCTCATCCTTTATTGGATCTCCTTTATTTTCTCCCATTATCACTCTAGTTTCTCACTCATTAGAGTGTAGTCACCAATCATATTAATTATACATTCATATACATGTTTGCTTCCTCATGTCCTCTACTCTCTTGCTTTAATGCATGAAATCTCACTAGGTTCACTACTTTAAGACACCCATTTCTTCCTTCAATGTCTTTTAAGCATGGGTTATCCTTTTGTACCTCTCCAACTACTCCCTTCACCCTATCCATAACCTCTTAAACCTTTAAACCCTCTACAAATTTTGAGTGTACTTGACAGATGTGATCAACACACCTTTTTTATCCTTTAAAGCATGCCCATGTGATGTATTTATAAGGCTTATGTTCATTAAGTCAATCCTAATTAAAGTATATTTTTAGTTTTTATCATATAAGAAACATCATGCCCTTTTTTTAGCCTAATGTACTTAAGTTGATATTTTCATTATGACATTTGTCTCTTTATTATATTCTTCACTTTACCATTATAGTGTTGTTCATTGCCTTACCTCATCTACTTTACCTTAAGCAAGATTACAACAACCATAACCATAACATTCATGAGTACCCACATAACCCTAATCATAATAACATTCAAACAATGACATCTGACACATTTTGTACATGTTTATAGAAAATAGTGCAATATTTTATTTAGGGGTGCGAGTAGTCACATAATGCATACAAAGTTATCATATTATACAAACCTCACCTAAGGCATCTGCATACATTATTTTCTTTCTTAAGCATTAGGTTGATTCTATGCTGACTCTAGATTTGTGTTCAGCCATCCTTCTACTTGATTTCTCCCTTAACTAACATCTTTAACATTCCCAATATTAGCAACTACTAAAGGGTGTACTCTATTATCCTCTTCTACATTCATCCCCATAGGGAAAGAATCATATTCTACTTTGGGTATTTCACCTTGATAACCAATTGTAGCCATTACATCCCTCTACTCTAATTGTTCTAATTGCATAGGTTCCTCCTCTTTTTTCCTCAATGCACATCCCCCTAGACAGTGAAGGTTCCCTCCATAGACAAGCTGATGATCATATTATCTAACCCTACATCTTGCACAATCAAATTCTCACATTTTTTGCTATTGTGGACGTAAGAATTCAAGATCAAGCTCAAGTCATGGGTGTCTTTCCTCTCTTTTTTTGGGTCTAATAGTACTTCTATTATCACCATTACATGTTGTAGTATCTGATAGATCCACACATTCACCATATTGATTATTTTGGGTCATGGGGGTTATTGATTATCTCTTCCATTATTCCCATTATTCACCATCTTCAACCTTGTGTAGTTTTCTACAATATCTGTAACCTATAAAAATAAATAACTTAACATTAGACATTCATACTTAGCATGATTATTTAAATATAATACCTGACTATTCTTCCTTGCCAACATGATTATCCATTCCACTAATGGGAAAGGTCCTATGAGATCATTGATTCCCTTAAATAGTCTTCCCAATTGAAATGATTGTGTCTACTTACCTTTTCATATGGACACATCACCTTTGATTTGAATGGTCAACTTGATAAATTCATTATGCACCATCATGATGTCTTTTTATCACCCTTTTCATACAATCCACATATGGTGTCTTTGCTTGTTTTTTAATATTTCAATCCTTGTGAGTTTGGTAGTCTTTTGCATCATTGTCACCTTTTCCCTAGTTGACATAAATTGGCTTCCAATCATGGGTTGCTACAATGGTCATGCCTTTAAAACTACCACTATTGCTAGTGGTGGTAACTTCCATATACTTGTTATAGTAGAAACTCCACTATCTCATCCAGTTATATACTCAATAACCTAGGCCACATGGTTCCCTACTAGCATAACCTCTTGTAAGTGGAATCCAAAGTCATTGGTTCCAAGGTAATGGGATACAAGATGTAGACATGGACACTTTTTTCCCATACTGGCTATGTGGCTCTTGAGTAAGGCATAGTCCATCCTCTATCACTCACCATGCTACTTATTTTATACCTCATAGAATCTAAGTGAACATCAAATAAATTCTTTGTAGGTCATCACTTTGTTATTGCCCTTAAAAATTGGCTCATAGAGATGATAACATTTTGCCAACAAGACTATGTAGATCTTGATAGATGCCCATCTCCTAAAACCTAGATCATATCAAGAGATACCATCACTGTGCTTATACCCTCACATAATTTTAGAAGGTGTAACCTCCTCATGAAGGCACCTCTTCTTTGGCTTAGTTCCATCATAGAACATTTGTGGTACTTAGCCTTTTTTTTACCCAATTATTTATCCTACCTTTCTCATCCATGTTTTCTCTTCCTCATGTATGTGGGATTATTATGGTGATTATTCACCAATCTACACCATGACACTTCACTATTTCCAAACTATGAACCCAAACCTAACCATGTGGTACATCACATTGGCCCAACCCATCTAAACTCCACTAGAGAACTACATTAGGCCTAAAGTTATTTTGTATATTTTATCCATAGAACTATATAGGTAGTGTCCATTTAGCCTAGTGCATTTGGAGTCAGCTTAGCCAGCCCCTACCAAGCCATCCCCACCCATTCGCCTTTCTCTACCTTGACATTCATTATTTTGACTTGAACTATTGCATATTTTTGTGACAACCTTTTCTTGGTCATTTTGACCACACCAACTAATATTTCCATGTTGAATATTTGAATTTTCACCACCTAGTGCACAACTAGACCATCTATATTTTTTAAAGGATCAGTTTTGAATTTAAATACCTACAAAAATATTGACCTTGTCTAAAAGACTAATAAGTGTGCCCAATTATAGTTGTGATCACGTGGTACACTAGTCACTTGCCTCTTAGAACTTGACCCTTATTTTATCAAAATTGGTAGCTTTTGTTTATGTGTGATCTTGGCTATGACACTTAGTCACATTTTGTGCACATATTTGCATTTCAAATGCCTAACCCTTTTTTTACACCAACCTCTTATCAAACCTTTACCTGATTATCTTTTTCCTCATCGAATCCTAATTTGAGGGGGAAAACCTCCCCTAATACTTAGGGCATCCTGACCTTTGACCAAGTGATCTATTTTTGTTTTGTAACTTGTTAATTTAAAGCTTCATAACAAAAATGGGTAAAATATAGACACTAGAAAATTGCACACTTGTAGTTTTTGATGTTTGAATACCTCAGGACCCCCTAAAACCCCCCTAAACCTTTTTAACCCTTAAAAAACCCCTTTTAACCTAACCAAATCACTATAATCCTATCACTATTCACTATGGGACCCACTATCATTATTCATGATGACATGGGATGTGACATGGAAAGTGACATAGAAGGTGATATAGAAGGTGATATGGCAAGTGACATAGCTTGGAAGTGAGGTGGCTTAAAGTGGGACATTATACCCCACTTGGGACCCTCCTCTAAAGTACCTAATGACATCATTAAGCACTAAAGGGCCCCTCTTTTGAAATATGGTGCATTTTTACCTATGAGGTCATCATTTAATATGTGTTTTTGCACCCACATGGATAATGGTGCCAAAATTCATGGGGAACTTAGCCAAAAGACAAATTATCTTGGTGGAAAGTCCTTTCCATTTGTATGATTTCCACTCAAAATTGGACTCATGTGCAAGGTGGGAGACAAACCAATCACACCAACCTTATCATTTGATTCACCCATGCATCCACATGGAGAGTGGTACCAAAACTCATGGACACTTACCTAAAAGACAAATTATCTTTGTGAAAAGTCTTTTGGCCTCATTTTTGTCCATGTGCATGATTTACACTCAAAATTTGATTCATGTGCAAGATGGGAGACAAACTAATCCCACCACCCTTATCATTTGTTTCACCCATGAACCCACATGGAGAATGGTGCCAAAATTCATGGGGAACTTATCCAAAAGATGGAAGTGAGTGGTGGAAACTATTTTTGACCCATATGAGTGCATGTGTATGATTCCCACTCATTTTTGGAATCTTTAGCAAGTTGGGAGACAAACCAACCAAATGAGAAACCTATTAGCTAAGTGGGAATCTCACCCCATTATCTTTCATGACCACTTATGAGCCCACTTGGAAATGGTGCCACTTTCACTATTCCACTCCTTAAGCATGTTTCTTGACATCAAATTCTATAAATATGACCATCCCTCTTCACCCATGGTTAAGTTTGTTCTTGTTTAAAATAATTCTTGTTACACATTTTCTAATTTGGAGGTAGGCCACTCATCTTGGAGGAGAAAAGTTTAAAGAAATGAAACTCTACCAAAATTACTTCAACAACATCAGCATCAACATCTTCATCAACATTAGTCTCTAATCTTTGAAGGTAGCTTTTGTTTTATTTATTGCATTTCAATTTCTTATCTCCCTTGGCCTCTTTTCTCTTGACCCCCAAACCATAAACCCTTGGCCACCTTTTCCCTTCACCCCTTTTCCTCTTGACCCTTAACCTCTTATTTCTCTTTATTCCATCTACCCCATTTCCCTTATTTGTCCCATTTACCCCCTTTTGCCCCTTTGCCTTCTTGACCCTCTTCTTGACCATTTACACCTCTTGATTTCTTGACCACATTACCCTTTACCATCTCAACCATTTACGAACCCCAAACAAATCATTATTTTGACCCTTATCAAATTACCAAACCAAAACCATAACCTTGTTTTTTTGACTAAATTTCAGCATTAGTTGCTTTTATATAGTCATTGTTTTAGCAAAGCATTTAACTTCTTTGTCTTAATTTTATTTATTTTTTATTTTTAGTTTCAGTTTTTATGTCATTTAATGCAAGCACATTTTTTTATCATTTCAACTTAAATGTTTAAATTAGGTGGATTGTCATCCACCTAGAAAGCTTTCACTTCTAAGATCTAGCTCACGCTATGCAATCCACCCATCTACTAGTATAAAAAAGTTTTATGGTAGTGTTTTCTAATTTTCAAGTATTTTTCCCTAGAAAAATAAGATTTATCCACAATCATCTAGATTCAAGGTGTGCTCATTCAACATGTATTCTTCTATAAACCCATAACATAGTTTCTCTCTTTACATACTAAAGAAAAAGTGAAAATTAAATATAAATATACCTTCTTTCAAATCCATGCCTCCTCTGGTATTCCACCATCCAAAGCACTAAAAGGTCCTCCATTTATTAGATAAACTTATATAGTTATAATATCTACCCAAAATTGTGAAGACAAACCTACATGCAATCTCATGCATCTAACACACTCCATAATGGTCCTATTTATTATTTTTGACACACCATTTTATTGTGGTGTTCTTAGAACTATTTTGTATCTATTAATTCCACTTATTGAACAATAATTATTAAAAGTGTTACTACAATACTCACCTCCATTATCTGATCTAAGACATTTTAGTTTTAAACCTATTTCATTTTCAACTGAAGCTTTCCATTTGTTGAATGTATCAAAAAAATTAGACTTCCTTTTATAAAGTATACCCAAACCTTCCTAGTTACATCATCAATAAAAGTAACATAATAATATGGCCACCAAGTGAAGATACTTGAGTTGGTCCCCATATTTCTATATGCACAAGCTCTAACTTATGCTTCTTCTTAGCTGGTCCAACCCTAAGAAACCTCACACATTTTTGTTTCCCATATACATAGTGCTCAAAAAAGTCTAGATCTAATTCTTTTAGACCTAGTTTTTTATCCTTTACATGTAAAGTCTTCATTCCCTTTTCACTCATGTAGCCAAGTCTATAATGCCATAAAGTTGCATCTTTACCTATAACAACTACAACACAAAATGAATTAGCATTATCTATAGACAAATATAAAGTGCCTACTTTCTTACCTTTTACAACCACCAAATAACCCTTTGTAATATTCCATGATTTGATTGTAAATGTGACCATACAACCCTCATTATGCAACTGCCATGCTAAGATCAAATTTCTACTCAACCTTGGAACATGCCTGACATCCTTCAACACCCAAGTGTTTCCATTATATAATTTAACCTAAACACTTCCTTTTACAATAATTATATAGGGTTCATCATCACCAAGGTAAACATTCCCATAATTACCTTGAACATAATCTATAAAATAATATTTATGAGGGGTAGCATGAAAAGAAACACTTGAATCTAAATCCCAAGATTCAATAATATTATCTAAAGAACGTATAAGATCATCTTGTAATACATCACCTACTACATTTGATTCTCTATTACCCTTTTGTTGGTTCTTACGCAAATTTTCCTTTTGAAACCAACATTCTTTCTTTGTGTGTGTTGGCTTGCCATAGATCCAACATTCCATCTTACCTTTTGATTTATATCTTGCACCCCCTTTTGAGTTTCCATGGTTTCCTCTTCCTCTGCTCTTCTATGTTCCTATATTCTCCACTATTAATTTATTTCTAGATATGGATGTTTCACCTGTGCTTTTCCTTCATATTTCCTTGCTTAGGATAACACCCACCACATATTCAAACTTTATTTTGACATTATTAGACATAATTTTCTAACTACAATTACCAAGTGATTCTAGCTTTCAGGTAAGGAACAAATAATAATAAGATCCCTAACTTCATCATCAAAGTCAATATTTATGGAATGTAACTGACTAGTAACTGTGCTAAACTCATTTAAATGATCTAGTATTGAACCATTTTCAAACATTTTCATATTAAATAATTTTTTCATCAAAATTTTTTTATTTGAGGTAGAGGGTTTTTTATATAACTTTCATAATGTACTTATAAGAACTTCTATTTTATTTTATTATGATATGTTGAATGTTATATAAGATGCAAGGAACAACTATATGGTTCTAAGGACTTTTCAATCCAATAGTTCCTAATCTTCATTTGATATTTTCAATGGCTTCTTGGCTTACCCAATGGTAAATAGAGCTCCTTTCGGTAAAGGTAATCCTCCATCTTCATATTTCACAATCCAAACTTCTATTCATTGAAATTATCCACCTTAAATTTATTTTCATCCACCATAGCTCCCTCTCTAAGTCAAACCCTTTTCTTCTTGTGATTTAAAATTATGCACAAAAAAACTTTAATCTGATACCACTTGTTAGGATAAGTTAAAACCCATATCTATCCCTAAATTACATACAAGAGAAACTATGAAATGAATTAATCAAACATTCAAAAAATAAACATAAACATGCACATAATATGAGATGCTAGATTTAACGTGGTTTACCCAAAATAGGCTACATCCACCAAACTTGTCTAGCATATTATTTCCAAAAATACAAGGGAGAAAAAAATATTATAACAAACCCTATTACACCTCTCTACCTTTTCCACCTCCACTCTATGTAAAATATTTCATTAATTCATCACAATAATCCATCTCAACTATATATCAATACATTTTAGGGTAAAAACACCTAAACATAATATCTACCATTAGATCTAGAAACCTTCAATAAATTGAACCCTCTATACCATGATGGATTCAAATAATGAGATCCAAACTCAATTTAAATAACATCAAAATTTTAACCTCTAATCCTAGAAGACAATCAGGCTCCACACCTAACACCTAGAGTGTGAAATGTCTCCCATGGTCCTAGTGAGGTCATCTCTAATGTCTCTAGCCTTGGTCATGGTCACTTTTGTCCTAAATAGTCTTATGTAATTATAAGGGTCATATTTGAGTTATTTATGAAGTTAGTATAATTTAGAATTAAATAAAAGTGTTCTAAAGTATCTCTCAATTTCCATATTTTATTGGAAGTCAGAAAATACTATTTCATAACTGACAAGATGAAGGAGTAGCATCATAAGAAGAAAATTCGGTATGTAGAGAGAGTTTGGGTAGTTATAAAAACTACATAGCATATTTTGCACATAGTTAATACTTATAAAGTTACTCTTCAGGTCCCCTAATCTCATTTCCACACTCGGTCACTCTTGAAAATCTCAAAAATGGAAAAAAAACCATTTCATTCTTTTATCGCTCTTTTAGGCAAAAAAATTGGTTAACTAGTTTTTTGATGGTATGATCAATGGGAGTTGAATAAAATAAAATTAATTTAATGTGAGATATTACCCTTTTTATACTTAAATTTCATGGAAATATTTCCATTTTGTGTACCAAGATCTAAGAACCATTGCTAAGGAGTTATGCCACTCATTTCTACATATTCATCCCCATCACCTCATGGCTTCCTCTCTATTCGAGTTGGTTCATACAAAACAAGTATTGTACATGGTGTTGGAGAGTGTATAAACCCTTATCAAATGGTTCTCAACTCATTTTTTCACATGTGGGATGAAAGAGAAAAGAAAAAATATCAAATGTTGCTAGTAATGGACATTGTCACAGTCTGCAAATAGGTTTCCCTTAATAGTGGAGTTCCTTTTCATGTTCTAGATTCCATATCAAAGGTGTATTAATGTTTCATTATCCTCATGGTCATGGAGATCATATTAATTTTCAAATTCTTAGTCTCAAGACTAGCACTTGGTGAAAGATAGTCATTTTCATGCATAGTCAGTTTCCTATAGACATCCACCAATAGGTAGGTAAAAGAAGAGCCTTGCAAAATCATGATGGTCAGGCATAAAGTTTTCAAGGTGGTGAAATGTCTAATGAGGTGTAGACATCAATATTTAACATTAAAAATTGTTTTAATATTAATTGTGAGAAACCAATTTGATACAATGCCTTGTGTCCTACATATGCACCTACAGGTGGTCCCAAAAAAGACCTAAGGTTGATGAATGAAGGTGTTTGAGCTTGCTTTCACATTCATTGAGTTATAGAATAATTTAAGGTGTCATAAAAATAATATTGAGTCCTAAGGTGGTAGGGAGACTTGATATTCATGATCCTTTGTAGATAAAGTAGCTTCAGATACATGTTACCTTAAACTTTTTGAAATAGGGATTTTACCTTGTTTTTAATCCTTCCATGGTAAGGTGACATGAGATCAAGACAAGTCTAAGTGTTTCCATCTTGTTTAAAAATCATAGGTACACTAACTTCCAAAAGGAAATGAGTGCTTGGTCCTGAGGGTTAATGTATATGAGGCCTCCTTCTTATGCATTCTTTCACTATAGAATGTCAGTATTCTCTATAATGTTTTGAGTTTCAAATGACCTTACAATCCAATAGTGGTAGGATGGAAGCATATATTCATGGAAAGTGACTCTCTCTCTCTCTCTCTCTCTATATATATATATATATATATATATATATATATATATATATATATATATATATATATATATATATATATATGACACCATGATACAAAAAGTAGATAAATAGGTTAAATCACAATTTTTTTACATTGAGAAACACCTATAAGAACCTCTCTTGCTCTCAAAATGATCACTTACAGCTAGACTGTAGACTGATATGATACTAAGAGAATATAGTTTTGATGTTATATTAGCATAAGAATGATATATTAAAGTAAAAAAAATTGATAATAGGAACTTGATGAATTTAAAGGTAAACTAAGCATAAAATACAAGGTCTAATATGGAATACATCTACAAGCATATCCTCTTTCTGAGTGAGTAACATAGTCTGCTATAGTAAACTTGATTAGGCTTAGTCAAGTAGAGAGAGATGGATTGAGGAGATTAGCATGGATAATGATGAATTGAGATTTTATAATACATTAAATATGTTTATATCCATCTCATGAGATGATCATAATAGAGAAACAAGGTATAAATTGAGTTTCAAGCCTCAACATATAGTCAATACACAAACCCTACATAGTCACTAACTTTAAAAAGTCTATCTTAAGAAGTTAGAATATTGATGGCCTTTAAAAGGTGGTACAAATATTAATTTTTGTATAAAGGGTCCCCATGACCCATTTTAACCCCTCATAACATTGGTTTGATTGAGACAATAGGGGAGATAACCTTTGTTTTATCTTAGATAGATGACAATCCAAGAAACAAGGTAAATATAGGTTTGTCATGAAGAAGATAAGGGGATGAGATAGGAGTGTTGGAAAAATAAAAGGAGGGTGTGAAGAGTTATATTTAAGGTTTAAAAATGTGGATAGGGATATGTAATTAACATTCACATTCAAATGGTGGCATAAGCCCAAAAAAGCATAGTCAGGCCTACTAGGCCTAAAGCCTTAAAGGGGTTTAATCTAAATTCTAAGGTAAGATGACAATTAAAACCCATTTGATAACTTGTAGGGGGAGATATAAGTTTGTTTTAAACCATTGGTTTGCATAAATACCACTCAAGTTAGTCATTTTGGCTCAAACATATCACATGGTACACAAAATGTAAAGAAGGGCAATAGGTCATCTTAAGACACTCACACGAGTACAAATACTTATAATGGATACCTAAGGAGTTGGGGAAAGTTGAAGAGGGTAAATAAAATTATTTTATTTTAATTTTTGTAAGGTTTGAACATCAAGATTGTACAAACAATCATTAAGAATCTGAAATACTAGAAACCCTCCAAAACCCTTTCTTGAGACCCGATTGGAAAGAAATGAGTAAAGATGCATCCAAGAGAGCTAGTATGACCTAGAAATGGTTTTGGGGTTTAATAAGACTCTCTAATTATCTATCCCATCTATTTTTTTTTACCCTACTTGTACAAATAGGGTATAAAATAGGATTTCTTAATAGATTTTATTTGTTTTATAGGTTTAGAGGAAATTTGAACTATGAGAATCAATTGGGAAGGTAAATTAGGACCTAATATAATTATTCATGATCATTTATTAATTTATAAAATCACAAAAACACTTTTTAAAACTCATTAAATTTAGGTAGTCTGTGGAAGATAATGGAAATGAAGGGTGACCACCAAGTTATAAAGTGATAAGTCTAATTAGGAGTCCTTTTAAGGTCTTCCTAATGGATTTAGAGGAAATGGGGATCTTGGTAGGTGTAATAACACCCCATACATGGATTTTATTGAATAAATAATGAGCATTTGGGTAAAAAATATAAGGACAGACCTAAAAGGTGAGTGATGGTGACTATAGATGATGAGAACAAGTGTCTAAAAAAACAACAATGGTTAAGAACACATTTGATGCATGTTGAATCTTGTTTCTAACCCCTCATTGATATTTTACATGTGTCATCTCTCCTTAGTCTAGTTTGGAGTGCTCATAAGAGCCTTAATGATAAATACAAAATCAAGAAGCCAACTAAGAGTATCCTATGCTAATTTTGGGGAGTTTGATGCTTCTAAGGACATTTATCCAAAGAGACCTTTCATGGTCTATTTCATAATACATTATTATATATATGTAAATCTCTCTCTCTCTCTCTCTCTCTCTCTCTCTCTCTCTCTCTCTCTCTCTCTCTCTCTCTCTCTCTCTCTCTCTCTCTCTCTCTCTCTCAGCATGACACTTTTTCTTATGACTCTTGAACTTCATTCTTTTCTCTCCTTCCTCACATTCTATAAATGTAAGCCTTTTTGGGTCTTGTATTCTAATTCCACACCTAGTATGGAAAATCCTTGTTGGTTTTATGTTATATTTTGCCTTTGAATAATACATTAAATATAATTTTGAGTTCATAAACTATCTTTTCAAAATGTTTTAAGAGATGTATAGTGAATAGTCAAATGACTGATATCCATCCTTGCTTTCTCTCAATCCTTCCATGTTTGACGCAAGTTGTTCCACTCTAGTAGGTCACATGAAGTGTTGTTAAGTGTACATGTATAATTTCAAGTGTGAAAGTAACTTTAGTGTCTAAAATTTATCTCTTGTTCACTTATCTTGAGTAGTTTTCATGCATATCACATCAATGTTGAAATACTAATGTTAGAGTATTCTAACACCTTAAAACTAGTATTGTAGGCCATGTCTCTTAGTGAAAGAGTATGATGATATTGTGGATATATTCATGGTGTATCATCCACTTAGATTATTTTACTTTCATGAATATTCCTACCTCTTTTCATCCAAGCAATTAGTTAGTATAGGTGATAAGCACTTAAGAATCAATCTAGGTAGCTAACCCTTAAACCTAGAGGTATTGCAATGTTGCCAAATATTAGAGTAGGCTTGAAAAACCTCCTTTAATGTGTGAGATTTGGTGACAAAAATTCCTCAAGACAT
This sequence comes from Torreya grandis, assembly GCA_037957365.1. Lineage (NCBI taxonomy): Eukaryota > Viridiplantae > Streptophyta > Pinopsida > Cupressales > Taxaceae > Torreya > Torreya grandis. The sequence goes on from JARHVA010001787.1 coordinate 294,835, forward strand.
GTTTATTTAATATGAACCTTGAATTCCTTCTTAACAATCTCATTTTTATCTCCTTCAAGAACTAGATTCTCAAGACCTTCATACTCATTGAACATTTCTTGATACATCTACCACATGTCTTGATCAAGATCTTTGTGAAAAGATACAAATTAATCTATATCTTCTCATTATTGACTCAATAAGGTTGAATTTTTCTTATCCTCATAATGGGGAGTCTTTATAGTTAACTCTTATTCATTTACACTTGTGTCATCTTCTTGATCAAATGCAAATGCAGCTTGGTCTTCTTTGCTTACCTCCTAAAGGATGGGTTATCCTTTGAGAAGGGATGAGGTGGGAGGGTGGTGAAAAAGTTCATGAGTTGGAGGGGGATAATTAGGTGTGATAGAGTGATAATTAATGATCATGGGGATGGAAGGAGACACTTGAAATAATTATTAGAGGGAGATAAGGTTCTGTTGAGATATAGACACTTCATTTTTTGCAATAAGCACCTCACCTTTCTCAAATCCTTATTAAGGTCTTCAACATCTGTAACTTTGTCTTACACCTTCTTAACCAAGGCTTCTTTTTGACATTGAAAATATTATTGAATAGACCTCCAAGATGGACAAGCTATAAGTTTTTGAAGATAAGGAAATGTGGATTGAACACACAAAAGGTTTTCTTCTTGGTCTTCACTCTCTTCATCCTTATTTTTCCAAGACTTCACTACTTTTCTTAAATTTGGAACTTTGAGGCTATTATGATCTTTTGGATACTCCTATTGAGAATGGTGAATGGTTTCATGAGAATATGGAGCATGAGAAAATTGATGTGGAATATAATAAGACTCTTGAGGATGGGAGGGGGAGATTTTTTCTTCAAACAGATCTTCACCTTCTTCATAGCCTTCTTGAGGTTCTTCCATAGCTACAAGTTTATCCTTAACTCCTTGGTTTTCCCACATTTCAAGCCTATCAACCCACCATTGGATATAACATCTAATTTCATGAAAATATTCATTGATGACATAGTTAGCTTCCTCCTCAACCAATATCCACTTTTTCATAAGGAATTTAACCACATTTATCATCTTCTCTATGAAATGAATAGGGATCACATCAAGCTATTTATCCCATTTCTTCATCAACCTTTTATGATTTTATCAAATCTAGCATTAGTGCTAACAAGGATTTAGCTTGAGTAGGAATTGAATTAGGAGGAGGATAAGATTAGTGGTTTGGTATTGACCTTGAAAATGTTGTCTATGATCTTGATAACATAGATAGGGCTATTGGGGAAAACTACCTCCAAGAAGCTACCTCTTAAGATCTTGGATCTCTTCTTTAAGATTCTTAAGCTTATCTTCTTAATAGCCTTCTTCATAAGGATGACCATCAACTTCATGACCATATAGATAAAGGATGGGTTGACCATAGGGTTGACAAATTTTTTGATAGGGTTGTAGAGGAGCATAATATGGTTCATAACAAGGTTGATAGGGTGGTGTGTAGTAAGAATTCTAAACATATCCAACCATATTAACTTCATTAGTCAATTGAAACATAAGAATTTTAAAAAAATATATTACAATAAGTAATTGGGCTACTTATAATTATATTATTGCATTTAGAGATGCCATTAGTGTTTGCTTGAATTTTTCCAAAAGCTGATACTAGGAAGAATAGACCAAAAATCCTTCCACTCTTTTGGACCTTGGTCCTAGTGGGTGGGCTAGAACTATTATGACAAAAAATTTCACCCTAGGAGAGGTTTTTCATTCCTCACAAAATTTGTATAATATGGGATTACCTCTAGGCTTGTGGGTTACCTATATCAGAGGTAAACCTATAAGTTAAAGGGATAGCTCCCTTAATTTATCTTTTAGGATCACACACTACACTAGACCAATAACTATTGGGGGTGAAAAGGGAAGAATGAAACTAAAATTAACCTATGATAATGGAGGTTATTCACCAAATATAGTTCCAAAAACATACTTGCATTCACACTAAGAAAGAAGACTACTAAAACTGACCTCAACTCAATGTTCTTCTATCATAAGTATTTCTACATAAAGGTAGATTGGTATGCGTATATAGAAGTGGGTTAAAATAAGGTCTAATACTATACACTACTAGTTTCTCTCACACTTAAAAACATACTTAACAAACACATACACTTAATGAAACCTTCTAGAAGAGAGAATTACTCACACAAAACATGTAAAACCAGAATGAAAGCAAGGAGAAGGCATTCATCACTTGTCATCCAAGTACACTACTTAATATACTTATGAAATAATTATAGATATAAAATCAAATTTATAAATTTATTCAAAGGTAAAATAAGATGTCAAACTAATAGGGATTCTCCATACTAGGTGTGTATTAGATACACATGCCAAAATGGATTGCATATATAGAACATAGGAGAGGACAGAGAAGAAGTGAGGTTGGATAGTCAAGAATCCAAGTGTCAAGGCTTTAAATCTAGTTACAATGCAAGAAAATGAAGTGGAAAAGAGGTCAAGAAGTTATCATGGACAAGTGTCAATCTAAAACATAACATCTTCCTCAAGTTGGCATAGGTCTCTTCACTACCCTTCTTAAAATTGCTTTGATGATGAGAAATCCATTAACCTATCTTGAACTAACTTAGAATTTTTTGACACATGTTATCTAACTTAGGAAGTTTGAAATGAGATATGATAGTCATAAATGCCTCTCCAACTATTGAACTCCCCTTTGTCACTTTTCATTCACTTTATACAATAACTCACTAGTTTTATAAGCTTAGATCTTTACACTTATCACTTAGATGACTTGTAGTTGTTTAATAAGGTTCATTTCAGAATATGTACTACACCTATTCAAAACCTCTTTGTCCTCTAGTGTATCAAATAGACCTTAAAATATTCAATGTCACATCTCTCACTTTCTAATTTTGAGAGTCATTCTCCTCACTATTTAATCCAAGATTTCCTACAATGATCAACCCAATAGGGATCCTTTCGTGCATCAATAAGGTGATATATGAGTGTTTCTATGCTATTTTGCTTTCACATTCAATGAGAGAAAATGAGAAACTTAAGAAATGGTCAAGGCTTGTATGTACCTGGATGTAGTCTGCGCACCGTAATCCAGATGTTGTGAGAATTCCTCTTTTATTGTGGAGGATGACACCTGATAAGCTGCAATCTGCTTAACACAGTCGTCGACATCGGTGATATTGCTGGCGTCAGTCAGGAAAGTCATCGATGATGGTTAGACTACTGACATCGGTAGGGGAAGTGGACGAGGTCGGTCGGAGTAATGGCCAAGGACAGGTTACATGTCTAGTTTCTAGTCTGCAGAATGGATTGTGGTCTCTTCTGGGGGTCTAAGGGTCGATGAGGGATTTAGAGGGACTGCTTAAGGTCTAAGGGACTAAGAATGTTGTCAGGAAAAGGGGTAAGGGGCAGGAAAAAGGCCTTTTAACCTTTCTGTAAAGCAATTTAGTCAGGTTGATTAGATTGGTCTTAAGATGGTTTGTGGGTCTTTGATAACTTGTGCTGAATTGATTGGACAGAGGGTGTTGTCTAAAGAGAGACTAAGGGAGTGTCAGAGGCAAAGAAAAGGGAATAAGGGGTGAGAGAAGGCTTTTTAGCCTCTTTAAGAAGAACAGGGAAAGTTGGGTCAAGGATGCTTGGAATAGACAATAGACAGAATGCTAATATATTGTAAATGATACTAAAATGAAAACAATACAAATACTTAGCTGTGATACGAATTGGCAAAGGTGCAGAAGCTGTGTTTCAGTTGTTGCTGGTGATGGAGATATCGTGCAATCCCTGTGCAAAATGTCTGATGTAAGACCTTAGTGCCTAGAAAGTGCTGTCAATAATGTTGATCCCTACAAGAACACCAAGAAGCCCAGAACACTGAAAAGCAAAAGCACGAGAACTTTGTTTTACTGGAAGAAGATTCGAGATTTCGTGATTAGCTCCAGAGATTAACTGATTTGTGATTGGGATCCATCAAAGGGTTAGAAAATTTGTTTAAGTATAATCGATGTTGGAGATTCTACCGGTGTCGACCGACATTTGATCGATGTTAGCGGGTGTAGAACGGGAAAAAGAGCCACCAAGTCCATTTTTCATCCATCAAGTGCACTATCTGTTGGAGAATGTCAAAAGGTTGGGCTAAATATGCATGAGAGTTGGTTAGGTGGTTAGAGAGAAGTAAGAATAGGTCTTGGGTGAGTCATAGGGTGGGAAAAGTCCAAGGTGAGGTGTCAGGCGAGGTGTCAAAGGGGAGAATATTAATAGTAAATTATTATTTTTAAATTAATAAGTGCATGTTTTAAGAATGGGTTAAGAATGGACCAAGGGGGAAGGTGACCAAGGGTTAGACACTATTTCGGTGTCTACATTTGCCCCTTTTTGTCTTGTTGGTTGCTCTAAATGAACTATAAGACAAAAATAGGAGTCGGTTGCCCCAAGTATGAGATAAGGTTGATTTCGTCTTGTTGGTTGTTCAAGTGAATTGCAAGACAACAATAGGCGAGGGTTGGTTGCCCTGATTATGGATGAGGTATTCCCCCTCAAAGCAGGAGTCAAGGGAAAGGAACTAGAAATCGGGTGCTGATTTGACAAAGATTGGATGAAAAAAAAGGGGTGAAGATAGAGTGAGAATGCTATAAAAGTCATGATTGTGCGTACACCACTTCACGAGATGGTCAGGTCAAATTGTCGCAGGTCGAGGGTCAAGGAGTGCCAAAATTGAAATAACTGGGCCCCAACATTTAGTCATCTACTGATTGGATTATTCAATCAAAGTTGAAGCTCCAATGGTCATCGTATTCTAGGTATCCCAGGCTCAAGAAGTGCTCCTAAAAACATGAAAAAGTCACAAGTAGTGCGGATCAACTAGCTTGCGATCCTATACTTGTGAAGGTCAAAAGTTTGTGCACAATTTTGATAACTAATCATGAGGTAGCATACATGTAAAAACAACCAAGGCAAAATCGCTTTGGAAGTAGTCACGGTTAGAGGAGATGGTCATTATCTCCAAGGTCTGGTGGTCGATGGATGGAGGCAAAAGGTGGTCTCCAGGATACCCCAGGGGGCTAAGATGATGTGGTCTAGAGGATTGACTGATTAGGGACATGATTTTGGGGCAAAAAAAAAAAGGAGGTTAAAAGGACACCGACGTCAGTGACAAAAACTGACATCGGTATCCAAAAATGGCCGATGTCAGCAGAGGTCAGCCGACATCGGTGGATTAGGGCACGCCGATGCCGACGTCGGTGGCCTACCAAATCTGACAAAATTGGATTAGCAGCCCACCAAAAGTCATTTCTGATTATTTGATTGAGAGAAAAAAAAGTGCTCTGGATTTTAGGAGTGAAAGTGACTAGTAGTGAGTGAATTAGCGGTGTGAGGTGGCAGAGTGAGATTGGTGGAGAGGGAGTGGATTGGAGTTGGATTAGAGGTTGAAGAGTCAATTGTGGGCCAGTAGGAGTTTGCAAAGATTTGGGCATTGACAAGATGGTGGAGGGCAGCAGAGGATCGGTGAGAGGTCCACCACCAGTGGCACCCATCGTGCCACCACACTGGTGATGCCAAGACGAGGTAGGAGGGTCTCTGAACCCTATTTGGTTATTGTTTGAATTTGATTTGATTTTTGAATTTTTGATTGTTTTAGGCAAAAATTGAGGGGGGAGGGTGGGGAATAGGTCTAGGAGAGGTTAGGAGTCTTTTAGGAGGAATTTGGGGGGTTTAAAAGGGGAAGCCCTAATTTTAGGGCTTGCCCCATTTGGCCTTAGGGCCAAACCAGTCACTGACATCAGCAGGTTGGCCAGCGTTAGTTGACTAGTGACCAGCATCGGTCACTAACCTGTCGACATCAGTCACTAAGTGACTAACGTCGATTAGGTGAGTGCCATCATCGGCATGCTAACTGATGTTGGTTGGCTACCTGGTCAAAAGAGGGATGAAAAATGTTTAAGTCGAGGGGTTGAAGCTACGCCAAGGGCTTCTCGGGTGTTGGGTCAGGCATAGATAGTGAAATAGGGAAATTTTTTAACATGAGATTGACTTGGGTGGATGCAGGCGAGGCTAACTTTGATGTTGTGGGATCACCTCTTGACATTGTTAATGCGGATGCACAGAGGGGTGACAGTTGATGAGTGGGCGCAAATGAGCGTATTTGGACTCAGTGGGCTATGACGCTACTATAGAGTGGTGTGGGATGTGAGCTTGATGGTGGCACTAATCGAGTGATGGGATCATTCCATCAACACTTTCCATCTACCCACAGGAGAGATGATGGTCATAGTCAAGGATGTGTATTAAATTTTGTGGCTACTAGTACATGGAGCAGACCTTTATGCATGCTCGAGAGAGGTGCATGATATTCATATGGTTATGTTATTTGGAGAGCATGTCACTGAGACGAGCTACCACTCAGTGAGTTTTGCATATGAGCCTTTGTACACTATAGATGAGGATGCACATCGGCTAGTGGTGTTGATGATGATATGCATCATGGTGTACGCATTGCTAAATGCAGAGGGCAGCAAGTTTTCAGTCGCTATGACTAGAGTTTTGATAGATATGTTAGAGCAGCAGACAGTGTTTGCTTGGGCACCTATCTTTTTGGCCCAAGTATATAGAGAGATATGGGGTATTAGTCAATGGTGGCGATACAGCTTGTGCATGGGTCACCTGCTACATTGCTGGGCCTATGAGCATATAGTGGTTACCCGTCCTCTTGGCCTCCCAGTGGTGATTTTGGCCAGCTTCAGGGTCAGATTCAGGCGGTGGCATGAGATGATGGCATAGATGCGGGTAGATGGAGTGGTCAGAGACATTAACCACTACAGAGGGGTACTAGAGGCCCTGATTCCTATAGACATCATTTGGAGACCATACTTGGTTTATCCAGCATTTAGAGACCAGGGAGAGCAGTTGGTTGGTGTGTAGAGCCTAAGATGGGTTAGGGGTAGGCGAGTCGGTGAGCTTGAGAGAGTGCCAACAGAGAGAGTGCAGTGCCAGTATGGGCTGCTACAGGACGTACCTCCTACATTCCCATTATACAGATGGGACGACATTGAGGCACCACTCCCACTACCAGAGGAGATAGAGGGCCCAGATTTTGAGGAGTTGCTGGTAGGCCCTGGGGTGGCTGACCCAAGTTGTATAGAGGCCTACACAGCATGGTGGGTAGGGCAGTACACAAGTTTATAGGTAGGGCCATAGCCAGATCCATAGGCCATTACCAGGGAGTAGGATACAGCTCACGAGGAGAGGGACACTACGCGGCAGGAGAGGGATGTGGCACAGGCCCAGGTCACAGTTTTGTAAGGACAGCTGGCAGGGGTTACAGGGTAGCTAACAGAGATGATGAGTCGAGTGACAGTGTTGACAGGTCAGGTCACACTGCTACAGGGATAGCTCACCATAGCCCAGGCACAAGCAGTGGAAGGATAGGTTTTTGGGGGGTAGGACTCGATGCAGCATCCACTTCAGCAGCTAGCTCAGGAGCCCACACAGTCAGTGTCAACACAACTAGCATTCTCATAGCTACAGGGTTCAGTGCAGGGCACAACTATAGGTTAGATGGGTCCACTACAGATGGTATCTATAGTTAGATACCATAATGTGTTGGATGAGATCGTGTATTATGAGGGAGCCATTAGGGGGTTTCCTCAAATATAATGGTACTCTGATATGAGGGCAGAGCAGAGCTGACAGTAGTCTCAGTCACAAATGACTGCTACTGAGTCATGTAGGAGGTACAAATCAGAGGGGGGAGATGATACAGCATCTTCCAGGCCACCTCTGCCACCACCATAGCCATAGCCTTGAGGGCAGACCTTACTACTCTGTATATACTGGCCTACGAGCCGATGATGTGAGATGTATATATATTTTGTTGAGAGAGAGATAGAGACACAGATTGTGTCATTGTAAAAACTATTGATATATATATATATATATATATATATATATATATATATATATATATATATGATGAGATATTTGATCATGGATGTGTTTATGAAAAATGTTGTGGATGTGTTTGTATGTTATTTTGATTTGATATATGTTTAGGATTATGATGCTGAGATTATGGTGTTTATATGATGATGGATGTATGATTAAGATTAATGATTAATGATATGGATGAAAATGATTAATTTTAATGATTATGAAAATATGTGATTGTTTGTGATGTGATTGGCAGGTGACAAAAGAATGTGATGGAAGAAATGTGATGAAGGAATGGCCGAGCTAACCCCAGAAGACCCCATGTCAATTGAGTGTTGCCTACATAGCCCCTATCGTTAGGGCCTCAGGCCAATGTAGTTCTCCCAAGAGGGAGGAAAAAGAGCGAAGTGGTTGATTTTAGTCATGATAATGATATAACACTTCCCACATGTCTGAGGGTACATGCTTGAAATGATGAGGAGAAGATGATGCTACAGCCTTTTCCAAATGGTGTATTTTGTAACATTGGTCGGGGTTTTTCATCCCTAGCAACTATCCATATTCGTGATGGATGTTTGCTAAAAATGAATTGCAGGTCGATTTATGTTTCAGCAAGTAATGGTTTATGCTTGACATAAATTATGTGGTTGATAGTTTCTATGTGTGTTGATGTCTATGGAAACCAGAATAAGTAGGTTATGTGAGTGGTTTGAAAAGAGTCAGATTGAATTATTTTGACAAATGATGTGGTTAAACGTGACCAAAGTGTAGCTAGAAAGTAAAAGGCATAAGCGCCCTTTTATTGACAAGGACCAAAATGATAGCATAGATAGGGGTTGTTAGAACCAAGAGCCCCATTCATGTGTTGCATCGTTGACCATGAGTTATGTTAGAGCGGTAATCGAATCACTTCAACATTAAAGTGAGCTCGAAGTCCCTTGAGTAGGTGATATGATAGGAGGAGAGGGTATCCCATTTTAGAGTAGGGATAACTTTGCCCCTTTTTATAGGAGACCCTGAGACAACTACAAGTCAAGTCCATGACCCCCTTTTTTTTTTTTTGAGCAGACTAATCAATGCGGGAAGTCCACATAGAGATGTCACTTATTTTGTGGTCATTTGTGAAGCTGATCGATGTGGGAAGCTTCTAAGAAAGTGTTGTTTGTAGCAAGATTTAGTCATAGCCATCCTTCAAGGGAGTGGTCTATACTTTGCTTTATAGATTTAAGGGCGTTTGAATAGCTATCCTTCAAGGGAGCAATCTATTAGCTATAGCAATGATATTGCAGTTGTCCTTCGAGGGAGCAGTCTGCTTTTGATTTGATTTTGTGACCTTGGATATTTTGACATCTTGATTTAGTTTTGACAGAATGTTGAGTCATGGACAAGACTTATAGAAGGTCAAGGGCTCCCTTTTATTAGGACGAAGCATCCATATGTCATAAAAGGGTTATAAAGGATGTGTTAAGGGAAAAAGGGGGAAAGGATTGAGGATTAAAAGGATAAAGATTGCTCAAGGGATGAGCTTAAGTTAAATTTCAAGTGGATGAGTACTCGACTAACAGTAGAATGGTCGTAGATGCAAAGCATTAAGGGGCTCAAGTTCTGGTCGGCCTTCAAGAGAAGACAAATGATAAGTCTCTGATCCATACTTGTGCGTGATGATATAAGGTCCAAGCCAATTAGGAGCAAATTTGCCTCGTTTACTCTGTTTGATATTGGTCACATGTTGGTTCTCTTTGAGGACAAGGTCTCTGATATTGAAATCTCATTCTCATAGAGTTTTGTTATAGGCTCGTTTGATGCGATTTTGATAGACGTGGAGATGATTAAGGGCATCAAGATAACGCTCGTCGAGTAACTCAAGTTGAGCTAATCGATCTTGACAAAAGTCATCATTAGAAAGAATGTCATGGAGTGAAATGCAAAGGGATGGGATTTGTACTTTGAGAGGTAAGACAGCCTTTGTTCTGTACACTAGAGAGAAAGGGGTAGCACCTGTAGAGGTTCAGATGCTAGTGCGGTAGGCCCACAAAGCGAAAGGAATATGAATGTGCCAATCCCTTCCAGTGTCGTTGACCACCTTCATGAGAATTTTAGTTAAGATTTTATTAGAAGCCTCAGCCTGCCCATTTACTTGTGGGTAGTAAGGCGAAGAAAAGCCGAGTTTAATGCCAAAAGAGTCACAAAGTTTTTGGACAGTTTTGTTTTTAAAAGACTTTCCATTATCGGTGATGATTTTGTGAGGTACACCAAAATGATAGATGATGTGGGTGTTGATGAAGTTGACAATCTTATCGACTTTTGTGGAGATGAGAGGAATAGCTTCCACCCACTTAGTGAAATACTCGGTGGCAGTGATGATGGACTGATGATGAAGAGACGAATGAGGGTTAATCTCGCCAATGAGATCTAAGCCCCATTGTGAAAAAGACCAAAAATCCTGAGTGACTTGTAAGGCGTGACTAGGGAGATGAAGCAAGTTAGCATGCTGTTGACACTTGATGCAATGCCGAACATAATCACTACAGTCTTGATGAAGAGTGGGCCAATAATAACCCAGGCAAAGGATGCACTTGGCAATTGAGTTACCACTGAAGTATTCACCACAAATCCTGTCATGGGCTTGCTTAATAGCATGAGAGGCTTCAGTGGAGTTTAAATAGTGAAGAAGAAGACCATCAAAACCTCTTTTATAGAAAAGGCCCTCTAGCATGGTATAGCGAGCGGTGTGCTTGATGAAAGTCCACCGTGCATTGCTAGAGAGGTTGGGAGGAATGAGAGAATGAGCCAAGTAGTCCTCAAGTTATTTATACCATACATCTTGTGAACTAGAGTCTATGGTGTGGACGAGATTGATGTCAGTGGAAATGTATGAAGGCAATGGCACATGATGTACCATGACATAAATTCTTGACGAGGATGATGAAGAAGAAGGAATATGCAAGGTGAGGGAAGCCATGGTGTCAACAAACTTATTCATAGATCGAGGGACAGTCTACAATAAGTGATGGTTGAAAGATGCTAGAAGAGTGTCAACATGGTGCTTGTATCTTTGTAAAATTTCATTTTTATAAAGATATGAACCATTGATTTGATTGACGATAAGTTGTGAGTCACCAAAGATGTTGATGGACTTGATGTTTAAAGAAAGGGCAGTTTGAAGTCCCAAAATTAAGGCTTCATATTCAGCCATATTATTGGTACATTCAAAGTCGAGTTTGAAAGACAGGGGCATGGTTTCACCCTTGTGTGGGATGAGGATGACCCCCGCACCCCCACCGAGTTGACATTTAGAGCCGTCGAAGAACATTGTCATTTGGTAGAATGTGTCATCAGTCGAGAGAGTGGTGATAGATTCATCGAGAAACTCGCACTGAGAAGGTTGATTGTCGGGAAGATGGGCATCTGCTAGTTGGTCAGTGATTGTTTGCCCCTTTATAGATTTTAGCTGGACAAACTCTAAGTCAAATTCAGCAAGAAGCATGAGCCAACGAGCCATACGATGGTTTTGATATGGCTTAAAATGCATGTATTTAAGAGGATCAGTGTGGGTGATGACAAAGGTTTTGTGATTGAGAAGATAGTGACGGAGCTTGGTAGTGGTAAAGACTAATGCCAAACAGAGTTTCTCGGTATGAGTATATCGAGTTTTGTAATTGACAAGTGTTTGGCTTATGTAATAGACCACTTGCTCATGGTGCTGCTTGTCTTGATGCGTGATCATGGCACCTAATGAATGATTGGTTGCTGAGATGTAGAGGTAGAAGGGCTAGTCGTCCTTTGGTGGAATAAGGACTGGTGGAGAAACCAAATAGCGTTTAAGGGCTTTAAAATCCTCTTGGCAATCTTTATCCCATTTAAAGGAGACATCCTTCTTAAGGAGGTGATGAAAGGGTTGGCAACGGTCAAAAAGCTGTGAAATGAAGCGGCGGATGGATTGGAGCTTTCCTTGTAGACTGTGAAGTTGCTTGAGATTAGTTGGAGATGGCATTTCGAGGATAACACGGATTTTGGCAGGATCTATCTCGATGCCACGAAGAGAGACAATGAATCCCAAAAGCTTTTCAGAGAGGACCCCAAAGATGCATTTCTTGGGGTTAAGATGGACATGGTACTGAAAAAGGCAAGAGAAGATGATTTTGAGGATAGTCAAATGGTTGCGACGAAGCTTAGACTTGCTAAGCAGGTCATCTACATAGTCCTCCATGATTTTATGGAGGAGATCATGAAAGATGTAAGTCATGGCACGTTGAAATGTGGTGCCTACATTTTTCAAACCAAAAGGCATGATTCGATAGCAAAAAGTTCCCCATGGTGTAATGAAGGTGGTTTTGTGCTTGGTGCAATCAGGATTTGGTCATATCCTGAAAATCCATCCATGAGTGATAACATCTCATGGCCAGCCATAAGATCAACAAGTTGGTTAATGTTTGGAAGAGGAAAGTCATCCTTGGGACAAGCTAGGTTAAGGTCACGATAGTCTGTACAAATCTGGATCCCCCCAGTCACCTTGGTAATAGGAACGATGTTAGAGACCCATTACAGATAATCGATGGGTTGGATGAAGGAGATAGAAAGAAGGCATTGAAGCTCCTCTTTGACAAGAAGTGCAACACAAGGATGCATTTTGTGAAGCGTTTGCCTAACAGGCTTAGCCTCTGGGTTTGTGACAATGTTATGAGTGGCAATGTTAGGGTCGATGCCAGGCATGTCAACATAGGTCTAGGCAAAGGCTTTGTGATTGTCTAAGAGAAATGTGGTATAGTCGATCCGCTCCTAGGTGTCTAATGATTGACCAATCTTTAAGACATGAGGAACATCAGAAGATGAAAGGTTAATGTCAATGGTTGATTCATTTAACAGAACTTGTGTTTCAGAAGGGGGGAGTGTTGAATGAAAGAATCGTTGGCACCCATATAGGTAAGAATGGCATCGTCGTCTATGCAGTGGATAGTGTTGATGGTTACCGATTCATCATCTATTGCTGGGATAAATGAGAGGGAGAGACCTGGAAACCCCATTGAGCTAATAGGTTAGGGGTTTCAAACAGATGGTGTTTATGCAAAAAAAAAAAAAACTAGGAGGGATGGAAACCACCGACTCCGTAGGTGAGGATGGAAGAATAGGCGAGTCTGGAAGAGATTGGTCGATGGTTGGTTCAGGGCAAAGGTTTGTAGAAGCCTCAGTGGGTTCTTGGAAACCCAATCCATATTATTTCTTTGCATTATCATCATTGGGTGGTTTGATGGGTCGATGGGAGCCTTGTTCGTATCACCCAAAGCCAAAACCCTTCCATGCACACCTATAAAGGTAGGTATGTGCAAAGGTGGGGTTGCCAAGAAAGGAGAAATTGGATGTGAATATTTGAGGTGAGGAGGAAGGATTTGATTCAGTAGGAGCTTGATCTAGCCCCCCATAGACGAGGTTGGTTCGAAGGCTAAGAGGACCATAAGGAATGACCATTCCGATCCGACGATCATAGCTTGGATTTTGATGAAGCTATCCATACTCTTGAAGAGTCTAGAACATGTCTAGAGTAAGTAGGCGATATTACCCCAGTGAAAGTCTTTGGAAGATATCGTCCATGGGGTCCTTGGTTGTTAATTAAGAAGGTGATGTGGTGGCAACCGCTATTTGTGTACTAGTTGACACTTCTGTGGATGGAGACGATGTTTGGGTTGATGCCTTGAGACGGATAAGAATGTCATTTGGGTGATAGGTTGTGTTACAAGTCTTAAAAGGGGATGGGTCAGCAGGAATGACATGGACTTATTTGTCATGTTCAAATTTGACACAACGGTGAAGTGTTGAAGGAACACAAGCCATGGCGTGGATCCATGGTCTTCTTAATAGCATGTTATATTGGAATTCTCCCTCAATGATGTAGAAGAGCTCTGAGATTGTGCATGGACCAACACAAATATGGAGGACAACAGTGCCAATAGTGTTAGTGGTGGTGTCATTAAAGGATCTAAGGATTGCATCGGTTTTCGATATGCAATTCTTGAGAAGAGCCAATTGATCAAAGGTGTGGGTGGAAATGATATTAATGCTGGCACTCCCGTCAATCATAACTCGTTTAATATGGGTTCGATCAACGTAGGCTATGATGAAAAGAGCAACGTCCTGATCTTCCAAGGTAGAGGTAGAAATTTTAGAATCACAGAAAGTGATAGAGGTGATGGGGGATAAAGAATGGACTAGGGCAGCTAGGGGTTGAGGGTCTTCAGGTTGGACTTCCACTACCTGTAAGGCTTTGATTAAAGCCTAACGATGCTGGGGAGAGCTTTGGATAAGGTCATCTTCACAGGAATTTGGTGAAGTTATTTTATCATAGAGTCTTGATTGCCTCTGAAGAAGGGGGTTGAGATGCACCTAAGATGGAAATCTTGGGTTTTGGTGGTTGAGGTGACTGGACAAAAGGATAGGTCCAAGGAATAGCAGCTTTTTCTTTTGCCTTATCCTTTTGTGACCTAGTGGTTATATGGATAGCATTGATTTCAAAGATAGGAGGTGAAGAAGGGGTCATGGCCTGCTGGTGAGATGTTGATGTGGTTGAAGAGGTTAGATGAGAAGATGTCGAGGGTCGATCAAGAGTGTCCTCAAGGAGAAGAGTGTCTTTCTCCATATAGCAGTGAACGACTGCCTTAAGGGCACAATAAGTCTCGGTATCATGTCTTGGCGTACGATGGTATAAACAAATCTTCGTATCGTCAAACCAAGAAGGTTTTCACCCAAGGGGTTGGAATGGCTTGATAGAAGGAAGGGTAATGCTAGAAGTCTACAAAATTTGGCGTAATATCAAAGCATATGAACCTACTAAGGGGTCTGTGCCTGTTGATGCATGACACACTGGTGACTTTTGTTTGGGAGATGTTGAAGAAGGTTTTCGTACCACCTTTTGGGTTGGTGGTGCGGCCACATGTGAAGATGGCACTTTCTTTGTGAGAGGTGCCAAATTTTTAAGAGGGGGTAGACTTGTGGTTGGCAAAGGAAGTAATGGGGGTAATTTATTTTGGTTAAGGGTCGGAATAGGGAGCACACCGATTAGGGTAGAAGCATGAGGGCCTAAAATGGAGGGTAATGTTGATAGTGGAGGAGGGGTTCGCTTCTGTGGTCTAGCAGTCTTCTTTGACTTGGTTGGAAGACTATTATTGGTCGAGGTCTGGTCTAAGTCCACCTTTACTTGCGGGTGAGTGAGGGTAGAGACAAGGTGAATGCTGAGTGACTTGATCAGTTTAGATTGGGTAGATGCAGGTTTAGAAGTGGGAGTCTGGTCTTTGTTGAGAGTCTTGGGAGATTCTACCTTGGGAGGACTGGCAGCATGAGACGAGAGAGCACAGGGATGTTGAAGAGCTTTAAGATGCTCCCACAATCCTTGATGCTCCACTTTCCTTGAAGGGAGAAGTTTAATTTTCTCTACTAGTCAAGAAAATGGTTGAGAAGATATTGGATGAGGTTTGGGTTCTTGAGAAGATGTGTTAGGTGTGGTAGTAGTCTCAGACCCAATGTGTGTGGGAGATATAACTGGATTGTCATTGGTCGAAGAAGATGGAGAGTCAAGTTCTTCTCTTGGTGGAGAATGAACTGGAGAGTGTGGCTCCTCAAGCGGGTAAAGGGCAGGGATTATGGTGCCCTCCACTTGTAGTCGAGGAGTAGGTAAGGTCGGGTCCTCCATAGGCAGTAGGAAGGAGGATGGTGAGACCGGTGGTGCCGATAAGGTTGAGGCATCTTCCAAGATGAGAGAGGTTGACAGAGAACTAACCAGAGAAAGAGGTTCATCCACACGTGATGGACTGATAGATGGACTAACCTCTTGAGGTTGGTCAGGGATGAAGGGTGAGACCGTATTGACTGTTTGAATGTCATCTTCATGAGTGTTGTCAATCAAGGTCTGGACATTATTTTGGGTCGGTGGATGATTGGGGAATGGTTGCTTGAAGATGTCGATGCCTTGATTAGGAGGTGCATTGGGATTATCTAGGATGAGGTCACCCTTTTTAAGCATGTCTTGGATTATGTTTTTAAAGGTTTTGCAGTTTCCTGTGTCATGACCTTTGACACGGTGGTAATTGCAGAAGTCATTTTCCCTATACCACGTAGGGATGGCATGTGAGGGATCAAATTTTAGAGGTGGTCAAATCTGGGGGAGATTGAGAACCCCCTGTCTAATAAGTATTTCCAGTATAGACGCATATGATTCTCTAAGAGGAGTATACTATCATTATACGTATCTCTGCTAGAATTGATGGGTGGCACTCTGAGATGTGGATGGCTCAGGTTGATTAGTTGAAGAGGATGAAGGTCTAACGACCATAGTGTTAGCTAAAGCTTTAGACTTAGGATTGGATGATGAAGGTTTAGAAGAAGAAGAGTCATTGGTCTTAGAGTTGGGATTCTTGCTTCGCAACTTGACTTTATTCTCCTTAATGGCACGTAATTCAAGTTTATGGGCTATCGTGAAGGCTTCGTCAAAGGTGCGGAAGGTCTGAACCCGTAAGGTGGAAGAAATATGTTTGGCGCAGGCTCGAGAGAAAAGTTCAATAAGTTCGGGTTGGGGTAAGGAAAAGGAGAGTTGATTGATGAGGCCTCTCCAGTGAGCAATGAAGTTAGCTATAGATTCGTCCTCAAATTGGCAGATAGTATAGAGGTCCGTGATCGAGACCTTCTTGGTGATGTTAATGGAGAAGTGATCAAAAAAGAGCTGGGCCAGCTGTGTAAATGTGAAGAGGGAATGGCTGGCAATAGAGCTATACCAGTCAAGCATAGCACCAAAAAGGGACATAAGGAAATGTGCGCAAGAGCAATGCATCGTCATGGGCAATAAGGTAACATGCATGTTTGAATGCTCGTAAGTGCTGCTGTGGGTCTTCCTTGCTTTGAAAGCGAGAAAATTTGGGAAGCTCCCATTGGTTAGGGTATGGTCTAATCAGGACAGAAGGATGAATGGGCTCATTGCAAATTTGCTCATATGAGAGAGCATTGCGTGAGCCAGAAATGGAGGTCTCTAGGCTAGACATCTTGTCCATCAACATTTTGATGATATCTGTTGACGGATTGATGGGTGGAGCACCCCCTAGATTATAAGGCGCTTGAAAGATAGTGGGAGGGGCATATGACGTGGTTGGTTACGTAGATGCAACATATGGGTAGCTAGTTATTGGAGTGAAAGTTGAAGCCAAGGGCACTTGTGTTATGGGGTTGGTAGGCACAAGTTGGATAGGGGTCATCAAGGATGGTTGAGGAGTGGCCACACTTGTTAACGGGTAAACAGTTACTCTTGTGTTGATAGGTGCAAGAGTAGGGGGATAGAGACCAGTAGGTTTTGGAAAGGTGTGGGATTTAATTGAGTAGCTTGAGGTTGAGGGAGTACTAGAACCCCCATGGAGGTAGGTTTAGATGGAGTGGCTACATTTTGAAGGTAGAACATGGTTGGGTTATTAGTGGAGGCGTTGACTTGATTGTCTAGTGGCTGAATGTAGGTGCTGTTGATGTCATTCTTGTCTCGACTAAGGAAGTTGACATCCCATAGATTGGGTTGCCTAGGGAGTCTCACATTTGGCTATGCGTGAGATAGTGCTGTAAGGCTTTGATGTTAAGGTCCAAGAATCATGTGAAATATTGGTCCCCTTCTGGGACAATAGGAGTCTGAGGCAGGGTTGGGCGAGTAGGATTTCTTTCAGTCTCTGAGTGGAACTCCATTATAGGACTGGTTATAGATGGTGAAGGTGGAAGCAGTTGTTGACTAGCGTGGTCAAGAAGGGCCTTGGTTTGACTGTGTGTCAAAACCATTCAAGGCAAGAAAGGGTTAGATTTTAAAAAAATGTGTTTTTTTAGTCTCAGAAAACCAGAATGAATGTTTAGACA
The DNA here is from genome assembly GCA_037957365.1 of Torreya grandis. Classification (NCBI taxonomy): domain Eukaryota; kingdom Viridiplantae; phylum Streptophyta; class Pinopsida; order Cupressales; family Taxaceae; genus Torreya; species Torreya grandis. Next base: position 312,662 of record JARHVA010001787.1, read on the forward strand.
GCAAGAACATTGGATTTTAAGCTTGTTGTTTTTGGAAAAAAGAAATTGGATAGTGACCGACGTCAGTACAAAAATTGATGTCAGTGAAGAAGTCTGCCGATGTCGGTCAGATGACCAATGCCGATGGAGAAAAGTTGCCGACGTCGGTTACAAAACTGATGTCGGTTACTGTGTTTTCTAGAAACTAAAAAAAAAAAGTTTTTGGAAATGAAGAAAATGTCCTTACCAGCTCAAAAAAATAGATAAAAACAGAAATAAGATGAGGATAGGCAGATCCTAGCGTTAAATCCCTAGAAATAATTTTATTAGGATCGTGTGGCTTATGCCTTAAAGTGATGTTTGAGGAGGTTGGCTATTAGAAGGGTCCTAGAATAAGTAGTTTAAAGATGGTTTCAGGTATGTTTAGGTGCTCAAAAGTCTATGTTAGGTTTCATACATGGCCTGGTGCTAAGGAGCAATCTCCCCTCACTTCACGATTCCAATGGTTCACTGGTCTCACTTAGCCAAAATATACTTTCCCTATAGATTAGACTCTGCCAGAGAACAGAGTGGGCTTTCCCCTTGGTGGTGAAATCCAAGTAGGATCACCGGGATGGGTAAGGTATCTGCTGGGTGATGAAATCCCAAACGGGCCTTGTCTCAAGTGAGTTTGATGTTTAATTTAGTGCACATGGTCTGGTTGTGTAACATCAAGTGATCTACGATTTATTCAATATGCGGTTTATTAATTACTAAGAGTGGACTAAGAAATGCAAACAAGCAGAAATGGAATGCAATATGTTTTTAAGCCCCAAATTGAAATGTTAAGTTGGGATGAAAACAAGTTGAGAAAGGGTTGAAGAAAATGATTTTAGACTAGTCTAGAAATGCAAAAAAAGAAAGAAAAAGTTCTTTTTATTCCTGCTTATGATGTCTTTTAGAAAAGAAGAAAGAGGTGAAGAGGGGGAAACCTAATGCACCTAAATGAAAAAAGAAGGAAAGGAACCCAAGGAAGGCCCTAAGGGTCCCACCAAGCATGCCAGAATGTTTCTATGCTATTTCGCTTTCACATTCAAAGAGAGAAAATGAGAAACTTAAGAAATGGTCAAGGCTTGTATGTACCTAGATGTAGTCTGTGCACCATAATCCAGATGTTGTGAGAACTCCTCTTTTGTTGTGGAGGATGACACTTGATAAGCTACAATCTACTTAACACAGTCACCAACGTCAGTGATATTGCTGGCGTCAGTCAGGAAAGTTGCCGGCGATGGTTAGACTGTCGACATCGGTAGGGGAAGTGGATGAGGTCGGTCAGAGTAATGGCCAAGGATGGGTTACAGGTCTAGTTTCTGGTCTGCAGAATGGATTGTGGTCTCGTCTGGGGGTCTGAGGGTCTATGAGGGATTCAGAGGGACTGCTTAAGGTCTAAGGGACTGAGAATGTTGTCAAGAAAAGGGGTAAGGGGCAGGAAAAAGGCCTTTCAGCCTTTCTGTAAAGTAATTTAGTCAGGTTGATTAGATTGGTCTTAAGATGGTCTGTGGGTCTTTGATAACTTGTGCTAAATTGATTGGACAGAGGGTGTTGTCTAAAGAGAGACTAAGGGAGTGTCAGAGGCAAATAAAAGGGAATAAGGGGTGAGAGAAGGCTTTTCAGCCTCTCTGGGAAGAATAGGGAAAGTTGGGTCAAAGATGCTTGGAATAGACAATAGACAAAATGCTAATATATTGTAAATGATACTGAAATGAAAACAGTATAAATACTTAGCTGTGATACGAATTGGCAAAGGTGCAGAAGCTATGTTTCGATTGTTGCTGGTGATGGAGATATCATGCAATCACTGTGCAGAATGTTTGATGCAAGACCTTAGTGCCTAAAGAGTGCTATCAAGAATGCTGATCCCTGCAAGAACACCAAGAAGCCCAGAACACTGAAAAGCAAAAGCACGAGAACTTTGTTTCGCTGGAAGAAGATTCAAGATTTCGTGATTAGATCCAGAGATTAACCGATTTGTGATTGGGATCCATCAAAGGGTTAGAAAATTTGTTTAAGTATAATCGACGTTGGTGATTTCGCTGGCGTTGGCCGACATTTGACTGACGTCGGTGGGTGCAGAATGGGAAAAAGAGCCACCAAGCCCATTTTTCATTCGCCAAGTGCACTATCCATTGGAGAATGTCAAAAGTTTGGGCTAAATACGCATGAGAGTTGGTTAGGCGGTTAGAGAGAAGTAATAATAGGTCTTGGGTGAGTCATAGGGTGGGAAATAGTCCAAGGCGAGGTGTCAGGCGAGGTGTCAAAGGGGAGAATATTAATAGTAAATTATTATTTTTAAATTAGTAAGTGCATGTTTTAAGAATGGATTAAGAATGGACCAAGGGGGAAGGTGACCAAGGATTAGACACTATTTCGGTGTCTACAATGAGTATGGGGAATTATAAAAATTCCCTAATCACTTTATATAATGGTCGTAACCTATCCATTCCTTTTTGTACCTATAATTTACCTTAAAACCTATAGAAAACCCAAACTTTGACATGTATATACAAGTGATGGTATGGAAAAAATAGATGGTGAGGAGCATAAGGGAGTGATAAACATATCCAAAACACTTTCAAGTCTTATTTTCCACTTCTAGATGCATATCCATTCATATTTTCTTCATCAGGTTCATACAAGGGTTTTAGGATGGTTTTAAGTCATCTAACTTCTTAACAATGATTCATAAAAATTATATTCTTAAAATTCAAAAAAATTTCACTAAAATAAATTTAATGAACCCATTAAACTATAATTTTATAATTTAGGAACCATACACACCATCCATATAGATATGAGCAAATGAAATTGGCTTCTCAAGCTACTTTTTGCATTTTGGATAGGCATAATAAATGATTAGGTCAAAATGACCACTTATGTGTTATTCCTTGAAAAAAAGTGATTATTATTAGTTATCCTCTCCCATATAAAGGTTATTAAATAAATTTTAAAGATCATATGGTCATATGAGTCAAGTTAGAGGCCATAAGGGTTTAGGCCTAGTTTTAGGCTATTAGACCTAGATTGTGTATCTGCATATATGACCACCTTTGAGTAGTTTTAGTGGATGTAAGTGTTTATCTATAATTTAAAAATAAAATTAAAAATCATATAATAATTTAGTAAATTCCATCCCATTCATTCATTAAACATTCATGTACCCTACTTATAATGTTTCCTTAAATGTGGAGTGCTCTTTGTACGAGATAAAACAAAGGGCCATTCCCCTATTTTCCTTACCAAAATGAGACCATGGAAGCCTAATTTATGTCATGATTATAATTTATACCAGGTTTAAAGGTTTTATAATTCTCCAATATCCCTCACCACCTCAAACTCTTAAGACTAGATTCTAGGTCTGTGCACTATGGTAAACCATAGACACCTACACTGAGTGTGAAGTTAGAAACCTATCTAACACTTTATATTATATTTTCCTATTTATGAAAATCACATGAAATGTGATGTTATCAATATGATATTTTATTCAACATGTATATCCATCTTATCCATTTTTCAACCTTCAAAACTTACATCTTACATGAGTCTAGGCTAGTTTATTACCTCAGTCAGTCTGTAGGTGTTAATTATGGAAATCAAAGGACCCTTGTAGGTTTTGATATAGGTTTGATTAATTTAATTCATTATTTTGATTTCTCCATGAGGTAATTAATACCATTACACACTTTAAAACATCCATTTCTACCTTGAAACCATACTCTTGTCTCTCTACTATCATTGCACTATAGGTCTGCAGTCAAACTATAGATGTTTCATTTGGGGAATCATGAGATTCCTATAGGTGGTCATGTGCTTAAAAAATATACTCAAAACCTTGTTTTTCTTCTAGTCACTAGAGATATCACACCTAAATAGACTTTTATCTTTCCTTGAGATCATATAGTCATTCTATTATCATCAATATATAAGTCACTTGCAAGTTACATGTTCATTTGGCTTAAAAGGCACTAAAGTTACTGAATGTTCCCAGTCAATATTTGTCTAAGTTTGGAATTCACCAACTATTAATATATTTTGAATTATCAACCCCTTCATGCATCAATATTTTATCTCTAGGATTAGGTTTCTAGTATGAAACCATTAGGTTTACCTAGACCTCCTAAACATCCACTAACATAGGATATTTCATGAGCCAATATTATTTTTGGAAAGAATAAGTTAAGTCATCTCATTTATAACTTTCTCCTAATGTATGAACATAGATGACTATGTATGGTCTTATATTTTATTTATAACCATTCTTAAATATCTTTGAATGGCTCAGTTGTATTATTTTTACCTTGAGAACCTCATCAAAACCTTTAAACTCTAAACCCCATCAATATGCTTATTCAAATCCTATTTCCAACTATTGACTATATGTGACAATCATAAGAAGGTCTGATTGAATTCTTAGACTTCTCCTTACTAAAATTGAGCCTTTTGAGTACAAACCTTCAATGAGGAAACTAACCATCATGTTTTGAGAGGTTAAAACCAGTGCATTACCTTTGATATGAAGCCACTTATAGGAAAATGAAACTTTATAACTAAAAACAACTATTCTATAGACCAAAATGTTCACTTATATCATAATGAGGATATTTATACTTATCCCTCCATGTTCACACATGAAAACCTATTGAATTTAATAATGAAATGAGTGGACATTATTTGTAAGACCATATGCATTGCTTGGTTACATCAGATTAATGCAAACAAATAAGGAAAACTAAGGTGTTGGAGATATACAAGTAGTTTGAAGGCCATACCACCATTATTGGAACTATGTCCATGAAATGAGAGTACACATAGACTGATTTCATACACCAAGTTCATTACTTTCAAATGTTCTTACCCTATCTATATTGAAGGAAAACCATTTAACTTCTTTGACTTACCCAAGAGAGTGATGAGAGAGACAAACCATTTTTTTAAATTTTTGGAGCTATCAAAGCCACCTGATCCTATAAAATATTTGTGGGGATCTGAAGAGACCTCATTGAAGTAGTCACATGTGCCATAACTATTTTAGAGTCAATACAACTTTATAAATTTCCATTATTGTAGTTATATCCTTTCTTTCTATGTTGAACCTACTAAATTCAATTATCAAAACTAACAACTGACACCTTTTTGACATGACACACATTAACTTCCTTCTTGACACCTTTATTCTTCTTAGAAAACTATATAATTCATTCAAATGGCCAAAAAGTGGCATAATATGACATAATATCAACTAAACAAATGTGATAAGAGATTAAAACACATTGTATGACCTCAAATTGACATTATTTATGACCTTGATGACCTTTTTATGACTTAGAAGGACCCTATGGAAAATTTTAGTATGTAGGGGAGTTGACTTAATTTGACCTAGGGGTAAAATTAGTCAACATTTTGCTAATTTCCTAGGGGTATCATGCTTGTTGTGCTATGGACTAGTTGCTTTCTCCTATCCTTGGGTAATGGAGTCACCTATACAATAAAATGACACTAAAATTCATTTGAACAAACACCAAATAGAATAGGAAACAAAAACACAAGACAAGAAACCAAGACACACAATTGTGTTCTCATGAACACTTAGGGAAAACACAAAGAACTCAAGAAAACTAAACTATGTGTAGACTAACCTGAAGAAAATTTATCCTCCTATATCAAAGGGGAAATTTTCACCATATCTTGTTCCATGAGATGCAGTGCATGAAATAAGGTTTCCTTTGAGCACTGGCCTTGATGTCTTCAATTTCTTCATGTTTTCCAATCTCTTTGACATGATATTCAATGTAACCATAACATATACAAACATATCACCTATGAAGGTGAATTATTATTACACTTAAATAACCTCAATCTTCTCATGAGACCCCTTAGCAACAACTTGAGTCAATGATGCCTCAATAAAGCAATTTTTTTGACTTCCATAGTACTTTGAATGAGATTAGATTTCTTACCAGCTTCAAGCTCCTCAAGGAGCTTTTTATAATCAATATAATCTTCATCATTATCCTCCATGAGGAAATATTGTTATATATTCTTATTCACTTGACCTTTAACCTTGAAAATATCTTCATGTTCTTGTAGAAGTTTCATATACTACTACTAATTATCTTTACCCTCTTTCTCCACAAGAAACACAACTTCTTCAAACTCATCCTATTAAACATGTGCATGAATGTCATAATCATCATATATTACTTCATGATGTTCCTAAAGACACATTTTATCAATAACAACCTTGAATTCCTCCTCAATAATCTCATTTTACTCTCCTTCAAGAACTAGATTCTCAAGACTGTCATATTCATTGAACAATTCTTGATAGGTCTACTACATGACTTGATCAAGATATTTGTGAACAAATGTAACTTAATCTATATATTCTATTTCTTAACTCAAGAATGTTGAATTTTACTTATACTCACAAATGGGAGTCCTTATAGTGAACTCTTTTTCATAGATACTTGTGTCGTCTTCTTGATCAACTATAAAGTTAGCTTGCTCTTCTTTACTTACCTCATAATGGATGGTTTATCCTTAAAGAATGGATGAGGTGGGAAGGTAGTGAACAATTTCATGATTTGGATAGGGATAATGAGGTGTGATGGATGGATAATTAATGTGAATTAGTATGTAAGGAGACACTTGAAATAATTATTGGAGGGAGAGAAGGTTTTACTGAGCTATAGACACTTCATTTTCTTCAACAAGCACCTCACCTTTCTCATAGCCTTCTTGAGGCTCTTCAACAATTGAAATTTTATATTACAACCTATCAAATAAGGATTTAGTATCACATCTCACTTTCTAATTTTGACAGTCATTCTCCTTCTCACTATCTGTTCTAAGACTTCATGTAGTGATCAACTCAACAGAGATCCTTTCATGCATCACTAAGGTGAGATATGAGTATGAGGAATTAAAACAAGTATATAGTTTTGAGGTAAATTATAGGTACATAAAGGAATGTATAGGTGATATATGAGTATGGGTAATTATAAAAAGTACATAATCACCTTCTATAATGGTTTTCATGTATCCATTCCTTTATGTACCTATAATTTACCTCAAAACCTTTAGAAAACCTATATTTTGACATGTCTGTACAAGTGATGGTACAAAATAAATAGATAATGAGGATATTTGGAGATTAATAAACATATCCAAAACACTTTTAAGGTCAATTAGGCACGTCTAGATGCATATAACTTCATATTATCTCCATAAAGTTCATACAAGGGTTTTAGGAGGGTTTTAAGTCATCTATCTTCTTAGAAATGATTGATAAAATATAGATGATTAACCTTCAAAAAAATAAATAAAAAATCAAGTTAAGGACCCCATTAAACTATCCATATCTAATTTAGGCACCATGTACACCATCCATATAGATATGAATAAATGAAATTGGCTTCTCGAGCTCCTTCTTGCATCTTGGATAGGCATGAGAAAGGATTAGGAAAAAATGACCACTTATGTGTTTTTAACTATAACCCAATGATTATTATAAAATAATACACTCCATTATAAATTTTAATAAATGAATTTTAAATGTCATATGGTCATACAAGTCAAGTTAAAGGCCATGAAGGTTTAGGTCTAGTTCTAGGCCTATTTGACCTAAATTATGTATCTACATATATGACCACCTTTGAGTAGTTTTAGTGGATATAGGTATTACTATATAATTTTTAACCTTAAAAATAACCTTAAACATTATTTTATAATTCATTCAAGGCTATCCCATTCATTCAACATTCATGTACCCCACTTATAGATTTACCTTGATTGTGGAGTGCCCTCTATCTAAGACAAAACAAAGGGAACTTACCATATTTTCTTAGACAAAATGAGTCCATGTGAGCCTAATTTAGGTCATGATGATTGTTTTTACCAATTTTAAAGGTTTTATCATGTTCTAATATCCATCTACACCTCAAACTCTCAATATTATCTTATAGGTTTGTGCACTGTGGTAAAACATAAAAACCTAGAGTGAGTGTGAAGTTAGAAACCTCTCTGCCAATTTATACCCTATTTTAATATCTATGATAATCACATGAAATGTGATGTTATCACTATGATATTTTATTCAACATGGCTATCCATCCTATCATTTTTTCAACCTTCCAAACTTGTATCCTAAATGAGTCTAGGCTAGTCTGTTACCTTAGTCAATCTATAGATGTCAATTAAGGAAATCAAAGGATCCCTGTAGGTGTTGATATAGGTTTGATTATTTTAATTCATGATGTTTAATTTCCTATTAGGTAATTTATACCATTCCACACTTGAAAAAATACATTTATGCCTTGCAATCATACTCTTATTTCTCTAGTATCACTACACTATATGTCTATAGCTAGACTAGATGTTTCATTTGGGGAATCATGAGATTCTTATAGGTGGTCATATGCTTGAAAACTATACTCACATCCTTGTTTCTCTTCTAGTCACTAGAGATATCACACCTAAATAAAATTGTCTCTTGACTTGAGATCATATAGTCATTCCACTATCATCAATATATAAGTCACTTGTAAGCTATAGGTTAATTTGTCTTAAAAGGTACTGCAATTACTGAATATTCCCAGTAAATATTTATCTAAGTTGGGAGCTCACCAACCATTAGTATATTTTTACTTAGAAACCCTTTCATTCATCAAGATGTTATCTATAGGCTTAGGCTACTATCATAAAACCACTAGTCTTACCTAAACCTCCTCAACTTCCACCAATATAGGACATTTCATGAGGCATGATTATTTTTGGAAAGATTAAGGTAATTCATCTCATTTATAACTTTCTCTTAATCTATGAATGTATATTATTGTGTATGGTCTTGGATTGTCTTTCTAACCATTCTTAAATCTCTTTGAATGGCTCAATATTACTATTATTACCTTGAGAAACTCATCAAATAATCAAAACTTTAAACCCCATCAATATGACTATTTAAATCTTGTTTCCAACTATTTATTTTAGGTGATAGTCATAAGAAGGTCTTATTTACATTTGTAGACTTCTCATTACTAACATTAAGCCTCTTGAGTAAAAAAATTCAATGGGGAAACTAACCATCATGCGTTTAGAGGTTGAAACTAATGCATTACCTTTAATATGAAGCCACTTACATGAAGATGAAAATTTTCAACTAAAAAAAACTATTTTGTAGACCATAATGTTCACTTCTAACACAATGAGGATATTTTTACCTATCTCTACAAGTTCAAATGTGAAAAATAGTTGAATTAAATCATGAAATGAGTGGACATTCTCTATAAGACCATATGCATTTCATGATTACCTTAGATCAATGTAAATATAAAAGTAAAATTTAGGTGTTGGAGATGTGTAAGTAGTTTGAAGGCATCAACAATATTAAAGATTATTCATAGAGTATAGACCACCATTCTTGGAACTATGGCCATAAAATGGTAGTACATAAAGACTAATTTCATACATGAAGTGCATTGTTTTCAATTATTCTTACCCTATATGTACTGAAGGAAAACCATTTGAATTCTTTGACTTGCCCAAGAGAGTGATGAGAGAAAAAACTATTTTTTTTCATTTTTGGAGCTTTCAAATCCACTTGATCTTGGAAAATAATTTTGGGGATCTGAAGAGACCTTCCTAAAGTAGTCACATGTTCTAAAACTATTATAGAGTTTGTACAACTTTAGAAACTACCCTTATTGTAGTTATATCCTTTATTTCTACATTAAACCTATAAAATTTAGTTTCAAAACTAAAAACTAACACCTTTATAACATGTCACATGTTAGATTCCTTATTAAAATCTTTTTTATTTTTTTAAAACCATATAATTCATTCAAATGGCTAAAAGGTGGCATAATATGACATAAGACCAATTAGACAAATGTGGCAAGAGCTTAGAACACATTGTATGACCTCAAACTATGATGTGACATTATTTATGACCTTGATGACCATTTTATGACTTATAAGGACCATACAATTTTTTTTTAATATGTATGGGAGTTGAATTAATTTGACCTAGGGGTAAAATTAGTCAACAAGAACTTGATAAAGAACATTGATGAGGTGATAGTCCTTCAAGAGATTGATTATGTTATAGATATAAGTGTGTTCCAAGAACATATTTAAAAGGATACTTTAAGAAAATATGATGATGAAATGACTATTGATACTCCTATTTATCCCAATAAATCATAATTTGAGCATAAAGGGAAGTTTGATGTTGTAGAGTAGTCACAATGGCATGACCTTGAGGTGGATGAAACATAAGCATCTTATCCTCTAGGATATAATCATAAAAATAGCCCTCATGAAACCACTTTTTAAGATAAGATAACTTAAATTTATTTAGAGGATCAAGTTATAATAGAACATGAGCCTTGTCATGACCCCATTGGATAGTTAGAGGTATTTGATCAACATGCTACTCCATAAAGAAATGGTAAGAGTGATATTAAACTTCATGTCCTTTTGATTGATCATTAAGAGATTAATTTTTGGGAAGATTTAGAGAATTTTTGTTCAATTTTAGATGATAAATCTCTACCTCATTAAGAGAATTATAAAATTGTCAACTTGGACAATGAGCATGGAAAAGAGCTCAAGAAGTGTCATAAGGAGAACACTATGGTAGTTGGCCCTATTGAGTCTTAAGAGTAGATCCAAGGTACTAATAACATCATGCAATCATATTTAGAAATTATCAAGGATATTGAAGATCTTGGTAGGCAAGTACCTCAAAAAGAATAAGATGAATTTATTAAGGAATAATGCAAGGTTCTTAGTGATCCAATAGGTATTGAAGACCATCTTTAGGAGGTTCATTTTCAATGTCCATAATGGTATGATGATATGGTACCTTCTAAGATTAGCAAAAGATTATTTTTGAGAATATAATTAAAACAAAGGTTGATATTATTACCCTATCAACCAAGATGTATCCATCTTGAAAAAATCTCATATTTCCAAAGATTCACAATAGTTTGAGGTGAAAATTGAAAATCAAGATGAATATGTTTACATTAGGGACATGTTTTCTATTGTAGAGTCATATGAGGTCAAGACAAATATAATGGTGGTCAAAAGAGTTGGTCAAACAAGAAAAAAACATGATCAATAGATTTTACTTGAAATTGTCTCATGCTCATCTCATGGAGTAAAGGATCTAAGGAAATTCCCCTTTGACCCAGGAGGAGGAAGGCTTATTCAGGTCAATTATACATAGTCAATTATTTTCTTGATTGCCTAATTTCTAATAAGTATCTATCAACACATGTGTATTTGCTTCTTAATTTTGTGTGTGTTGTCTTTGTGTATGTGGTGAGGTTGTTACAATCCTTAATTTTTTCTAAGGTGCTAGTGTTTCTACCGCTAATTCGCTTTTCAGATTTAAGAGAAAGAAGAAACTAAGAGAAGATAAATGGACAAGGCATGTGAAGTACCTGGATAAAGATCACGCACCGTAAATCCAGACACTTGTGAGCACTCCTCTTTGGCTGTGGAGGAATGACACCTGCAAGAAAAAAGGAAACTTGGACAAGAAAATGTTAGATGGATAGGCGGTGGGTTGCCAAGCAAAAGCTTGTTCCCGGAAGTGTGAAAACTTCCTCAAGGGAGGTCAACCCACTGATAACAGACAGATAAGAGATTGAGTAAATACAGAATGCCAGAATACAGAAGTGACAAAGAAATTAAAAAGGAAAGAAAAGACAAAATGATTACCTGAAGGAGTTGTTGGGCTGACGACAGTCGTCGAGGTCAGAAATTTCGCCGGCGTCAGTTAGCTGATCTGCCGACGTTGGTTATTCTACCGACGTCAGTTGGGGAAGCGGCCGGCGTCGGTCAGGGTTATGGCTTGTAGTCGGGTCTGGGTTGCTTTCTGGTCTGTGGCCGGGTCTGGTTTGTGAATGGGGTCGAGACAGAGTTGGGGGATGAATTTGGATGGACTGGGGAATGGTCTAGTTCTGGTTGGGGGCCTGGTGCAAGGTCTTTGTTTGACAGGGGGATGAGGAAGTTGTCTGGGATTGGATTAAAAGAGGGACAGGGAAGAGGAAGATACACAGAGGATAGGACCTGAGAAGGTTTTTGTAGCCTCTTAGGGGGAAGAACAGAGGGAGTAGCAGATAGTAGATAGAATAGATAACTAAACTAAAGAAATGAAATAAAAATGGAACACCAGACTGTGCTTACCTTTTTGTTTGCCAAATGAAGAGAGGAGGAGCTATTGTTGGAGCCACGGAAGACTTGTCAAGTAGAAAAACCCTGATCCAGAGCCTTTACCCCTGTTACTGCTGTTACATGAGGTCCAGACGAAGGAGAGATGAATGCCAAAATGCCAAGAGAGTTCTGTTTGCGAGCTCAAGGGTCTGGTGGTGCAACAGATGCAGAAAGGTCTAATGAAGGCTACCGACGCCGGCAGTTTTACCGACGTCGGCCGAAGGGTCACCAACGTCGGCGGTGGTAGAATGGGGACAGAGGCTAAAAATAGCCTCTGCCCATTCCTGCATGCCGCCGGGCGAGGGGTTGTGGAAAGAATAGTCATGAGGATGCTTAAATGGGCGTGGGGGGAAGATAATGAAGAGATTTGGCATAATAAATGCTAGGGGGAAGGTGGAGGGATTCAAGGGAGGATCCAAGGTGGCAAGGGTAGGGTGGAAAGGGGGCCACTTGATTAAAATATTTAAGTTATTTTAATCAAATGGAGGCCAAGGGTTAGGATAGGGGTTTGAGGTGGACAAGGGGGAGAACCAAGGTGCAGACATGTTTGCAGTGTCTACATTTGCCCCTTTTTGTCTTGTTGGTTGTTCTTGACGAACTGCAAGACAAAAATAGGAGTTGGTTTCCCCAAAAAAAGGATGAGGTGTTCCCCCCTCAAAGCGATAGTCGAGAGAAGGGAACCAGAGATCGAGTGTCGATTTGATAGAGAAATGGATAGAAGAGAGTGAGTGAAAATGCTACAGTAGTCGTGATTGCGCGTAGTCCACTTCACAGGAGGGTCGGGTCAAATTGTCGCATGTCGAGGGTCAAGGAGTGCCAAAATTGAAGTAACCGGGCCCCAGCATTTAGTCATCTGCTGATCGGGTCACTCAATCTAAGCTGAAGCTCCAAATGGTCATCGTGTTCTAGGTATCCCAGGCTCAGGAAGTGCTCCCAGAGACACAAAAAGGCCATAAGTAGTAGGGATCAATCGGCTTGCGATCCTGTACTTGCAAAGGGTCAAAAATAGGGTCTGTGAACAATTTTGCTAACCAACCGTGAGGTAGCATACACGTAAGAACAACCAAGGCAACATTGTCTTGGAAGTGGTCGAAGGTCGAAAGAGATACGCAGGATCCCCAATGGTCATTGGTCAAGAGGATGGATGGACGAAAGGATGCAGCCGAGCTAACCCCAGAAGACCCCCCCATGTCAACTGAGTGCTGCCTACATAGCCCCTATCGTAGGGGCCTCAGGCCGATGTAGTTCTCCCTAAAAAGGGAGGAAGGGTCGAAGAGGTTGATTGGTCTTGGTCAAAGTCGATGATTGGTCTTGGTCAAAGTTGACGGAGTTTGTTGTGATAAGAGTCAAAGAAGAGAGGGTTTGTCCATCATAGAGACGAACAAAAGGGGGTGGTCGAGCTAACCTCAGAAGATGTGGTATCTGAATGCTGCCTACATAGCCCTGGTCATAGGGCCTCAGACCAATGTAGTTCAGACTGCGAGGGTCAAAATGGTCGATGATGAGTTTGGTCATGTGTTGAAATGACGAGGGTAAGATGATGCTATAGATGTCATAGGGGTCGAGAGGCTTTCATCTCCAGCAAGTTTCCATAGTCGTGATGGATGCATGCTAAAAATGAATGGAAGTCTATTTATGCTTCAGCAAGTATTGGTTTATGCTTAACATAAATTGGGCCTGGTCGGTAGTTTCCATGTGTATTGGTGTCCATAGAAACTATGTGAAATGGTCTAGAATGATGTCAGCTGAAAATGATGAAAATGGCTGGGTTTGAGACAATTGATGTGGTTAAATGTGACCAAAGTGTAGAGAAAAGGTGAAAGACAAATTGCTCTTTCATTGACAAGGACCAGAAAGGAAGCATAGATAGGGGTTAGTAGAACCAAAGCCCCGTGCATGCATTACGTCGTTGACCAGTATGGTGTTAGAACGATAATCGAATCACTGTGACATTAAAGTGAGCTCAAAGTCCCTTGAGCAGGTGATAGGAGGAGGATAGGGTAACCCAGTTTAAGAGCAAGAATAACCTTGCCCCTTTTATAAGAGACCCTGAGACAACTACAAGCCAAGTCCATGACCCTTTTTTTTTTTTTTTTTTTTTTTTTTTTTTGCGCAGGCTGATCGATGCGGGAAGCCTACATAGAGATGTCTTTTGATGTAGTGGTCATGTTGCGAAGCTGATCGATGCGGGAAGCTTCTAAGAAAAGTTGCTGTTTGTAGCGAGATTTAGTCATAGCCATCCTTCGAGGGAGTGGTCTATATTTTCGCTTAATAATGTTTGAATAGCTGTCCTTCGAGGGATCAGTCTATTAGCTACAGTAATGATAGTACAGCTATCCTTCGAGGGAGCAGTCTGTCTTTTTGAATTTGACTTGATTTTGTGACCATGGATATGTTTTGACATCTTGATTTTGATTTTTTTGATTTAGAGTCATGGACAAGGCTGTAGAAGTTCAAGGACGCCCCTTTTTATTAGGACAAAGCATCCATGTATCATAAAAGGGTCGTAGAGGACTTGTTAAAGGGGAATAGGGTTGAAAGGGATGAGGGTTAAGAGGACGAGGATTGCTCAAGGGACGAGCTCAAATTACGTGTCAAGTAGATGAGTACTCGACTAACAGAAGAATGGTCGAAGATGCAGCGCATTAAGAGGCTCAGGTTCTGGCCATCCATCGAGGGAAGACAGACGATAAGTCCCTGACCCATACTTGTGCGTGATGATAAAAGGTCCAAGCCAATTGGGGGCAAATTTGCCTCGTTTACTTCGCTCCATATTGGTCACGTGCTGATTCTCTTTGAGGACGAGGTATCCGATGTTGAAATCTCGTTCTCACAGATTTTTGTCGTAGGCCCGCTTTATGCGACTTTGGTAGACATGGAGATGATTAAGGGCAGCAAGACGGCGCTCGTCGAGTAACTCAAGTTGAGCTAGGTGATCTTGATGAAAGTCATCGTTGGAGAGAATGTCATGCAGGGAGATGCGGAGAGACGGGATTTATACTTCGAGAGGTAAGATAGCCTCTATTCCGTACACGAGGGAGAAGGGAGTAGCACCCGTAGAGGTTCAGATGCTGGTGCGGTAGGCCCATAGAGTGAAGGGAACATGAATGTGCCAATCCCTTCCTGTATCGTCGACCACCTTCATGAGAATTTTGGTGAGAATTTTGTTGGACGCCTCAGCCTGCCCATTTGCTTGTGGGTAGTAAGGCGAAGAAAAGCTAAGTTTGATGCCAAATGAGTCGCATAGTTTTTGGATAGTCTTGTTTTTGAAGGACTTGCCGTTGTCGGTGATGATTTTGTGAGGGACACTGAAATGACAGATGATGTGGCTGCTGATGAAGTCGACAATCTTGTCGGCTTTTGTGGAGACAAGAGGAATGGCTTCCACCCACTTGGTGAAATACTCAGTGGCAGTGATGATGGACTGATGACGAAGAGGCGAGTGAGGGTTGATCTCACCGATGAGATCCAAGCCCCACTGAGAGAAAGGCTAGAAATCTTGAGCGACTTGCAAGGCGTGGCTAGGGAGATGAAGCAGGTTAGAGTGCTACTGACACTTGATGCAACGCCGAACATAGTCGCTATAGTATTGATGAAGGGTGGGCCAATAATAACCCAGGCGAAGGATGCGCTTGGCAACCGAGTTTCCACTGAAGTGTCCACCACAAATCCCATCGTGGACTTGCTTTATGGCATGAGAAGCTTCAGCGGAGGTTAGACAACGAAGAAGGAGGCCGTCGAAGCCTCGCTTATAGAGAAGACCCCCTAGCATGGTATAACGAGCTGTGCGCTTGATGAAAGCTCGCCGCGCATTGCTAGAGAGGTTGGAAGGAGTGACAGAAAGAGACAAGTAGTCCACGATTTTCTTATACCAGTCATCTCGTGGGCTAGAATTGATAGTGTTGATATGGTCGATATGAGGAGAGATATATGAAGGTAAAGGTACACGATGCACTGTGATAAAAAGGCAGGATGATGATGATGAAGACGGGATATGCGAAGCAAGAGAGGCCATGGTGTCGGCAAACTTGTTCATAGAGCGTGGAACAGTCTGCAAGAGGTAATGGTCAAAAGATGCCAAAAGAAGGTCAGCACGATTCTTATACCTCTGTAAAACTTCATTTTTACAGAGATATGAACCGTTAACTTGATTAACGATGAGCTGCGAGTCGCCAAAGATGTTGATAGACTTGATGTGGAGGGAGAGGGCAGTCTGAAGTCCCAAAATTAAGGCCTCGTATTCAGCCATATTATTGGTACAATCAAAGTCAAGCTTAAAAGATAGAGGCATGGGCTCCCCTTCGAGTGGGATGAGGATAACCCCCGCACCCCCACCGAGTTGACATTTGGAGCCGTCAAATAACATAGTCATTTGGTAGACGGTGTCATCGGTGGAAAGTGTGGCAATAGACTCGTCAGGGAACTCATAGTGGGAAGGTTGGTTGTTGGGAAGAGGGGCATCTGCCAGTTGGTCAGCGATGGTTTGCCCCTTGATAGATTTCTACTGGATGAATTTGAAGTCAAACTCAGCAAGCAACATGAGCCACCGAGCCATACGTTGATTCTGATATGGCTTGGAGTGCATGTACTTGAGAGGGTCAGTGTGAGTGACGACAAAGGTTTTTTGGTTGAGAAGATAGTGGCGGATCTTGGTAGCGGAAAAGACTAATGCCAAATAGAGTTTCTCGGTATGAGTATACCGAGTTTCATAGTCGACCAGTGTTCGGCTGATATAATAAACCGCTTGCTCGTGATGATGCTCGTCTCGGTGCGCGATCATGGCACCTAACGAATGGTTGGTGGCAGAGATATAAAGGTAGAAGGGTTGGTCATCCTTAGGTGGAATGAGGACTGGTGGAGAGACCAGATAGCTTTTGAGGGCCTCAAAAGCCTCTTGACAGTCCTCATCCCATTTAAAGGAGACGTCCTTCTTAAGGAGGTGATGAAAAGGCTGGCAGCGGTCCGAAAGCTACGAGATGAAACGGCAAATAGACTGGAGCTTCCCTTGTAGACTGCGAAGCTGCTTGAGATTGGTCGAGGGTGGCATTTCGAGGATAGCACGGATCTTGGCAGGATCTATCTCGATACCACGGAAGGAAACGATGAAGCTGAGAAGTTTGCCTGAGAGGACCCCAAAGACACACTTCTTGGGGGTTAAGGTGGACATTGTATTGAAGAAGGCGAGAGAAGATGATTGTGAGAATGGTCAAGTGGTCGCAGCGAAGTTTGGACTTGCCGAGAAGGTCATCCACATAGTCCTCCATGATTTTGTGGAGGAGATCGTGGAAAATGTAAGTCATGGCATGCTGATATGTGGCACCAGCATTTTTCAAGCCAAAAGGCATGACTCGATAGCAAAAAGTCCCCCATGGGGTGATAAAGGTAGTCTTGTGCTGGTCTTTCGATGTGATCAGGATTTGATTTTATCCTAAAAACCTGTCCATGAGAGATAGCATCTCATGGCCGGCCGTGAGATCAACAAGCTGGTCAATGTTAGGAAGAGGGAAGTCGTCTTTGGGACAGGCTAGGTTAAGGTCGCGATAGTCCGTGCAGATCCAAATCCCCCCAGTTGCTTTAGTAACTGGGATGATGTTAGAGACCCACTGTGGATAATCGATGGGTTGGATGAAGGAGACAGAAAGAAGGCGTTGAAGCTCCTCTTTGACAAGGAGCGCAACGCGAGGATGCATATTCCAAAGCTTCTGCCTAACAGGCTTAGCCTCTGGTTTGGTGACAATGTTATGGGTAGCAATGGTGGTGTCGATGCCAGGCATGTCGCTGTAAGTCCAGGCAAAGGCCTTGCTATGGTTGGAAAGGAACTGGGCATAGTCAAGCTGCTCCTGAGCATCTAAAGATTGGCCAATCTTTAAGACGTGAGGAACATCAGAAGAAGAAGGGAGGTTGATGTCAATGGTGGATTCATTTAACATAACCTGGGTCTCGGAAGGGAGGAAACACTGGATGAAAGAGTCATCGGCACCCATGTAGGAAAGGATGGCATCATTGTCAACGCAGTGGACAGTGTGAATGGTTGCCGACTCATCCTCTACCATGCTAGGAAAAATGAGAGGGAGAGACCTGGGCACCCCATTGAGCTAATAGGTCAGGGGTTCCAGGCGGATGGTGTTTATGGAAAAAAAAACTAGGAGGGATGGAAACCACCGACTCCGTAGGTGATGAAGGAGAGATGGGTGAGTCTGGAAGAGACTGGTCGATGGTTGGCTCGGGACAAATGTCGGAAGGAGCCTGAGTAGGGTCATGATATCCCAGGCCATACCATTTCTTGGCATCGTGATCATTGAGCGGCTCGATGGGCTAATGGGGGCCCTGCTCATAACGTTCGAAACCAAAACCCTTCCATGCACACCTGTGAAGGTAAGTGTGTGCAAAGGCGGGGTTGCCAAGAAACGAGAAGTCGGATGTGAAAGGTTGGGGTGAAGAGAGGGAATTGTCGTTGGTAGGAGCTTGATTAAGCCCCCCATAGATGAAGTTGGTTCGGAAGTAAGGAGGACCATAAGGCACGACCATCCCGATCCGATGGTCATAATTGGGACTAAGGTGAAGGCGTCCATACTCTTGCAGAGTTTGGAACATGTCGAGGGTCAACAAGCGATATTCCCCAAGTGATAGTCATTGGAAGATGTCTTCCATGGGGTCTTTGGTAAGCGCTTGAAGAGGAGGGGTGAGGGCAACCACCGATTGCGAACTGGTCGAAGCTTCCACAGATGGAGGCAGTGCCAGAGTTGACGGCTTGATGGGAATGAGGACATCATTGGGACGGTAGGTGGTGTTGCAAGTCTTGAAGGGTGAAGGGTCAGCGGGAATGGTGTGGACTTGCCCGTCATGCTCGAACTTCACACAACGGTGCAGGGTGGAGGGTATACAGGCCATGGCACGGATCCAAGGTCGGCCCAGTAGAAGGTTGTATTGAAACTCTCCTTCGATGATATAGAAGAGCTCCGGGACTGTGCGGGGACCAATGCGAATGTGAAGGATGACTGTGCCAATGGTTGTGGCGGTGGTGTCGTTGAAAGAGCGTAAGATCGCGTCAGTTTTGGAGACGTAATTCTTGGGAAGAGCTAGCTGATCAAAGGCATGGGTAGAGATTATGTTGATGCTAGCGCCGCCATCGATCATAATGCGTTTAATGCATGTCCAATCAACATAGGCAGTGATGAAGAGGGCGGCGTCCTGATCTTCCATGTTAGATGTGGGAATCTCAGAATCACTGAATGTGATGGAGGTGACAAGAGATAAAGAATGGATGAGGGCAGCGAGTGGTTGGGGGTCCTCGGGTTGGACCTCTGCTGCCTGCAAGGCTTGGATAAGGGCTTGACGGTGCTGAGGTGAGGTTTGGATAAGGTCATAAAGAGACATCTTCACAGGTGTCTAGTGAAGCTACTTCAGCATGGAGTCGTGAATTGGCCCAGAAGAGGAAGATGAAGAAGGCTGGGATGCGCCAAGGATAGAAATTTTAGGCTTGGGCACAAGGGGTGGCTTGACGAAGGGATAGGTCCAAGGGATGGCCACTTTTTCTTTGGCCTTGTCCTTTTGCGACCTAGTGGTTATATGAATAGCATTGATTTTGAAAATGGGAGGCGAAGAAGGGGTCATGTCTTGCTGGTGAGATGTTGGCGTGTTTGAAGAGGTTGGATGAGGAGTCGGGGTCTGGTCAAGAGTGTCCTCAAGGAGAAGAGTGTCCTTCTCCATATGGCGGTGGATGACGGCCTTGAGGGCACAGCAAGTCTCAGTGTCATGTCCTGGTGTACGATGATATAAACAAATTTTCGTGTCGTCGAACCAGGAGGGTTTGGACTCGAGAGGTTGGAAAGGCTTGATGGGGGGAAGGGTTATGTCAGAAGTCTGGAGAAGTCAGCGCAATATCAATGAGTATGAGCCCAATAGAGGGTCCGTGCTATTTGATATGCGCGAGGTTGGGGACTTTTGCTTAGGCGAGGTTAGAAGAGGTTTTTGTACCACCTTATGGGTTGATGGCGCAGTGACAGACGGAGACGGCTCTTTCTTGGTGATTGATACCGCCTTTTTGGGAGAGGGATGACTGGAGGTAGGGAGAGGAAGCAAAGGAGGCAACGAGTTTTGGTTGAAGGCTGGAGTGGGAAGGATGCTAGCCAAGGTCGAAGGATGGGGGCCCAAAATGGATGGCAATGGTGACGGAGAAGGAGGCATTTGTTTTTGTGGTCTGGCAGTCTTCTTCGCCTTGGTTGGAAGACTACTACTGGTCGAGGTCTGGCCTAGGTCCACCTTCACTTACGGGTGAGTGAGGGTGGAAGCAGGACGAATGCCAAATGACTTGATGGGTTTAGACGAGATAGATGCAGGTTTTGGTTTGGGCGGGTTTGGTCAAGGTTTGAGAGTCTGGTCTTTGTCAAGAGTCTGACGAGATTCCACCTTAGGAGGATTAGCAGCATGTGATGAGAGGGCGCGGGTATGTTGAAGGGTTTTAAGACGCTCCCACAACACCTGAGGCGTCACTTTCCTCGGAGGGAGAAGTTCGATTTTCTCCACTAACCAGGAAAATGGCTGAGAAGAAGATGTTGATGGTTGCAAGGTTGAAGACGAGATGGGTGTAGTGGTCTTAGACGCATGGTGTGGTGAAGTCATAACAGATTTAGATGAAGACAAAGGGGAGACAGGTTCTTCTCTGGGTGGAGAAGAAATCGGGGAGCGAGGCTCCTCCAGTGGGTAAAGGGTAGGGATGATGATGCCCTCCACTTGCGGCTGAGGAGTAAGAAGGGTCGGGTCTTCCATAGGCCGTAGAAAGGAGGACGGCGAGGCCGGTGGTGCTGGTAAGGTCGAGGCGTCCTCCAAAATGAGAGAGATCAATGGAGAACTAGCCGGGGAGAGAGGCTCGTCCACATGTGATGGACTGATTGATGGACTAACCTCTTGAGGTTGAGTGGGGACTAAAGGAGAGACCGTATTGACCGTTCGAATATTGTGTTCATGATTGTCGTCAATTAAGGTCTGGACATTGTTCTGAGTTGGCGGATGATTGGGGAAAGGTTGTTTGAAGATGTCAATGGCCTGATTAGGAGGTGCATTTGGATTGTCTAAGATGAGATCCCCCTTCTCAAGCATATCTTGGATTATGTTCTTAAAGGTCTTGTAGTTTTCCGTGTCATGGCCCTTAACACGGTGGAAGCTGCAGAAGTCTTGCTCTCTATACCACGCAGGGATGGCGCGTGAGGGATCGAATTGCAGAGGAGGTCGGGCTTGAGGGAGATTGAGGGCCCCTTGTTTAACAAGCTTTTCCAACATAGATGCATATGATTCTCCGAGAGGAGTATATCATCGTTGCACGTATCTTTGCTAGAATTAGCGAGTAGCGCTCTGAGATGTAGATGGCTCAGGCTGGTTGGTCAAAGAGGATGAAGGTCTGACAACCACGGCATTAGCTGAAGCCTTAGATTTAGAATTGGATGATGATGGCTTAGCAGAAGAAGAGTCATTGGTCTTAGAGCTGGGATTCTTACTCCGTAACTTGACTTTATTCTCCTCGATGGCACGCAACTCAAGTTTGCGGGCCATCGTGAAGGCCTCGTCAAAAGTGCGGAAGGTTTGAACCCTCAGGGTGGAAGAGATATGTCTGGCATAGGCTTGGGAAAAGAGTTCAATAAGCTCAGCCTGGGGTAAGGAAAAGGAGAGTTGATTGATAAGGCCTCTCCATCGAGTAACAAAGTCAGCTATGGACTCGTCCTCGAATTGCCGAATAGAATAGAGGTCCGTGATTGAGACCTTCTTGGTTATGTTGATGGAAAAGTGATCGAGGAAGAGCTGAGCCAATTGTGTGAATGAGAAGAGAGAATGGCTAGGAAGGGAGCTATACCAGTCAAGCGCAGCACCTGAGAGAGACATAGGAAACGTGCGTAAGAGTAACGCATCGTCATGGCCAATGAGGTAGCAGGCATGTTTGAATGCCTGCAAGTGTTGCTATGGGTCTTCCTTGTTTTGAAAGCGAGAAAACTTTGAAAGCTCCCACTAGCTAGGATATGGTCTGATTGGGACAGAAGGATGGATGGGCTCATTGTAGATCTGCTCGTATGAGAGAGCGTTGCGTGAGCTAGAAACAGAGGTCTCAAGACTGGTCATCTTGTCCATCAGCATTTTGATGATGTCTGCCGACGGATTGACGGGTTGCGTGCCCCCTAAGTTGTGGGGTGCTTGGAAGAGGCTAGAGGAGGCGTGCGACATAGTCGGTTGTACAATGTACGGATGACTAATCGCAGGGGTAGAGGTGGAGGCTAAAGGTGGTTGGGTAGAAGACATATCTGGGCCCATTGTCGCCACGAGAGGTTGGACTGTGGTAACGGGGGCCAAGGGGTAAGAAGCCACCCTGGTGTTGATAGGGGCCAGGGTAGGCGGAATAGAGACAACAAGGTTTTGAAAAGGAGTGGATAGCGGTTGAGCGGGTTGAGGTTGACAGGGGGTCGGAACCCCAGTGGAAGTGGGCCCAATGATAGAGGGAGAAGCCACACCTGGAGGATTGGTCAAAGTCTGGTCGGTGGTCAAAGCGATGGCTTGGGTGTCTGAAGGTTGAACTACGGATGTTGTTGATATAGCCATAGTCGTGACAAGGGAGGTTGGCATTCCGTAGATTGGATTGCCCAAGGAGTCTTGCGTTCAGCTATGCGCGAGATAGTGTTGCAAGGCCTTGACGTTGAGGTCCAAGAATCATTCGAAGTCTTGGTCCCCTTCTTGGACAATAGGAGTCTACGGCGGGGTTGGACAGGTAGGAGTTCTTTCGGTCTCCGAGTTGAACTCCATTGTAGGCTTGGTCATGGACGGGGTGGACGGAAGTGGTTGACAGCTGCCGTGGTTGACAAGAGCCTTGGCTTGGCTACGAGTCAAAACCATGCAAGGAAAGAAGGTTCAGGTTTCAGGAACTGTGTTGCTCAGTTTCAAAAAACCAGGATGGAGTCTTTGACAGAGAAGGGATAGGTTTTAGGCTGCTGGTTTTGAAAAAAAAGGACAGTGACAGAGACTGACGTTGGTTGAAAAACCGATGTCGGTAAGAAATGTTGCCGACGTCGGTCAGATAACCGATGCTGGTAACAGGGGAAAGCCGACGTCAGTGGCAGAACTGATGCCGATGACTGTGTTTTCTAGAGAACCAAAAGGTTTGAAGATTCTTGGAAAATCAAAGAAGAAAGCATCCTCACTCACTCAAACAAATAGATGAGAAGAGGAAAATAGAGAAAGACAGACAAGCCTAAGCGATAAATCCTAGGAATTAACTTTAGAATTTGTGGCTTATGCCTTAGATGAATGTTTGGGGAGATTGGCTGTCAAGAAGGTCCTAGAAGAAGCAGTCTAGAGCTGGTTTCGGGTCTTGTTTTAGGTGCTCAAAGTCTGTGTTAGGGTCTGGTACGTGGCCTGGTGCTAAGGAGCAAGCCCCCCTCACTTCACGATTCCAGTGGTTAGCTGGTCTCGCTTAGCCAAGATATACCTCGCCTAGAGTTTATCCTCCGTCAGAGAATGGAGTGGGCTTCCCCCTTGGTGATGAAGTCCAAGTAGGGTCACCGGGACGGGTAAGGTATCCGCTGGGGGATGAAATCCCAGTCGGGCCTTGTCTCAGGTAAGTTTTATGTGTGTTTTAGTGCATGTGGTCTGGTAGTGTAACATCAAGTGTCTACGATTTATTCAATATGCGGATTTAAGTTACTAGATGTGGACTAATGCAAGCACAAGAAGAAATGAATGCAAAGTGTTTTAATGCCCAAGTCGAAATGTGATATTTGTTATGAAGACAAGTTTGAGAAAGGGTTGAGAGTATGATGTTTAGACTAGTCTAGAAATGCAAGGAAGAAAGATTCGTTTTAGTCCTGCTTATAGTGTCATTGAGAAGGAAAGAAGGAAGAGAAAAGGTGAGAACCTAATGCTCCTAAATGAATGAAGAGGAAAAGGAACCCAGGAGGAACCTAGGATCCCACCGGGCGTGCCAGAAATGTTTCTACCGCTAATTCGCTTTTCAGATTTAAGAGAAAGAAGAAACTAAGAGAAGATAAATGGACAAGGCATGTGAAGTACCTGGATAAAGATCGCGCACCATAAATCCAGACGCTTGTGAGCACTCCTCTTTGGCTATGGAGGAATGACACCTGCAAGAAAAAAGGAAACTTGGACAAGAAAATGTTAGATGGATAGGCGGTGGGTTGCCAAGCAAAAGCTTGTTCCCGGAAGTGTGAAAACTTCCTCAAGGGAGGTCAACCCACTGATAACAGACAGATAAGAGATTGAGTAAATACAAAATGCCAGAATATAGAAGTGACAAATAAATTAAAAAGGAAAGAAAAGACAAAATGATTACCTGAAGGAGTTGTTGGGCTGACGACAGTCGCCACGGTCAGAAATTTTGCCAGCGTCGGTTAGCTGATTTGCCGACGTCAGTTATTCTGCCGACGTCAGTTGGGGAAGCGGCCGGCGTCGGTCAGTGTTATGGCCTGTAGTCGGGTCTGTGTTGCTTTCTGGTCTGTGGCCGGGTCTGGTTTGTGAACGGGGTCGAGACAGAGTTGGGGGACGAATTTGGATGGACTGGGGAATGGTCTAGTTCTGGTTGGGGGCCTGGTGCAAGGTCTTTGTTTGACAGGGGGATGAGGAAGTTGTCTGGGATTGGATTAAAAGAGGGACAGGGAAGAGGAAGATACACAGAGGACAGGACCTGAGAAGGTTTTTGCAGCCTCTCAGGGGGAAGAACAGAGGGAGTAGCAGACAGTAGATAGAACAGATAACTAAACTAAAGAAATGAAATAAAAATGGAACACCAGACTGTGCTTACCTTTTTGTTTGCCGAATGAAGAGAGGAGGAGCTGTTGTTGGAGCCACAAAAGACTTGTCAAGCAGAAAAACCCTGATCCAGAGCCTTTACCCCTGTTGCTGCTGTTGCACGAGGTCCAGACGGAGGAGAGATGAATGCCAAAACACCAAGAGAGTTCTGTTTGCGAGCTCAAGGGTCCGGTGGTGCAACGGATGCAAAAATGTCTAATGAAGGCTGCCGATGCCGGCAGTTTCGCCGACGTCGGCTGAAGGCTCGCCGATGTCGGCGGTGGCAGAATGGGGACAGAGGCTAAAAATAGCCTCTGCCCATTCCTGCAAGCCGCCAGGCGAGGGGTTGTGGAAAGAACGGTCATGAGGACGCTTAAATGGGCGTGGGGGGAAGATAATGAAGAGATTTGGCATAATAAATGCTAGGGGGAAGGTGGAGGGATTCAAGGGAGGATCCAAGGTGGCAAGGGTAGGGTGGAAAGGGGGCCACTTGATTAAAATATTTAAGTTATTTTAATCAAATGGAGGCCAAGGGTTAGGATAGGGGTTTGAGGTGGACAAGGGGGAGAACCAAGGTGCAGACACGTTTGCAGTGTCTACAGCTAGGTTTGTTTTTCAAACTCAGGCAGAGTAGTCATCTCAATCATGTATGAGTCTTTTACCCAAAAACATGAGATAATTGGTTCTCTTCACTAGAAGGTTGGTTAACCCCTGTGAGTCACCAAAAATGTTGATAATTTGGTTTCCCAAGCCAAATTTCAACCCTTAGAGGTCAAAAATTTCTATTAAGCCCTCTAAGCTTGTGTATGGTTACCTTAGATATTTTCATGGTCCTAAAAATGGTCTTTTTAAGCCTTGGTAAACATTATTTAAGATCATTTTGATAAAATTAAGGTAAATATTATTTTTGACCTTATGGTTGTATACTAATCCCTAACAAGGTCAAGTGGGTCAAAGGGTATTAATTGGTCTATGGGGTCATGTAAAAACATGTCATATGGTGTCTAAGTTATATCACACTTCTTATAGTTCGTATAACTCATCGAAAGGTGGTAAATTAACTTGTAACATTGCATTCCTCTCTTAAAGTGTTTTATTGATCTATTTAGTAATGTTCAAGAGGATTTTTGATAATAAATGATAAGTGTATGGAAAAAATAAGAGATGGACACTTCAATATGCATCTATACAGGCATTTAAAAACTTTAGGGGCACTTGACATATCATATCCATCAGTCTTCAAATAGAATAGATAGTTTTCATAGTAGAAAGAGAGAGTTTATAGGTAGTCCATATAGGTTTTTTAGAGAAAGATCATGTTCATGCATGTGAATGTATTAATTTATTCCTCCTAAGACTAAATCCATGCTTTTGAGGGAGTTATAAGTGAAAAAGAGTAAAAAACTAATTCCTTTCCCCCATTAAGCTCCTTGGTAGCTCAAAAAATCTAGTCAAGTTTCTAATTGGTACAGACAGAGGAGAAAGAATGAGGACCTAAGATTTTGGGTAGATTATGGGAACTTAGTTGTCTTCCATTTTGTGGCATTAGTCCTTAGATTGGCTCCCCCTCCTTTATGAATAATCACTATGAAGGTGAAGGACTCACTATGTCTCATCCATCGAGATAGGGGTTCATGTTTATCTTAATATCCTCACTTCTGAGCTCATTGGAAATAAGAATGATATTTAAGAGGATCTAGGAGGTTTGGTCACACACTATAAATTCTTTTCTAAAGTCACTTGGCATGTATGAGGCATTAGGAGATAAGAAACCTTCTTGTGGAATAATCTATAGGTTTATAATAATGAGGTTCTTGATACTTCAGGGTCTCCAATAGTAGAAAAGTGTTGGTGAGGTATCAAAACTCTTCCAAACCTCCATGAGGCACTAAATAAATGGATTTTTAATGATTTAATGGACCTAAAAACTGATAGAATGGTGATCACCTATATTTTCCACATGCAGCCAAATAATTTAAAGAAATCATGGTAAAGTAAACATATTCAAGTCATATGAATGTGTTGAAATTAATTAGGCTCTTTAAAGGAAGTGTAACACATTAAAATAATCTATGATATTATCTCAAATAGTTTTATAACACCAACTAGTAAAAGGGTCATAATGTCTCTTCTGTTGGTCAATACAAGAAGACTAGTGAACCTACCATAAGGTCTGTAAGACCTCTAGATTACCTTTGGTACCAAAAAATTAGTTAAAGAAAGTAATATGATATTTTGGAATCCAAAGTCAATTCAGTCCTCATTCTATCAAGGTCATCTAAGCATAATGAGCACTTATGGATCTTAAGTGTAGTCTATTTTGCACTCTAAGGGACTGTAGATTTAGACAAAAAATAGACTTGTGAGGAGAGATAGATGTCTAGGGGACCCCAAAGGATAATTAGGGGAATATTATAATGTTTTGAATCTATTTTATTCATAAATAAACTAATAATAAATTATTTTCATTTTTATAAACTCAATTAGAGAAAGCTTTGAGCTCATATAGGCATGTTATTAGTGAAATGAGAAAAATGATGTACCTTGCATTAAAATAGGGCCTCTAATAATCAAGGAGGATGTGATAATACATGAAATTTGTTTTAATGATCATCAAAGGGACCTAAATATGATAATAGAGTAAGAAACCTCTCACACAACCAGAAAACATGGAACTATCACTTATAGGCAGGGTTATCAGGAATGAAAGTGTGTAAAGAGCTATACATAGATGAGAAAGAAAGAGGTAGGAATATACATATATAATTGTTTTAAAATTATTATGGTAGATTATTAAATTATTTTTCTCCTCTGAGACATGGGAATCCTAATACACTATCTGGTCCTAAGACCCAATTGGGCATGTACATGCTAATCATGAGAAAATAGGGCTGTGACTATAGGTTGGAAAACATTGGAGGAGAAGTGAAGGTATGAAAAGAGACCTAGTCATTTAGAATCCAAATTTCAAAATGAATTCATTTTATTTATTTTTTCTTGAGATGAGAAAGATCCTAATGGCCTAATTAGACCTATTAGGCCTAAGCAGGTAGTTACAGGCCTGTACATGGAAAATGAAGAACATTTACATGTTTTGGGAGTGTTTAAGGTTGAAAAAATTTAGAATAGGGTGATGAAAATGTCAAAATATAATTACATGGGTTTAATTTTTGGAATAAAAATTAATGAGATGGGGTGGGGTGAATCAGTCTTCAAAACCTTTCTTATAATTTACACTTAAGCAATGATGAATCATTCAAACAAGCATATAGATCTAGAAAGTATAAGAACTTATCCATATAAACATGAAACATAATAACACATAACATATGTGGGAAGACCTCAAGGGGAAGATAACCTACTGATCTATTCAAATGGACTATATTCCTATAAGATAAAAACTAAATTTAGTGAAGCACTAACTCCACATGCAGCAACAACCCCAACTAGCCAAGAACCCACTTGACTAGGATTTAGCAAGCACCTACTTTCAAGGAGGCACCAACCCCTATAGATGACTTAGAACCAAATAAATCACTTAATTTATTTGATCACCTTAATAACACCTTATTTCTTAACCAATATATGATTACCACCTCTTTAACTCTTCACACTCTTATCCCTCTCAAGATACCTTCTAGGCCTCTTTAAGATTAATTAGGTAATATGACCTTGATATTCATATGTAGACACACTTTTATAACTTAATTAAAAATAATATACATTCCTCTAATGGTCTAAAATACCTCTTTCTTCTCAACAATATGCAATTTCATTCGCATACACTATCTTCAAACATAAATAGGTCTAAAACTACTTTTTATATATACCATTCCTTGTTCATATGATAGTCAAATACTCACCCTTAAAATATTATTTAGGCCATGTAATATGTATTATGACATCTCATAAACATGATTCAAATGAATATTAAGTCTTTTTTTTTCTATCATAACTCTATTAGACCTTATTTTTATTTTAGAGGCCTAATTCCATTAGGTCTACTTTAGGGCATGCTATATTTTGCCTTCCTTGGAACACTTTCAAACTCCACACACAATATTATCATATCATATAATAATAATATAGAACATAAATGATGTATTATATGATTATAAAGATATTTTACAACAAATCACTACTTGAAACCTCTCATTAGTACGTAGTCCTATTAGGCCCATGTACACCAAAAATCTACCTTTTAATATTGAAGCTTTAACTCACTTAAGCCACTCAAAAATGATAAGCATATATATAGTTTATATGACCTAAATGTAATCATCATATTATTGAAACACTTCAACTAAGGGAAAAAAAGGCTTAAACTCATCTCTTCAGTATGCTCACTCATAACTACTAAGACTATCAAAAGCTAGTCATGAAACTACTTGACATCCAACACATGAAAGGACACTTTAAATGATTATAGATAAATTAAAAATATTATATATCATATTTATAACAACCTAAATAAAAAAAACATAATCTCTAATATCAAACATTGGTCTTGTAGACCAATCTCTGGACCTTATCTCACATAGTGTTGTTTGAACTAGACAAGCCATTTTGGCTTTAAATTTTCAACATCTTATATTGAATTTCAAGATTTTAAAAAGAATAAAAAATAATTTAAAGTCACAAAAATATCACCATATTCATTAGACACTTCAACTCAGGACATAGAGCCTCAAACTCATCACTACAACTTGTTCATTCAAAACTACCAATTTTTCATCAAAGACCAGTCGTGGTGACTTTGAAATCCAAAACCTATGTAGACAAATTGAAATAATCATATTAATTAAAAATACTATGTGAAATCTCCATACCATCCTCAAACATAAACATCATATGGTCTAGTAGCAACTATTAGTCTTACAGACCAATTTGTTGACCTCATTATATACAAGCCTCACTGAATCAGACAAGTCATTTTGGCTTCATCATTTTCACCACTATACCTAACTTAATATATATATATAAATAATTAATAGGACATAAAATTACCAAAAAAAAATCTTCATGTACTTGGTTTCATCACTCTATTATGATAACATATTCTTATTTATCTTATCACTACTACCTGGGTTTTACATTAAAATTCATTGTCAATTTTTATAAATGACTCAAAAGGTGTGATATTTTTTTTGAAAGTAAATATTTTTCCTATTATCAAATAGCTAACTTGGATGACTAGTTTATAACACTTGATAGATATAACCTATCTATAAAAATTCATATACATAAAACGTGATTCTATACCTTCTTCCTCCATTCATTTCCTTACTATGTCTAATGCAACTTTTGACTTCTATAATAACTTATTTAGAAATAATCATATAACTCAATATTTTCTCTCTCCCCTCTCTAACCAATACCACCTATAGGTGGGAGAGTAAAATACAATATAAAATATCTTACCTAAGCATACCAATCCATTCTATACACTTTCGATCAACATCTTAAACATTGGGTCCTTATTAGAGTTTTAAGAGGGTTTAAACCTATTTTCACTCTTAGCAATTATTCATAGAGCATGGCCCCTCATTATAAAAAATAATGAATGTAATTTTTATCTAGGACCCTTAACCATATATAATTAACTAATTAGGTTCTCATGTAAAGTTTTGA
Organism: Torreya grandis; assembly: GCA_037957365.1. Taxonomy (NCBI): domain Eukaryota; kingdom Viridiplantae; phylum Streptophyta; class Pinopsida; order Cupressales; family Taxaceae; genus Torreya; species Torreya grandis. Next base: position 343,316 of record JARHVA010001787.1, read on the forward strand.
TGAGCTAATGAGTGCAAGAAAATCCTTCTCAGGTTGAGAACCATTCAATCTGAGCACTTGAGAGACCTCCAAAAAAAAATTCATGTCTCATCCTTCAAAATATGAACTAAAAATACATGAAAAAACTTGAAACAATATACCTCACCTTTGAAAATACTTACATGAGATCAAAAACCTTGAAATCTGATTATGACCCCTCATTAGTCCACACTCTCTCTCTCTCTCTTTACTCTTTAGACCTTGACTGAAAAACCACATTAGGCCTTAAAAATGACCTTCATGCCTCTTTCCATTCAATCTCCACTTCACTAAAATAATAAATTAACCTCTCTCATACTTAATAACTTCCATACATCCTTCACATGCCTTGACAATATATCATGATACCTAATCAAGCTAGGTAGGGTCTAAGATAGGTCTAGATGGAGACCTAAACTAATGTCCTACCCATGTAGGCTCATTTTAGAACTCTCATGAGTGTTACAATGACTCACATACATGCTCAAATAATCTCATGCAACCACTCATGCCTGTGTGCACTTATCTCATAAAGCCACCAAACTCAAATATTCTCACAAGGTCTTTTCATGTCATGACTAGCCTTAGACTAATTAAGCACTTAAACTCAATGACATGCCTTACAAAAATTCTAAAGGATTCTAAACCTAACACAAAATCTCATACAACTCCAATTTTTTTTTACTTTGTTAAGGTCACTCACTTCACCATGTTACCTACACATACCTTCTCACAAGGTATAGACTAGGATTTATAAGACATTTTAATGCCTTAACCTATTCCTTCCATGTCATAACCTTAATAAAACATAAAACAAGTAGATATAAGAAACTTTAAATTATACCTTCATTATCCAAAGTACGTTATTTTACTTAAAATTCTCTCTTACCTTCAAATTCTCTCTTTTCAAATTCTTATGACCACAGTCTTCTCAATACATCTTGTCTCATCACATACTGCCAACTAGGCTTACTATGCTTCCTTCACATGGATCACCCTTCCATGATCTATACCTTGATATAAACAAATAGAAATAAAAATATCAAAAAACTCACCTTGTCACATCAAGCTCATGATCTCATACCTTAAAGACCATTCACCATGCATTTTCATCAGATGCACCTTGACATCAATGACATCAATGACAACACTTTTCAACAAAATCACCCCTTTTCATTGATGGAAAACATAATAAAAATTTATCATTCTCATCTCCCCATTATGTTCTTTCTCCCCCTTTGATGTTAATGATAAATGGTCTTCCATAAACTACCATTTAGAATCACACCTTCTTGTAACAAAAGCTCAACACACAAAATATAAATCATTAAAGGAACATGATCCCCCTTAATCCATACATACCTCCTTCAAATGAACTTAGATCATAAGACCACTCACCTTATCCTTGACATGACTGATATGACACAAAACTTTGATCACACACTAGGACACCATATTATTGACATCAACTAAAGAAATAGGGATTCCCCCTTTGTCTTCACAACATGATCTTACCAAATAAATAAATATATTTCTCAAACCATCTACAACATACGTCATGCTCAACTAAAAACTACTAAAAGCATAAAAATACCTTGCTTACCTATTTTATGCTTGTCAACAACTACACTTGGAGCTTATGAACAACCTAAATAGCTCCCCCTCAAATCAAGTATCCACCATTATTATACCAAATGAAGAGTTTCTCATAAACCCTAATGGAGTCACTCCTTTATATAGGGCACTAAAACAACACAAACTTAGGAGATTCCTAGATCTCCATGCTCTCACAAGACTAAGTATCCTTCAGGATCCTTTTAGGCTTGACCTCTTCATCAACAGTTTCATCAATAATATGAATTTATAACAAACATTCTTGACTTGATTTCACATCTGAAACATGCTCTAACATAACAAACAATCCACATGGGATTGTAGACTGATCATGAATTAATTTTATTATCTTTGGTTTCCACACATTAATTTGTCTTCTCTCTTGCACTCTGGGCACTTCAACCCTCTTGTTTTGAATTGATGTCCTTTTAAATATATTAGGAAAAAATATTGAAATGTGTCCTACATTATGACAAATATATCAAATAACCTCATTCATATATCTTGACTAATGATTACTTTCATAATCCCATGCATATTCATTTTTAGAGGGTCTTCTACACTCTCTTGCTCTATGACCAAAATGATTACCTAAAAAATAATAAACATTAATAATTAAAATACCTCATAGCATTAGGATGTTTGATTGGTATCTTCATGTTGACCTTCTTATCTTCATTAGCCTTATCCTTGACTTGAGTTTCCTCTTTTTGGTTGTCTTTGAAACCAAGACTTGTCTTATCACTTGTAGACTTTTGACTACTCAGGATGTTACCTAGAACATCATTACTTTTTTAAAACTTCATAAATGTCTTCAACTTACTAAATGCTTGATCCAATTTAGCTTTCAAGGATTACATTTTAGTTCCATACATGGTGCATGCTTGCTCTTTAGCTTTTAGGCTTGTTGTCATAATCTCCCACTAGTTATCTAATTGTTGGATGATCTCTTCATGCTCCTTAGTGTTTCCACTTAGTCTTTATTCAAACAAATTGTTCTATTCCTCATATTACTAAACTAATGACTTCAATTTCTTGTTATTATTTTTCATAATCTTCAACTCTTCTAAGGCACTCATGAGCTCAATTTCAAGATCCACTTTAGGTTTTCCATCTTCACTATCATATATATATCCAAAAATCATGCATTCTTCATCATACATAAGACCCTTCCCTTTTGAACAACCCTCATTATCTACTTATATAACCTTGAATAAAGTTTCATTATTGTCATGTTAATTTTCATTGCTATCATCATTACTATCAAATGTTCTTATTTCACTTACATCAAATGAATTATTATCTTCTTTAGTATAGAAACTTATCTTGTTCTTGAATGACCATTTCATACCTTCATACTACTTGAAATATTTCTTGCTTTTGTCAAGTTTATAGACCTTATTATCATCACCATGATGCTCATCATATTCCTCATCATGCTTAGTCTTATCCTTATTAGGACACTTAGATGCAAAGTGACCAATCTTACCAAATTTTAAAGGCAACTTACCTTTGTATTTACCAGATCCAAACCTCAATTTCTTATCAAACATGGCTATCAGTTCATCATCATCAGTATCTAAACATACCTTATCCTTAAACTTCTTGGATTTTGACTTCTTTTCAGCTTGGAATGCTACTTTTTTCTTGGGAGGTCTTCCTTCATTTGTTCTCATCTCATAGGTAGTCAAGATGCCATGAAGTCTATCCATCTAAAATGTGTCTAGATATTGAATTTATTATACTAAAAACACTTTTGAATCAAATTTAGAAGTTAGGGATATAAATACATTTTTTATAATAGTATATTCCTTCACTTCTTCTTTGAGACCTCTGATGGCATTGACAACTTTATCCACCATTAACGTGTAGGATGCAATGCTCTCATCTTCTTTCATACTCAAAACTTCAAATTGCCTTTTGTGAGTCTAAAATTTATCCATCTTAAACTTGGTGTATCCTTCATAAATAGTCTTTAACTTTTATCATATCAACTTAGATAAATCACTGTGTGTCACCTTCACAAACTCTACTTCTGATAGGCCACATAAAATGGCATTTATTACCTAGAAATTGCTCTCACTTTCCTTATTGACTGCTACATTAGTTGGTGGTGTAAGAGGTTGAGTGTATCCATCCAAAAATAACTACCATATGTTATGTACCATTTAAATTATATATTCCCTCATTCTAATGCTCCAAAATGCATAATTATTCTTATTGAATAATAAAGCCTTACTGATAGAGAAACCTCTTTGAACTTGACTACTAGCCATCCTTATTTCTAAGATCTCCTTTAGGCTGTTAGACCTAATTAATAGGACTTGCTTTGATACCAAATGTTATAATCAAAATGAATAATATGATGGGGGTGAATTAGTCTTCAAAACCTTTCTTATTAATTACACTTAATCAATCATGAATCATTCAAACAAGCTTATAGATCTAGCAAGCATAATCACCTATCCACATAAGCATGAAACACAATAACACATCACATATGTGGAGAACCCTCAAGGGGAAGAAAAAACACTAATATATTAAAATTAACTATATTAATATAATAAAAAAACCAAATTTAGTGAATCACCAACTCCACATGGAGTACCAATCACAATTAGCCAAGCACCCACTTGACCAGGCTTTAACGAACACCCACTTATAAGGAGACACCAAACCCTCTAGGTGACTTAGCACCAACTCAGACACCTAATTTATTTGATCACATTTATAACACCTTATTTATAAAATAATATATGATGACCACCTCTTCAACTCTTCACACTCTTATCCCTCTCAAACTGTGTTCTAGATCTCTTCACTCAACTAGGTCTCTTTCAGATTGATTAGGTCATATGACCTTGATATTCATATGAATACACACTATTAAACCTTAATTAAAACTAATATACACTCCTTTTATGTTATAAAATATCTACTATTGATCAAAAATATGTAATTTCATTCATATACACTATCTTCACACATAAATATGCCTAAAACTACCTTGCATATATATCATTTTTTGTTCATATGCCACTTAGTCAACTAATCACCCTTAACATCTTATTTAGACCATGGGATAGGTATTAATAAATATCATAAACATTATTTAAATTAATATTGAGTTTATTTTTGTATATCATAACTCTATTATACCTCATTTCACTTTTAGGTCTCATGGAGACCTAATTCCATTAGGTCTACTTTAGGACACATTACATTTTGCCTTCCTTGGAACACTTTAAAAATACACATATAGTAGTAAAATATAATATAAAAAAAAAATACACCCCCAATAATTTATTATAGGCTAAAGAAGATATTTTACAACAAATCACTACTTGAAACCCCTCATTAGTACTCAGTCCTATTAGGCCTGTGCACACCAAAAATTTGCCTTTCAATACCGAAGCTTAAAATCACTTAAGACACTCAAAAATGATCAAAAAATTGAATATATAGAGTATATATTACCTTATTTTCATCATCATAATTTTTAAACACTTTAACTTAGGGCAAAAAAGTCTTAAACTCATCTCTTTAGTATGCTCACTTAGATCTGCCAGGACTATCAAAAGCCAGTCATGAAACTAATGACATATAACACATAAAAAGACACTTTAAATGATTATAAAAACATTAAAAATATTATATAACATATTAGTAACAACATAAATCATAAAAAACATAATATCTAATATCAAACATTGGTCTTGTAGACCAAGCCCCTGAGTTTATCTCACATAGTCTTGTTTGAACTAGACAAGTCATTTTGGATTTAAATTTTAAACCTATAAAAATATTTTAAAAAGAATTAATAGGAATTTAAAGTAAAAAAATAATCACCATATTAATTATACACTTAAAATTATGGCATAGAGCCTCAAACTCATCACTATAAATTGCTAACTCAGAATTGCCAGTTTTTCTTTAAAGACTAGTCATGGTGACTTTAAACTCCAAAACTTGTGTAGAAACATTAAAATACTCCTAATTAATTTAAAATATTATATGAAATATCCATACCATATTAAAAATAAAAAAAATCATATGTTCTAATGGCAACTATTGGTCATACAAATCAGTTTATTGACCTCATTATACACAAACCTCACTGAGTCAGACAAGTCATTTTGGCTTCATCAATTTCACCCATATACCTGACTTACAAGCTATATAAAAAGAATTAATAGGAAATAATAGTACCAAAAAACATCTTAATTTAATTTTTTTCATCACTCTATCATGATAACACATTCCTATTCATCTTCTCATTGTTGCCTGGGTTTTTCATTGTTTGTACCATTTGGTTTGTTAATGACTGGCTAACTTGGATGACAAATTTAACACACTTTAGTGATATAAAATGTCTATAAAAATTCATATACATAAAAAAATAGTCTCTACCTTATTCTTCCATCCATTTTCTTACTATTTCTAATGCACCTTTTGATTTTTATAACAACTTCTTTAGAAATAAGCCTATAACTCAACATTTTCTCTCTCCTATCTCTAACCAATACCACCTAGAGGTACCTGGGAGAGTCCAATATAAAATACAATAGATTACCTAAGAATAAAAATCCATTTTGGACACTTTTTATCAACATCTTCAACATTGAATCCTTATTAGGGTTCTAAGAGGGTTTAAACTTGTTTCCACTCTTAACGATCATTCATAAAGCATATCCCCTCATTCCAAAAACTAATGCTTATAGTTTTGAGATAGGAACCTTTCACATATACCATTAAATACTTATGTTCTCATGAATTTTTTTATGAGATAATGAGTTCAAGAAAATCTTTCTTGAGTTAAGAACCATTCATTTTGAGCACTCGAGAGACCTCTTAACAAATTTTCATGTCTTATCCTTCAAACTATGACCTAAAAATGCATGAACAAACTTTAAAAAACATACCTCACCTCTAAAAATTATTACATGAGATTTAAAAAACCTTTAAATATGATCATGACCCCTCATTATTCCACACTCTCTCTCTCTCTTTGCTCTATAGACCTTGAATTGCAAACCACATTAGGCCTTAAAATTAAGCTTCATGCCTCTTTCCATGCACTCTCCACTTCACTCAAATAATCAAGAAACCTATGTCATGATTAAAAAATGCAATAAATCCTTAAAATTCCTTGATAATAGATCACTATACCTAATTAATCTAGGTAGGGTCTAAGATAGGTCTAGATACAGACCTAGACTGAAGGTCCTACCCATGTAGGCTCATATTGAAACTATCATGAGTGTTATAATGCCTCATATACATGCTAAAATAATCTCATAAAACCACTCATGCCTTTGTGCACTTATATCACCAAGCCACCATACTCAAATCTTATCATAATGTCTCTTCATGCCATGACTAGTGATCTGGGCAACAATTTAGATGACAATTCGGGTGAGGGGTCCACCTCAATTAATGACAGAACTTTCGAGAACCATAACTTTTACACTGTAGCTCCAATTGACTCACCGTTTGAACCATTAGAAAGATAATAATGAGGGAAATTCCATGAGATGGAATTGAGATCTGATAAATGAATTTTTACCCCCTAAAACCCAATAGAAGTACCCCAAATTTTAATTTTAATAGTGCAGTCTAAAAAATAGTAAGTTTCTAAAAATAGTAATTCCTCAAATTCTGTATTGTTTTAAATCATGGAAGTCAAACCAAATAATATACCTTGAGATTGGTGACCTTCCACATCCTTCTCACACCTTCAAAACATGTATAAATTAAAATGTAACTCAAAATGGAAATCAGACATCTCTTCTCAGAGATAGGCATATGTTTGGGTCTGCAATTTTGATCAATAAAATATCTCTTTTTAGAGATAGCATTATTTGAATTGTGTTGTTCTTATTTTTGAATTATATTTCAACCAAATTTTTTAATTTTTGGAATAGTGGTATCAGAGTGGTTTGTCTTTAGAGTGTATGATTCCAAGGATGAGGTCAAATTATAGGAAGCTTGGGTGGAAAATAAAACCAACAGACTATCCACCTATTCGCTTCAAATGACTTCAAATGGTAGACAACACTGAGACATCTGATTCTTTAAAGGAAATGGTGAATGAAGCCCTCCAATATTAGTAAGTGCATATGCTACAATAATTTTCTCAAATTATCCAACAAATCTCAATGGGAAATTTTGGCTCCTCATCCGCACCCACACATCCTTTCAGTGCCCCAACACCCTTCAAGGTTCAGGTGAATTTTGATATCCCTACATTTGAAGGCAAAATCAATGCTGATGTAGTAGAAAATTGGTTGGATCAATTGTCATCTTATTTTTATGTAAATAAATTCATCGATAAAGAGAAGATTAATTTTGCTATTCTGAAAGCATCATTACCTGTCAAAAATTTGTGGGAAGTGTACAAAAAGAGATTTAGTGCAGATGATATTGGCCTTGAGATAGAACCTATATGGGATGATTTCATATAAGCTATAAAGGAATAATACTACCCCATTGGAGTATATGATGATCTATATATAGAGTGGTAATAACTTTGCCAAGGTAAGGAATAGTCTGTTTAAGATTACACTGACATTTTTCATTCTCTATCTATGAGATTGGGCATCTAAGAAAGTGAGAAACATAAGGTTCTCAAATATCATGGTAGGCTACAATGGTACATATGAGGAGAAATGGAACTCTTCAATTTCAAAACCATCATTGAGGCATACAAGTTCCAGTGAAGATTGAGCAGAAGCATGGAAGAATGAATATAAAGAATCAGTCTTCAAAATGGAAAAGTAACAAAGAAGGTCAAACATGAGGCCAAAATTGGAAGCAAAAGGAAGGAAAGACTGGGAAGTGGTGTGATTATCATAAATCTATAACTCACTCCAAAGAAGAATGTCGAGCCATCAAGTCACTACGTTCTGAGTCATAATCCTCAACATTTACTGCTCTACCTCATACAGAGCCTGAGTCAAAGAGGTTGAAGAAGAAATTGTAGATACTAATCATGAAGCCATTGTTGCTTCATCACAGACCCATGATGAGATGCTAGATGACAAGGAAAGGTTGTTTCACTCTAAGTTATGGGTGAAAGGTAAGCCTATGTATTTCATTCTTGATAGTGGACTTAAAAGAATTTAATCTCTACTAATGTTGTGAAAAGCCTAAATCTATCCATGAAGATTCACCCAAAGCCATACAGTATTGGATGGTTGAGTCTAGGGAGAAACCTCTATGTCACCCACCAATGTCTTCTCTCATATGCAATAAAACCTTTCCAAGATGAGGTCTTATGTGATGTGGTCAATTTAGATGTTTGTGATGTAATCTTTGGTCAGCCATTCATGTATGATCAACATGGCATCTATGAATCAAGAACTCAAAGGATCACTCTCACTCTTGGAACACAATGCTACAGGGTAGTAGAGGTACCACCTTCTACATCTGTCTCTCTTATTAGTGCCAATAAATTTGTTCTAATGGTGGTGAAGCCACAAGAATCCAAAAGGGCCAATGTTATAGCCCTGACTACACAAAAAACACAATAATAAAAGCAAATAGATACTGATCTGAAGAAGTTCATAGCCTTCCATCCATAGATTGATGGTCAGATAGAAATGGTGAACAATCGAGCCTTGCACAGTTCCATAAATCATAGTCCCTTCCAAGTATGCATCATGAATCAAATCTAAGTACAACTATCACACTTGATGGAAAATATTGATGCAATAGGGACCATTGCTTCTCAATGAGGGAGGAATTATCTAGGAAACAATTCAGATGATAATTTAGGTGATGGGTCCACCCCAATTGATGATAGAACTTTTGGGTGCCATAACTTTTACAATGTATCTCCAATTGACTTTCCTTTTAAACTATTGGAAAGCTAATAATGAGGGGAACATCATGAGATGGCATGGATCTTTGTTTAATGAATTTTGACCCCATAAAATCCAATGAAAGTGCCCCAAATTTTAATTTTAGTAGTGCAATCTGAAATTAGTAAGTTTCTAAAAATAGTAATTCCTCAAATTTTGTATTGCTGTAAATCATGGAAGTCAAACCACTTAATCTCCCTCGAGATTGGTGACCTTCAACATCCTCCTCACACCTTCAAAACATGTATAAATAAAGATGTAATCCAAAATGGAAATCAAGCATCTCTTCTTAGAGATAGGAATATGTTTGGGTCTACAATTTTGATTAATAAAACATCTCTTTTCAGAGATAGCATTATTTGAATTTTGTTGTTCTTATTTTTGAATTATCTTTCAACCAAATATTTTGAGTTTCGGATCAACTAGGCTTAAAATACTTAAGGACTTGACCTTAATGACCTACCTTACAACACTTTTGAAGGTTTATACACCTAATAAAAAAGACCATACAATGAAAAAAAACTTATTAATTTATTAAGATCACAAGATTCACCATGTTACCTACACATACCTTCTCATAAGGTCTAGACTAAGATTTACAAGACACCTTGATGCCTTGACTTGTTCCTTTTATGTCATGACCTTAACAAAACATCAACCAAGTAGATATAAGACACTTTGACCTATACATTAATGTAACCAAAGGACATTAGATACCTTAAAATTCTCTCTTGCCTTAAATTATCATGACCACACTCTTCTCAATATATCATGTCTCATCACATACTGAAAACTAGGCTTACTATGCTTCCTTCACATACTTCACCCTTCCATGATTTGTACCTTGATATCAACCAAAAAAGAAGACAAAGCTCAAAAAAATCACCTTATCACATCAAACTCATGAGATCATACCTCAAATACCACTCATCATGCATATTCACCAAATGTACCTTGACATCAATGAAAACACTTATCAAAATGAACTCAAGAAAGATGAAAAATATGCACTTATAGGCCTATATGATCAACTATGATATGAATCCAAAAAACCCTAGGAATAGGTGTGGGGGGTTTGAAGACACTTAGAAGAGTGGATAGAGAAGAAAAATAATTAAAATATGTTTGGAAGGATATCACAAAACTCTTGGGGTGTTTCTAATCCAAAGCACATGTTTTATTTCCTTTTCATGCAAATTTTATTCTCTTGACCTCCCAGAATGTAATATTTTGGATTGAAGAGAAAATTTATTCAAATTATAACACCAAGTATTAGGTGCATGTGGATCTTAGTTCCTAGGGAGAGTTGATGAGGGTTGTATACTTGATTTTCTTGACATTAGTTTTGTAGTTGAAGACCTTAGGTCTATGAACAATCGTTAAGAGATAATGCATATCTAGACATACCTAAACCAATCCTAATGACCTGATGGAGGAAATATTGATAAATTTCCACTAAAATTAATTTAATTATCTTGAGAGACTCTTGAAACATCTTGTGGACTTTGAGAAGGTCCTACTCATGGCATTGGTTTGTATGGATAGCTGTATAAATGTATCATAACCCTATTTTTTTCAAGATTTAGTGATGAATCCAAGGCATAGAGATATATGAATAGTTTAAAATCATTAAATATGATGGTGTGAAGTTTTTAACACTCTCTTAGGTCATAAAATACTCTTATTTCCTCTTGAAAATGCTCTTACAGACCTGGACTAAAGAAGTAGTCTAAAAGTGTTAGTGAAAGGTGACCTAGTCACCTAAATGAGATAGAGTTAAAAATGTACATTATTTTAAATGAATAATTCATGGTTTAATATTATTTTATAGACCTAAAAAATTCCCACTTACTGATTTATAATATTATATACAAGTCTATACAAGCAACTAACACCAAGTGACTAGGCCTAGTTGCCTAGTAGGCTTATTTAGTCAACAAGAGAAGATGTTTATTGGAATAGAGGGATAATAAAGGAGTAAATTAAGTTTAATAAACACCATTATAAATACCTCATAGAGGTGATTAGTCACATTTCATATGAATTATGGAGGATGCGACAATTTTTCAAGCTTTATTGATAGGCAAGAGAGAGGTAGGCTACTTAATGCTTCATGGTGGCCAAGACGGACCACATTTATACCTTTATAACTATAAAAAAAGATAGTTATTTTAAAATTTTTGCATGATCACACTCTAAATGGGGTAAACCAAAATTGAGGGAACCTACACTAGACCATTTCCTATGCCATACTCTCATTGAAGGCCATCATGCAGTCAAGGCAACACATGGAGAGATCATGGAGTCATTATTAATGATTATAACTATAGATTGAGTGAATGAGGGTCATCATGACCTACTATCCACACTTACACTCTATTTTATCCTCTCTTTCCCTTCTATTGTTCTATTAATTGAGGTAAAAGGGCCATTGTAGGCATCCCTCGATTGGGTATGAAGAAAATTTACCCAAATTGTATCTTATAACCTTTTGAATCAATAAGAGGACTAATTCATATTCTATATGTTATCTTAGTGTGTTTTATACTAGTTTATTTGCATAAGTGTTGACTTTTATCTTCCTTTTTAGGTCCTTTTTCTCACCTAGTTTCTAAGATACAGTCTTAAATAGGTTATATGATGTGTGAAAATGCTAGTGATTGTGATTGAATTACAATTTGATTCATAGTGTCTTGAATTAGACATATCATCCATAAAATTAAATTTAAAACCATCTACCATAACCTTCATGTGAAGTACTAATGCTTAGTAGTCTCTTAAAGAGAGTGGTCTAGTCACTAGTCCTTGTTTGAATCACAAGTGTTGTTTAAGGTTCAATTAGAGTGGATAAGAAATTATTGGTGCATCACCTCCCTTAGCTTAGGTTTTATTTCATGCATCTTTTTATCTCTTTTCATCATCAAGTTATTATATTTTAGGAATTGATCCATAATTGATGCACCATGGGAGCTAGCCCCAAAATGAGAGGTTCACATCATCAAAAAGGCTACCCACAGCTAGAGGTGATCCCATTGTATCAACTAGATGAGGTGGGTCTAAAACACCTCTACCTCAAAGGTGAAATCTAGAATGAAAATAAGCCCTTATAGAGCATGGTGCAGTAGAGATATATAAGATCAATGGTTTTCTTAAGATAGGTGGTGATAGGACTAAAGGCTTCACTAGATATTACTTTAGATTATCAAATGCCTTTTGACATTCCAAGTTACAATCAGACTGAGCTCCTTTATTTAAGAGATAAGTGAAGGGATGAAATTTATCTTCCAACTGAGATATGAATTAATGAATGGACTATAATTTCCCTTAAAGGATCATTAATTGCTTCATATTCTTAGGGGGAGGCATTTCAATAATATCTTTCACTTTAGCAGGGTCTACCTCAATGCCTCATCTAGATACTATGAATGCCAAGAGTTTGCTTGAAGTGAATCCAAATACACATTTATTGGGATATAATTTAACTTTATATTTCATGCACCTCTCAAAAATACATCTGAGTACTATCAACCATTCTTCACAGAGCTTGGACTTTCTTAGGATGTTGTCTACATAATATTTCGTAATATTGTGCATCATGTCATGAAACATGATTGTCATGACCCTTTGGTAAGTGGATCCTACATTTTTTAGGAAAAATATCATAACTTGGTAGCATAAGGTCCCCCATGGAGTGATAAATATAGTTTTATGTTGATATTCGAGAGTAATTTTGATTTGATTATAGCTAGAAAAACCATCCATAAGGGAAATCATTTCATATGCTACATTAGAATCCATGATCTTATAAATATTGGGTAGAGAAAAGTCATCTTTGAAACATACCTTATTTATATCTTAGAATTTTGTATAAATTCATATCCCTCCTTGTGGTTTAGCAACAAAAATGATATTGAATATCCACTTAGAGTAGTCAATGGGCTAAATGAATCTATCTTTTAAGAATTTTGTAGCCTTTCCTTGACCAATAATGCAACCTTAGGGTGCATATTATGAAGATTATATTTAACTAGTTTGGAATTTTCATGGACCACTAAGTAATGTATCACCAAGGTAGGATCTAAATGAGGCATGTCAGAATAACTCCATGCAAATACATCTATAAATTCCTTAATAAGCTCAATGAGAATTTGATGTTCCTTAGATGTGAGAATTGCCCCAAGATTGATAATTCTAGGATTTTCATATATTATGATATTTACTTATATGAACTCCTCTTTGAGATAAGGTGACTGATATTTAAGGTAGGCTAGGGTTGTGGTAATTATTTCCCTAAAGCAAATTCATTTAGAAGCTTTGTATCTAGCTCTTAATAAGACTCTTGTTCACCAGGGCTTGAATGGATTTCTTCTATAGTTAGAGAGGGATCATTTTCATCATATTATTCTTCTTTTATTTGATTCAACAACTCCTATTTCTCTCCAAAATAGGTAGACTCATTTAAATGTATAGTGAATCCTCTCTTGTGGTCTCCTTATGGCATAAAATATCAAGCTATCAAATGCTCAATAATGGCCACATCATTTTGGAATATATCAAATTATGGCTCATTCTTCTAATCCTAGTTTATAATTTGAGGGTAGTAAAGGGAGATATTGATGGTGTAAATGATGGTGTTAGAGAAGAGGTTTTTGTTAGCCATATCTTCATAGAGTCTATATATAAAACATGTCTTGACTTATTCATCAGAAGTAGAATTTTTAAGAGTCAAAAAAGTATCTTTAGTGATAGTTTTTAGGTCAGTTCCTAGTGGTTTTTACCCTAGGCTAAGATTATGAGGATGTTATTAAACCCTGATAGGTTCCAACATGCCTTGTTCTTCTCGACCTGGTCCTTTGCCCTTATAATTCATGTTTTGAAGCATCTTCTGAAGTCAATGATATATTTGCCTATGAAAGTCTAGGGCCTTATCTTCATGAATGCACCAAGAATAATTAAGTTCTTCAAAATATTCATCTAATAACATCCCTACACTTTTAAATTTCATTGACCCAAATTGATAGATAATAGTTTTATCTTACCTCATAGCTAGGTACCTATAGCTAAATGGGGATAATGGAAGGTTATTGACACAAAGAGTTTTGTATTCATATTCCCCAAAACCCTTGGAAATGATTTTGAGATGAGTAATATCTATGGATTTAGATGAAGTGGGTGATAGATTATTAGGGTGGACATATTTCATAGCTTCAAGATTATAAGAGGAACTTTGGGTACTAGGGTAATAACAAGTTAGATTGGATTGTTCTATTTGACAACTATGAAAATGTTCAATTTTCCCCAAGATTGTAACCTTAATTATGGAATGTAGGAATTTGAGATATTGGTGGAGGATGGATCATACCACTCTCATCTAGTGGATCCAAGGACATCCCAAAAGTATATTATAGGGGAGATACACATCTGCTACATGAATTAAGGTTTGGTGGACTATGGGACCCAAAACTATAAGAAGATATATTATGCCAGTAAATGGCCTTTCATTATCATCATATGCCTTAATAAATATTAGAGTGGGCCCTAATGAAGATTAAAAATACCCTAAATTCTTAAGAAAGTCAAGGTTACACAAATTAAGGCATGATCCTTTATCTATAAGCACCCATGGGATTTTGTGATTGGCGATGGAGATCTCAATGAATAATGGATAACTATGATAAGGGACTATGGATGGCATATCCTAGGCATTGGAGGTGATTTTTTGTGAAGGAGATAAATGGCCCACCAAGGCTTTAAATTGACTAATGTTCATATCCCTAAGAACTTTTAATTCATTCAAGAATTGATTTAGTATCTCTTAATACATAAACATATTGAGAAGATACATAAGAGAGCTTTGGGTAGGGGTCTTCTTGAGATGCTGAATGATATCATATGATTTATTAGAATAATTTGAGACTTTATTTGGGATAGTGACTTTTTGAGATGAGGATGTAGGTGGGTCCTTTAGAGGTGCTCTTGGAACTATGACTTTGCCACATCATGCAGTGATTACATAATCAACTATTACCCTATTAATTTTGAGGATGGGAAATGGTGGATGTGTGGGCTCTTAGGGGCCTCAAATTTTGATGTCATTAATATAATGGTATGGGATGGAGTGATAATAAATTTTATTAGAGGTGGAAGCTTAACCTTGATCCCTCAGTGGTTTATTCTACCTCTGATCATGCTTAGGTAATAGGTCTTGATATATACCCAATTATTTATTTTTACATTGATTTATTGGACTCTTCCCTTCAAATTATATTTTTACTTTTTCTATTAAGTCTTGAATGAAGTGTCTTAATTTCACACATTTCTCAGTGCTATGCCTTTTAACTCGGTGGTATTGGAAAAATTCATCTTCTCGATACTAGTCAAGGCATGGATTTTTATAATCCAATGGTTGAATTTCTAAGAGAGTGATCATATTAGCAATAATTAATTATTACATGACCATTTTCACAATCACACCAAGACTATTTATATGCCTTTTTCCTATTCTAGGCTTTGGTTTCCCTCTTGGTAAAATTATACTAGAGATATTTTACTTTTTGGTAGTGGGGGGAGATTTTTACACTATTAGTACATGCTTTGAGTTAGTGACACCATCCCCTACTACATTTTTATTTTTACTGAAGACTTTAGGTTTACCTGAGAAAGTATTATCTTGACTTTAACCTTGTTTATTTCAGGTATATAATTTGATTGTCCTCCTTCCAATGAGTGTTTTTTCAATCTAAATATCC
Source organism: Torreya grandis (assembly GCA_037957365.1). Lineage (NCBI taxonomy): Eukaryota > Viridiplantae > Streptophyta > Pinopsida > Cupressales > Taxaceae > Torreya > Torreya grandis. Next base: position 359,559 of record JARHVA010001787.1, read on the forward strand.
TTCTCTATAATTTCATCAAAGGATTTAGCACAAATAAATTTCAATTTATATTTTAATTCAACATTCATATTATTAATAAATATCTTGGCTATCTCTTTTTCAGGGACTGTACAATGGAATCAGTTAGGAAGGCTTCTCCACCATTATAAAAATTATGTTAGGCTCTCCCTATTTCTGTATTTAGTGTTGTATATATCAATTATGGAGATGTCATTTTCTATATTAAAGGATAAATGTCTCAATTTCTTTTAGTTCTTCAAAATTAGTAATGGACCTTTTTGGTAGATACATGAACCATTCAAGTGCAGGTCCTATGAGACTTTTGGGGAAGAGTCTAAGTAGATAATTATCATTATACATGACCTTATAACATACCACATAGACCTCCTAAACATGATTACATGGATCCCCTCTCCCTTTATATTTGTTGAAATTTATAATCTCAAAGTGTCTTGGGAAAGGTATTTTCAAAATGCTCATATCCAATGGGGATGTGTAAAAGTCTTCATATATATATATATATATATATATATATATATATATATATATATATATATATATATGTCATTTCTTGAGTGTGATGGTCAATCTACTGAAGATTTTCTTTCATCATCTTCAACTTATTAGAAAATGAAGGATCCATTAAGGGATTAGAGGTATGTGTTTGGATTGTTTTTTGTCTTGGAAAGTCAAGATTAGTGTTTCTAATGGTTCATCTTGGTGATGTATATCTTTTATTTTTAGCATAGAATTAAGATGTGAGGGAATTAATTTATTAGGTAAATTAATTTAGGCAATTCTCTAGGGTGGATATCCTCCTTTTAGCCTCAATGAATTTGCTTTGAGGGGGATCTTATTCTTCCTCTAATTCTTGTTCATGATCTACAAGGTTGGGTTCCCCTATTCTTGGTTAGTTTTATTTGGATGAGGTGGATTTTTGGGTCTAGATGATGGACATATGAGGTGTTGTAAGAGATTAGGATTAAATGTAAGGGTAGTTTTCCCCCCATTCTAATAACTTGGAAAATAATTTGGTCATGATTTTCATATATATATATGTATATATATATATATATATATATATATATATATATATATATATATATTCATTAAATTATGCTCTGGCATCATCACTGTTAAAGAAGTCATTAGTGAGCCATTCATCCTCTCCAAGAGTGTGCATATCACCATGAATTTCTTCATTATCCCTACTTTGTTCACCTAGGGTCATAAAGACATTATTTTCTTGGTTTGATCCTTTTCCCATTCTTAGAATTTGGGCATGAATTTTGATGGGCATGGTGGATAGTGTAGGGTGATTAAGTGTTGTTTTGATGTAGGACAAAAAGGAACATGTCTTTAAACACTAGACTTATCCTAAATATTAGACTAGAGTGGTCAATAAATGTGAGATGGATGTGGTAAGATTTAGATTTTGAGATTGAAGACTAAAATGGTCAAATATTACCAAGGTAACAACCCTATAAGAGGCTTAATCTAGTAAGGAGACTGAGGGATGAGATAACTGAATGTATTTTCACACTAGTAAGATGATGATTGGATGGGTGTTAGGCATGAATAGGAAAGATGATAAGATGATGGGGTACTAGACAAGACCTAATAATGTTGTAGACTTGGATAATGTTTAATTAAGGTGGAATGGATCAAATGATGAATAAGATTAAGAGTGATAGGTGACCACTATATTTTAGTTCCAAGATGAAATATAGTACTCAAGAGTGTGGATGATGGTATGAAGATGATTTTGGTTTAGTTTTAGTGTTAAGATGGGGTGTGTCCTAAAATGTCTCTAGGTATTTTGGTGATAAAGGGTTAAGGCTGACTTGACTCACAAATAATCTAGGTCTGAGTACAACATGTATACAATCAAGCCAAATCATAAGCCCTAATATTAGTCAAAAAAAGAGTGTGTAACCCAATGACTACACCATTTAATGGATTTGTAGGTGAGGATATAGACTGATGACCCATTACAGAATCTACCAAACCATATCAACCCTATTTACACTTAAAAGTCACTTGGGATTTGATCTTGACTTTGGAAACAAGTTGCCTATTATATCTGATAGGTCCTAAGCTAGGTTTACACAAGGTGTCTAGGGGCATCCCTGATATACACAAGGTACATGGGTCCTAAATTCATCTAATTCCTAGTTTACATAATTAACTAAGAATAAAATGGTACATAATACATAGTGGCTAAATTTAGGTGTCTATAATTTACCCCTATTTGGGAAGATGTTTTAAGATATAATCATAGTAACATATTTTCAAAAAATAAAATGGTTCTTTATGCTTATGAATACAATGGTAATGATTGAAATGTAACTACCCCCTCGAGGGAGTGGTTGGAAAGTGGGGTGACAAATGGTCCCTTGAAATAAATAAGCAAAATGAGGGGACCAAACAAATGAAGATGATGGGGTGACAACACAATAATTTACCTAAAGTTAAGCAAAATCACTGAGAAATGCAAGTGTGATGGTATACAATGGTTTACCCAAAGTTGGTTATAATCATTTTACCTCAATTATGGAAACATGACATGATAATAGAATGATTTACCCTAGAAGGTGATATAATCATTGAGAAGATGGAGTTGCCCCAGTTAGGATAGATAAACAAGAAAGTAAAATTGGTGATAACATAATGATTTGCCCCAATAGGTGATATAATCATTGAGAATGCATGTGGGATGGTGTATAGTATTGATGTAGTATACCCTGATGATGAAAACATAATTGATGGTTGATGATTGATAAGTTGATACAAAGGATAAAGATGAATTAGGAAAACCTGCTAGCAGGGAGATGCTCATCTAAACTAACAAAGGTTGAAAGTCTTTCATTATTGAATTAATCTATTTGGAATATGATTGGGTATTGGATTAGGATTGTTGTTAATGTTGGTATCAAGGAGATGATGATGCTACATTGATGTTGTAGACCTTTCAAAGATAATTTTTGCTATGACATTTGATGTTAAGCCTCATGATAGAACACCATGGGGGATTCACCAAAATATGCATAAAGACTGACTCTTGATATCTAATACTCAATGGAAAATAATTTCACTAATGATAAAAACCATGAAAATGTAGACATTTGAATATGGATAGATTCAAGAAAAATGTGAAAGGAATCACCTAATGAACATGCATAGATTGAATCATGGCCATAGTGCTAAAATCAAACAAATAGACACACAAACAAACAAACAAATAGACAAACAAAGAAACAAACAAGACAAATAAAGAAATAAATAAGACAAACAAAGAAACAAACAAGTGTTAGTCTCTATGTTAGTATAAATAACATGACAAACATTACCCCTAAAAACTAGGTGACATCTAAACAAACAAACAAGATGGGGGAATAGAAGAAAATGAAGGGGATGGTTGAGCTGTCTCCATATGTGCTAGGCAAGTGGACTCTACCTACATAAGTCCATGTATATTACAATCCAATAAAAATTTAGATCAAATGTAGTTCTCCCAAGAAATGAGAAGAAAATGATGATTAATAAAAGACATGATGGATGTGATAGAAGAATATGGATGAATTCAAAAATGGTGATAGCATAAGAAAAAAGGCCCAAAAGGATGGAGAAACTAAAGAACAAGTGATTTTCTTGTGACTTAGTGAGGGTTCCCAGAATCCTTAAGGCAAAGAAGTGGTCAATGTTTTTGGTTTTTTATAAATAATTAATAAATGTTTTTGGAATTTTCAAAGCATCTCAACTTAATAAAAAATGACAAGACACTAAAATGGTCTAAGCTCACAAAATAATGAGAGCATTATAACCTAAAATGATACTCGTAAAATGGTGAGAGCATGAGAACTTGAAATGATGCTCATAAAATGATGAGAGTATGGATACTAAGAGACTGAACTAAACTCAACATGAATTAAACATGACCCACATAGTCCCAAAATGGCTTTATCTCATAGTCATTCACCTCACAGTAGAGGAACTTGACTAGTGTAATTTCCAATTCAAACAAAATAGCCACAATTGGTATTATGGCATAGTATGGCATAGGAGTGGATAGGTGATATGTCAAGGCACAATAAACAAATCTTGCCCCTAATTTTTCCATAGGTGGTTATAACTAGGATACAACTGATAGATCAATGATACCAATTTTTCTCTAGTAGGTGATATAATTAGTATCAAGATTGGTGAACACAGATTTGCCCTAGCAGATGATATAATCAAGCTCACATAAATAAACTTGATAAGAAAGGAATAAGAAATGAAGGATGTAACTACCAATAAATCTATCATATTGCTCCAAAATACTACCTTTGTCTAAAGTGATTGATAAAAAGTTTTGAAATTGGTCTAATTTTGTATGATAGAAATGTGAAATCAATGGATGAAACAAGGTCAAAAAGGCTAGGTTGATAGGATTCAAAACATGTTTGGTCGAGTAGGAAAGGAATGGTTAGACGGTCTAGTTAGAATGTCAAAATGAGAGTTTGGTAGAACAAATAGTTTGATAATGGTATAAATAAGAATATTGATAATATGGTACAACTTGAAATGGTCCTTATAGACAATATATCAAGTTACTCAAGTATAGTACTACTTGAGATGAATAATGTTCATCAGCATATCAAGTTTATTGCCATCTGGTGTGGTAAGCCTATATTATCTAGTACCATAGTCTACAGTGATGATGAAAGGACCCACCCAATTGGGCTTGAACTTTCCTTTATGTTTATTTTCAGCCGTGGTATTCTTTTGGTTCTCTTTTAGGACAAGATCACCAAGTTCAAATGTTCTATGTTTTACACGCTGATTATATTGACCCCAAATTTTATTTTGATAGGCATGCAGATTATTCACAACAATTATACATTTCTCATCAAGTAAATCTAGCTTTTGTAGGTGAGCTACTTGATAGTCATTATCATCAAGAACATGTTTAAATTATCTATGTAATGAAGGCAACTCAACCTCAATAAGAAATATGGCTTCAGTGCCATAAAAAAGTGAGTATGGAGTGGCTCCTATGTGTGTGCAATAATTGGTATGGTATGCCCAAAGGGCATGGAATATCTGAAGGTGCAAATCTTGACCAGTATCATTGATAATAGTTTTGAGTATATTGACAATGGTTTTATTTGATGCTTCAACTTGACCATTTCCTTGAGGGTAATATGCTATTGAAAAGTGTTGTGTGATCTTATATTCCACACATAACTTGTCAACATACTTATTATTAAATGATCTTCCATTATCAAATATAATATCAAAAGGGATACCATAGTGGTAGATGAGATGGTTAAAGATGAATTTATAAATTTGCTTTCCAGTCACATAAGTGAGGAGTATAACTTTGACCCACTTAGTGAAATATTCAGTGGTGGTGAGAATGTGTTTATGGCCATTTGATGAGGAGGGGTTTATCTTTCCAATGAGGTCAAGGCCCCATGTAGAAAATGGCCATGGTGTTAGCATTGGTTTTAAGGTCTTGGTAGGTGCATGAATAAAATTAGTATGCCATTGACACTTGTCACATTTCTTGGCATATGCGGCTACATATGCATCCATTAACGACTAATAGTAACTAGTGCATAAGATATTTTTGGATAAGACTACCCCATTGATGTGGGTTACACATACTCCTTCATGAACTTCTTGTAATGCTAGTATAGATTTTACCAAAGGTAAACAATGAAGCAAAGTTCCATTAAAACTATGATAGTATAGGGTTGGTCTGAGTAGGGTGTAACGTTGGGAATTATGGATGAAATTTTTGGTTTATTTTTGGGATAAGTCTAGTGGGAGGATTTTCTCATGTAAATAGGCATATAGGTTGGAGTACCAATTAGAGCTGGGACCAATAACATCACATATCATTATAACAGTTAAAGGTTCATGACCTAGTGTTGCTAGATTTTTTATAAGAAATTGATACTCACTAGTTGTGTTTACATGATGAATCAATGATCTAATTTAGCCATGGCATATGATGTTCTATTTCTTGCTCTTGGTATATGCTCAAATTGAATGTAGATGATCTAGTGTTTGAGAGTTTCAACCATTTCCTTGTATGGAACTAGTTTGTCATCTTTAGTTTAGATCTGGTTTGTAACCTAATTGATGATTAACTAAAAATCACCATAAACTGTTAGATGACATATGTTCCATTATATTACCCATCAAATCCCTAAAATGAAAAACACATGGGGTTTTTGGTAAGGTATTGGTATAATGGTATTAGAATTGATAGAAGAGAATTGTCCATGAGTCTAATTATAAAACATGTTGGAAGGCTCTCTATCTATATTTTGTAAGTTTTCATACCCTACCTTTGTAGTTCTATTGGTATCATATGTTGATAGCTTTATGATGTGATAAGTTTGTTGTTGAGTACTTTCTATAACTGATGGTATGTTAGATAAGTATTGGGCCATTATCTCTTGATCTTGCTCTATATATGGATGTGTACTAACCAAGTAGTCGGCCAAAAGATCTTGAATTTTTACCCTTGGTTTAATATTTTTGGGTGTATAAGAATCTATTTCCCAAATGACATTGTCTTCAGTACGATTTTCCACAAAGTCCCCTTGTGTGAAAGGATTTTCATATCTAGAATTGTACATAGCTCCACTACGTGTATAGTGAGCCATATTCAAATTAAATGACAAATATTTCATAAAATAAGGGATTAAGGTTCCATAAACTCTAGAAAAGTTATGCCTTTTGGAAAGATAAAGGGTTTAAATGTGATCTAGCTTGGTTAAAGGTGGAGCTGAATGTCCAAAAATTCTATGTAAAGACTTGATAAAAAATGTATCATTTAAAAATAAATGTTAAGTTCCTAATACACAAAAATTCATGCAAAATGACCTAAAAATCAAACTACCAAACTCTAATCTTGAAATGTGTTCCAACTAGGTCTAAGCTACTAAAGGGAAAAGTTGCTAGGTCTTTTGTCTAAATGTGGAGTCAAAGTCTAGGCTCAAACAGGATATTCGAGGACTAAAATCCAAATAGTGGAAAAATCTCAACTTAAAAAGGATGATATTTATCTAACAAACTTGGAATAGTTTAACATAGACAAGGTACATGACTCTAGGCATAAAACATGATCTGATTGGTATAAGATGCTAAACAAGAAAATTTTGAAGATAAACTGATTTGACCAAAATAAAAGCACAAAAAAATATAATTTTCCAAATTTGAGTGACAAATTAACCCCCAAGTTACATAATCCAAAAGAGGAAGATCTATGTATCAACTCCAAGAATTGAGGTCTAAATCAAAATCAACCAATATTTGAATTTTAACTTGTAATAGTTAATCAAGGACTCAACTAAGGATAAACTATAAATTTGATGACAAAGAGATAGAAACAATTGAACAACGTGACCATGCTAATCCAAGATTCAACAAGTCTCAAGTGATTGGTTGAAAACAAATGATAATGAAAATGCAAGATGAAATAAGACAAGTCTTTTGAAACAAAATACGTAGCCTAATGGCATTAACACTGTGAAAAGATGATGTGAAAAATGTTTTATGTTTCAAGACTTAAAAGGCACAATATTTTTAAATGATTTGGGCAGCATAATGGTACCCTCCTTAATCAAGTGTTATTCTCAATGTTTTGACATAAAAAGAGAATGTTTGCTAAGTTAAATCAAAGTGTCATACAGATGGCATAATTCCTCCTCAAAAAATGAAGTGATGTAGATGCATGACTTGTTAAATTACATGGTTTGAACAATACAAATTTTAGTCTAACACACCAAGCAAAAATGACTAAAATACACTAAGTATAATTTTCTAAATCCTAGCAAGGGTATGACAATGTGGGGTTGACTAAACTAATTATTTTATGAACATTCTAGATGGATCAATTATACAATGAATTTTATGACAAATGATGCAAAAAAAATGCACTTTAATTGGGTTTCCGTGGCACTTGGATTATCAAAAAAAGGTCTTGCCCTTTTTTCAACCACTAAATTCATCACTTACTCAGTGTAATGTGATGTCCAATATATAAATACATCATGTGTGCAACTCTAACACTAGAAGGTGGTTTAACCACTTAAACCTTTGATCTTAGTGGGAGTGGTTGAATTTAGTGCTGGGAGATGAAACCCCATGTCTAAGCTTCCCTAAAGAACTTGTGGGAGGTAATGAAGTCCTCCTCTCAAGCCAAGATGCATGAAATAAATGATATAATAGAAAGACTTTATGGTCACCTCAAAATCACCCAATACTATTATAAGTTTTTGGGGAGGCATATAAATGACATTATTTCCATGCCTTGGACTAGGCTCAAAGTGTGATGAGATGGTACTTTTGATCTTAAAAGTTCTGTAAAGGGGATGGATGAGAGAGCATACACGTACGTCTCTTTTCACAAAAACACACAATCAATAAGCAAGTTTGAAAATAATGAAAGTAAAGTTAATTTCATTACACCAAATTGAATGTGTTTGATTACATTATTTACTAATCCCTTGGCTTTAAGTTGTGCAAATGGAAATAATTACAAACCACCCAAAAATAAGTTGGTGCTTTTGATCCCAAAAGTTCCTTAAAGGGGACAGATGGGAGAGCATACACATACAACTCCCTATTTTAAAAAAAGATTAGACTAAACATATAATGAAAATAACTTATTAAAAAACTTTGAAGTGTACTCAATTTTATAGCACTAAACAAAATGTGTAGTGTTCTTTTAGCCCCTTGGCTTTAAGTTGTGAACTTTGAAAGAAACCACAAAAACTTAACCAATAAAACACCCTAAAAAGTTTTTTTAAACAAAAAAATGAAGGATACCTATTTATTTTTAGACATACAAATGAAGTGTGAAAATACTAATTTATATTTAAATGGTTTTATCCAAATAGGTCCTACAAAGAAATGGTCAAAACTTCATTTAGCTTTGAAGCTTATTTATCAAATGAGACAAGCAACTTTGAAGGGTTAAATCTATCAACCTGAAGGCAAAACCCACAAAAAATTAACATGTTACCTTAGGAAAATTTTATAAAAAAATTAAAAAAAAAAAAAAAAAAAAAAAAAAAAAAACATAAAAGAAATAAAATAAACTTATGAAACATGAAAACAAGTTAGAAAGAAAAAAACAAGGAAACTGAACACAAAAATCATAAAAACCTACAGTCAATAATTTAGACATATATTTAAAACTAAACATCCATTTATCACTAAATTTTTTGAGGTTATTTATAGGTCAAGGTCATACCTCTATAAAATATTTCAGGTCAAAATAATGAATAAAAAAAATATGATCTCTGTACTAACTATTTTTTACTAGAAAATTTAAAAATAGAAAGTGATAGTCACTAAAAGAACTATAACTTCTAAAATATAAAGATTTTTTTTTGTAAAATTTTTAGAGAATATCAATGAAATATTTAAATATATTCATAAAAAAATTTAGATAAAATTTTTAAGTAAATAAAAGGTTATGAATTCTTTATTGGTCATTTTTACTCAAAGTAAAAACAACAAAAAAAAAGAATTAAAACTATGAAATACAAAAAAGTTTGTGGGTTACGCTCTCATGAAGATAGTCCCAACGAGCATGTCATTTATGATCAATGAATTTGGAAAAAATAGGATGATTAGTATTGTGTGAGTTCTAAAATGAAATAAACACACTAGCATAACATCTCTAGGCCTAGATCTTAAGGGGAGCTTAATGAACAAACAACAATTGAAAACCCAACTAAAATGCAAAGAATAACAATCTTTACCTTCCTTGAAAGCTCCAAATAATTTTTTCATTTGGATTTCTTGGATTATGCATAATAATTCATCATCAATGACGTATGGCTAACATCATCTCCTCTATGCACCATTGTTGAATGCTTGGCTTGATTGATGGCTTGGCTCAATTTCAACATTATAACAATATGCTTTTAGCTTCATGAATCTATTCCTGCATTATAACTCTAACTTGATTGAGATCCTAAAATGAAGAGCTCTAGGCTTGCTTTTATAGGCTTTCAAATCCCTTGGAATGGGTTAAATTTGACTATGGTTGAGTTTGTTAAGCTGGTTGAGTTTGGCATATTCCTAAGATATTCTATTTAGATATTTTCCAAAAGGGACAACTCACAACTATGATTGAGTTTACTAACTTTGGTTGAGTTTGGCATATTCTTAGAATATTATTTTGGATATTTTCTATTTGAGACAACTCACAAAGGTAAAATGCTCTTAAATTTCCTTTTTAATAATTGATTTAATTGATTTATTAGCTCATGTGTGAACTCAGTTAAGATTTAAAATTGATTTAACTTGCTAATTGATTTTAATTAAGATGTGCAAGTTAATTAATTCTTTTTAGGCATTTGGCCATTTATTTGATTTTGATTAATTTAATGTGTGTATTTTCCTTGTTTAATTGATTTAATAGGCCAAATTGATTTGATACAAGGTTATGAAGCCAAATTTGAGACTAATAGAAATTTTTGGGCTAGATATTCAATGATTGGAAAGAATTGATTTAAAGTCTGATATGAAGCCATTAGCGGCCAAATTCAGGTGTCTACAACTATTACCCTTCATGGATGACCTATATAAGGTCAGCTATTTAGCCTAATGATAGTTGTCCCTGATATTTATGCTCTACCAGAACATAAAGTGTGGTTGAATGCATAGTGATGAAATCCACATCACCAACCCCTAATGACTACACAAGTGTATGAGATGAATTCCATGTCATGTTGCACCCTAAAAAACAAAATGTGTTAACAAATAGGCAAACAAATGTTTATTTAACCAACTAATTAACTATGTGAGAGAAGGACACAAGTAAGCAAATAAAGATATATTCAAAATTTAAATTCTAGACTAAGCCCTGATCCTTTAAAGAAACATGTTAGTAAACTGATATAGGGCCTCCCACTAAGGTATCCTTCACAAAAAATGATTAGTAGTTTCAAAATAGTCAATATCACTTATAAACCTGTAAAACTATAATTGCATAGTCAAACTATTCAAAATTGAAACTACAATATCACAACTATAGATAATATCACAATTGTAAGATATGTGGTTTTGCAAATAGTCAACTAGTTGTGACTGTGTGGTTAAACAAAATTTCTTGTGATTAGTATAATACCACAGCTAAAGAACAAACCACAACTTTCAAGATACATTTTTATGGTCTTATAGGAAAGACAATAAATTTAACTATAGACTTAAAAAAAAAAATTTACAGAATGATTACAAGATTTATATAGTGTTAAAATAGGATCATAATACTTATAAAATGATCATAACAAGTATATATTAAGTATTAGTTAGGTAAATGTATTACTAGATTCCCTAAATCAAAACTGATTATAGGTGCTGAAAACTAAAGCTAAGAATCAATATTGCTCTTTTCAAATGGAAAATTTCCCAAGAAATTAAATATACACAAATTGATGTTAAAGGACTATGATAGATGATGTTATAAACCTTTTAAATTATCTATAAATCTAACAATAACTAAATTACCAAGAAAGGATAAGATGAGTCAACATAACTTAATTTACTATTATATTCAAAATCACTCATCAAATCTCAAAATCGTTATTAAAATCAAAATAATCTTTATTGAGAGGTAATATTGTGAGATTAAAAACTTGATAGTATATATAGAATATGAAAAATATGTAGAATATGTAGATTGTTTAATAGGAAAAAAATTTACATAGAAAGCTAGATATGTATAATAGAATTAATAGAAATTAGTATCTACTAAAAATATTGCAAAACTAATTCTGTAATTTTTAAAACTATAGTTAGAAATCAATATTACCTCTGTAAATATGTGGTATTACACTAGATAGTCAAAAGGGAGATTATGGGAATGTTTGATGTTTATCTAGATAGAACCTCTCCTTTCCCTATAAGTCAATGACAACTAGACAAAGATAATAAAACTATTAGAAAGCAACAAACATAGGGTTAAGTTAGTAAATATATGCCTAAGTCAAAACTATCTCTTGTAAAGGTAAAACCATTACTAAAGATCAATATCATGATTGGGGACAAGCAATTTTGATTAGTGTGAAAAAATTACTATTATTAAGAGTGATAAAAAATTTCTTTACTCCTAAAATATGACTAGGTTAGTATAAAGCTAGATAAACCAAAAAAAATGTGAATATGGCTAAGGTTTGACTTTAACACAATATTATGTTAAAACCACACTTATATTGTCAAAATCATAGCTGAAAATCAAATTAACTTTTTATGAGAGGTACTTTTGTAAAGTGTTAGAAACCTGCCAAAAAATCCAACAATTAGTGGTTAGCTCATACACTTTAGCAAAATCACAATTGGAATCCTCACTACTACCTGTACAATATCACAATTTACAGAGCAAAGCCACACTTTGTTTGGGACATGAAAGTTTGAAAATTTTGGAGCCTAATATTCTTTTAATTAGTCCTACAACATATTTTAACACATCTAACATGCACAATGGTTAATTTAAAGGAGGGCTCCCACTATGGTCTCCAATATAGAATTATATTTTTAAGTTATGGATCTAAACTACTAAAAACAATAATTTTAAACCAAAACTACAATAACATCAAAGAGATAGAAATATAAGAATAATAAAAAATTAGTAATGAATTATTACCATCACCTTTCTCCTAATAGCTTCCCTCTAAGATCTCCAAACCAATTTTCTAATGCTATTTGACTTGTTTGTGGATTGCTTGCTAATGGCTCCAAGATGGATATAATGGCTTATTTGGATGCTTTAATGGATGCAAGAGAGTATGAGTGCTTAGGATAGATGGTGGATGCAAGAATAGTTTATGATATTTCTATTTAGTCTAACCATACTCCAAGCATGGCTATGTATAGGTTGATAGAGGAGGTTTTAGATGAATTGTTAATTCATTTAGAATTATCTAGTTTAGAGAATTATAGAGAGTTAGGGAAGTCTCTATATCTAGAGCCTTCTAGGTTAGATTAAGGGATAATAGGTATTAGCTAGGGATTTAGTGAGGTTTAAGGCTTATAAGGTTGTAATAAAGGCTAAGGATATGTTGGTTAGTGGGGTAGCTAGAATATATATGTATTTTTAATTGGCAAGTGGGCTAGTTGCTAGTTAATGAGGTAGGACTAGTAATTAAGTGGGATGTTAGTGGGATAATGAGGGGATTAATATGTCATGGGGGTGTAGAAAGGTAATTAGTATGTAGAAAATATTTAATAGGGAATATGATTTAATTAATTGGTTAGGATTATGGTTATGATATAAATTAGCGGGATTAGTATGAATAATTTTAGGCGAGTGAATTTATTTGTATACACTTATTACCAAAGGTTTTATTCATTTGAGCTTACTAAAGCTCTAGGGTATGTATCACTTGCCCTATGATCTCTTCTAAACCCATTAATTTAACTAGTCTCACCATCATAGGATCATTTTTAATTAGCTTCAGCTAGTGGGCAAGCTCTAGTGATGGTAATTCAAGTGACATAGGTAGCTTGACCTTTCTTCAATATACTAACATGAAGGGAGAATTACCTATTTCCATTTTTGGTGTTATTATATCTACCTAAAGGGCTATCTTGAGTTTGGTGTGCCAAAATAATTGATTATCCTTCATGGTTCATTTGATGATGCAAATCAAGTTCTTGTTGGTGGAATTGGCCAAACTATTACCTTGAGGGTAATAATTTGAGGAGGTGATTAAATAGATTTTATGTTTAACTAACCACTCACTGATTTTGGTCCCAATAAAATCCATAACATTATCTAAGATAATGGTCTCAAAAACACCAAATCTAGTCACAATTCTCTCATACAAATCTAAGATGAATGTTTCTTTTACCTCTTTGAGCAATACTACTTCTATCCATCTTGTAAAGTAGTATGTGGTTGTTATAATCCACTTATGTCCAACACTTGAAGGAGGTTTAATCATTCCAATGAAATCTAAACCTTTCTAAAAGAAGGGATGATCAACTTGAATTAGATGAAGTGGAAGAGGTGCTAGCCTCTATATTCTCATGAAGAAGGGACATTTCCTACTACTCACCCATCTATGAGCATATTTAAACAAACTTGTCCAATAATATCCAAACCTCATTATCTTGATATAATTATTTTTGGGAGAATAAATTCCTCCTAACAATCCATCATGAAAATATTGAAGGATCTTGTTAGTCTAATTCTATTCTATGCATCTTAGGAGAACTCTATTCACATCTTTTTAAAATAACACATGATTGAAAATCACATAGGTAATATCTTGTAACATGAAATGCATTATTTTGGATTTGTCAAGCCCTTATGGATACACACCTGACTAGATAAAGGCCCTCATGCTTTGAGTCTAGGAACTAGGAAGATCCTGATCAACTAGTTATTCTTCTTACAACATAAGGACTATTTTACCTTTAACTTCTAGGTCAGTTACTAACTGTTCACACAATCCTTTTCCTCTTAAGATATTGGTGATATTGATGTCAATTTCATACTCCATCACCTTGGTGATCCATCCAAATCTTTTTTCATTACTATCTCTATTCAATAGAAACTCTTTCATACCTAGATGTGACACCATCAATTGAATCTTGTTATTAGAGAGAATATGTCTAAATTTATTTGATACTCTTATGATAACCAACACTTATTTTTTTCCATGAATCCATATCTCAATTCATAATATTTAATCACTTGATTAAATAAATCAATAGGATATGCCATTTTGTCACTATTTTTCTATACTAATATTATTGAGATGCTTTCATCTCCTCCAAATCATAGAGGATAAAATACTTGTCATAACATGGATTCACAAGTGTAGGGGCTTGAGATATCAATCTTTATATTTATTCAATGTTGTCTTTACCTTCCCTTATCCACTTAAAAGTGGAACTCTTCTTGAACATTGAGGTAAGTGGCTTGACCAATGAAGTAAAGTCTAGTATAAACCTTGTCACAAAGCTTATCTTTCCCAAAAAGCTTTAGAGGCTTTTATTATGACTTTGTAGAGAAAGGGACTTGATGGATTTTACTCTATCTAGTTCAATGTCCAATCCATCCCTAGAAATAATGTTCCCTAATACCTTACCCTCATGGAAAATAAATACACACTTGGTTGGGTTTAAAGATACCCCAAACTCTCATCTATCAAATATTTGATTCAAATGATCCAAGTGATCAATTGCACATTATGGAAAATAATGATATCATCAAGGTAATCTAAGATCATATAATTGATCAAGCCCTTAAAGGCCATGCCCATATCTATTTATAAGGTCATACTAGCATTGGTCAGTCTAAAAGGCATCTTATTATATGCATAGGTGCCCCATACAGTGGTAAAGGCTATCTTGAACTGATTAGACTCTTGCACCAATATCTGATTGTCACTCGAGTAACAATCAAGGAGTGAAAACCTCTCATCCCATGCTACTATTTAGAGGATTTATTCCATGGGTAGAAGGGGATAATACTCCAATAAGGATGGTATATTTATGTTCTTGAAATCTAAACACATCTTGATCTCTCCACTCTTCTTTCTCACTAGGATTAAATTGGCTATCCAAGAGGAGTGTTTGATCAGAAATATAATTTTAGCCTCTATGAGTTTGGTTAACACCTTCCTCATTAAGGGTTCTAAAATGGATTTTAAGCCCTTTAATTCTACATAACTATCTTAATTATAAGGTATAATTCAATTGTATGTTGGGCCAAGGCTAGGTCAAAATCCTTAAGATATTGGTAACTCCATGCAAATATATCATCATAGTTTCTACAAAGGTAAATAAACCCTTCCTTTCTAGGATGAGTGCATACATTTCTAGCTCTCAAGAGTTTGTCATTGGAAATGACCACTTTCTCATAATTTTATTTCTTTACCATCATATTCCTCTTCTCACCTTTGAATTGATCATCAGAGTTAAATATGTTCTCTAGCATGACCAATCCTTTGGGCAGCTTGTTTCCTTTTAGTTGGATGATTTGATCCTCATAAAATGCCTACAATATTGACATGTCTTTGGTAGAAAACTCTACCTCATCTTGCATAAATTTGATTATCTGTTCATCATTCTCAAACACTTTCTAATTAGTATCATTATTAGATACTGCAAGTGTAACTATAAGTTTTACAAGCTACCTTAAATCTCTCATAACATCAATATGGAAGTCATATTGAGAGCCTACTCTAGTAAGTCTATCTGCATCAACATTTTGCTTTATCATCATAACTTGTATGTTGAAAGTTCCAAATATTTTAATGAGATCCTATAATCTATATTTATAAGCCTTTAACAAGCTATTTTTAGATGCATTTTGGGTTTTCACTTAATTTATAACTAGCTCACTATCCATGAACACTTATCGTGTCTTAATTCCTTTATTTTGTGCCAATTAGAGGCCTTGGATTAGTACCTCTTATTTGGCCACATTGATGGTGTAACTAAATTATAGTTTATATACATGAAAGTATTTCTCTTTTTTAGGAGAGATAATCATAATCCCTGCACCTACACCATTTTTGATTCTAGAGTCATCTAATAACAAATACCATGTGCTTTCAAGGTCTTCTTCGATTTTTGTGAGGTTCATCACAAAAAAGTCATCCTCAAGGATGTAATAATTTCCCAGTTTAATTTCCCCCATGAAATCATATGGATCAAATCCATAATGCTCATTATCCCAATCATCCAATGCTACATCTGAGACTTCTTATAAAGGTGTGGTAGTCTCATACAAGACTAAACTATCTTCAAGGTCATGCATTGTATAGTTTATGATGATGGGATTGGGTGAGTATGGCTCTATATGATCTCTACAAATATTCTTAGCCTTGATAGTCACCTTGGTTCCATATGTAGTCCTTAACATCATGTGTGACCATTTTGAAGATAAGCACCCACCCATTTTTGTAATGAATTCCCTTGAAATAAAAATGGTAAAAAAAGGAGGTAGGTATATAATAAAGATGTCTTAGGTAATGGAGAGGCTAGGACATACATGAAAAGTAAGGTTTAAGGCTTTAATATAAATTATGGTTTTGATAGCTATTCCATCTAGTTGAATATCTCTTTTTATAATTGGGGTATACTCTTTACCTAGCATATCAATTATCTTCTTGGGCATGACTAAGCTACTTGCACCTAAATCAGTCATATAGTTATGGATGAGGTGATTACCTATGATCAAGGAGATATATGGTGGTTTAATTTTTTTTATAGGTTTCCCTTTTTTTTTTGACACAAGCTTGTGGTAGTAGTTGGAGAGGCCTTTACTGGTTCATGAAGATGAAAGATCTCTAATGCTTCCTACAAAAAATTATTTTAAGAAGGAATGGATAAGGCCTCTCACATAGTCACATTTAAATTTGCTTTCTTCATTTGATCCACTATATTGAAGGTAATTTGAGTCCTTTTCATCTGAAACTTTGGGATATCAACCTCCTCCTTAGTGTGCTAACTGGTTTGAGGTTGATTCTCCTTTTGAATAGGCTAATTTGTTTGAGCATGGGTGGCAGCATGAGTGTGTCATAACCCTATTTGACCTAAATTTAATTCATGTTATTTTTATCTATGAACTATTCAAGACATATTTTTGTTTACTTACTATGGTGTTATAATTATTCTATCTTCATTGATACATTTTATTATAATTATTGAGATAATTATAGATGCATTTTCATTACAACATTAGATATTTGTGATTAATGTATACTGATTTATTATTTAGTTATATGTGTTATTTAAATGTTATTATTACATTTATAATAATTATATTTCTAGATACTATTGATGGTCTATTTTATTGACTGTAGGGACATGTAATTGAGCTAGGTTGTGTTTAGACTCGAGTAGCAGGGAAACATGGAGAAAGAATGTGATGAATGAAATAGTCAATTCGATTGTAAAAATTGAACTTGATGGTATTATTGATTAAATAATTTTATTTATTTTAAGTTCTAAGTATTATCATTTTATGTTTAATTTCATTATTGGTTGATTTTAATCAATTTTAATGTTGTGAAAATATAACTTTACTTCATATTATCAATTTCAAGAATTATCACTTTACTGAGTCATAATTAGTTTGGTGACTATTGATTGCTTGTTGATGTCATCATTTTTATCATTATGGTATTTTAAGTTTAGTTGGATTAATTAGTATTGACTTTGATAAGGAATTTAGTAACATATTATTTTATGTTTGAAGTCATTTTGATTATTGACTCTTTATCACCTCGACTGGCTTGTCTTGATGTTGTTTAGGTAATTGCTTAACATCAACCTTATTTTAATTGAAGGATCTTGTAAACATGGTGTATCTACTCTATGTTTAAAATGCTTGTGCATTAAGGTTTAGGCATTAAAGGACTTATTTTATTTATTTTTTCATTGGGCATGCATTGTTTTTATAACCAAGTTGGCTTGGATTTATGTTTAGGTTATTAGGTGTTGACCTACTTTAGGGGCATTAGTAATTAGTTGATGTTTATTTTGTAAAGCCATATAAATTTAGAGTCATGACATTGGATCAAGTTACCATTTAAGAGTTGAGACTCTTCTATGGGTTTTTAGGTTTTATTGTGTTCATTTGGATTTGGTCATTCAAAGAGCTATACATTATGGGGAGACTCTGTTGAAAATTTTGGCATGAGAACCAAGAGGAATGTAATACAACTCTTACATGAGATTTTTTGGGAGCTTGAACTATAGTTAAACCATTAATTTTATCAACAATGTAAGAGTTTATTAGAGTTAATTAGGGTTTGATTTATCTTATATTATTTGACTAGTTTTATTCAAAGCATGTAGATTTTAGATGTTGGTTTTGCATAGAACTTTGAGAGACTAGAAGAGAATATTTTTTCTATGGTTGACTTCTAGATTCTAAGTAAGTGGTTTTTTTACAATTATGTGTTTTCATTTTATAGTGGTTTAAAAATGGTGAATTAGATTATGGTTTTGTCCATAAACATTGGCATTGGATTTTACTTGCATTATGGTGTTTATTGATAAAACCCTAACGAGGGTTGATTGTTTTTATGTTTCCTATGTTATTGCATGATGACCATAAATGGCTTGGTCACAAATTTTAAGGATATAATTATGAATATATATTATGATATTATTTATATTAGCTATGTTGGATATATATACTATGTATATATATTTCATTTATTTGTTTGGCTTGGGTTTATTAACACTGCTACATCATTTGATTGATGGCAATGACTATGTGTTATCATTATTTTTGTCATTTAAATTGGTAATGATTGCATATATTTTTACTTTGTAGTGTTTCAATTCATTTTATAAATTTAAAACCCTATTGTTTTCAATGATTAGGTATTTAATCAATTGTATTTTAAATTTGTTTAATATTTTTAAAACCTTAACTAGGTTCATATAGGGTTATAAAGTAATGATGTTTCAATTGTTTTCACATGTTGTTATTTTGAACCTGAGGCCACACACTTGGGGGCAATGATGTTTTAACTCTCCATGGGGTTCAAAATGGACTTTAAGATTTTGTGAAAAAATAATATTTTTTTATTATTAATTGTTTGCATTATTATGTTTGACTGTTATTTTATTATTTGGTCACTATTTAGTTGATTCAAGATTATCAAAACTTGTTGGAATTATTGGCATGATTCTGATAATGATATTTAAATTATTTCAAGTTTCTATTAGTTGAATTTAAGTTGAAAATAATGATCAATTAAATTATTTTATTGATTGATTATGTATATCATTACAATTGATATTAAATCTTTCACTATTTTTAGTAAACTCTATTTTGATAAAAAATGGGACCCATAGCTTTACATAGGTTTTAATTTATCATTTATAATTGGGTGGAACTATTGTCTTATTTTTATGAGTTTAAATTTAACTCATTAATATATATTAAATTAGTATGTGAGGTCAACTATCTGATAAATTATGGTATAAATATTTATGGGCCATATTATATTCTCAAATAGAATATGTCTCATAAATCAATAAGCTCATAAAATGAGATGCAGTCAGAATCAAGTACCAAGTTAATAGATATTGGTGGGTTGGTTTGTGTGGTTTATTTTCTATTTGTTATTAATTTGTTTTTCTATTTTCAAACTTAATTCATTTTATTATCCATTTTCCATCATTTCTATGCTTCCCTAATCTACATCCAACTGATGGTTGGGGTGATCTATGACCAGTTATGGTTGGGCTCATTAGGAATGGTAAGGAAGGTTTAGATTCATTGGTTTGAGGGAAAATATTTTGATTCACTTCTTCTTATATTGAGTTGTGATAGTTGGCTATAGATGAAATAAAATGTTATGTAATCCATTTTGTTCATTATAGTTTTACTTGTTGGAGAGTTATCATGATGATGTCATGGTGGTGTTATGGAGGTGTCATGTTGAGTGGATGAATAGCCTTGATAGTCTATGTGACAATGAAAAAGTGTGTAATGTTCTTGTTCTTATATGACAAAGTGTGCAATGTGCTTATTGTATTGTTCTTTATGTATGGTTGGTTGATCTTTAATTTTGACATAGCTTGAGAGTATCAAGGATGAGTATGGAGGATTAAGCATGTGAAAGGGGTCCCATAAGATATGATCTATACTTTGAGAGATTATGTATACAAGTGAAATTTATCTGGTTGATCATAGTTTTCATCTAGACACTTTGGGTCCAATGGTAGATAATCTGAGTTGGTAGTTTGGTGACATCACCATTACCACATGGGAAGGAGTCAAGGGGAGTTGGTTATATGATTATGATCACTATAGTCCCTAGTTATTTTATGCTAGACCTCAAGTCATTAATTAAATCATGGTCAAAGATATGAGGGTTCAAAGTTGGCTTCTAAGATAGATTTAATTATTTTCCCATACTTAGCCAAATTTGCAAAGTGGTCAGAAAGAGCTAAGTAAGCATGTTGATGAGGTTAGTGTTTACATGCATGAAATTTTTAGGTAAAAATTATCATATGGTTATGTTTAATTTTGGACCTATTTTAATTGGTTATTAATTCTAGATCATGTGATGTAATACATCAAAATATATGCATATACAAAGTTGGGATCCCAAGTAGATTGACTGTGTTTTGCCATAGCCAATTTTGTAGTGTGGTAAAAAGAGTCAAGTGAAAATTTTGATGATGGTATATCTTGCATGTGTGAAGGTGTCAATAGAAACTGATCATATGGGTTTATTCAATTTTGATCATAGATCATTTGTGATAAATTTGAGTTCATACATTCAAGCATGGAAAAAGTTATGGATGCTCAAAGTTGGCCTCTTAGGTAGATTTGGACATGGTTGGCTCTATGACAAAAGTTTATGATAAGGCATGATAATAGTGTTATATCTCACATGTGTGAGATTTCTAGGAATAATGTGTCATATGGTTGGATTCTATGAAAAGAGATCATTTGGTCCAAATTTGAGATCCTGTGGGTAAGTGCAGAAGAAGTTATTGAGGTGAAAAAATGGCTACTCATGCATATTGATAGGGTCCCCATACTTAGTCATTTTAGGAAGTGTTAAAGCTTGAGAAAGATCGATGGTACATGTTTGCTCTAAGGAGTTATGATGTAGCGATATGAATATAGGTGCATGATGTTTAACATCTGAGAAAGGTATAGGATAATGATCTAATGATGATTAAGCATTTGTATAGTTTGATCAATGGTGAGTGTTGATCATTATTGACCTTGTTGATTTGCAAATATTGATGGATCACGTTAAGTCAACATTTCAAGAAAAAACAAAATGAGGTCAAAGTGACTATGGTTTAATTTTTGAGTTTAGTGGTCTATGTGTTAAATATTGGATAAGATCTATGGTATAAGATTGATCTTGAGCTAAGAGTCCATAAGATTTGAGAATTGAGTTTGAAGACTAACTGTGACCATTGTTATTCAAATATTTGAATTTTACACAAGAAAAACTAAAGCTCTATACTTTGATCATATCTTTCTATAGAAGATGAATTTTTTCATGTAGTAAAAATAAAAATTGTAGAGGACTTCAAGTTACATCTATAAATATAGATTTAAAGATATGAAAGTGTGTATAAACATATTTATGAAGCTCCAATGTTGATTTTATTTTCGTATATGTTATGAAAGTGACCCAAGAAGGATATTCAAGCTTATGTTGGCATTATTTTAATGTCTCACAATGAATTAGATATTGTGGAGTATTATAAACTCAATGAGGATGCTCTATGTGGAATTTAGAGGTGTGATCAATCTATCTTGAGTATGAAAAATGATTAAGAAGTTGACTATGTGTTCATTCATGGTGACTATGTGCATCAGGTCAGTGTTTGAGTTGTCTGAGCATACATAAAGGTGAGATAAGTTGAATAAGATCATTTGAGGATATTGAATGGGACATAAGGAGTGGATCCATGTATTATAAATTATTCCTATGTTCTTATTTTTCTTGAGGTAATGATAATGGGTGAATAGGTCTCCATGAGAACTATAAGAGCTACAAGTTCCTTGTTCAAAAGGTGTAGTTACTTAAGGGTGACCTATAAACTATATGGCTAACTTATGTATATTATATTAACCCTTATATTCATATGATAGATGTCTTAAGGGTTAAGACAAGCCTAATGGCTGACCAAGATGGTGTTGATCACGATTGCTCTATAAATAGTGAAACTAAAGTTATTAGGTTCTAGACTTTTTATGAGAGACTAAGGAGTGATTGGAGAGAGGATTATGTGTGTTTTGAGGAGAAAAGGAAGGGTATAATTCCTTGAGGATGTGTTGAAGAACAAAATTTATTGAAGACTATTTATATGACCTATTAGTCATAATTTTGTTATCAAAATAGTGCTCTTGTAGATTGAGTGTGAGCAAAGGTGAAGAGAGATAAGATGAGGTCCATCATTAGGTGTTATTGACATCAATTTAGACATGGAAGTGTTATCATAGGTGTTGTTGTGGTAGCTTAGTATCTAAGGTGGTTATAGCCTCCTTGTAAGGTAATACTTACTAAAAGGTCTATTTATTGTTACAACTCAGCTAGATAGGTGTAGGAGCACCTTATGGGATTAGAGTCTCAGTAAATAGGGATTGTATTTCCTTGATAAATTATAATTGGTCTAAATTGGATCTTGTTTTTATAGTATATTACTCTAGTTTCAAGTTATAATGGGTTTTATTCCCCAAAAGGATTTCCCATGTATGTCTTGTGTTATGTGATTGATATTACATTATGTCTCTTGCTTATTGCTATGAATGTTGTTTATGTTTCATGAATGCTTGTGGTAGTTGATTAAGTATTTGTAATGATCAGAATTGAAGTTGGATTATTTAGGCTCACTAATTCACCCTCCTCTTAGTGATTATACCTATAATAATTGGTATCAAAGTGAGGTCCTTTCATAAAATCTTAATAGATCAAAGTTAATCAAAGGTAAAATGGTTGACAAAAAGGTTATGGCTTGGCTTCAAGACAATCTAGTTTCTAATTTATTAGAAGTTAATAATGTAGTGCGAAATCTAGGAGCAACTATCAAGAATCTACAGGTCATGGTGAATACAGGTCTCAATCAAAGGATGGAATAATGTGAAAATGAGGTCCTAAATTACTCAGATGTGCACTTATCTAAGGACAAAATGGATTTTATCTCAATCAAAAGGATCAAGAATGAAAATCCATTTAGAGGAAATTATCAAGAGAGAAGAGGATCAAACATGAACAAAGTCTTCAGTGGGTATTGCTTACCCTATAATCAATTTGGTCATAGATATAAGGATTATGCTCTCTCTCCAGAGATCAAAAGGGATCTCATATTTTAAAACTATAACCAACAAGAACACATAACCAAGAAATGAAATAGAGATTTGTGGAAAAAGGATATATAAGTCATTAACACTATCAAATAGTTTAAGGAGACCAAGTCTAAATAAGAAAAGAAGAAAAATCCAAGAAGATCACAAAAGTAAGAGTCATTGTTTGTTCAATCATATTTGCACACTCAATAAAAAGAGAATAATAGATGATTCATAGACATTGGATGCTCAAATCATATGAAATGAGACAAGAGCAAGTTTATCTCTCTAAAGAAGACTAACCTAGGTGTAGTTAGATTTGGTGATAACAAGTCTTTTAACATAATTGGCAAAGGTATTATGAGTTTGGATAATGGTCATATGAAGACTGAGAATGTCTTATATATAGAAGGTTTGAAACATAATATTTTAAGTTTAATAAAAAAATTTAAGCAAGGAAATGTTGTAACTTTTCATGATGATGTATGTGAAGTAAGAAAGGAAAAAACTAACAAACAAGTTACAAAGGTTCATAAAATAGATAACAACATGTATGTATTTCATGAATCACAGATGGAGAAGTGCTTCATGAGTCATTTGGATGAAAGATGGATTTGGCATAGAAGGCTTGGGCATATAAATTTTGATAATTTAGTAAAGATCATTTTGAAGGTGTTGGTAAGGCATATGCCCAAGAATTATAAGATTCTTCATTCTTTTTGCAAGTCATGTCTTCATGGGAAGAAAACCAAGAGAAGATACAAGAACAAGGAATTCTCCACTACATATCCATTGGAGTTAATCCACACTGATCTAAGTGGACCTATGCAAACTCAAAGTATTCAAGTTAATAGTTTCTTCATGCTTCTCATTGATCATTTTACTGGGATGACTTGGATATTCTTTATTAAAGAAAAATCAAAAGCTTTTGAAAAATTTATGGCATTTAAAGCTCTTGTGGAAAATGATAAAGGCTCAAAGATCTAGTGTGTGAGATTAGATACAGGAGGTGATTTTTGGTCTCATAATTTTGATGATTTATTTGATGAACATGGGATAAGAATATAATACTCTACTTCTAGAAAACCACAACAGAATGGTGTGGTTGAAAGGAAGAATATGATTATGGTTGAGATGGGTTAAACCATGCTTCAAGATGCAAAAATATTAGATGGCTATTAGGAAGAGGCAAGCAAGAGTTTTGTGTATATCCTAAATAGATGTCAAATTAGAGTAAATGGTAGTAAGACACTTTATGAGTTATGGAAAAATAGAGTAGCTAATGTTAAACATTTCAAATTGTTTGAGAGTATGTGATTCATCAAAAGAGATGAAGATAATCTTAGTAAATTTGATTCAAGATCTGATGAGGCATCTTATTAGGATATTATTCTATTAGTACTACTTATAGATGCTTCAACAAGAGGCTTTACAATATTGTTGAAATTTTAAATGTAAGTGTAGATGAGACAAGTAGAGTTAAGAAGCCAAAATTTTAGGTAAGTGACTCAACTCAAAATGTTGTTGCAAACAATGATAAGTTATCTATTCAAATAGATGATGAATATGAAGATGAGGAAGAAAGACAAGATACTAAAGCTCCATCTAAAAGAATTTATAAATATCATCTAATCTCTCATATTATTTGAAATGTTGGTGCAAGGTTATAGACTAGAAGGAGAATATTGATCGATCAAAATCAACAAGACTCAGCTATGTTGTCCATGACTGAACCCAAAACTTTTATGGAAGATAACAAAGATGAAATTTGGAATGATATAATGGGTAAATAAATTTATCAAAATAGAAAGGAATGAAACATGGGACTTAGTACTCAGACTAAAAGATAAAAAAGTGATAGGTACTAAATGGGTTTTAAAAAAAAAGATTAATGAGAAAGGAAAAGTCACAAGAAACAAGTCTATAATGGTGTGTAAAGGATATGCTTAGGTTGAAGGACTAGATTTTGATGAGAAATTTTCTCTTATGGCAAGGATGGAAGCAATTATACTCTTATTGGCATATACTTGTTTCAAAGGTTTTAAGGTTTATCAAATAGACGTGAATTTTGTATTCTTGAATGACAACTTAGAAGAAAAAATCTATATTGAGTTACCTAAAGGATACAACATGAAAAGTAATCAAGATCTTGTGTGTAAATTGAAGAAGGATTTGTATGGTCTTAAACAAGCTCTTAGAGCTTGGTATGATAGGATAGATAGGTATCTTTTGAGTCAAGGTTTTAAAATAGGTATATGTGATAGTAATTTATACATTAAGCTAGGATGTAATCATTAATTGATAGTTCTTGTATATTTTGGTGACATAATTTTTAGATTTGACAATGATATACTAAGTAGAGTATTTGTAGATACTATGAAGATTGATTTTGAAATGTCAATGTTGGGAGAACTATCTTACTTCTTAGGATTATAGATTAATCAACTTGATGCATAGATTTTTATTTCTCAAGCTAAATACATCAAGGCTATGCTAAGGAATTTTGACATGATGGATTGTAAGCCTATGGGTACTTCAATGATCACAAGATGCAAGTTAAGTAAACAAGATGACTCACCAAAAGTTGATCAAACTTTTTATAGATCCATGATTGGAAGTCTTTTATACTCTATTATATCTCGCCCTAACATCATGCAAGCAGTAGGTCTTATAGGAAGGTTTCAAGATGATCCTAGAAAATCTCATTTAAAAGCAATCAAAAAGATCTAAAGATATCTAAAAGGCACCAAAAACTATGGTTTATGGCATCTCAGGAGTAAAGAACTATCTTTGAAATTATATACCAATGTTGACTAGGCAAGATGTGTGGATGATAGGAGTAACATTGGTGGGGTCTTCTTCATGGGAGAATGTTTGGTGTCTTGGATAAGCAAGAAACAAGCCTTGGTGTCACTATCAACTACAAAAGCTGAGTATATAGTAGTTGCCTCTTATTGCACACAAGTCATATGGATGAAACAAACTTTGGAGGATTACAAGGTAAGACAAAATAGACCTTATTCTATTTTTTATGACAATACTAGTGTAATTAGTATCTCAAATAATCCTATTATGCACTCAAAAACTAAACACATTCTTATTAGGTATCATTTATTGAGATAAAAAGTGATTACTCAATGTGTCAAGTTGGAGCATGTGCCTACAAAAAAGTAGATTGTAGATATTATGACCAAACTATTGTCAAAATCTACTTTTGAGTATCTAAGATAGAGCTTGGGTGTCATTTCTTTCTCTGTGAATAAATACAAGGTCTTTGGTCAAGGTGGAGTAACATGTTCATAAGACTTTCTCCAAATGTTTGTGAAGGAGCTATAATATATGTTTAGAATGTATGTTCTTAGGTTGATTAAGATCATGTTCCTATTTGGTGAGTGGCATGAAGTTTTGATTGTTGGTTCTTGTAGTAACTTGAGAGAAGAGGCTAGTTAGCATGTTTCATGATTATTCATTGTGTGTGGAGATCTGAAGATGCTTAGAATAATTAATTACTCAAATTTCTTAGGAGGGTTCCCTCTCAGATGTTTTTTGATGTGCTCCATCAATATTTCTATGGTTTTGTGTGTTATGTCTTCATTGGTTACAGTGCTTGATTGAAGAGAGTGTTGGCTTGGAGCAAGAGGAGGTTGTTAAGACAATAAGAAGTAGGCTCAAGGTAAGGTGGATTTTATATCATCTTTCCAAGATGGTCCTTTCCTATTTAATAGTCTTTTCAAGTCCTTAGGATCAGATTATACCCACTTTATTATTGTGTCAAAGGAGGAGAAATTTCCTGTTACGGAGAAAGTTCATGTTATGGGAGTGCTTTGAATAGAGAGAAGGTGAGCTATTTATTTCTATATTGATGGGTGTTGACATCAATGACAAAGGGGTTTTTTATGATGATGCCATGGTGGTGTCATTTTAATTAGATGAATAGCCTTGATAGTCTATGTGACAATGACAAAGTATGTAATGTGCTTATTCTTCTATGACAAAGTGTGCAATGTGCTTATTCTAGTGTGTTTTATGTATGGTTGGTTGATATTCAATTTTGACATAGTTTGAGAGGATTAAGGATGTGTATGGAGGATTAAAAATGTGTAATGGGCCATATAAGATGTGATTTATGCTTTGAGAGCTTATGTACACAAGTAGAATTCATCTGGTTGCTCATAGTTTTCATCTAGACACTTTGGGTCTAATGGCAGAAAATCTAAGTTGGAATGGCATCACTATTATCATTTGGGAAGGAGTCAAGCGGATCAAGTCATATGGTTGTCATCACTGTAGTCCCTAGTTGTTTTATACTATATCTCAAGTCATGCATCAATTCACGATCAAAGATATGAGAGTGTAAATTTGGCTTCTAAGATGAATTTCACTATTTTCCCATACTTATCCAAATTTCCAAAGTGGTCAAAAAGCACTGAGTAAGCATGTTGATGAGGTCATCATTCACATACATGGAAGTTTCAAGTCAAAATGATCATATGGGTTTATTTAGTTTCAGACTTAATTTATTTATACTTAATTCCAGAGCATGTGATATAATGCATCAAAAGATATGCATATGTAATGTTGGGCTCCTAAGTAGATTGACTATGTTTTCCCATAGCCAATTTTGTAGTGTGGTAGAAAGAGCCAAGTGAGCATTTTGATGATGGTATATCTTGCACATGTGAAGTTATCAATAGAAAATGATCATATGGGTTTGTTAAATTTTGATCATAGATTATTTTCACTAAATTTGAGTTCATGCATTAAAGCACGACAAAAGTTATGGATGCTCAAACTTGGCCTCTCAGGTAGATTTGGACATGGTTGGCTCTGTGATAGAAGTTTATGAGAAGGCATGTTAATAGAGTTATTTCTCACATTCATGAGAGTTCTAAGAGTAGTGTGTCATATGCTTGGATTATCCTATGGAAGGAGATCATCTGATCCAAATTTGAGATCCTATGGGTAAGCACAAAAGAAGTTATTGAGGTGTAAAAATGGCTACTCATGCATATTGATAGGGTCCCCATACTTGGTCATTTTTAGAAGTGTTAAATCTCAAAAAATATCAATCATATGCATTTGCTCCAAGGAGTTAGAATATAAAAATATGAGGATGGGTGCATGATGTTTAAAATCTAAGTAAAGGTATAGGATAATGATCTAATAGTGATTGAGTGTTCATACAGTTTGATCAATGGTGAGCATTGATCATTATTGACCTTTTTGATCTGCAAAGATTGATCGAGTGCATTAAGTCAACACTTTGAGAGGACACAAGATGAGGTCAAAGTGAATATGGTTTAATGTTTGAGTTTAGTTCTCTATGCATTAAAGTTTAGACAAGATTGATGGTGCAATATTGATCTTGAGCTAAGAGTCCATGATATTTCATCATTGAATTTGAAGGTTAATTGTGATCAATGCAATTAAAATATTTGAATTTTACATAGGAAAAACTAGAGCTCTATAATTCAATCATATCTTTTGATAGAATATGAATTTGCTCATGTAGTAAAAATAAAACTTGTATAAGACTTCAAGAAACATATGATAATATAGATTTAAAGTTCTAAAAGTGTGTACAGACATAGTTATGAAGCTCCAGAGTTGATTATGTTGTCATATATGTTTTGCAAGTGACCCAAGAAGGATATTAAAGCTTGTGTTGTTGTTGTTTCTATGTCCCATGATGAATTAGATATTGGGGAATATTTTAGGCTCCATGAAGATGCTTTGTGTGGACTTTGGAGGTGTGATCAATCTATTTTGAATATAAATAATTCTTAAGAATTTGACTATATGTTCATTCATGGTGACTCTATGAACTAGGTCAGTGTTTAAGTTATTTGAGTATACACAGAGGTGAGATAAGTTGACTAAGATCATTTGAGGATGTCAAAGGGGACATAATTATTAGATCCATGTATTAGAAATTGGTATTGTGTTCTTATTTTTCTTGAGGGAGTGCTAATGGGTGAATAGGTCTCCATGAGACCTATAAGAGCTACAAGTGCCTTGTTTAAAAGGTATAGTTGCTTAAGGGTGACCCATAGATGTTATGGCTGACTCATGTAGATTATATTGAGCCTTATCTTCATATTATATATGTCTTAAGGGTCAATACATGCCTAATGGCTAACCAATATGGTGTTGATTAAGATTGCTCTATAAATAGTGGAACCAAAATTATTGGGTTCTAGACTTTTTGTGAGAGACTAAGTAATTATTAAAGAGAGGATTTTGTGTGTTTTGAGGAGTGAAGGAGGGTTAGAATTCCCTAAGAATGTTTTAAATAACATAATATATTAAATACTATTTGTATGACCTATTGGTTATAATTCTATTGCTAGAGTAGTACTCTTGCAGATTGAGTATGAGCAAAGGTTAAGAAAGCTAAGATGAGGTACATCATTAGGTGTTATTGAAATTATCTTATAAGTGGAAGTGTTTTCATAGGTGTTTTTATGGTAGCTCAACATCTAAGGTGATTGTATCCTCCTTATGAGGTAATACTTACTAAAAGGTTTGGTTGTTATTGCAGCTCAATTAGACAGGTGTAGTAGCACCTTGTGAGATTGGAGTCTCATCAAATAGAGATTGTAGTTCCTTGATCAGTTACAGTTGGTCTAAATTGGATCTTGTTTTTATAGGATAGTATTCCAATTTTAGGTTCTAGTGGATTTTATTCCCCAAGAAGGTTTCCCACATATGTCTTGTGTTATGTGATTGATCTTGCATTGTCTCTCTTGCTCATTACTATGAATGTTGTTTATGCTTCATGAATACTTATGGTAGTTGATTAAGTATTTGTAAAGTTAGAATTGAAGTTGGATTATTTGAGCTCATTAATTCAACCACCCCCTCAGTGATTGTACCTTTAATAGTAATAGTTACAAATAATGTTATGTTTATCATGTTAGTTTGGTTTATGATTATGATTGTAGTTGATCATTTGATTATATGTGTAATCTTGTATTATTATTTAAATAAAAAATTCCAATGGTTAATTAATATAGTTGGTATTATGAACATAGTTATATGATTTTATCATGTACTTATAGTTAGTCACTTATTTTGGAATAAGTAATTTTATAACTATGATTAGAAAGCTATGACATTCTAACTATATTTATTTGATCATTAGTTGAGTTTTAACTAAAAATGTGTTCATATCTTGGATTTTATTTTTACATCATTGATTTAGTAGTATTGGACTCACTGGTTAATTACGGATGTAAATAAATATCTTAGAACCTAGTTGTAAAAACTATCTGTGATTTTTACATGATTATTATAATGTAAATAAGTGCATGGGGATTGAAAAATATTGTTAGCATGTTAGGATTTATTCACAAGAGTAAACTTGAAAGTTAAATTAACTTGTATGCTTCTTATGAATTTAACATTAGGCTTATAAAAGATAAGAGATGTTATTCATTGCACAAGTTCACTTGAGTTAAGTATTATAATACATTATTATGATGTATCTTATAAGTTATGTTATAAAGACTTTTCATATTACCTTAAACTATACCAATTTCATTGAGATATGAATTAAATAATGAATTTTTTTTGAGACTTCATTAAATATCTTAATATAATAACTATACAGATTAATGAAATGAAATCCTTGTGTTTATAATTTGGTGAATTAAATAGATTATAATCATCATAATACTTATGTGTGATTTTGTAACTACTATCAGAATCTTTGTTAAGGATTAAAATGAGAGAATTAATTAAGCAAGTAAAATTTTATAAACCTTATAAATTCTATTAGAAAAAAAAAATCATTTGAATTTAAAATTAATAAGCACTATCAAGTATAGAGGACTGTTGTGGGCAGCTCCTTATAACTCATTGAAATTGAATTACGTAAGATTATATAACTTTTATGCATATGTTATACATATCTTGGTAATAAGACACTTCTTGGAAGTTTAAAAAGAGATTATATTTACCTAAGGAATATTATGTTTTAGGATCGAATGATTCATGTTTAGAATTAGCCATTGAAATAGTTAAAAAGATAATTAATATCCTTATATCATAAAAGAAGTTAATGGAATTATATTATTAAGTTGTTATAAATAATATAATTCAAAACATAAAAACAAGTAAGTTCTTATATTATTTCAAGAAATTAAAATATTCTTAGGTTAAGGTCACGAACCTGGCCAAAGGTTAAAATCTTGAAAACAAGATCCTAAGCAAGACTTAGTATCAGTGCACTAAGTCCATGAGACTATTAATTTGTATTGATTATGTTGAACTCATATAGTACTCATATATATAATAATGGGAATTTTAAGGCTAAAATTAATCTAATGTAAAATATTTAGTAATACTTTGTCATGTACTTGTACCCTACTCTTAGATTTGTAAGATGTTCTTAAACAAAACATAAGCATGGTTATTGAAACATCCCATGAAGCTTGAACACTTCCTAAAGGAATTCATGCCAAACTTTGTGACTATGTTTGTTTGTGAAATCAAAAAGTGTTCCAATTCTTTGTATTGCTTTGGCAAATAATCCTTTTACCTTTATCTTTGTTTGCTACTTTTGATTTGGTAGATATTTCTTAAGCAAGCTTAGTATGATGATTCTTCTATTAAATCTATTCTCACTTTATCACTGTTTGCCAAACTTTGTTGAATTGCCCCATGAGGTATTGGATGTATTATAGCCTATACAAGTACTTAGGTAAGGTATTAAGTTAGTGATAGATCTAATAGGAAGGCCAAAATGAAGTACATGGTAGAGGTGAGTGGGTAAGATGACACTGACACACTTCTATTTGACTACTAAGTGGTTAAAATGCTTTCTAATGAAATCATTGATGAATTATGTACTTGGTCTAGTTCATGTGTTGGCTATAACATAGTTATAGATATAATTACATGTCTCCATGTTAAACTTTGGTTGAAATTTTGTTTTATAGTTGTTGTTTCAGCTTATAGTTTTTTTTGTGGTTGTGACAGAGTCACCTTCTCTTTGGAAATTTCCTGAGGAACCTATAAGTAGAGGTTTGGCTTGCTAAGGAATATTTATCTCCGTCTATTACCCTTCTTTTAAACCTTACGTTATAATCCACTAGATTGTTGACTAAATTTGATACTTGGTTCTAATATATGATAATTAAGTCATTCTCCTACCAATTTACCAAAGTGGCTTCATCCCCCTATGTTTGGGTCTCTTTATGTTCTTCTTCCCTCTATGATATTGATTCATTTTTCTTCTCTTGAGGGTATAATATGCTTTGCACCATCAAATATTGGTTTAACACTCCATTTATACAAGTAGCTTAGTCATGTAGATGATTTCAATGGAAGCACCCCTCATAATCTTGGTCTAATTTGTTTTGAATGGGAACAAGGGCTATAGAGGTGCTAGTAGTATTAGTATTTTGCATATTAGGTTGTCTAGAGTAAGTGAGTTAGCCTTGGGCTTGTGCACTACTTTGATAAGACTGCCTAGCATGTTGGTTAGATTTATTAAATAACTGGTATCATCTAGAATTTTTGGATTACTTATTATTTAAGAATACTGTCTCATTTCTAAAGCTCTATAATAGTGATTTAATTTCATGTAGTTCACTAGGAGGAGCGGTAGATGTAGCTTGCAGGTTGATTTTAATAGGGATAGGTGCTAATGAAAGCTGAGTAGTAGGTTGATTAGGTGGTGTTTCTAGAAAGAGAGACATGGGAGGCCTAAGATTAATCTTTCCATCCTAAATTAGACAATTCTTAACCCTTATAATGATGTCATGTGCATTAAATAGTACTCTTACTCCCATAGATTAGACCATTACAACTATATCAATATTTAGAGCCCTTAAATAATATAAAAATGAAATATTTGGAGATGGTTTAAAATGGTTTTTGATCAATGATAATGTCATCACCTAATGTTAATGTGATCAGTTGATAGCAATATGGTTGGGTGATGATAATGTAGTCACATGATGGTATAGCTATCGACCAACATCATAACCATAGACTAAAAACATAGTAGTCACTTGATAACATAGCCATTGACTAGAAACATAGCCATTGACCAACATTATATCAATTTCTTGATGGCATTATCATTGACTGATAATGGAGCAATTGCATAATGACATTACCATTGACTAATGACATTGCCATTGATTAACAACATGTCTAAAAATCCCCTAAGATGAGGTCGAGAACTAAGAGAGATGTAAGATCTAGGAGACAAAGGAAAAATTTAGAGGCCCTAACTCTACTTTTAAACTAAGTGTAAAAAAAATTTGACTCACAAAGATATAGTCTTTCTAATAGTGGTAGTTTTGAATCCAAGTTTGGCATGCAAATCAAGATGGGTCACCAAGGAAATTTGTAGTGCTAAGACCAATGAATCATGAGTGCAGACACTAGAAATATACACACTATGATTCTAAAGGTTGTAATATTATTTACCATCTTAAGACCCCCTTGGGAGAATCTACCTTCCAACCACTAACAAAACCCAACCCATAGTTATTTTGATCCAACTAACCTAATATAGCCACCTTTTTACCTTTAGCCATGATCAGTGATGGTCAAGTTACACCACGTAGACTTTTAACATGTAAGCCACATGTAAACCACTATGTTACTTTTCTAAATATGGCTTGTCTAAATCTTATTGTGAGCCTTTGCATAGATAATTCACATTTAGATGGCCTAGTTACACCTTCACTTTCACCTCTTGCTTGTGCCTATAAGAGAGAGTCCTAGGATGACAAATCCATTTGTAATTGTGATTAAGATCTTTGTGTATCCAAAATCTCTTTTTTAGGTCAATTATCTTCAAGCACTTTAGCAATCCAACAGTCATACCAATGATCCATCTTGCCACCATCTTTCCATCAAGTTTTCCAAATATCGTTACACTATCAAAATCATGGCCAAATTATACAATGAGCAATCGATCTCAACCATCCACCCAATTGACTTCTATGATTTCTTATTTGCAGGTCTTCCTCCCAAGATAAAAAGGATATCTTCATAATTTTTTGATTTAATCCATTCACAAACAAACATGGTTTTTAACCACACCTTTATTGAGTTTCTTTTCTCTCTTTCTTAGAACTTAAAGTAAAAATTTACATGAAAAATTATGGCATTCCCAGTGGGACCTAGAGTCTTTACTCATGTTTTTCTTTGCACTTATATGCTCTTCTCTCTATCTATGCTCATAATTGAAACTAAAATTTATTTTGGACTTAAAATCAACTACATCCATTGCTTGATTTTAATATTATTTCACTTTGAATTAAAGCACAATAATCTTATCATAGCACCACTTTTGTTGCACACACTAGCCAAACCACTTTCCTCAATCAAAAATCAAAATAATTTGAGACAAGGCCCAACTAGAATTTCATCACCTAGAAATCACCTTACCCTTTCCCAAAAATCCTTCTCAGAGGTCATTACTAAGAGGAGAACCAACTCATCTCTTGGTTGAGTATAAACTATGGGTATCAATATATATTGGCTAAGCACCTAACACCCTTATCTCTATGGTGTGTGAAGTGAAGAGGTAGGCCCTAATATCAAGCCACATATTGATTCCAATATATATTATTTTGAGCACCTAAATAACCCAAAACCAACCATAGACTGCTTCTATAGTACCTAATCTACAAGCTAAATTCTATCAAAAATTATCATTAACTAAGGCATAAGAAAAAATCAATATTAAAACTAACCTATAGGCTTAGCATACTTTATAGTGTGTGTCTTGATTTATTTGATAATTTTCTTATCTTCTTCCTATTTGAGTGGTGATTTTATCCCTATTATTTCTCCCCCTTTTTTGTATGGTTCTCACTTGCTAGCAGTGAAGAGACCTAGTAGAGCATAACCTATCACTCAAATTAATGTCTTCTACCTCTTCATCTATGGAGTATGTCTCTAAGGTAGAAGACTCACCCCATCTATTAGGAAGCCCTACTTTTTCTTGAGTATTTTCCCAAGGTGACATGGACTTTACCACTATTTAAGATAATAATCTAGTTTCCCTCTAGCACTACCTTAACACCTCCCCTCACCATGCCCTAGTTCTAACTCCACCTCAAGGTCCTCCTTATGGCATGCCATCCCACCTTATGATGGGTATCCCTATTGCTGTGGTCACCACCCAACCTTCAACTACCCAAGAATATTTGTCTACTAGCCCCTTTGATGCTATAGCTGAAAACCAACCTATTAAACCAACTACTATCCTTACACCTTCTGCCCCTACCAATAAATCATCCACCTTAGGAACAACCCTATCATTAACCCATCATGCTCCACTTTTTACTAGATTACCTACCACCATCACTACCAACCTTCCCTCTATCAACCCTAACCCATTAGTCAATACCCCTTTACCAAGCTTAGGGGTATCTATCCCTTATACTTCACCACTTACTAGCATGAAGGTCACTGCCTCTCCTATCATTACCAACCCAACTACCATTCATTCCCAATCCATAGGAACTCCTCAGTAGGTGTCCATTACACCCAATCTAGGATACATCCCTAAACCATAAGGGTATATACCCACTACTATACCACTATCATCCACCTATCCTTGCATACCACCTACCCAGCCTTTAGTATCCACATTCCAAAATGTGATAGCCTCTCAACCGCTAAAAAATTACCAATATGTTACCCAATCTCAACCACAATATCCACCTTACAACCCTTTTAGTCCACCACCTCAAACTAACCTAATGAAAATGCTCATGGAAAATATGACAAACCTTGACTCATCCATTTTAGGGGTCCATAACATCTTATCTTATGAGTAGATTTGTAAAAAACCTATTCATCCCTCTATCCCTATCAAGACTTACCCTCATCAATGGAAGCTTCCAAAATTTACCAAATTTTAGAGCAAGGAGGACCCCCAACAACACCTTATGGATTTTAGGCACACATGTTACATGATTACTTATGATGATGCCCTTCTCCTCTGAACCTTCCCCATGTCTTTATTTGGCCCAACACTTGACTGGTATAGTTCCCTTACTATGCATTCAATCTTTTCTTTCACCCAACTAGCTCAGGTCTTCTTAGATCACTTTTCTATTAACATTTCCAAAATGGTCCCTATCATCAACCTCTATTATATTAGGCAATTCAATAATGAGTTTGTTGCTAATTTTTTCACCCATTGGAGAAGATTGATTAAATAGATTTTATTTTCTTTTCCTCAACCTAAACTTATAGAGCTCTTTGTTTGAGATTGTGCCAAACATATATCTTCTACATTGCATGTCCAAAACCTTAAAACTTTTGATAAAGATTTTACCATGGCACGTAAGCTATAAAACTAGGACATAGATAAGGGAAATTTTAAATTATGAAATAAAAAATCTACCTTCAAGATCAATGAAACCTCTTCCTCCAAACCAGGTAACCAAGCCAACACGAAAACCAAGAGTAAGGGAACTGTGAATGCAGTTGTCCTTAAAACTACCCTTCCAACCAATGCCAATCAATAAAATTCTCCCATTACCTTCAACCAAAACACAAAGAAACCAAACTAAAGTAACCAAAAGTAGTTCACTCCACTTGGAGAATATTACACCTCAATTTTGGAGAAACTACTACAAGCAACCTCATACAACTTCCCCCCATCAAACCTCCTTAACAGTTTGATTCTTCTCATCCAACACCTAATTGGTATAACAAGAATGACCTTTGTGCTTTTCATCAAGTAATTAGACATGATGTCAATCGATGTAATAATTTCAAGAATTTTATTTAGAGCCTTATCAACAAGGGGGAACTCATGTTGGATAATCCTAATATCCTTCAAAATTA
The DNA here is from genome assembly GCA_037957365.1 of Torreya grandis. Classification (NCBI taxonomy): domain Eukaryota; kingdom Viridiplantae; phylum Streptophyta; class Pinopsida; order Cupressales; family Taxaceae; genus Torreya; species Torreya grandis. Next base: position 397,201 of record JARHVA010001787.1, read on the forward strand.
AGCTCTTGATATCTTTAGGAAGCCTTTTCCCAACCATGCCCCTACCAAAATTGAGGACACACAAGTTGAATGTTCTCATGATGCCAACATGGTCAATATGGTCTTTAATATGCTTATCAATGGGTAACCTACCATCTAACCTACTTGTTTCTCCCCCACTTCACCCACCAAGGTGGTGGAGTCATTTTCCCTTCCTTTGAAGGCCCAAACTAAGGAGGTTCTTTTTTCCTTAACTTCACTCATAGAGGCTTTAGAATCATTAAAAACCCCTTTGAATAACCTATCTAAATAAAAAAACATTATTAACCTACCATCTCCCCTAACCATAGGGCAAATCATAACTATGGACATCATTCTTAGGGGTGTAACTTTTTCACAAACACCCCTCACAGAGCATCCACCCAGTCTAAACTTACATCCTTTTCTTGAGGAAACAAGTGAGGCTACTAATCCTCCTCCTCATCCCATAGATGTATCCTTGACACCCACTACTAGAGAGGCTAGAGTAGTATACAAACCTTTTTACAAACTCATTCAAAAGTTAGGTATGGTCATAAAGCTAGACATGGATCAATCCACTTTTTGGCACTAGTTAGGGCTTATTTACATCAATAAACCTGAACCTTCCAACACACCCTTAACTAACCAATCCATCATTTCTCCACCACCTCTTAAACTAATCATAACTTCTACCAACCCCTCACCTTCTCACTCAGCCAAAATAGTTACCTCTCTAATGATCACACCACTAAACAAACCTTACAAAACTCTTCATGCCTTCCCTACATGAAGCTTGGTTCACCCATATATGAAAGTGGAATTAACCTCATCTAAGCCTATACCCAAACCTTAACCCAAGCCAATCAAGGAATCAAAATTGTTGAAGAGCCACATCGCTAGGATTCTACCTCCCTCTACTTTACCTTCTATCTTAAGGCCTCATCCCTCAACTTTGCCTAAAAAGCAATCTCCTTTTAACATATGTCATCCACCACCATTGGTTACACTAGCCCACTTACTATTTTATGTGTTAGTCCTTCCTAGATTACCAATATCCATACTATCAAAATCACACACCCCAACCACTAGCACACCCAAACCAAAACCATTGACCAAAAAAACCACCTTACCTAAACCCTCTCTCACCAAAACCACTACTACCAACATGCCCATCTTACCAACCAAAACCATAAACTCTAGACCCTTCCTACCTGTATCTGAATCCTATACAACTATTTTTTAAAGGTTATTTCAAGCCTCTTACCTCACTTTACCCCATATTAGGCCATTCAATCCTCTTGATTCAAAATTGGCTTGGTATAGTGACCATCAAATCTATTCCTATCACAAGACACCTAGGCATGACATGGAGAATTGTAAAGCTCTCTAGGCCATTATCCATCAACTCTATGATGAGGATAATATTTTATTAGATGAACTTCCCTTGACTCCTCTACTAATGAGCCTAACAACCATTTTCCAATACATCCCTAATCCTCCATTCTCACCTCAGAGTGATGGAGAATATACCCAACCTCGTATCACACCTTTACCCTCTATCCATACCATTAATGTGGTCACACAATCAAAATAAAAGGATAAAAGGGAATGCCAAAGTGTCCATTCTATGGACATACACACCAACTCATCCTAAACCAAACTAGATCCAAACCTCTATGTTTTATGTTAAGCCCAAAGTTACCATCATAGGTACCTTTGAGGCTAACCCCTCTAAATCCATCATGAGGGTCATTCTTAAGAAACTTAACCAAACTTTAGTTAAGATGAGCCTATATGAGCTCATTTCCACCTCACCTCACCATTTTCAGGCCATGATAGAGGTTATGCAAGCTATTAAGGTCAGACTAGGTGACTCCCCACCTATAGAGGCCTTCATAGGTGCTCTCTAACTCTCCACCCTTATTACTTTACAGGACTTGGAGCTACCCTTTATCCACCTTAAGGATCCGTATCTTCCTCTCTTCATTACTATCCACATCAACCAAACCCACATCAAATAGGTTATGATCAATGGTGGGGTAAACATCAACATCATTTCTTACCATACCTCTAACTAACTCAAATAACTAGACAATCTCATGTCCTAAACTTTAGATGTCTTTATATCCTTTAACGACACCATGACCATTACTTTTGGAACTATTTTCATCCACATTCAACTCAAACCATGCACACTCCTCAAACTCTTCTATGTGGTCGAAGGTGAATTCTAGTATAATGTTCTACTAGGTAGACCTTGGATCTATATTATGGGTTATGTACATTTTACCATTCACCATTATGTCAAATCTGAGATGAGGGTTAGGTTGTTACCATACAAACTAGCCCAAGCCCTTTTGTAGCATGAAACATGACCTAATAACCTAATGACATCCTCTTACCTCTGGTAACAACACCCCAAGCATCTATCACCAAGCCCTCAACCATAAAAAATAAAGCCATTGCTTCTCCTTCCATAGTGGTATTTACCAATTTGTCTATTCTCATGGACCAAATAACTACCACTGATCCCTTGGAATCTACCTTCCACCACCTTACCCTCAGATGATATTGACTCCTTACCCTCAATATTTTCCCTACTCCCTAAGAGTACAAAAAACTCAACCACCACCTAGGTTATGACCCCAACATTAGAGTCATTACTCCATTGGGTCCTCTGATCTATCAAACCCATTTTATCTATGGGGGAATTGATAAGCTGCTTAATGTTTCTATAACCCCCTCTTACCCATAACTATTCACCTCTACATTCTCTTACTTGGACAACCCAAACTTTGCAAAAATATACCTTCATAGGTGTACTTGGAAAGGATTTGGCTTAGAATGATACGAGCATGAACCACACACATTGATCTTGATTGAGACTTGAAAGCCTCATGAAAATCATGGCCTTGGCTTTATTCTACCTAATAATAAGAAATCCATTCAACCTACTTCTACTATCATCGAATAAGAGACCCTTTCCTCACTAATACCCCCTCCACCTGAGTATGAGGATAAGGATATTATCCCACTTAATTTTTTTTCATCAACATGATTACCCTTGATCCCATGACTTATAAAAAATAAGGGGCACTAGTATCCATCCCTTTAAACCATCCTAAATTGGTGGGAGAAAACTATCCTACCATTAACATTGTCTAGTGCTAGATTGATGATTCTATTCTCACCTACCTTGGTGTACCTGACTCCTCCATCCATAAATTCTTACCTCTAGAGACTTCAACCATGTTAAATGAATCCACTATGGATGTTGACATAGGCACTTTGAGAAGCCCTCATATTGTAAAACTAGGCCAATATTTTACCCTTGAGGAACTTCAGGACTTCTCTACCATCTTTTAGGACTGTAGCATTGCATTCACCTAGTCATATGCCAATATGATTAGATTGACCCAACCATTGCAACCCACAAAATTTTAACCAATCATGATGCCAATTTTTTCAAACAAAAACTTTAATTAATGCATCCTCACATAGCCCTTCTTGTCAAAGAAAAGCTTCAACACCTCTTTGTTGACTTCATTCAGCCCATTGATTATCCCTATTGGGTTTTCAACATCATGCCTATCACTAAATCCATTGAGGGTCTATGTATATGTGTGGAATTTCATGACCTCAACCTTGCCTACCTAAAGGATGACTTTCCTCTACCTAGCATTGACCAACTTGTTGATCTTACAATGGGCCATGAGATGTTGTCTCTCATGGATGGATTCTTGGTTTATAATCAAATTTTATTGCCCCTAAAAATCAACAAAAAACTACCTTTATCACCCCATGGGGGACTTTCTATTATAGGGTCATATCCTTTGGTCTTAAGAATGTTGGTGTAATCTACCAATGTGTTATGACCTACATCTTCCATGATCTTATCCACACAATCATTGAAGACTATGTGGATGACCTCCTTGGAAAATCCAAACTTCATAAGGACCACTTATCCATTCTCAAGATTATCTTTGAGAGACTTATCCATTACTATGTCTACCTCAATCCCAAGTAATGTATTTTTGCCATCTTATCAGGAAAACTCCTTGGCTTCATCATTTCCCTTTGGGGAATCAAGGTTGATCCAGCCAAGATCAAAGCCATACTCAAGATGCTACATTCAACCAACCATAAGCAACTATGTAATTTACAAAGGAAGCTCCAATCTATTCACCACTTCATTTTTTACCTCTCAGATCGATGTCAACCCTTCCATCACCTCTTGAAAAAGGACATCTCTTTCAAGTGGAATGTCAATTTTCAAAAATACTTTGATGCACTCAAAGAGTACCTTCTATCTCCAACTATCCTCAAACCTCCAAAGTATGACCAACCTTTATACCTTTATATCTCTTCCACTAATCAATCCCTAGGGGAAATGCTTTCCCATTGAGATGAAAAACATAAAGAGATAGTCATCTATTACATAAGCCACACCCTTATAGACTATGAAACTCATTATAATCACACCAAAACACTATGCTTGTTCTTAGTCTTCATGGCCACAAAACTTCACCACTACCTTCTTAAACACAAAATTTTTGTCATAGCCAATACCGACCCGTTCAAGTACATACATTCAAAGCCATACCGAAACTAGTGTATAGCCAAGTGGCTTATGATTTTAGCCAAGTTTGACCTTGAATTCCTCATGTAAAAATCTATTAAGAGGTAAGTCATTTCTTACTATTTGTTCGATGCACCCCTGCCAAGCAACCAACCTCCTCCTCTTAAATTTCTAAATAAGTCCATTGCAAGCCTATCCCAAGTAGATTTCACTAATCACATAACAATGTTCTTCAATGGTTTTAAATGTCAACATGGTGGTGGAGTTAGTATCATCCTTATCCCCCTTATTAGTGAACCGCTTCCTTTATATTTTAAACTTGACTTTGCATGTACCAACAATGTGGCCAAATATGAAGCCCTAATAATAGTTCTCCAAACCATATTAGCCTTGAGAGTCAGAATAATCAACATCTTTGGCAACTCCTAACTTGTGGTCAATCAAGTCAATGGCATATACCAGTGTAAAAATGTAGTTTTGTAACTATATAGATAGTTAGTCATAAAACTCTTGACATTATTTAAACATTAGCATATTTAAACCACCCCATGATCTACCAACAAGTTTGTCGACACCATGGATTCTCTTGCTTCCTAGATCCCATTAGCACCATTAGTATATAAGCTATCAATCATTATCTATCACCTCATCAAACCTTCTAATGTCAAGTAACACACTCTAACCATCTTTAATGTGCAGATCTAGCCTGCCCTATGGTATCAATGCACCTTTAACTACCTGAACCTTAGCATAGTTATATTTGGCCTCTCTAGGAATGCCTATCGAGTATTTATTTAAAGTACCTCTTATTATACCATTATGGGAGGCATCCTTGATAAATGTGGTTTTGATGGCCTCCTATTCTATTGCCTTCATGGTCCAGAAGCCTCTCATGCTATCAAGGAAATGCATGATAGTATTTATTGGGGTCACTTTAGTGGACTCATTATGGCTAAGTTCATCCTTTGCCTATGATATTACTAACCTACCCTTATCCAAGGCTATTGTGATTATGTGAAAAAGTGTGTCAAGTGTCGACAACACACTAATTTGCATCATGCACCTAGTTATAGCCTTCAAGTTTCCACTAACTTATAGCCTTTTTCATAATGGGGTGTAGACATTATTAGTGAAATTAACCCCCACTCTTCATAATGACATTACTCTATTATCATCATGACTAAATATTTCACCAAATGGGTGGAGGTTATTCCTCTTGTCTTAACAAAAGCTAAAAAGATTGTCAAATTTATCACCCATCATATCATCTGCTGCTTTGGTGTTCCCCATAAGATCATCACTAAAAATGGAAAATCCTTCAAAAAAAACAAGTTTAAGGCCTTTTTGATGTATTTGGTATAAAACTTAGTTTTTCATCACCATATCATCATAAGCAAATAGACAAGTAGAGGCCTCTAATAAAACCCTTAACAACATGCTTACCAAAATGGTCAATACTTTAGGTTAGGATTAGCACCTACACATCCCTTTTTCCTTATGGGTATATTGTACTAGCATCTAAACCCCTATAGGTGATACACCTTTTTTTGTCATGTTTGGAGCTGAAGCTGTGTTGCCTCTTAAGGTCCAAATACCGTCTCTTTGCATATCTTTACATGACCTTATTTTAGAAGAGGATTACTGTCAAGATTGTTTAGCCCAACTTGAGATACTTGATGAGTGTCTATTGGCTACTCTTTCGCATCTCCATGTCTATCAAAAATGAATCAAATGTGCTTATAAAAAACACCTAAAAGTGTGAGAATTAAATATTGGAGATCTTGTCCTTAAGGAAAATCAATATGTAACTAATATGGAGAAAATAAAAAGGGGAAATTTTGCTTTTAATTGGCTTAGACCTTACATCACAACCCATAAATATAGATTAAGAGTTTATCATTTGTCTATCTTGAAGTCAAAATAGAACCTGATCCTCTCAATGGTTTACATATGAGTCCTTTTTATTATTAAAGAAGGATCACAATCATCATTTGTCTAACTTAAGCTCATCCCCTGTAATCACATTCATTTCCTTCTTCTTAGGGGTAATTGATTATATCTAAATCATGTAATTATCCATCATATTCATAGCCTAATATTTAACTATGGGGACCACTTCTCTACCCATCGCATGATTCTCATGATACTTCCCATCCCTCTTTGAGATTAGTTCCTATGGTCATTGTTACCTAATCTTATTTTCACCTATGCAACCTTTTTATGCTCTTAGTCTTGCCTTTATAAATGTAACCCCTTGAGCATGTATAAGCAAGTCTATGTCAATCAAAATCTAACAAAATAAAAAGCAACACCAAATTCAAAATTTAATCATGGGTCATTCTTAGCGTTCATAGACTACTCTTTTGAAGGGTGGTTGTTGAAAACTTATTCAAAATTACAAAAACATAATGTGGACTATTCCCTCAAAGGAAAACTATCAAAATCATATAAAATTAGACCACTCCCTTGAAGGATGGATGAGTACATCACTTGTCAAAGAAATCAATTTTTTGGAAGCTTACTACATCAATCATCTTTCCCAAAACACAATCAAAATTAGTGAAAAAAACATAAGTAAAATCAACAACAATGAGAAACACCATAATCAACTCTCATAAAGTAATAATCTTGGAAAACAACAATTGGCTCTCCTCAGTAGACTTCTCATATCGATTAGTCTACACTTTATATATGAGCATAGACTTTCATATACTATCCTCTTGGAAGCCTACAAAAGAGACATGATAGTCTCATAAAAGGTTTTAGTTCCACTTACCCTCCCTTCATATATCATATTCATGGGATTATGAGCTTACTTGAAATAATGTGATCAAGATAACCATTTACCAACAAAAGTAATGTTAATGTGAAGCATTTGAAAGGCTTATTTTCACTAAGCCAATCCAACTCTAAGTTTCATTTTTGTCCTTACCAATGAAGAGGCATCATGTTTCTTTTCTTATCTTTTATTAGTTCATGTAGACATACCTGTCATGAGCCCTCTCACCACCCTCAACATTTACTTTTTTATCTAATTAATTTATGTGCCATATCCACATTTTATCTCCATGATCATAAAAAATAAATATCAAATCAAAATCATAACATTATGAGGTATGTTTATGGACCACATCACCTACCTATCTATGATCGAAACACCATGAAAGTGCATCATATCACATCCTGCCATAAACATAATCCTATCCATCGACCATCAAAACATCATGTCAACATATATTCATCCTAAGAATAAACAAAATCAATGATCAAAACATCATGACCCATATCATATACCAATTTATCCATTTACAATAACATTATAGTAATTCATCTTATAACATCAAATCATACACAACATATCAACATAACAATCAAAAAATCCATTATTATTACATTATAACATAACACATATACATCAATAACACATCCCATTACATCTATGAACAAAATCAAAACATCATAACTATTTTTCTAGCATCACATACCTAGGCTACTGAGTCAAACATCTTATAAAGTATATGCAGGAAACCATAGGCCATCAGCCATAAGCATAAATATGAATAACCACATTAATCATATAAACCATGAACCATAAATATAAATCATATATAACATCATAATTCATGTACCATACATCATATACATTGTGTCATCATAAATAATCCATGTAATAATGTATAACCTCTATCTTTCAAAACATGTACATCTCACTGCATCGGTGCATAGGTCAGAATCAAAACACTATATGTCATTATCTATCAAAATGGATACATCAAGCCCCAAAACACTAGGACCATTATGATGTACCCTAACACTCCCATCTATGGTAGTCCCCCTAGTATCTTTGCTTAGCCCACTATGGAGGCCCACTATCCTAGGTAGCTAAGATGGCCAACTAGCTAAACTAGCTCTATACTCCCTATATCTCATCACCTATGGTAGATGATATAGTACCATCACCTTATAATACCTTATCTCCTCAATGGTGGCTAAGTATTGGATTCTCAAAACTATGTCTAGTGGTCCTCTAACCATTGGTGTTTGTCCCCTTCCTATTGCTACCCTCTATCTAAGAGTATCTCTCTCCCACATTATTACCCTAAAGGATGCCTATACCTAATCTTTGTCTACTATGATAGTCACCACCTAACCCTATAACATAATAATATAACCCTATAATGTGGCCACCTATCCCTATAGTACCTATACCTAGGCTTGTGTTGTAGTGAGTGATACTATTGCCTAGTTAATTACCTTAAACTTATGCCCCTATGAGGTTTACATCCATGGCCTATCAACCCCCATCACCCCATCCAAAGTTATCTACCACATACCTACCCTATAACCATACCATGTATCCATTAGCAACCCCTACATCATCAATGGGAGATGTAATCAGTAGCTCCTCATAATCAAGCACAACATCTTGTGGTTATAGCTCATGTAATATAAAATTAGCCTCCTCCCTCTGATACCTTTAAAAGTCAAGAGATATCCCCTATTCCAAACCAAACTACCTCCACACATGATCAAAATAGACGAGCTCATCCTCACCTTCCCATCTCCTATATATCCACTACTAGCTCTTAAGCCCTACAATGTGATATCTGAGTCCTGTTCACTGAGGCCACCTAACATATGGTCTCCATATAAAATCTCTGACCACTATACCCTTCAATTCATCCTATAACCACTCAATATCTCTAGCCCCTCCACCTACCCCTTTCATGGTGCCACCTCTCCTCCAACATAAGAATCCCACTATATAATTAGCTGGTAGATAACCCTCTACTAGCATCCCTAAGGGTCTCAGCACATAAATATGCTTGAATGCCCAGTAATGAAGTATGAAGCCAACACTAATACCATACTACCTATGTGCTCATAATACCTAGAGCTCCTGATATATCTACACCAATAAAATTAGGGCCCATCCAAATCTGGTCTTCCCTAGTAGCATCTCAACTAAAACACTAAGTAACAAATATGAAAACTTACCTCTAACTAAATTAGGTAGTATGAAAATCATCAAGGCCATCATCATCATCATCATGAGTAAGCATTTTTCCTCATGAGCCTTTTAGTATAATGGACCATAACTAAATCCACCTATGTGAAACCATGCATGAGCCCAATGTGCACCATATACTAGCTCCATGAAATAGTCTATCTCATCACTCTCTATGTGGTAGACTTGATCTCCTCAAATTGACAATCATGTAATATTGTGCACATCCTTCGAGAGGATGGTGATCTCTCTAGTTGATAGCCAAAAGGTGTTTATCACAAGATCCCATCTCTGAATAAGCATAATGATCATCATAGGATCTTGGGATAGGTGATGATAGTGTCACATCACACATAATCCATTGTCCTCCATATGCCTCCACTCATCAAAAATCATGACTCCCTTACCTCTATAAAGAGTGTGAGAACTTGGTCCCTCAACCAAATATAATCATGAGCCTACAAGTGTAATATACATCAAACATGCATACATAGTTTTCCACCTAAATCTAAGTACTAACTTATACTTTTATTTTAACCTATTATCATTCACCCCATTATATTTACCCTACATCCATTTTTCCCACACAAACTTATGCCTCTATTCAACCTTCCCCCCTTCATATCCTTCTTTATCAAAACCACACCTATTTCATCTCCCAATACTCCAAACACTTATCACACACTCATCAACTAAGATCATAATTGACTCATTAAACAACTATCCTTGTCAACCTTAAAATATATCCTCATCACCTACAATTTCAAATCTTAACATCTTTTAAATAAACACTTCTAAACCAAATTCCACCCCTTTTTACCTAATCTCTCAACCATCGATGATTATTAGAACCATACCCAGTCCCCTAGGACCCATTGTTCTCCTTGGGCCTGATCAATGTCAATTGAGGTGAATTGGTGCTAGTATCTATCTACACCTAATAGTGGAAGGACTCAAACCCATGACCTCTATATAACCCTACAAACCCTATAAATTTTCCCAATTCCCTATTTAATAGTATTTTCTTCCCAATGACAACCTTATACACCTATATTTATCTAATTTATCTACTAATTTGCCTACTTTAGAAAACCCTAGACCTAGGGAAACAAAATCAAAATGCTTCAACAAACCCATTTTCTCCCCTCTATTTCTTACCACTAGATGTTATTCAAACCATAAACTCACCTAACTATCAATTCAAAGCAACACCTACCTCATTCCATAATCATTGGCATGGTCAAAGACCTCATCCCACCACTCAGCCACATCCCTATCCATCTTCCATTAGCTCAATCCTCTCTCAGATAAACAAACCAATCCCAACCTTCTACCTTAGTAGCACCAACACATAAATAGCCAAAATGCAGTATTCACCTAGAGCAAAATGCCAAAAGTTAAATGGTGAAAAATAATTCACCTTTTGACTTTTAACCTTTTATATTTTTAGGGTTTACCCTGACCATCAATGATTAGGGTGAATAGTGTCAATCAACCTATGGGGCAACCCCTGACTGTCATTGATCAAGGTGAACTTTCCCTTTTTAAACTTTCTTATCATCCCACTTAGGTGCTCAACCTTTTATCTACTAAGATGGGAAGAATTACATTTGGCCTAAAGTTTTTGTTGGATATTATGTCCATATAATTATGTAGGTAATGTCCACTTACCTAGTGCACATGGATTTAGCTTGGCCACCCCCTCTAACCAACCCCTACCCTTTGGCCACATCTACCTTGATGTTGATCATTTTTTACCCAACCAATTTGCATATTTTGCATTGACCATGCTTGATAATTTTGACCATGTAGAAAAAAATTACTATTGTCACTTGGATGTACCCTATGAAAAGAGGTTTTCCAGGCCTCTAATCCAAGTGGCAAAATTGGGACATCTCACTTGTTGTGGGTGAGAAAACTTGTGAGATGAACCTCTATATTAGGGTTAGCTCCCTTTAATGTATCATTCAAGCACATGTACATACTACTAACACTTTAGGGGTTAAAAAGAGTTAATAATAGCATGAAAATTAAGCCTAATCTATGAATTTAATACACCAAATATCTAATCAACTCACACTCTTTGAAATACACTTTAAATTAAAAATAACTTACATAAACACTTCACTCAATAACAACTCTCTCTCTCTCTCTCATATTAATGCTTCAACATGGGGTCTAGGAGATAACATAGGTTAAGGAAGACTTAGGTAATAGAAATGATAGGACACTATATTTAATGAGATATTCACTACACTTACAATATCTTTTGACACTTCTTGTTGACCTACAAGAAAGAGAACATATCACACTAGGTAATAGTAGGAATAACATGTGAAGGTAAATAGACATCACACTTGCACAAGACTAAACACTATCATTTACACTTAGTGGATTCTTTGAATGAGGTAAGTAACTTATCTTCATTTATTTCAAGGTAAAATTTTGGTAGGACTTTTCCATACCCAAGTGGAGTCCCCTAAAATAGCCAAAAGGCTTGAATTTATAGCATTTAGAGGAAGAGAGAGATAAGAGAAGTTGAAGAGGCATAAGTACATGTGTTACCAGGTTAAAATCAGTTACAATTTCATGTAGAGGAGAGGTGGGGAGAGGTATACCATGTCATGAAGGTGTACTTGTCCACACAAGTCATAAAGATAGTGAAAAGTGGCACAAAACCTACAAATTTGGCATAAGAAACTACCTATATGATTTGCCTTCCAAAACTACCCTTATCCCTACATATGACCAGGTCTAATGGTTGGTATAATAAAAATGGCTATAAACAAGTCCCCACATTCATTGGATTGACTTCTAACCATCCCTATTCTTTTGGACATGCAAAATCATCCTTGACAGTTTCAAAAGACTCTTTTTCATGTACCCTCTCCACTTGGCTTTAAAAACTTTAAAATTTTCATAAATGATCCATATAAAATAGGTAATGAAACTTTTCAAATGTTCTCCTATCATTATTTTTAAGAAAAAATCATAAAAAGGTCTCCCTAATTACATTTCACCTCTTCCTCCAAGTGTTCACTAGCTGGCTCACTGGACTAGCTAAAATTTATGTCCTATTTGAGGCACTTATAAGATTATTTATGATATTAAGTTCATTTTCTGATTTATCTTAAGAGTAAATATTCCTCTCAAAGTTTGTTTCATCTCTTAACTCCTCCTGTAGCCTACACACCACTAAAAATGGTTAAAACAAACCCTATTTTCCTCTAATATGTATATTTTCATATAAAAAAATACATAGATGTGATATTAATGGAGTTTTAAACAACTTCTCTTCATCACTTAGGGTTAAATTCCTCCAACTGGTGGCACTTTGAGGCTCATTTCCACCTCTAGGTCTTAAACAAGGTTTTAGGAGGGTTTTAGAGTGGCCAACCCTCTTAATATTTGTTTATAAAGGTGGAAAATTTTCATTCATTAAAAAATAAACTTTTGGATTCTTAAGTAACCCATCCAAATTCCTTTAATAGCTCCAGGTCCATGCAAGAGATGATGGAAGTTTCAAGCATTTGAAGCTGACCATTTGAGCCATTTTAGGCCTTTTGTGAGGGTTTGGGAGCTTATAAGCCTATAATTGACCTTATGATGCATTTATTTTAAAATTAATGGATTATATACCTATATATGAACCCCAAAATCATTTTACCATCCTTTATTATCTCCTCAAGATCTGAAAATGAAAAATCACCCTTGTTTGACACTAGGCCTAGACCTTGCCAATAGGCCTGCTTGCCATTTGTGACCCAACTTGACATTAAAATGGATTAAATTGACCTATAATTTCTAAAACACATCTAATGTGCCACTAAAAACATGTTCCAATCAATTATAATGCATGGAAATGACCAAAAATGAGAATGACCCCCAATTTGGCTTTTAGGCCTAAGGATTCCCTTCACCCCTGACTGTAAACCTCCTTGGTTAGAATAACCTGTATTTTTACATAACATAAATTAAATTTTTATATGTTTATTTATGTCCCCTCCATCTTATATAATCATAAAATTTCCATTTATGGCCTTATGGTTCAATATTTCATCATTTTTCCCAAATCTGGCACCTTAGTGCACACTAAAAGTGACCCTATTTTGAGACAAAATAGTGGGTTTTTCCCCTATTTAATTTATAAAAATAATGATTTTATAGTTATATATAGGTCCTAATGGTAATTTATACCAAATTTTATCTCATAACTCCTCCATTTGTCCCCCCACCTCATCACCTTTGCAAGGTAGACTTTTTAAAGATGGTTGATTATGAGGATAAGCAGGGTTGACTATACTTGGGGTTCTAAAGGAGGTGTTTTGAATTTATTTTTGGAATTTAAGGAAAAAAAATTATTAATAAAAACCTATTACAAACATTCAAATTTCATTTTCTTTTTAAACACTTGCCTATGCCTCTCTAGCACTTCCTTATGCTCATGCTTCATCTCACCCATTTGTACGGACTGAGACAAATCTTGTATGGATGAAAAGGTCATTAGGCATGTTGTGAGTGTTATAAGCATAAAAAATAATTAATTTGATCTAATTAATCATGTTATTATTTTTTAATCTTTCTCATCCTTGTCTTCATGCTTGCATTAGTCCAATCCTTCATCTTTCACCCTTGTCCCTTTCTGCTACGACTGAGACAACCTTCATTTGAGCACATTAGGCTTGTAAGGATCATGGGAATGAATTTTAGAGAGGTAATTTGATACATTTAAGATAAATAAACCTTTAATTACTTTTTCATAAGTCTCTAAGCTCCACATATGTTCTCGTGGTTTAACTATGTTTCACCTTTTATATAGGATTGAGACACACACTGACAGGCCTGTAGGTTGTTAGGATATGTTCTTAACCTCAAAAAGCATGAAAATATCTTTTTTTAATTATTATAAATCTATTACGATCATACCATCTACATAAATTCTCCACTTGAGGTCCAAAACTTCACTTTCCCTTGACTGAGACCAACCTCCATTCTAGGTTGTAGGTGTATGTTCATAGGCCTGTAGGTTATTTTGATATGTTTCTGACCTTCAAAAGGAGGTATAACATCTTTAATTTATGTTATTTTCATCATATTACTCTATTTCACCATCTAAAATACTCATGATTAGCACAAAGTACTCTTTCCACGTTGAATAGATATGTTCTCCACTGTCTTTGGCTATAGGTGCCTATTTCTAGGCTTGTAGGTTGCCTTGGAGTATTTGGCTCACATTTCATCTTGTCAAGGCTTTTTTAACTTGTATCTAGTTTGGTATCATTAATTTTTAGAATTATATTTATATTAGGAGTCTTTGAACTATCCTTTTGTGCCATTATTTCAAACATTGTCCTCATTATCTCTATGCCCTGTGTATGGACAAGGGATGGCCTAAAAGAGTCATCTCATGAAATATCCTCCTTTTTCATCAACTAAGTGCTCATGACTTATTATTCTAGTCCTTTGAATTATTTCCTCTAATTTTAAATGATTATAAATTTCAATCACATGATGAAAATATCAACCTTCCCTTGGAATCCTGTAGATACTACTACTCTTTCTTAGTGTTTTCTAGTCATTTCAGGAGATTTTAAAATCCACCTTCTCCTTATTATCTCAATCTCAAAATTGGTAGAAGTTTTCTTTGTAGGTGGGAATAAAAAATTATCATAGTAAGGTATCCTAAAAAAATCACACCTCCACTTTATGGAAACCGCAATAACCCCTAGGACCTCTATTTGGTGTGTTTAGGGATTGAAGAACAAAACTCAGTCATCCCTTTTGTTTTGCAATCTTTCTTCTCTTTAGGTCCTTGGTGAGTGAATTATGATATATCATGTGGAAAATAATACATATAACCTTGAATAAATTCACCCTATACCATATCCATATTCCATATATCTATGTTCCCTATTCATGGCCTCTTATAGGTTGGACTGAGTTGGAAAGGCAGTGAGAAGCAACAATGAAATGTGCATAGTTTGAAACCTTATGAGAAGGATTATGAAATTATACCATGTCTATGAAATTAAAAAGAGATATATCATTTTCAAATTCCTTTATTTTGGCATGGGAAACTTCCCAACAATGTCTTTAGGTGCACTCTTTTGAGAAGAAAAGCAAAATTTTGACCCAAAGTGGAAGACAAGCTTAAATAAGGATTCTTTGCATTATTGACACCTTTAAAACCAAATTAGGGGTGAATAAACTCAAATAACACCTTGTAAAACATTTGGACACCTCTAAAAAACATGACATCACCAGACCATAACAAGAAAATGAATAAGAAAGCAAATAGTGACCCCCTCTTCAATGTAAACTCCCAAAAAGCTGCCTGGATTCAAACTAATGGTTCATGAGGAAAAATGAACCAAAATATAAGTTAATTTTATGGATTTGGAAAGGACTTATATTAATATCCACCTATATAATCACACCCTCCCATTCTACTTTTACAGTCTGCACCATTTACTGGAAGTTGCCTTTTCTTTACATGCTAAGAGGAAATGGAGGCAAGGAAATAAGAAATGAACTTTTTTATGAACCATATATAAAAAAATGTGTAAATGAGATTTAAGAAGGTAAATAGTCATATTTTCACATTTTACAAGGGCCCAAATAAGTTGTACAAGTTCTCAAATCTCTCTTTTTGGCCAAGAAAACTACCTTTTATCTAAACAACCTAATTTTTTTTCAATTATGTCAACTTCCTAATAGTTTTAAGGACACATGGGGTATTAAATCATATTTTATAACTTTAAATAATCCCAATAAACCTATACAAATCATTAAATGCACTTAAAATAACTTCTAAATGACCCAAAAATGATAAATAGACCTAAGGGACTAATAACCAAAGGTAGAATAACATGAAATGACATTAAATAATCCTTGAAACACCTTATAACATCCATTTAAACCCCATATGACCCAAAAACTCATTTTTTTGCCTATAGGTGCCTTATTTTGACTAGAAAGTCAAACTTAGTCATCACTTACCTTGTTGACTATTCATTTTTGCACCACCTAGTGCACAACTAGATCATTTATGTATTTTTGGGAGCATTTCCTACCTCAGATACACATGACACTTTACCTATTGGTGTTTTTACTGAGAGCACTTCTTGCCTTGGATACCCATATAAACACTAACCTTAGCTTAGAGATTAATAGGTATATCCAACTGCCATGCCTAAAAGTGGTCATGTAATACATTGGTCACTTGTCTTCTTAGCACTGACCCTTTTTTTTACCAACATTTTAAACTTTAGTCTTTACATGATCATGACTATCACACTTAATCATATTTTATGCAGATCTTTGTGTTTCAAATGACCAACCATTCTTTTTATCACCTACCTCATGACCCACCATCTACCCATTATCAAACCCTGACCCCATTCTACTTTACCTTATCAACTCTTAATTTGAGGGGGAATATTTCCTCCCATAATTAGGGTAATGAAACATTTGACTAACATTATTTTTTGTTTTACAACTTATTGATTCAAGCCACATAATAAAAAGGGGCAAATGTAGACACAAAAAATCCACACACTATGATTCCAAAGGTTGTAATCCTCTTTACCATCTTAGGACCCCCTTAGGATCATCCACCTTCTAACCCCTAACCAAACCCAACTCATAGTTATTTTGACCTAACTAACCTAGCCTAGCCACCTTTTTACCTTCAGCCATGATTGATGATGGTCAAGATGACCGGTGATTATCACCTTGACTGGTGACAGTCAAGTTGCACTACCTAGAATTTTAGCATGTAAGCCACATGAAAACCACCATGTTTATTATCTAAATATAGCTTGTCTAAATCTTGTTACGATCCTTTGCATGGATAATTTATATTTAGATGGATTAGGTGTACCTTTACTTCCACCTCTTGCTTATGCCTATGAAAGAGAGAGGCCTAAGAGGCCAAATCCATCTACAATTATGATCAAGACATTTATGTATCCAGAATATCTTTTTGTAGGTCAATCATCTTCAAGTGCTTTAGCAATCTAGTAGCCATGCCAGGGAGCCATCTTGTCATCATCTCTCCATTGAGTTCTCCAAAAACTGTTACTCTACCAGAATCATGACCAACATCTATAACGATCAATCCATCTCAACCATTTACCCAATTGACTCATGTGATATCTTATCTATAGGTATTCCTTCCAAGACAAAGAGGAGGTATTCACAATCTTCTGATTTAATGTGTGCACAAACAAATAGGTTTTTCAACCACACCCATATTGAGTTTCTTTTCTCTCTTTCTTAGAACTTAAAGTGAAAATTTACATGGAACAATGAGCATATGTGAGAGTAGAGAAAAATTTCAAAAAAGAGGTTCCCTAATTCTTGAAATAATTAGGGTGTGTTGTGTAAGCAATAATAAATGGTGAATCCTACTAGGAAATACTACTGAGTATTTCAAGAATCTAGAATCTCTAATTTCATAATAAGAAACATGATTCACTATAAGCAATTACTCAAAACAAGCTATAATTTAAAGGTACTAAAGTTTATAGGAATAAGTTACATACCGAGATATAATCCTACTAAAACCATGTGTATGATTGAGTGATTTATTCATTTTCTTTGCATTCACACGCAGTGATTTAGATTTGCATAAGGCCAAAACTACTAAAGGGAAAAAAAATTCAATTTAGCTTGGGGGAAGTTGTGTGGGTACTACTCTGATACTATCCAAGCATCTATAGCCCTAATATATATATCTTTGGTCCCTTCTAAAGGCCTTGCTCCACTACCAACTAGGATTGAAATCTTATGGTGGAGGTTGCCAAGATCACTCTTCTGAGGAGAATTTTAGATTTTACATTTTTTAGCTCAATTATTTTGGAAAAGAGATTTAAAATTATCATCCATAGAGGGTTGGGAATACATCTGAGGGTAAAGAGGAACCTACAAGTTCATGATGACTCAATACAAACCCAAAATTAAAGCAACATTGCATTTTTATTTAAATCTTTCTTTAAGTTCATTATATGGCTTCAAATAAGAGAATATAATTTCATAAAATTCATAGGTTCTATTATGAATCATTGACCTTTAAAAATTAGGAAATGAATAAATAAATAACAATAGTTCAAATAATTTAATTGAGTTAAATTTGTAATTAGTTTATTTAAGCACCATTTATGTTATTTACATGATAGCCTTTCATTTCCTTACTTTGATCAACAAGGGGAACTTGAAGACAAAAATAGTTGGGACAAACCAACAACAAAAAGAGAAAAAAAATAATAGAAAAACTAATCTAAAAATAAGGGACAAGAAGGAAATAAAAAGAAAACAAAATAGGGAAGGGAAAAGAAAAATTATTCACAGGAAATGTTCAAGAAAATTTATCCCTGAACTAGTTAGACACCTATTTTCACAAGATTTTGAGAAGGGTAGAGGGAACATGTACTTTCTTCTATATTTCCATCTACAATGGAAAACACTATCCCATAAACATTTTTCAATGTAGCTCTCATGTAATTTATTCAAACTAGAACTATAAAAAAATTCATTATGTTTGTATCTAGATTATAGAAGGCATGAGGGATAGGGGTGAAAAATACCTCTGCCTAAACTTGGAATTGATATGAGGAATAGGGCTAAGCATCAATACATACCAAAATGTGTTGATCACCCAGCCTAGTAGAGACTTCCTCTTTATTATAACCATCACATGAATCATTTCACAGATGCTCTTTGATGCAAATGGATCCTTTCATAACATCCTCTTTGTTGTCTTCATCATATAGAAAGCATGGGAATAGTTCAATTTCTTCCCATATTAGAGACCTAAATTTTTTATTAATGGCAAAAGTATGTGTAGAGTTATTATTAATCATATTACCCTTATCTTGCATCTCCATTTGCATGATTTCTTCACTCAAGTCACTGTGTTCATAACTTCCCATTTTAATTGCCTCTACTATTGAGAGAAGGATTTGAGTACTATCAACTTCTTTGGAAGTGAGGCTGAACTAAAGAGAGAGATCATTAATTTTGAATTCTTCTAGATCACTCCCTTCAAATGTATATCCACCTTATTCTCAATTTTATTCTTCATATAAACATCTCAATTTAATGTTATTTTCTTCTTTTGTTCCCTTATCTTAAAATAATGAAGGGGAAGACAAACTATTACCACTAGGTTATTGACCATCTTAGATCATCTTTTCATATGGAGAGGTATAAGAATAAGACAAGAATTTTACAAGTGTATGGGATTCATCTTCCCCACCCAATAGCTCCAACTCCTCAAATTGTTCTGCTAGCTAAACATAAGAGATGTTGATTTGTTCATTTGGTGTGGATGTCTCTCTATCAACTTGATTTTTAGTCATTGGGATGCCTTTTACAATTGGTGTTTCTTCATCTTTAGAATCATCATCATTACTATTGTAACATTCAAATAATGGATCATGCTTATAATATGGGATGTCATCAATGTGGATGATTAGCTTTACATTAGTGGTGTAGCTAGATTCATAGAATTTAGATGGGGAATTAAGATATGTAGTTTCACAACTTGGACTATGCATTGCCTTCTAATTGTCCTATATAACAAATGATTCTTGATTAGTAACAACACCTAAAGATATTGAATCACTAGAATTATAAAAAATAGACTACTAATTATACACATAATTAACTAAGTTATATACATTAAATGAATGATCATGACTCTAAATTATCACTAAATTTTTTGGATGGATAAAGGTTTGGGCAAATGCTTTGTTATAAGGCATATATTAGTCCATGGGTTGATTTGTCATTAGTTAAGTAGAAGGATTTTGGGCACAAATACCTTGAGTCTTTAATTTTTTCTCTACATTGACAGCCTCTTGGTATAAAGATGCTAACAAGGAAAGAGTAAAGGGGTTTATCTTAATGAACATGGTAGTTAGAGGAGGCAGGGCTTGGAGATATAACCCAATTGCTACATCCCTATTTTCAATAAAACATCCCTCTACCTAGTGTATAGTTAATGGAATATATGTATATAGAGGAAATATTAAAATGCAAAAAAGCTAAGAAATAAAATGAAATCGTAATCTAAACTAGCTCAACCTATGATAGAGCTACAAATGAAAGAAATAACATGAAATTATCCCTTAGCACAAAAATAAGCTTCCTCCATTACAATGTGAATTTGATTTTATCTCTTTGAATTATGGTTGATCACTCTTCCAATACAAGGGCAAATGGGTAGTTTTGTGGTATGCAAACTCTTATAATCTCAACATGACAAACTTATAATGAAGAAAATTTTGATATATACCAACATAATAACTTTGGAATGAAGAAGATTCTTGAGATATAACAATAGAATAACCTTGGAATGAAGAAGCTTACCTAAATTGGATGAATAACCTTCAATTTATAGAATTTATAAATGGATGTGAACCATCCATCATGAGATGAAGATCAAGGGCTAAGAATGAAAGGTAATTTTTAATTCATAATGAGAATTTTGAATTAAAAATTGGAGTGGAAAACATGCGGGACTCAAAATGAATATACAATTCATTTGGGAGGAAGATATGATATAAAATTAGTAAGTTGATGTGAGATGGATTATAAATTAAATCACGGAAAATATTGGGAATAAAGTTAGATTATTAAATTAGATCATGGAAGATAATGGGAATAAAGGTGGATTATTAAATTAGATTATGGAAGACAATGGGAAAAAGGTGGATTATTAACTTAAAATTGTGGGGGACAGGTGGAGCCTTATGGCATGTGAGGATAAATTTGATTTTTTAGATTTATGAAAATTATGAATTTATAAAATTCATGGAATTTTTAATTAGAGAAAGATTAGTTAATAAACTTTGGATTAATTTAAGAATAATAAATAGTGAATAGTGAATAATGAATAGTGATGATGGATAGTGATTAGGGAAAATAAGGATGATTAGAGAGGATTAGAGATGATTAGGTATTTATTGAAAAGGTTAAAATCAACACAAAGTATATGATTTTAAATGTTAACACTATGGTTGAACATACTATTTGGCTCATTAGGTCCCTTATGGGCTATGTAAAATTGATAGAATAAGATAAAAATGTCAATGGGCACACTAAAACGGTTAAGGAATAGATTTTCAAAGATGACCCATGATGTGGTGCACCCTTATGGTAGACCAAGGTACCAAGAATAAGTAGTTTGATCCAATGACAAGGGGAATAGGTGGAAAACTACATCCTCATGTTGAATCTATTTTTTTATAATGGCTTCTTTGAAAGCCTAGATGTGTTCCTCAATAGTATTGACCCCACCATGGATGTAATTTGCATAGAATTTGTGGGGATTTTTAAGCAAGTCACAAGAAGGTCCCAAAATGTTCACAAGATAACTATGTACCTATCCAAGTTAAGGCCATTGGGAGACTTAGATAATCAGTTTTAGATTCTAAGAATCTATAAAATAACTAGGCAACTCTTCAAAAACACAAAATAAGTTTGAAACACACACATTCACTCCTTACTCTAGTGCCAATATATTGATGATTTCTTTTGACAAGCCAAATTAGGTATTGGTTGTAATCCCTTCCTCTCTTGAAAGGAGACTTGTGTGAACAAATATCCCCAAGGTCTTAGTACATAGGGTAACATAGTTGGCTCATTATGACCATTTTGTTTAAGGGCCTTGAGTGTGTATTTCATCCATATCTATATGCATTAAAATGAAAAGTTTATGCATATGAAACTAACCAAATGATCTAACTATGAATAAATAGTTGAATCAAAGAGACACATATATTACATATAAGTTTAACAATGCATAAATGAGTAATAGATAAGATCATACAATCAAGACAAGTGTTCAACTTAGATTGCAACTCAAAAAATAAACTAACCCACCTAAAAAAATTAATAAAAGATAAGGGAGAGGAAAGAAAATAAAATCTTATGATAAGCAAAGCAAATTTGAAACCATTGATTGAATTTAACACCCAAACATTGATCCCTCATATGACCAGCTAATCTAGAATCAACACAAGAATAATGAAATCACCTAAGGAGAGTGAGAGGATGAGAGGAAGAGAAATGACCACCAGTCACATGTGAAAATCATCAATAAATCTCCACAATCTTACATAAATCAAGATTTTCATGTTGATAACAATGTTATTGTTGATTACATCCAAATCCCACCAGCATAACACTAGGGTTATAAGATTGAGGTAGAGATTAAGCTAATATTTCAAGAAATTACATGAAAAATAAGTGTGATTGGCTCTATAGTCTCTTTGGGAGAAGAAAAACCAACCCTTTTACAATAAAAATCAATCCTTATATAGAAACTACAATCTTCAAGGGGAAGATTTTCCCTCCAAAATGGTTAACCACATATATTAACTCTCAATAACTACTTTTCATGAAAAATGCATTCCACTCTATTTCCCTTTTACTATTCACCACTTGCATAAGACAAAAAATAAGACACTTTTCAAAATGGAGAACTTTTGGGTCTTTTAAGTTCACTTTACCAAGGAAAAAATAGAATAGGGATATAATAATGGATATAAAAACTTATTTATAAACGCTCTCAAGATAATAATTATACCAAATTCTCTATGTCAAAACTATATTTCCAATGCACTAAGCGGTTTGTGAAATAGATCAATGAGTCAATATATGATCAAAAGGCCACCACCCTATCTAACCGCATCAAGACTTTTGGCCTACAGTGTAGGCATCAAGGTTAGATAGCTATAATGTAGGCATAAGGGTCTAATGGATATAATGAAAGCATTAGGGTTTGATGGATACAATTTAAACATTAAGTTATGATGGTTGTAATTTAGTCTTGGAACACTGACTTATGTATAGGAGATCAAAAACCTTGACACTATAAAAGGGAGGACAAAGTAACATTTTCAAACTAAGGTTAAACATGAAACTTTATCACAAAGATGCATTATTTGAGTGGAAGGATTTTTAGAAGTTATAATGGCATGAAAATTGATAAAAATCCTTGAGATGTCTTGAGAGAGATGAAAAGACCACATGTAGAGCATGAGCTTGACTCCTATAAATGTAAGAAAAATGTCAAAATGATGGTTAGGGACCAAGGGTTATATATGAAAATTTATTGCACTGATGGTAAAGTGGTTGATCATAAGCATAATCATCAACCAATGGTAATGGCACTACCTAATGGTAATGTGGTTGATCATAAGCATAATCATCAACCAATGGCAATGTTATCACCTAATGGTAATGTGATTAATTGATAGTAATGTGTTCAAGCAAAAATAATGTGGTTATATGATGACATAGCCACCAATTGATAGTCTAATTGTTAATCAATATTAGAGTAGTCAATTGATGACATTATCATTGATTGGTAGTAGAGTGATCACCTGATGGCATAACTACCAAGTGAAAGTATAACTATTGACTAGCTATAAAGTAGTCACTTGATGACATTATCATCAATTGAAAGTAAAGTGGTCACTTGATGGCATTTCTATCGACTAAAAACATGTCTATATTTCCCCCTTAGGATAAGTTTGAGAGTTAGGAAAGATGCAAGAGCTAGGCCACAAATGCCAAATTGGGAGGCCCTAACTCCACTTTTATGCTAAGTGTAAAATACAAAGTTGACTCACAAAGACCTGGTCTTTCTAATGGTGGTGGCTTTGAGTCCTAGTTTGGCACACAAATCAAAATAAACCACCAAGGTAAGTTGTAGTGTTGATACTAACTAACTATGAGCATATGTAAGAGGAAAACAAAAGGTAAAAAAAGAGGATCCTTGATTATTGGAAGAAATAGGGAATGTTGTGCAAGAAAAAATAGATTTATTCTTGAAAAAATTTTGATGAGTCTTTAAAACTTTTGTTCACTCCCCTATCTTTTATAATTTTTACTTTGTTACTTTTACTCACATAATTTTATTGAAGACCTAAATACTTATATGATTCTTGTGAAGTCTTCAAATTATCTTTTATAATGACTATTATTCAGAAATTATATCTAGACATTTTTGGTCTTCGAAACTTTTATTTACAATAAAAGTTCTAATTATTCTCTATGTAATTTTTTTGAAGACCAAAAATTTGAACAATCTTCACAAAGTCTTTGGAGATTTTGTTCAAAAAATTGTTTTTGACTAGTTTATTGTTGAAAAGTGTGAAGGCTAACTTTTAAAAGTGCACTAAGTCTTTTTTCCTTCTAAGCCATTCATGTCAAAAGCATGCAAAGACTAAAAACTTAAAACATGAAGTTTGATTCCATTTTTTACTTAGTCCATTTCACTAAACTTCGACTGAACCTTGATAAGCCTTCTCTACTAAAATTGAAGCCTTGAATTGAATTCAAACACTACTCTTCCATGGTGACAAAAAATAGTCAACATTTTGGTGACCTTTACAAGTTGTTTGCCTACTAAGCAAGAATCTAGTAGCCTTTTAAGTAATCCATAAAGCATATAGTTGTAGAATCATCCAAAAATTCTCATATTATGATAGTAAAACTTGGATACAACCCTGATTATCCTATTTTTAGATATCTGAACTGAGATTCATCTTTCAACAAAAAGAAAGTAAGGAATAAGAACAAATGTGTAAAAGCACTTAGGGAAAGAAAATGACTAAATTTTTGTACCACAACACTTATAATAAATAAAAATGCAACTAAACTACTATATACAAGTTAAAAATCACTCTAAGAATAGTTATTTAGATGGATCCCATTGATTAGGATTGATATCTCTACTTCATTGAACTTTGAGAGCTAAAAAGTATTGGCCTATTTTCATCCTGTGATGACATAAGGACTACTCCATATTACATAAAACTTTGTGTGTTTCTTATATTTTTCTCTATCCACATCCAATTTAAGCACTAAGTATCCTTCTTGAAAACTTATATTATTATCCTTCTTATCAAAGGTTTTCTTCATTTGATCTTGTTGAAGCTCTAGGGTATGCATCACTTTCCCTTTGGTCTCTTCTAACATTATTAATTTAGCTAGTCTTATCATCATATGATCATTTTCAATTAGTTCCAGTTGGTGGGTAAGATCTAATTATGGTTATTCAAGTGACATAGGTAGCCTATCCTTTCTTCCATATACCAACATGAAAGGAAAATTGCCTATTTCCCTTTTCAACATTATTCTATCTACTTAAAGGGCTATCTTGAGTTTGGTGTGCCAAGATCGTTGATTGTCCTCCATAGTTCATTTGATGATGTGAATTAATTTTTGTCAATGGACTCAACCAAACCATTACTTAGAGGGTAATAATTTTAGGAGGTTATAAAATAAATTTTATGTCTGAATACCCACTCACTAATTTTGATTTGAATAAAATCTATAACATTGTTTGAGATAATGGTGTCTGAAACACCAAATTCAGCCATAATTCCCACATAGGAATCCAAGATGGATGTTTCATTTTCCTCTTTGAGTGATACCACTTATGTCTATCTTTTCAAGTAGTTTGTGGTAGTTAGAATCCACTTGTGTCCAACACTTTAATGAGGGTTGATCATTTTAATGAAATCCAAAACCCACTAAGAGAAGGGATGATTAACTTGAATTGGATGAAGTGGAAGAGCTGCTAGCCTTTATTTGCCTATGAAGAAGGCTCATTTCCTACAATTTCTCACCCATTTATGATCATATTTGAATAAACTTGGCTAATAATCAGACTTCATTATGTTGACAATAATAATTTTGCATGAATAATGTTCTCATGACAATCCATCAGGATCTTGTCAGTCTGATTATGTTATATGAATCTTAGGATAATTCCATTGATGTCTTTTCTAAACAACACATCATTAACAAGCACATAAGAATAGATTGTGACCTAAAATGTATTATTTTAGATTTTTTAAGCCCTTTTAGATACTCACTTGATTGGAGAAAGGCCCTTATACTTTGAGTCTAACAAATATGAGGATACTGATCAACTGATTGTTCTTATTGTAGCATAAGGAATATTTTACCTTTATCTTCCAAGTTAGATGTTAACTAATCACACAATCCTTGTCATTCTATGAGCTTTGTGATCTTGATATCAATGTCATAATTCATCACCTTGTTGATCCAACCAACTCTTTTTTCATCGATATCTCTACTCAATAGAAACTCTTTCACACCTAGATGTGAGACCATCAATTGAATCTTGTTATTATAGAGTATATGTTTGAATTTATTCAATGCTCTTATGATATCCAAAACTTATTTTTACATGATGATATATTTCAATTCATAATATTTAATCACTTGATTGAAGAAACCAATAGGCTACCCCATTTTATCATTGGTTTAATGTACTAAGATTGCTGAGATGATTTCATCTCTTATAAAATCATAGAAGATAAAATCCTTTTCATATCATGGACTCATAAACATGGGGGATTGTGATATAACTCTTTTTATTTCTTCAAATCTATACTTAACTTCCCTTATCCTACTAAAAATGACACTCTTATTGAGAATAGAGGTAAGTGGCTTGACTAGTGAAGTAAATTTTGGTATAAACCTTTTCACAAAGTTTATCTTTCCCAAAAAGCTTTGGAGGCTTTTCTTATGGCTTGTAGAGAAAATGACTTGATGAATTCTAATTTTTATGGGTCAATTGGAAATCCATATTTATAAATAATGCTCCCCAATAACTGACCTTCATGGAGAATAAATACACACTTGTTTGGGTTTAAATATATCCCAAACTCTCTACATCTATCAAAGACTTGCTTCAAATGATCCAAGTGATCAGTTACACATTTGGAGAAAATAGTGATATCATCAAGGTAAACCAAGATAATGTCATTGATCATACCCTTAAAGGCAATGTCTATAGCTCTTTGGAAGGTCACACCAATGTTGGTTAGTCTAAAAGGCATATTATTACACCAATATTTAGGATAGGTACCCCATTTTGTGGTAAATGATATTTTTAGCTAATCAAACTCTTGCACTAATATTTAATTGTATCTCGAGTAGCTATCAAGAAGAGAAAACCTATCATCCCCTATTAATGTTTGGAGGATTTGTTCCATGGGTGCATCATTTGAGTGAACACATACTTGTCCCTATTAATTGTGCTTAAAACTTAATTGTTTCACCTCTTGTACCTATGTATGTTGTGTAATCTAAGATATCACACTTTTTTTATGCATAATTCATTAGTTTATTATCTTGTATTTAAACCCCTAGGGAAACTTTAATAGCTTGAAAACCTAAAAAATTAAGGGATTGCAATGGGTTGAGCTGAGATTAATCACCCTCTTGATGATTAATTAATGCCTATGTATCCACTCTTCTAAGGATGAAATTCAATCCCATGTAGGTCTCCCACCTAGAGTGATTATACAATTATGATCCTTTGACTATATGTATTTAACTATAAAATGGATTTTATACTTGAAAATGATATATATTGACTTGATTTAGAATAATCCTAACTTGGCTTATGATTTCTCCTTGTGAATGATCTTGAATATTAGAATAATAGGGAATATTTGTTCAATGTGTAATAACATGCATGCTTGAGATAAATCAAATAACAAGTGGGGAAAATGAATGACCTTTGATGTGTATTTATAGGGAAACCTTTTTATAATTTAATTTAGATGATCCTATTAAATGTGTGGGAAGAATAAAAAAAAATATTTTAATTTTGGAAAGTATCCAATATTTAGTACAAAACATGGCTATGGTAAGTGGACAAGAGCATAGAGTGATCCTATCCACCTAGTGTTGACTTGTCTAAAAGGATCATGGATAGTTGTATTTTATTATAGAAATTTTGAAGGTGATTTTAGATAGATTAATCATTTTAACACTTAGATTTTTGTGTAATAGTGATGTTAAATAAAGGTTAAAACATGCATATAGATAAAAGGTTTAGAAGAATGACAAATAATAATGTATTTATGCACAAGTCACATGGTTTATAATGTGTAAATAATTAACCTTATCAAGTACATGTGACCATATTTATGTGTCTACATTTTCCCCCTCCCTTTTATTTTAGTAATGAAATTACTAGAGTAAAAGATAAATATTATAACCTAAATGTTATAACATACTGTGTCTTTGAACAAATACTTTAGTTGTGCAAAGCACTCAAATTTAGCAAACCTTTCAATAACTCATGAAGTATTCATTTTATTCATTTGAAATTTAAAAAATATTTAAATTTAAAAATTGAAAATTTTGAAAAGAAATAAAGGGAGGAGTACACTTATATGTAGGTGAAACCAAGTTTCCATGTGACTTGTATCTAAAAATGGAAAACCATGCCCCCTTATTAAAAAACCTAGATAATTTGAACCAATGGTGAATTGAGATAGATCATGTCCCAATTTGAATAACTAATCAAGATCTTTAGTTGTAAATATGTCTTACTCTAACTCTCATAAAAATGTAATAATACTCAATGTACCAATCCAAAAAGGTGGAACACAATGGGTTTCTAAGAAGTGATGCCAAGGTTGTTGAGTGTCACTAGAATCAAATGTTTATTTACCATAAAAAATATGGAACCACAAAATGGGTTCACTAGAAGTAATGTCATGGCTATTGAGCATCATTAAACCTCAATGTACATTATTGACACATATCGAATCACACTACTATAAATAGATATAGATTTTATTTTGCATGATCAAAAAATAATGAAGAATATTCATACCCCCATCATGATTTAATTTCTCATAGACTTGAACTAAAATTAATATTTTTCCTTTGAATTTTTAACTTTGAGATTTGTATTTTACATTTTGAAACTTTGATTAAGCATTAACATAAATGAGTATCATGGCTCGAGTCTAGGTGTATATTACTAGTTCTTGATACTTCATTTGATCATTTGAAAATTATTGAATAAGTAGAACTAAGTTTTATAGGGTAAATAAATGAGTTAATATTTATTTATCAAGAAGGCCCTCCCTTGAGCATCAACTATTTTCTGGTCTAAGATCTTGATAGAAGACACTTATAAAATTAAGTGTTCAGAGTAAACTTTGGGATAATAAGGGAATTTCATCCTCCCATTTGAGGATTGCTTTGAGATCAACCCAGGGCATGATCTATAGGTATTGGGATCCATGATATAGTCTACTTGAAATGAGTCTCCAATAGGTGAATCACTATCATTGGGGATCTAATACTTAGCCTGACAAAGAGATTCCAGCCTTCACCTAGTTCAACCAATCCTAATATTAAGTGTTGATGGGCTTCACTTCACTAATTTCTAAGAAAAGGGGATAAATTGTTTTAGCTCTCAAAATAAACATAAAAAATGGGGATAAGGTAGGGTAGAAAAGGATTTTTCTTGGATTGAGAGGATGTTAATGCTTTAAGAATTGAGCTATGTGCCCAGCCATAGTTATACCATTATGTGCCAAGTATCACAAAGGGATCGAATTCATCATCACATGGGGTAAGAGTGTAAGGAAAAAAACAAAAGGGAATTCTTAATTTATAAAATCTTCACTAAATATAAACACATAAAATGGCTTGCAATCAATTACATACATGACCTTCAAAAATGGTCTGTAGCTTTGAGTACATAGATTAATGAGTGTTATAAAAGAAACAATAAGAATTCATAAATGAATTAGAATAGTGAAACATATTCAAATCATTTTATTCATTATTATTAATAAAGAACATTATCAATTATTTATCTCATGCATTCATTAAAAATCTAGAAGACAATGGACCACATTCATAAATAAATAAACTAGTTGACATAAAGTATAAAATTTACATTCATTTCAATACATATTATTTAAATAAAAAATTTAAACTTTGAAAAGGGAAATTAGTCTAAAATATATAGATAAACATGGGGCTCACCCCATGGAAGTAGCATAAGATTCCCACTCTTGGCCATGATGGCCACCCAAGGTGGTTACAATTACGACTCAAAAAGAAAGATTCCCCACTTCTCAAAAGATGCCTTCAAGACCCACTCAAGTGATACACTAAGGATTTTTTGAATAACCACCTCTCAACTATCTAGGTTTCACCTCCTTGGTTTCCAATGTAACTGACACCAAGGTGAAATCCTGGTCCAACTTTATTAATTTCATAGGGGGCTCACAAACTATGACCTTAGAATGAGATAACAACCACTCATGAGTTTTTATTGGAGCTTTCAAGGAGACCTTTACCTTAGATACCTAGCTGATGCTAGATATAGATTGAGTGGCCAACTTTCTAAATTGATGTTTCCCCAGCTTTGTTAGCCTTAACCACCTTTATGCACATGACTCATTCAAATGCTAGTTGTAGATTTAACACTATGATGTTGACCTCCCAAAAGGAGGCCAACATATATTTTTCACTATTTTATAAGGGTTAAATCACCACCTAAGTTTCCACCAACCATTATTATATATATTTTCTCATGTTCCTAATATAAATTTGGTAGAGGCCCAAGTCAACCAAAGTCATTATTTTTAACTCTAAGAATTTATTTTTGCTTATTAGTACCACAAAATTCCTACACTTGATATCCATTTGAACTAATCAGTCTAAATAATCTTGAGTGCATTATAGGTGGTCTCTACTTGTGGATAAATCTTGGGTAACATTCCCAAGGGCTTTAAATAACTATGTCAATGCATCATCCCCCCTCCCACTAGACCCATAGGGAATGAGCTCTTCACCTATGATTTTAGTTCTCTAAGATGTTCCTTCATATCCTCCATGATTTTTTAAAACATGTCATGAGTAGTTTAGATCCTATAGACTAGGTCCTAAGCCAATTTATCTTCGCCATTGGATGTCCTCACTTCGATGAGGGAGAAGAGGTTGTGCTTGATTTACCATACCACTAAGTCTCCCTCTTGAGTGAATCTTTGACTACGAATCCATCTCATATTTGTGGACTCCTTTTCAAACTTACATTGGACCTCTAAGTCACATTGAAATATCATATTTAGTTTATTTAATGTTGGGTGTAATAGGGATTTGACCCAACTTGGTCCTATAGTAACTCCCAAGGTAGAAGAGGATGAAGGTGAGGGCCTGAGAGGAGGAGGAATGGATTAAGCAGAGGGGAGGAAGGAAGAGATTAATTGAGGATGAGGATGCACATGGGGGAGAAAGGGGTAGGGATGAATGGGGAATCCCATAAGAACATCTGGGCATGCCATTATCTTTGGGTCAAATTGACTTGTGGCTTTTGTTACTTGCTCCTTGAGTGTCTAAGCTTGAGGTGTTATATTTATTTATGTGTTTTTATTGAGGTTTTTCATACTAAAACTTGAAAAAGACCCCTCCAAGTTATGATCCACCAAAATTTGACTAATACAAGGGTAAAGGAGGCCCTAGGGAGTATTTAAAAGAAATTTTTGTCACTTTCCATCTAGTGGACTATAGTGACATCTACCTACTTATTTTTCCTCAAAGTATAGATGGATAGGCATTAGAGTTGATTCTTAAGTTTGCAAAGATCTTAGTATTTGAATTTGATGATTTGTCAGATAAATTTGTGAAACATTTCTTTTACAATCTCGAGCATGAGATTTTGATAGTTGATTTGAGTTAGGCCAAGAAAAAAGTTTCCAAGACCTTTATGAGTTACTTACAAGGATGGAGAGCACTTTCTAGTCACTTCATCCATAATTTACTAAATAAACAATTGGTAGTTGTGTTTGTCAAAAAAATTCACAATAAAATATCTTATCACTTGGAGCTTCAATGTGCTCACACATTCAAGGAAAACATTGAAAAGGGTATCCATATTGAAAAATCCCTTATTTTTTTATTAAAGTTAAAGGGGGGATTTTTTTGACTATGGTATCCAAACCCTAGGAGAAGTAAAAATAAAAAAAGACTAAATTACCCACCAATTCCTCAAAATAGACATAATAAAATAGAAATGAAAGAAACTCCAAATGCCAAAAGTAGCTAGAAAAGAACTAGAAACCTAATCCATGTCTAACATCTTCCCAAAAAATCTTCGTACATTTTAGATTTGAATCAATTAGAGGAGAATATTTTCCTTGTCAACATATTTATGGCACTCACTACATTGATTTTATTTTCCTTTGCCTTTAACTAGAGTCTTAGTACCAAACATATCACCCAAATAAACTCTCAAGTTTTCCACATTTTGGATCCCTTCATGCATTGTCATCTTGATACAAGTCATCAAGAAGTTGATGTTATTTTTGAGTTTTCCATTTTAATTTTAAATTAATTTGATGCTCTCTTGAAGATCTTGATTTTGATGATTGAATTCATTATCAGGGTTATTTTATTCCATTCTTTCATTCTCCTACTATAAATTTTTAACCTTACCTTTAAGTTCAATCATCTCCATCATGAACCATCTCATGATTAATTTTTATAAATCAAGTTATTCCTCCATCTTATCTATGTTTTTTTTACCTTTCAAATAATCAACCAAAATATTAAAAATTTCATTCAGATCCTAAAACTACCTACCTTAAGAATCCTTCCCTTTCTCCTTGGGGTCATCCCTTGTTTTCCTCTTCCCAAAATCCACTTTATTAGTATGGATAGTAATTTTCTCCCTTTACAGTACCTTTTTATTATTAAACTCCTCTTTTCCAACTTTTTATTCCTCAACCAATATAGAGTCTCTAGCTGTGAGCCCTATTTTACCAGTTAGACCCAATTTCTTGCTAGAAGCAGGTGTCTCACTGTGTTTCTCAAATGGGTCTTAATGCTAATTTATTATGGTTTAAGAGTATCTTTAGCATCATCAAGGTCATTATCCTTAACATAATTATTTCTAGGATATTTAATCTAATTTTTATTAACTTTTATCATATCTATAGGTTTTCTAACATCTTTGTTTTTCTAGGTATTGGGGATTTTAGGTGTAATCTAGTTCATCCCCATGAAATACTTGTGGGTAAGAAATATTAACCCCTCATGCCTAGGTGTAGTATATTTCACCTTTTTG
The DNA here is from genome assembly GCA_037957365.1 of Torreya grandis. NCBI lineage: Eukaryota > Viridiplantae > Streptophyta > Pinopsida > Cupressales > Taxaceae > Torreya > Torreya grandis. The sequence continues at coordinate 430,723 of JARHVA010001787.1, forward strand.
AATTTCACAATTGAAGACTCCAAAGAGAGAAAAATATAAAATGGGAGACTCATGTGAATTGCATGCCTAAAGTAGTTTTAAAAACATAAATAAAGACCAATGAACTATAATGAACCTACCTTAAAGGGTAATGTATAGCATCAAGTGGAATGTTACTTATCTAAAATGCCGTGGCAAAGATTCTTGGTCAAACCCATTATGTAAAACCTCCAACATTCACCCTCTAGCCAAAAACTCTCCTTTTGTTTCTTGTAGTCCCTACCCATTTTGTAAATTTTAGTCACTTCAAGATCCAATCCTATCACATCAGCTATGAGATATTCAATTAACTCCAATATAACCCCATTAATATTTAAGGTTATTTTATCTAAAGAATTCATGATCAAAGTTGACACATGTCTATTGTGTCCTTTAATTCTTTACATGAACCTCATAAAATTGCCTATATGTAGAGTATCATTTATTATCTCATTTATTTTGACTTCTTTAGGCATTTTGGGCTTAATCCTATTAGTAAATCCCATGTGAACAAAAATAAGGTGGATGTGACCCTTCACACTAGAGTAGGGGATATTCAAACTCTCTTAAATAAACTAAACACTCCATACTTCCTTTTATAGATATAAAATTCAACCCTTCCTACTATTCCACATATCTAGAAGCTTCCTTTTAACAACATTAAGGAGGGCATAGGAAAAAAATAATCAAATATAATTTTATCCAAAGAGAAATATTCATAAAATTCCAAAGGAATTTGTGAAAACCCATGGGGAGGACTCCCATACAATCAAACATTTTGTTCATTAAAAATTGCTTTCTCATTAATCCTCTATCTAATGTCTTGATGTAGATCTTTAATAGAATTCCAATTAAATAATAATGACAAATTAACACCCTTGTTAGCGAACTGGTCTATAATCTTGTTTCCTTCTTGATACACATGTTGAATAACTACTTCTTGCCTAGAGTCTAAAAATGAGATAGCTTCTTCCATCACATGTTTGATTATCCAACTAGAAGATTTTTTCCTTGACAGACAATTCACTAAATTCAAATAATCCCCCTCTATGATGAGCATTTGAACTCCAAGTTATTTTTCCAATTTTAAACCCCACAGAGTAGCAAGGGCTTTAGCCCAATGATTTCATTTAATCCCCATGTTCCCTACATAAGTTGCCACAAACCTTCCTTGATGGTCCCTTAAAATACCTCCTCCTCTATAAAGACATAGGTTTCTTTTGGAATCCCATTAAAGTTAAGCTTTAACCAACCCATAGGTGGAGGTTTCAACTTGGTCCTTATTCCAATTTCATCTCTAGGATCATTTTTACCTAAGCAATTAGGGTCAATTTTCTAATTAAAAGCTAGCTTTTATTCATAAATTAACAGACTTTTGCCTTTTTCATTAGGTAATATATTGAAATTTTCAACAATATCCTCAAAAATAATTTTGAAAATGATTCTACTAATGTATTTTTTATTCATAAATATTTTGTTATGTTAATCCCATAATACCTAGATTATATGGGGGAATGAGAGCTTCCAAATATTCTTAAGGATGACATTTTGAAAAGGACTCTCCCATGCTTGCCACAAATCAAACAAAGACCCTGTGAACACCCATATAACATTGAATTTATTGAGAAAGAAAATCCAAACTTCCTGAGCATAGGGAAAATCTATAAGCAAGTGAAAATAATTTCATTATAATTTTCACATAGGGGACATCTATTGATTAAGACAATTCCTCTTTTTCCTTAAATTATCCATTGTTAAGATTTTATTTTGGATTAACACCCACATACATAAGTTGAATTTGAGGATCAAACACTTGTATTATAACTTATCCTAATACCCCACATTTCTTAGAACCTGAGCCATCAAGTTATACCATATTTCACTTGATATTGATCATCAAATGATTCTTTTCAAACCATCTGGTCCTCATTAGTAGTACCCAACAAATGATAAGTTATCAATAAATTATTCAAAAAAGACACAATGAGCCCTTATTAATAAAGGGATCATTAAGTTATCTTATTCAAACCAAAATTAGAGGTAAAACCAAAACATAGGCCCAAGTTAGAGCCCTAGCCCAATCCCATCGGGCATGCCATTTATGTGAGATAGGAATCTAATAGGGGAGTTAGTCAAGTGTTAATATGAAAAACTTCAATAACAAGACATAAATAAATCTAACACCTCAATCCTAGACACATAAGGATTAAGAGAACAATGCAAGCAACAAATAAAATAAGACAAAACAAGTATCCTTCACCTTCCTTATGAGAAAGAGTTACAATTTGGCCTTGGAGGAATGTGATCGATCATGTGCTCAAAGAGTAATTGACAATGGTGATCCTTCCATAATTTATCCTTGTCACCTTGGTAATGTTTGGCTTGGATTTGGTAAGATGCAGTAATCTTTAAATAATTTTACATTATAACATTACACAAAAAAACTTCCTTGAAGGAATTCTTGCATAGTAACATTAAACAAAATAGATTATTTGAATAATGGGTGAGGCCTTGTATTTATAGCCTTCCAAACTAACTCTAACCCAAGTGAAGTTAGGTTATATTTAAACCCTATTTGAGTTAATGAGGAGACAAGAAATTAATATTTGGGATAGAGATCCAATTTATTAAGCACGACTCTTCATTTTTGAATTTAAGACTTTAATGGAGATATTTTCAATTCCTTGACTTTGAGGATGATGACATAATCATGACCTCAATTTTTTTGTAATTTCCTTTTAAAAAAATTTAATATTCACTAATTGCATGTATAAATTTCACTCAAGCATTTAATTAGATTTTCTTATTTAATTCATTCTGCTTAACATTTTTGCATTTTAGGAATTATTTAAGTGTCCCACTGAATGGGTCTAAAGGCTAATCTATCAATTTACTAGGTCACAACTTGACTGGAGATGAATATGTGAGAGGTTATTATTGTGTGTAGGGTAATACCACAATTAGGGATTCCTCAACATGATTTTGGGTACTAATGTCTGATTGTAGATGAAATTAGGGCATTTAATTATTCTTAGGCTTAATTTACATTGTTTGGTAGAAATCAATTTGAAGTTTGATTAGAACATGGTTGTGGCCAAAATGGGGTATCCATAGTTTTCCCCTATTTGGGAAGTCATTTCAAGACACATGCACATTAATGTATTTTCAAAGAATGAAAAATTTGTTAATAATGAAAATCCATGCAATGATGAAATGATGCTCCAAATAAAGTTTGGGAAGCCTATGATCCCCCCTCGAGGGAGTGGCCAAAACATATGATTGATGGATGATACCTCAAAAATAATTAATAATAATAATGAAAAAAACCCATGGGTGAGATTAATATAATCAAGATAATTCTTGCACACATTGATTATAATACTGAATTACCCAAAGTGGGTCATAATTAGTAACAAAGGTTGAGACACTAATTTTCCCAAATGTAGCTATAATCAGTGGCACATGTATGTGCCCTAGTAGGACAAATGGGTTGAAATAATTCTTTTTCTTAAATGGATTATAATCATTAAATGACATGGATTAAAAACTATTTTTTTTCTTAGTAGGGTGGATTGGCAAGCATAACTCAAGGATATAGCTTATCACATAGATTAAAGATGAGCAGGAAAAAATATAGATGTGATGGTCTAATGATTGAAGAATCCATAAATAACTAGGTGCATGATGATGTGTAAAGTGATGAAAGAGCTGATTGGAATAAAAATGGTGTTTAAACTAACTTGAGATATGTTATGTATCCAAATACTACCTAAATAGTCCAAATAGACATCATGCCAATGTAGTTCACCTAGGATGTGAGAGAAAATGGAATGAGGAATCAAAATAGAATAATAAAAATTGATCAATGTGAATGATTTGGTTGTACCTACCAATGTAGAGATGCTCATCCTTATTAGCATTGATACAACTATAATGGTCAATAGGTTGATTTGATCAAGGAGTCTAGGAAGATTTTCCAAAGTGAATAAGGAGAAGTTTTTGTGGCACCATTAATTGTAAGATCTCCTATCTTAGTTTTTATTGTATCACATGATGGTATGAACCATGATATAAAACACCATGATGAATTTGCCATAATGTGGACAAGTACTGACTCTTGATCCAATAAGCAATAAAAAATAACACACCAATGATAAAATATATGATGAAAATGTTGACATATGAATATGGATGGACTCAAGTATAATGAAAAAGGAATCACCTAATGAATGCATATACATTGAGTCAAATAACAATAAAATAAATAAATAAATAAATAAATAGGCAAATAAACAACCAAGTAAACACACACAAAGCTTGCAAATAAAAGCAACATAAAGTATCATATCGATAATCAAGTCAAAACTTACGTGTGAAGGATTAATGGAATGATAAATGGATGGTACCCCCAAATAAATCTATATGATAGGGAACAAAATGTAGGGATAAGAGATCTTGGTATAAGTTTCACACTATGGCTTTACCCCAATAGGGAAAAATTTATGAGCTTGGACTAAATGTATGAATGGAAACCCATCATGAATTTTCCCTTATATAGTGGATTGAGTATTGATGACTAGGTTCAGGACAAGATTATTTTTTTTGGATTTTGGGGCTTTATATCTCTCTAGGAGAATGTAAGAAAATTTTATAATTTTTAGAATTTTGAAATGTTTTGAATGTTTTGGGAATTTTTAGGGTATCTTACCCACGAGATTTACAATATACTACTCACAAAATAGAGAGAGCATTAGCTTAAGTTTCTCTCACCATCCAAATTGAAAGAATATCAATGAAATTATATTTCATGATTCAAATTTTAATGGAATCAAACAATACATTTTATAAGCCAAAATATGACTAATCACTTCACCTAACAAGAAGTCCATTAAACTACCTATGTGACTATTGAGCTATACACTAGAAGACAAAAGTAAATGTGCAACTACTCCTAGGAATTAGGAAATATTATATAAAATAATATTTGCATCCCCCCTTAATCCATAGGGGTATTTTTAAAAACAAGCATTCCTATGAAATTTTCAAATTTTTCTCATCCAAGTGCTTTTGTCAAGATGTCTTTTGATTACTCTACTATTAGGCAATCTTGCAACTTGACACTACCATATTTCACATAGTGCTGAATCAAATGAAATTTGGTATTTATATGCTTGGTTCGGTCATGATAGACTAAATTATTTTCCATCTATATTTTAGAAGTATTGTCAACTATGAGAGGCGTTGATGAAACCTACTACTCCTACAAATCTGAAAGAACCCTTCTGAGCCACAAGATATCTCTAGTTGCCTCTAAAGCAGCCATATATTATGCTTCTATTGAATAAAATTTTAGCACTGATTACTTCTTAGATTTCTAACTAACTTCTTCTATTCCCAGATTCATTAGAAAACCCATGGTGTACTTTCCATCTTCATGATCACCAACTTAGTCAGAATCTAAATACCCAACTAGTTTGAAACCTCTCACCCTAGAGTATTTGAGCCCAAAATGTTGTGTGCCTTTGAGATATATGAGGATGTTTTTTTGATACTATCTAATGAATCTCCTTGGGTTGTTTCATAAAACTTGAGAGCAAAATAACTACAAATGATATATCTAGTCGAGTGGTAGTCACATAAATCAAAATTCTAATGAGTTGTTTATATTTAGTGGTATCAACCAAATCTATTGAATCTTTAGATGTTAATTTGAGATTATGTTCTATGGGCATACTAAGAGGTTTACAATATTCCATTCTAAATTTTCTCAAAATGTCACCAACATACTTTTGTTGAGTGATGAATAAATACTTTGGTTTTTGAATTACATCAATACCCAAATAGTAATGAAGATAACCCAAATCAATCATTTCAAAAAAAATCATCAACTCTGATTTGAATTTTGTAGTGTGCCATCCATTGTTCCCTGTGATGAGGAAATTGTCAACATAAACCAATATAAATATAATTATTTTGATGAAAATAGTTTCATCTTCAAACTCAAAATGTTTGAAGTTCATGTTATTGAGGTGCTTAACTAGTTTTTCATACCATTCTTGAGGGGCTTGTGTTCAAACCATACAATGTTTTTTCCAATTTGCATACATTGTGATCTTATCCCTTTATTTCAAAATCATTAGGTTGTGTCATGTACATATTTTCCTTAAGGTCTCCATTCAAAAATGCAATTTTGACATCCATTTGGTGAACTTTACATCTATTGTGAGTTGCTAGAGCCAACATGGTCTAAATGATAGTCCATTTTGTTATAGGTGAAAAGGTTTCATTGTAATCAATTCTTTACTTTTGAGCATACCCCTTTGTGACAAGCCTTGATTTTTTACTTTTAAGTGAGTCATCTACCTTATATTTGTCATCTACCACTTAGGCATCTTTTTCTATGTTGTAAGTGCTTTGGGTTCAACCTCTAAAGTTCCTTCATTGTCTAGCCTCTATTTCGATAGCCCCTATTTAATATCTGATGAAGTTTCACTCTCTCCTTTAGGAGGAGTTTTAAGATCATGTATAGAAGATAATATAAAATAAATATATTCCCATAGATATGTCCTCTACACATTGTCTAAGACCTTCAAATCACTCTCTTTGTAGACATCAAACTTTGCATATTTGTCTAGTCAACTCAACTATCGATCAATATGCTCTTTATCCTTTTTAGTCTCACAAAATACAATTTATCTTGAAACAAAAAACTTATTCTCTTTCTCATTATATACCATGAATGCCTTGGAGGAATTTTAATATCCCAAGTGGATGCATTTTTTATCATGTGGTCTAATTTATTTCTTTTCTCCTTTGGAATCAATGCATAACAAGTGGATCCAAAAATCCAAAGATATTGCACTGAAGGGAGATGAAAACACCACATCTCATATATAATATTTAATTCAAGAGTTATTGATGGTGATATATTGGGAAGGTATACTACTATTTTGGCTAATTCATCCCAAAAGTGTAGATTTACCCCTTTAAAGTACAATATTGCATGAACCATATTAATCACAGTTCTATTTATTCTTTAAACTACTCCATTTTGTTGTGGAGTGTGAGGAACTATTAGATTGTGTTTAATACCATTTTGATCAAGATAAGATTCAAAATTATTTGATTTTAATTCACCACCATCATCTATCATGAGTGTCTTGATGTGAGTTTGTGCTTCATTTTCAATCATTATTCAAAACTTTTTGAAAGTATCAAATAATTTTGATTTTTTTTCAAAAAGTATATACATGTCATCCTACTATAGTGATCAATGAACAATATGAAGTACTTATGACCACCAGTGGAGAGGATTAGAAGATAACATAAGTCTGAATGAATAAGCTACAACTTTCTATCTACTTTCCACTATAACTTTATAAATGATTCTCTTACGTGTTTAGCCAAGATGTAGGATTCACACTTCTTATCTAATTTCATGGGAAATGTATGCATGATAAAAACACCATTTTTTCAATAAATGAATGTTTTTATAGTGAGTGTGCTTAAATTTATCATGCCAAAACATGTTTTTAGACATTCTATCTTCCATGAAATGAGCATAATTCCTTGAATTTAATATCTCACCCTTGAGTTTGAGAAGTTTCCCTTATTCATATCTAATCAAGATGACTACATTGTCACTTTTCCTCCTAATTGTGACATCACCATTATATAATAGAATGGAATAGACTTATTTCCTTATGAGAACTAGGGACAACAAGTTTTGTTTCAATTAAGGAAGGTAGAGAACATTCTCAAGTTTGTAGTCTAGAAGCCCTGGACACTTAAGTTGAATTGTACCTTTCCTTATGGTTATAGACTTGATCTATCTATGAAGTATACTAAGCCATAACATTATTCATTATACTCCTCAAATAAGTCTTTTCATAAATTCATGTGTTGAGTGGTGCCAGTATCAAGAACCCAAGCATCAAACCATGATGAACAGATTAAGACACTATTTGCTTCATCATTTATACTAGAAAACACACATTTATTGGTGAATTAGGTTGAGTTGGACTCTTTTGACTACTTATTTGAATTTACCTCTTTATTCTTATGGTATGCTTTAATTTCATCCCATGGAGTCTTGTATTTTTTAGTCTCATGGCTACCTTTTCTATCACACCATTCACAGTAAAGTTTTTGTTTATCATTCTATTTTTATTTTGACCACCATGATTTCCATTTTTGCCCTCTTTATTCTTATGGTATGCTTTAATTTCATCCCATGGAGTCTTGTATTTTTTAGTCTCATGGCTACCTTTTCTATCACACCATTCACAGTAAAGGTTTTGTTTATCATTCTATTTTTTATTTTGACCACCATGATTTCCATTTTTTCCACCTTTTCCTTTGTACTTATTTTTTTACATGTTATTTCCTTCATTTTTAGAAGTTGTGGCTTTGTTTGATGTTTTTGAGGAATTTGATTTGACATAACACACACTTTCAACTGTTGTGGTTTTATTTTTCCTTCTAAAGGCCTTTTCTCTTTCTGCCATCTTTTCAACCAACTAGTCAACTCTTATAATCTTTAATTGATTGCTTACTTATAGAGATTCCAATTAGGTTGAATAGTTTTTAAGAATGGATTTTATGAATGTGGTCATGTATATGTTTATTTTTACACCTTTTATTTCAACATCATGTTTGATAGCTCATATTTTTGAAACCAATCTCATCACATCACCATATTTCAACTCTAGGTTGAATAGCTTCAACTGCAACTCAATGAATTCCAACTTTGAATGGGATTCACATAGGACTTTTAGTTTTTGAGATGCTTCCCATGGTGTATTGTACCCTTGTATATGATGAAACATATCTCCATCCACTAATGCCCTCATCAAGGTCAAAGTCTTCTATTTTTTTGCTTCCATGTATAACTGTCCTTTATATTCCCTATTAGTTCAGCTAGTTGTTTTGACCCATCACATATATCAAACCATAGATCATTAAATATGAGTGTGTTCTCTATTTGTTGAGACCATTCTAGCTAATTATCTTTTCTAGTCAAGGTAGTGTCAATAATAGATTTGATGGAATGCATGGTTTTGAGTTTTTAGAAGTTTTAAGTTTTAGTTTAACCCCAATTGGTTACTTATCAATCCAAAATGGCCCCCTTTTCTATATACACAAAGTTACTAAAATGAATCAATTTTTCATTAACACTGGCTTTAAAAAAAACCTTGTACATCAATATACTTGATTTTTCTTGATTTCCATATTTATGTTTTTTGACATACACAATGGGTAAAAAGAGTATCTCTCACTATTTCTCCTTGTATTTGTAAAAAATGGTTATTTTTTTCCCAAATTCACTTTTTAGAGTAGCTTTCTCAAGGCAATTTCAATGAAAAATTGCTCAAATTTTAAATGCCTAAAAATTTAAATATTTTCAAAATTTGAAAAAGGACATTTAAAAACTGAAATTTGCTTTTTAAATAAAAAAGATTAAAATATATACCTTCAACATTTGTTTTCAATATGCTAATTTCTAATATTGGGAATAGAAAATAAATGTATAGAATCTCCAAAAAAAATTTGTCTCCTCCAATAATAGGCCATGTCCAATCTTCAAACACTTTTGTTGGAGAAATTAGCAATGTATAAACAAATAAAATGCTTAGAGGTTTCCACATACCTCTTACAAATCAAGAAATCAATGTTAGAGGTGTTACAATTAGCCAATACACCAAAATAATGTATTGGTTCACTATCATAGAGGATTTATTGAGACTCCACATAGGTGAAAAATAGTCATAAAGTTAAAACTTAGCAATATTTAGTAGAAATATAGATAAATTATTGATAGAAGTTGATCAGACTTCCACAAATGGTGCCATGTATAAGATAAAATATATAAAACATGATATACACCTCCATGTCCTCTGAATGAAATATATGCAACTAGTGTAGTATTAGGAAAGCCTTTGATAAAAATAGCTCATTTATAATAGTTACTTAATACTACTATAACAATAGATAAAATTTAGTTAAAACATATTATTCAAGACAGACACACCTTATTGTTCCCAAATTGTCACATCCTTCTCATTGGTTGATACAATGCCATTGTCTCAATAAAAAACAAATAATTTAAAGAGAACAATTAATTGTAAGGTCATACAACTGAGAAAGAGGAGAAGAAATTAAAAAATGATCGATTAAAAATTCTAAGCTCTGATACCAATGATAGGCTAGAAATAATATTGAAAGAATATCAATGAAATTATGTTTCATGTTTCAAATTAAAATGAAAGCAAACAATACATTTTATAAGTTAGAATATGAATAATCACTTCACCTACCAATAAGTCCATTCAACTACCTATGGATATCTGAAGCTACACACTAGAAGACAAAATCAATTGTGCAACTACTCCTAGGAATTAGGAAATATTATATACAATAATATTACACTCAACATGATGAGAGCATGAGACAAACCAAGGGTGTAGTAGTGCATCAATTTCAAATGAATAATGCACATAAAAATGACTCACAAATTGACAAGATCATTGGTTTCGGTTGATTTAAAATTGATGAGAGTACAAGATAAACTAAGGGTGCAGTAGTGCATGAGTTTTAAATACATAATTCACACAAAAGTGACTCATAAAATGGAGAGAGTGTGGGAAAAGGGGTGACTGATCTAACCTCAATGTAAATTGAGTGCTTCTTACATAGTCCAAATGGACCTCAAGTCACTACAGTTCAAATTATGGAAAAGTATGAAAGGATGGTAAAGCAAGGCAGTGGGAAAGGTAAGGCAAATTTCAAGGTATGATTATGTTTTTATTAATGATGTGGAGATGCACATCTTAATTAGCATATGATATAATCAAAATAATCAATTATTTAAATTTATAGCCCACACCCCTTTTAAGCAGATGCTTTGTTAAGAACCTACTACTGATTTGGACTCCAATAACACTATTATGATCTTCATTGGTCATTAATTTTATTTATTACAAACTTTAAGAAAAAATGTCCTCATAGCCTATATAAAGGAAAGTGTAGCCAAGAATGGTAAATAGGGATAAATAATTAATAAAAGGTCTGATTTATCAATGGAGAGATGGATCATAATATAATGTACAATGATTTGGTAACAAATGAAGATCGAGATTTTTAAGCACACACAATGTTGTTGTTTCTAGATTCAACATAATTTTCATTATGGCAAGGTCAAAGACTTATAAATATTCTCTTGATAAGACATTATATTTTTCTATTACTTAGGCCTGAGAGATGCAATTGTATGATTATGTTTTAGAATGGAAGGTGTACTAGTGTTATATTTGATAATGTCTTCATCAAGTAGTGAATAACTATTGTGATCAAAAATTGGCACCTCAAAGAGTTTTTCACCAATAAATTTGTCTTGATTGTCCCATAGAGCCTTTGATAAGGTTCCACTAAGGAATGTTGAATTTTTACTTTAATTATCTTCAATCACCTCAAACAAGGTTTCACTATAAGATGTTGAGTTTGGACTTTGATTGCCCCTATCACCTCCCAAAAGGTTTCACTAGGATATTGTTCTTCTGCTGCATAAATGTGGTTTTGGTCCCCTTGATATTTTGCAACTGATATGTCACCATGGATACAGTTCAATAAGGAGTGATTTTATTGGTTCTAATTGACACTTGTGGGAGGTGTAATTTCAATATAATGTCTAGGTTGGTTGGTGTTAATGGCAAGTAGAAAGGTAATGGAATGTAATAAATAACATAATCCTCAAAAAAGATACTAAGATAACTTATGTTGATGTTGAAGTAATAATCCTAAAAAATTGTGGAAGGTTCATAAATGTATTCAAATTGATTTGTAAGGCATGTGCAACCAATGTTGTAACAACCATGAATGTAATTTGATTCTGAATTTGAGTCTGACTCAAGATAATTTGAATCTGATGTTGAGACTAACATTGATTCTACTTCTAATGCTAAATATGATATCAGTTCAAAATTAAAACCTAACTTTAATGTTGATTCTTCTTATAGTGTTATGGAAAATATGTTATGTTAAATGTTTGATATTGGATGAGTAATGGCTTGGGGTTGAATAATGGGCTCATCAAAAATATGATCAGCTAAAAAGGACTCCACAAAGACTAGTTTATTAAAGTAAGGATTCTTAAAAACAAGATAATTATCAAAATTATGATTTTCCCAAAGGTGGTTATAATCATTACTTGGTGGCTCAACAAAGAATAGCTTGTCACAAATAGGTGTTTTAATAAAAACATCATGGATTAGCTGGTTCTCTTAGACTTGGCTTATACTTGGTTACAAAATATCAATTTTGAACATATTTTGGTCATTAAAATATGGATTTTGGAGAGATAATGACTGGCTCTATTTTGGATTAATGATCAACTTAGATTTCATAAAGTGGGTGAAGTTAGGAAATGGATGAATAATGATCCATGATTCAATAATGAGCTCTCTGTAAATAAGGTCATCAAATATGGGCTCAACAAAGGTTAGTTATGCGTCTTGGATCATAACTGTGACTCATCTAGTTGTAATCATGCAACCTTGTTGGGATAATGAGCTATTAGATTTGAAAGGGTCTAGAATGGTAATCATTAGGTGATGTGGAGTTTGGTTACTAATGTAGGCCAAAGGAGGAGGGCATGGAATGGTAATGAATGGGAACTATAGAGTTTGGTTGTTAATGTAGGCCAAAGGAAGAGAGTCTATAATGGTAATGGATGGGTGTTATAAAGCTTGGTTGCTAACATAGGCAAAAGGAGGACAAATTGCATAGGTAGTAGATTTGGTATCATTATTACTAAAAGGAAGAACTTGGTGATAATGATTTGAATGTTTTTAGAAATTTTAGGGTATCTTAACTTACTAGATATTGACAATATACCACTTGAAAAATGGTGAGAATGTTGGCTTATGTTGCATACAAAATAGTGAGAACATGAGAGAAACCAAGGGTGAAATAGTGCATCAATTTCAAATGCATAACGCACACAAAAGTGACTCATAAAATGATGAGAGCATTGGTTTAGGTTGCTCATAAAATGATGAGAGCACAGATTAAAGATGCTCAAAAAATGATGAGAGTATGGGAAAAGGGGTGAATGAGCTAACCTTAATGTAAAATGAGTGTTGACTACATATTCCAAATGGACCTCAAATCACTATAAATTAAATTATGGAAAAGTATGAAAGGATTATAAGGAAAAGAAATAGGCAAGGCAAGGCAAATGTTAAGGTAAATGATAAAGTATGATTTCGATATTCCTACTAATGTGGAGATGCACATCCTAATTAGCATATGATACAACTAGAATAATCAATTATTTAAATCTCTAACCCACACCCCTTATGAATAGCTACTTTGTCAAGAACCTATTGCTGATTTGGACTCCAATAACACTATTGTGATATTCATTGGTCATTGATTCTATTTCCTACAAACTTTGAGACAAAATGTCTTCATAACCTCTATAAAGGAAAGTGTGGCTAGGGATAAATAGTGGATACAAGGTTTGATTTGGCAATAGAGAGATGGATAATAATGGAATGTATAATGGTTAGGAAATAAATAAAGATCAAGATTTTTAGGTCCACATAATGTTGTTGATTCTATATTTGACATAATTTTTGTTGTGGTGGGGCTAAAAAATTTTGAATATGCTTTGGATAAGACCTCCATATTTTTCTAGTCCTTGGGCTTGAGAAATGTTGCCATCTAATTATGCTATAGAATGGAATTTGTATTGATGTTATCTTTGATAATGCATTTATCAAGTAATGAAGAACTATTGTGCTAAAAAATTGGCACCTCAAAGAGGTTTTCACCTATAAATTTGTCTTTATTTCCCATAGTGCCTCTAATAAGGTTTCATTAAGGAATGTTGACTTTTGACTTTGATTATCTTCTATCACCTCAAAAAAGGTTTCACTATAAGATGTTGAGTTTGGACTTTGATTCCCCCCTAACAATTTTAAAAAGGTTTCACTAGGAGAATGTTATTATACCTGAATATGGTCTTAGTCCCCATGATATTATGTAACTGATATGTCACCATGGATGTAGTTCAATAAGGTCTGATTATATTAGTCCCAATTGACACTTTTGGGAGGTCAAATGTCAATATAATGGCTAGGTTGGTTGGTGTTAATATATAGTGCAATGGTAACATAATGGTAAGAGACAACACAATACTCATAGAAGATCTAAGAGAACTTATGTCGATGCTTAATTAATCATCCTAAAAATTATAAAAGGAATACAAATGTACTCAAATTTATCTACAAGGCATGTGTAGCCAATGTTGTAATAATAATGAATGTATTTTGATTCTAAAGTCAAGTCTGACTCAAGGTAATCTTAATCCAATGTTGAAACAAATATTGATTCTGCTTCTAATGCTAAATCTAATATCAGTTCAAAAATAGAACCTAAATTTAATGTTGATTCTTCTTCTAGTGTTGTGGAAAAGATGTTGAATATTTTATATTGGATGAGCAATGTCTTGGGGTTGAGCAATGGTATCTTTATAAATATGCTCAGCTAAGAAGGACTCCACAAATATTGGCTTGTCAAAAGTGAGGATTCTAAACAAAAGGGAAATGGTCAATAGGCAATTCCATAGATATTGGCTTATCAAAGTGAAGCTCCTTAAAAATAGGGCAATGGTTGAAATAATGATTTGGCCAAAGGTAGTTATAATCATTAGGGGATGACTCAATAAATATTAGATTATCATAAATAGGTCTTTCAATAAAAATATCACCTATTGGTTGGTTATATTGGCCTTGGCTTACACTTGGTTACAAAAAATCAATTTTGAACACATTTCATTCTTTAAGAGATGACTCTTAGAGAGGTAATGATTGGATCTGTTGCGGCTCAATGATCGACTTGGATTTTATAAAATGGGGGGAAGTTCAAAAATGGATGAAGAATGGCTTATGGTTCAATAATGAGCTCTTTGTAAATAAGATCATCAAATATGGGTTTAACAAAGATTAGCTATGGGTTTGAGATGGTAACTATGATTCGTTTAGTCACAATCATGCAACCATATTGGGATAATGAGCTACCTAATTTAAAAGGGCCTAGAATGGTAATGAATGGGTGTTGTGGAACTTAGTTGCTAATGCAGGTCAAAGGAAGAGGGCCTAGAATGGTAATGAATGGGCATTATGGAGCTTAGTTTCTAACATAGGCTAAAGGAAGAGGACCTTAAATGGTAATGGATGGGTGTTACAAAGATTGGTTACTAATGTAGGCCAAAGGAGGATTACTAGCATAGGTAGTGGATCAAGTAATGATATCATTTAAAGGGTGAACTTGGTACTTTAATTAGACCAAATAAGGTTGATATTAGCATATTATAATTGACATGGTTGAGTTTGCAAATAAGCTGAAAGAGGGCAGTTTTGGTCAATGGAAATATTCTTGATCTAGGTCCAAGTCGAATATAAAACATGGCATTATTCTAGGAAAAGTGAAATTAGTATTGAAAACCAAAAAACTTGGTTTAGATGGAAAAATCATTCTATTGCTACAAATGTTTTAACATTAGGCTAGAATGAATCTCTTCTCAAAAATTGTCAATAGAAAATTTGGTCTCAAATGTCTCAAATATCTCCAATACTCTAAGGTCTTTTACACAAATGGTCAAATGAAAGGAAAATTTAAATCCTGGTCTTAGAAAAGTGTTCCAAACAATTATAATCTAGATATAAAATTAAAAATTAACATGTCTTTAGTCAAAAGGCACAAAGCTAGACTTAAAAATGCATAGACTAGGTTTGAAAACTTTAAGGTAATGTTAGGTCTTTGGTAAAAAGGCACAAATCTAGACTTTAAAACAAACTAGGTCAAGGTAAAAACTTTAAATTAATATAAATCCAAGGAAATAGCTCAAAACACTTTGACTCAATACTAAATAATGTATTTTAAAACAAACTTGACCTTGGTATAAAGCATTCACTCTATGCTTATGCCTAAAACTAATTGAGAAAGTCAATTTCAAGTAATTAATATAAGAAAGATGAGTTAAGCATTTAGGCCAAGTGATAAGTAAGGATCTAATGTAAACCAAAAATGCTTAAAGTTATACTTAAAAAGTGTGTTTTTACCTTAGTTTAAGGTAGCAAATTGACTCAAGGCACACGTGGAAATAAACCACTTCCTAGATCTAGGCAAAGGGGTCTTTAAAGCAAGCAAGGAATCTATCCAAATTACAAAATTCAAAGGTAAGAGGTAAACACCCAAACCAAAATTAATCAAGACCTAGGTGTAAACCAATAAATTTTTAATTTTATATTCACAAAATAAATTCTGAACTTGGTTTAAAAGACTTGGGTTTTTCAAATGGATAACATACTAGACCTAAATGGGTAGCATAATGACACCATTTTAGACCAAAGGTACATGTGATTTTGAACTTGGTTTGAAATAAGGCAATGCTTTTGGAATAACATGAGTAGCATAATGACACCCCTTCAATCAAATGGTATGACAATGGTTTTGGAATTTAAAAATCTATGACAAATGTTTGGGACAAAATGAGCAATGTAATGATGCCCCATTTAAACGAGTGACACACCAACATTTTTTTGGGATAAAAAGTCTAAGGGAAAAGTGTGACACCAAATGGGAAGAATAACACCTCTTAGGCTAAAGTGTGATGAAAGCATGTGATGGTTTATGATTCATTTTGAATTTAAACAAAAAAGCAAATATAGTCTCAAAACACACATGTAAATCAAAGAAAAAAGAAGTAGCACAAATGGCTTGTTCTATCCCTAAAACTAACATGGTGTGAGTAGCTTCTGTCAAAGTTACTACTGATATACCAATTCTTTTAAGGATTTAAGTGTTAATATAAAAATTAAAGAATATGTGTAGATAGATTTTTTATGCCCCCCTCTATCTCTCAAGCATTGGTACATGGCACAAACTTAGAGTGAGGAGAACTTGACATTTGGAAATAAATTTCATGACAAGTGGGATTAACTAAATATCTATAAGTTTAGAATGCACTAGATGGTCACAAGTATGGATAATACAAGGTAAAATCATGTCAATTGGGTTCATATCTACTAAATTACTATTCAAAGGTCTATTCTTTTACATAGTGACTCTATCCATGTATTACTTAGTAGAGTCTGATATTTATCAAGATCTTACACAAGTTTTCATTAGGATTAGTGAGGCTAGCTACTCAACCCCTAGTAATCATATTATCATGTGCCCTAATTTACATACCCTACCATGGAACACATTGGTAAGATGTTGGGAGATGAAACCCCAGGTAAACACACCCTTAAATATCTTGTGAGATGGTGATGAACTCCCATATGTAAGCCAAATGCAAGAAAAGAAATAAATGAAAAATAGAAATACTTTAGAGATCATTTTTAGTCACCCAAGTCACTCAGATCTTGGGAAGAGCATACATGACATTATTTTTTATAAGACTAAACAATAAGGTAATAAACCAAGTGATTTTGGTCACCTGAGTTCCCTAAAAGGGATGGGGGGAGAGCATACATGTTATAATTTTTGTTTGCCAAAAAATAAAAGAATCTAATCTATGAAATCTGAAACTATCTAAAGGGCAAATAAGAATTGCAAAAGCCCTTAAGATCTGTAACTAAAATGTAGGTTCTTTTAATAGAACCAACTTTAAATGTGTTTTAAATTTAGGCCCCTTGGCTTTGTTTTCAATTGTTAAAATCTTGGAAATGCTTAAAATATGATTTTGTTAAGTGATTTTTAAGCACCTTAACCAAATGTGGATGAATTTTAACCTTTGTTGTGAGTTTAGATTTTGCAAGATAAAAAATGATTAAAAATAACTTAAGCTTCCCCTTCTCTTGGTGTAATTCTCTAAAAACAAGGTTAATTGATTAATTTGTGCTTAAGTCAAGGTGAAATCCTTCAAGTTATCTCAATAAAATACAAAACTCAACTCTCTAGAATGATTTTATAGTTACAGAGTGACTATGAATAATGAAATTATTTAGGCATAGAAAAGCATAGAAATCCATAATGTAACACAAACTTACAGTGAGTGATTTCACAGTTCCTAAATGATTTCACAACTCATCTCATTAATTTTTCAAGCATTATCACCCAATGAACCTTCACAATGTTTATGGGAGTTAGTCAAGTGTTAGTATGAAAAATGGTGAGAGTTTGCACTAACTCCCTTTTTTATAATTTTGGCCCCTTTACCTTGTTTACACTTGTAAAAATATTGGAAATGCTTAAAATACAAGTTTTTAAAGTGAATTTTAAGCACCTTAACCAAATGTGGATGAATTTTAACCTTTGTTGTGTATTTGGATTTTGCAAGATAAAAAATGATTAAAAAGTAATTAATCTTCCCCCTTTATTGGCCTAATTATCTGCAAATAAGGTTTGTGGATTAATTTTTTATTAATCCAAGGTGAAATAATAAAATTTAGTTCAATAAAACACAAAATTTAACTCTTTGAAATGATTTTGGAGTTACACAGTTACTATGAACTACAAAATTATTCAGGAATATAAAAACATAGAAATCAGAATGTAACACAGACTTATAGTCAGTAATTTCATAGTTCATACTGATTTTATAACTCATCTCAATTATTTTTCAAGCATTATCTTTATTGTACTAATCTCACCCATGGATTAATTTCATTCTTCTTCTTGATTCTTTTCGAGGGACCATCCATTAGTCATATGTGTTGGCCACTCCATTGAGGGGGAATCATAGGCTTCTCAAACTTTGTTTGGAGCATCATTTCATGGATTTTTCTTCTTAATGGATTTTTCATTCTTTGAAAATATGTTGTTGTACTTGTGTCTTGTAATGCCTTCCCAAATAGGGGCAAATAGGCTTCTCAAACTTTGTTTGGAGCATCATTGCATGGATTTTTCTTCTTAACATATTTTTCATTATTTAAAAATATGTTATTGTGTTTATGTATTACAAATACTTACCAAATATGGGAAAACTATAAACACCCCATTTTGGCCACAACTATGTTCCAACTAGACTTCATATTGGTTTCTACCAAATAGTGTATGTCCCAATTTCATCTGTACATCAGACATTAGTACTCAGAATCATGTCAAGGCATCCCTATTTGAGGTATTATCTTGTATGAAATAGCAACCTCTCATAGATTCATCTCCAATAAAGTTATGACCAAACAAATTGATAGATTGACCTTTGGACCCATTAATTGAGGCACTTAAATAATTCCTAAAATGCAAAAATTCTAAACATAATGAATTAACTAAGCAAATCAAATTAAATGTTTAAGTTATTTTCATGTTTAATTAGTGAATATTAATTTGTAAAAATGAAATTCTAATAAAATTGAGGTCATGATGATGTCATCATCCTCAAAGTAAAGTAATTAAATATATCTCCATTAAAACCTTAAATTCAAAAATGAAGAACCATGCTTAATAAATGGGATCTCTATCCCAAATATTAATTAATTATTAACTCCTTAACTTAACCAAGATAAAACTAAACTTAATCATGGTTAAATCTAACCTAATTATAATTGGGTTAGAGTTAGATGAAAAACCTTTAAATAGAAGTACCAAGGCCATTCTAAATAATTTTTTTTTTGTGTAATGTTATTATGAAAAAATACCTTCAAAAGAAGCTCTCAAAGAAATGTTATAATGTTGAATTATTGATAAATTACTACATATTTCCAAAGCCAAGCCAAACATTGCCAAGGTGATAAGCGTAAATGATGTAAGGAGCACAATTGTCAAAGAATATTTGAGCACATAACCAAGCACATTCTTCCAAGGCCAATTTACAACTCTTGCTCATAAAGAAGGTGAAGAATACTTGTTTTGTCTTATTTTGTTTGTTACTTGCACTATTTTCTTACTCCATGAGTGTCTAGGATTGAGGTGTTACATTTATATATGTTTTTGTATTGAGGTTTTTCATACTCAAACTTGAATTACTTCCATCTTGGATTACTATCTCAAAAATGGCACTAGGGAGAGGGGTATTTAATAGGAATGAGTAAATTGGATGGTTAAATCCAAATCATTGGGCACCCAAGATGATGAAAAAGGAAGACCTAAGAGGGATAATAGGAGTAATTGGGTATTGAGGAGAAGGATGAGAGGGAGTGTCCTATTTCTTCTTGGGCCTTTTAACCAGATATATGTATGCCACATTAGTAGAAGGGGTTGTGGTAGTGATAGTGGATGGATCTAACTAGGGAGTTTGCAGAGTAACTATAGGTGTTTATGAGGTGGCCAGAGCCAACTAAACTACACATATGGGTGCACTTGTTTCTAGGGTCACCATTGAGACCATTGAAATGAGAGATCTTAGAGGTGGTATAACATGAGTAGGGGTCAAAGTGGGTTCCAAAGTGAGATCCACCATTCTTGATGGTGATATAAATTTGGGGGCCATATGGATTTGAGTTGGCATAGGTCCCTCAGTAGCCACTTGCTATGTACTAAACATTAGGGGAACCAGAGGCTAGAAAAAAAAGCTCTCAAAGTGATCTAAAACTTAGAAGTTTTGATTGATACATATTTTAAAAACAAAATAATAACACAGTAACAATGATTTCTTTGAAAAGAGATGTTTTATTACTCAAGATTGCAATACAACCATATGCTTATCTCTAGAAAGAGATGTCTGATTTCCATTTTAGGTTACATATTCATTTATACAAATTTTTAAAGTAAGAGGAGGATGTGGAAGGTCACC
Source organism: Torreya grandis (assembly GCA_037957365.1). NCBI lineage: Eukaryota > Viridiplantae > Streptophyta > Pinopsida > Cupressales > Taxaceae > Torreya > Torreya grandis. The sequence goes on from JARHVA010001787.1 coordinate 451,484, forward strand.
AATATTGAGGGGTATTAATTGGTTTGACTTCCATTATTTACAACCATACAAAATTTGAGGAATTACTATTTTTAAAAACTTACTATTTTTAGACTACACTACTAAAATTGAAATTTGGGACACTTTCAATGGTTTTCAAGGGTAAAAACCCACTAAGAAAATCTTGGTTCCATCTCACCACATTATCCTCATTCTTAGATTTATAATGGTTCAAATGGGGATTCAATTAGAGATATGGTGCAAAAGTTATGGCTCCTAGAAGTTTCATCATCAATTGGGGTAGAACCATCACCCGAATTATCACCTAAATTATTGCTTCGATCATTCCTCCCTCCTTTACAAGAAATAGGCCCCATTAAATCAATATTCCTCATCAATGATGGAATTTGTGTCTTAATTTGATTCTTTGTGTGCCACTCACCTTGGTGGCTAAGTTGACCCCTTTTGACCATTTGATAAAGCAGAATAGAATGTCCTCTTGTTGTCTTAATCCAACTATCCAGAATTTGATCCTCCTCCACTAGAGCAAAACTCTGTGGATCAAGCTCATCAATGTCCAATTGTTATGATACAATTGAAGTGTCTAATAGAGGTGGATGATATGGTTTGAGGAGCTCCACATTGAATATTAGATGCAGACCAAGGTAGGGTGGTAGGTTCAACTCAAAAACATTTTCTCCAACTTTTTTGGTGATGGTGTAGGGACCATATCATAGAGGTCAATTTTTTTTGTGTGGGATTGCAAGTCATTCCTTTTGAAGCTATAACCAAATATTATCATCTATAGAAAAATGGTGTGCAATCATATGTTTGGCATGGCATTGCTCAGACTTCTGATTCATCTTCTCCAAGATGTCATGAACTACTACTGTATGTGTTGCATTTGTTTAATGAAATTTGTTGTTTTCACTACCTCAGATCTCCCATGAGGTGTGTATTCCATGGTGAAGAATGTAATGGCTATATCAATTGGTGTCATGGGTTGGAAACTAAAGCATGCTTGGAATGGACTATTCTTGGTCAAGTTGTGTTAGGCCTGATTGTATCCATGTTTTATGAAAAAAATCCCTTCATCCCATGTGTGTGGATGTTTAGAGTGATACATCTAAATCATGTTAATAATCAATCAATTCACGACTTTTATCTGACCATCTGTCTATGGATGGAAGGCTATGGACTTCATCAACTTAGTAGCCATCATCTTACATAGAGTGAATCAGAAGAAGCTCAAGAACCTGTTATCTCTATCTGAGACAATAGACTTGGGGAGACCAAATTGGAGCCATACATGAATAAAATATAATTGAGCAATTTATTTAGTAGATATATTTTTCTTACAAGTAATAATGATAGCCATTTAAAAAAATGATCAATTACAACAAAAATACAGTCCTTGCCATGTTTTGAAGTGAGTAAACCTGAGAGAAAATCCATTGAGATAGATTCCCAGCCTAGTTGGTTTTGGTAATGGCATGTACAATCTTTACTTATTATTTGTTGGCTTGGCTATCATAGATGGGGTGCAATATTTGAGGTACCTTTCCACATCCTTTTGCATATGGGGCCAATAAAAGTGTTTTTGAAGAATTGCCAATGTCTTCTTTACACCAAAGTGTCTAGATTTCTATTGAAATGTGCTTCCCATATCATCTTCTATTGCTCTATAGTTGGAACATAGATGTGGCCCCTGTGACAAAGGACATTATCTTGAAAATAGAAATTAGAAACATGTTTTCTTTTTAAAGCACCTGATATGTATTTAGTAAATATTTTTTTCTTACAAGTAATAATGATAGCCATTTTAAAAAAATGATCAATTACAACAAAAATATAGTCCTTGCCATGTTTTGAAGTGGGTAAACCTGAGAGAAAATCCATTGAGATAGATTCCCAAGGCCTAGTTGGTTCTGGTAATGGCATGTACAATCCTTACTTATTATTTTTTGGCTTGGCTATCATAGATGGGTGAAATATTTGAGGTACCTTTCCACATCCTTTTGTATATGGGGCCAATAGAAGTGTTTTTGAAGAATTGCCAATGTCTTCTTTACACCAAAGTGTCTAGATTTCTACTAAATGTGCTTCCCATATCATCTTCTATTGCTCTATAGTTGGAACATAGATGTGCCCCCTGTGACAAAGGACATTATCTTGAAAATAGAAAATAGAAAAATGTTTACTTTTTAAAGCACCTAATATGTATCAGTAAAGGTAGGATCTACTTTATACATAGCACCCCAAGAAGTAGTCTCATGTCTACATAGGTCAAGAACTATTGTGAGTACAGTAATTGGTGGGTAGCTCAGATAATATATGGTTGTATTTGAGATCCCATTTTATGTTTGATTATTAGATAGAATTTTTGTATATATGTGGCCCACTTTTATTGCCTCTCATTTTATAGTTTTCTCTGCATCTAGATGAACTCCAATGGTCTATGATCAGTATGGATGACTGTCTCTTTCCCCAAGATGTAGTATTTCCATTGTTTGTAGGCTTACACAATGGCATAGATCTCCTTGTCATATATCAGGTATTTACTTACTATATCAATGAAAATTTCACTATTATATGTAATAGGATGGCCATGTTGCATGATGATATCTCCCATGGAATATTTAGATGCATCTATCATCAACTCAAAAGGTTGATGCAAATCTGACAAGGCAAGAACAAGGGATGAGTAAAGTCTATTATTCAAATTCTCAAATTCCCTTTGTTGTATTTTTCCCCACTAAAATGTAGATTTAGTTCCTCCTTTAGTCACTTGGGTTAGTGACCAAACAACATGTGAGAATCCAAGAATAAACATATAAATGAAAATTTCAAGACCCAAGAATGTGTGAAGTTCTATGAGGGTCTTTGGTGTAAGCCATTCCTAAATAACCTAAATCTTCTCTAGATTGACATGGAATCCTTCCTTATTCACAATGTACCCAAAGTACTAATTTGTTTTCATCCCAAATGTGCATTTGTTAAGATTTGCATACAATTTGTGCTCTTGAAGAGTTTAAAGCACCTTATAAACATGTTGTAGATGTTCCTCCCATGTTCTACTATAGATGAGTATGTCATCTAGGTGGACAACCATAAATGAGTTGGTGAAGGGTGATAGGATGCCATCCATCATCCTCATGAAGGTTGAAGGTGCATTAGTCAAGCCAAAAGGCATAACCAACTATTCAAAGAGCCCCTCCTTAGATTTGAATGTAGTATTCTAGACATCAGTGGGATCGATGGGAATTTGGTGATAGCCAACTTTGAGATCAATTTTGATGAAGAGCTTCAAACCATGGAGTTGGTCTAGCAGGTCATCAATCTTAGGGAGGGGGTAGTGATTATTCATAATGATTTTATTCAGGGTTTGATAGTCAATGAAAATTATCCATGTTTCATCTTTCTTTGGTGTTAAGAAAATTGGGATACCACATGGTGAAGAGCTTGGCCTGATGTGACCCTTTTGAATTAATTATTGAATCTACCTTTTTATCTCATCATTCTCCAAAACTGATCTATGATACATAAGACTATTAGGCAAAGGTGATCCTTAGATCAAACTGATAGAATGTTTTACCTAGCAGTGAAGTGAAAATCTCATGGATGACTTGAATAAGTCATCATATTCTCTCATAATTTATCCCATTTGCTTTTGTTGTTGTGTTTATTGTGTATTTAGGATTGCAACATTAGCCTTCTTGGATTTATGTGGTTTTACCACTATGAGAACAAATTACTTTATTTTCTCCACCAATCTCTTACATTGCTTGGCACTAATTAGGGAGACAAATGTGTGAGGCGGTACATCTGATACCCTATAGCACTACATGTCAATAGTGAGGGTGATTTTTTAGATTTGTGATTCATAGATGCCATATTGATCATACATGAATGGTTGACCAAGGAGTACATGACAAACATCTAGATTGACCACATCATATAAGACTTCATCTTGGAAAAGTTTTATTGCATATGAAAGAAGACACTGATGGGTGACACAAAAGTCTCTCCTTAGGCTCAACCATCTAATATTATATGGCTTTGGGTGAGGCTTCATGGATAGATTTAGAATTTTCACAAATTTAGTAGAGATTAAATTCTTTTGACTCCCACTATCAAGAATGAAATGTAAAGGCTTACCTTTTACCCATAATTTGGAATGAAACAACCATTCCTTGTCATCTAGCTTTTCCACATAGGTCTTTGATGAAGCAATGATGGTATCAAGCTCAGCATCTATAATCTCTTCTTTGTCTTCTTCGACTATAGGGTTTGTATGAGATAGAGTAGTAGATGTCGAGTATTGTGACTTAGAAAGTAGTGATTTGATGGCTTGAAATTTTTCTTTGGAGTGAGTTCCAATTTTGTGGTAATCACACCATTTTCAAATATTTCCCTTCTAGGGTTTATTATCTTGAAAGTCCTTTTTATTCTAATTTTGGCCTCATGTTTGACCTTCCTTTTCACTTTTATATTTTAAAGGCTAACTCTTCATATTATTTCTTCCATGTTTCTGCTCAATCTTCACTATTAACTTGTATGCCTTACTGAGGGTTTCCAAATTGAAGAGTTCCATTTCCCCCTGTATGTACCATTGTAGTCCACCACAATATTTGAGAGTCTTATGTTTCTCACTTTTTTGGATGCCTAATATTGTAGATAGATAATTAAAAATGTTAGTGTAATCTTGAACAGATTAGTCCTTACCTTGGCAAAGTTGTTGCCACTATATGTATAGATCATCATATGCTCCAATGTGATAGTATTCTTCCTTTACCACTTCCATGAAATCATCCTAGGTAGGTTTCACTTCAAGACTAATGTCATTTGTACTGAACCTCTTTTTATACACTTCCCACCAATTTTTCATGGGCAATGATGCTTTCAAAAGAGCAAAAGTGATCTTTTCTCCATCAGTGGCTTTATTTAAATAAAAGTAGGAAGATAATTGATCCAACCAATTTTTTATTACATCAACATTGATTTTGACTTGAAATGTAAGGATATTAAAATTCACCTTAACCTTGAAGGGTGTTGGGGAATTGAAAGGATGTTCCATGGATGAGGAGCCAGGAAGTACATATGAGAAGCTATAATTTTCCATCAAAATTTGTTGGAGAATTTGGGTGAATTATTATAGCATCTATGATTGTTACTATTGGAGGGCTTCATTAACCATTTCCTTAAAGGGATCAAATGTCTCAATGTCATCCACCATTTTAAGTCATTTGGAGTGAATAGGTGGATAGTTTGGAAGCTCTATTGTTTTCCACCCAAGCTTCTCATTGCCTAATCTCATCTTTAGGATCATACACTCTCAAGACAAGCCACTAATCTAAAACTTAGAATTTTTGATTGAGAGATATTTTAAAAACATGAAAATAACATAGTAACAATGATTTCTCTGAGAAGAGATGTTTTATTACTTAAGATTGCAATACAACCATATGTTTATCTTTAGAAAGAGATGTCTGATTTCTATTTCAGGTTACATCTTCATTTATACACATTTTGAAGGTGGGAGGAGGATATCAAAGGTCACCAATATTGAGGTAGATTAAGTGGTTTGACTTCCATGATTTATAACAATACAAAATTCAAGGAATTACTAATTTTAGAAACTTACTATTTTTAGACTACACTACTAAAATTAAAATTTAGGGCACTTCCATTAGGTTTTTAAGGGTCAAAACCCACAAATCAAAGCTTGGTGCCATCTCACCACATTATCCTCATTCTTAGATTTCCAATGGTTCAAATGGGGACTCAATAAGAGCTATAGTGTAAACATTATGGCTCCTAAAAGTTCTATCATCAATTAGGGTAGAACCATCACCTGAATTGTCACCTAAATTATTGCCCAGATCATTCTTCCCTCCTTGAGAAGAAATGGTCCCCATTACATCAATATTCATCATCAGGTGTGGAATTTGTGTCGTAATTTTGTTCTCTATGATCCACTCACCTTGGTGGCTAAGCTAACCCTATTTGACCACTCAATAAAGTAGAATAGAGCATCTTCTTATCTTCATCCAGGTGTCCACAATCTGATCCTCCTCCATTGAATAAAAATTATGTGGATCAAGCTCATCAATGTCTAGTTGTTTTGATACACCTAAAGTTTTTAACAAAGGTTTATGATATGGTTTGAGGAGCTCCACATTGAATATTGGATGTAGACCAAGGCAGGCTAGTAGGTTCAACTCAAAATCATTTTTTATGACTTTTAAGGTGATGGAGTAGAGACCATATCATAGAGGATAAACTTTTGTGTGGGCTTGCATGTTATTACTTTTGAAACCACAACCAAACCTTATCACTGATAGTAAAATGGTGTGCAATCATATATTTTTCATGACATTACTTATACTTCATATTCATATTCTCTAAGATTTCATGAACCTATTGTTGGATGTGTTCCATTTATTCAATGAACTTTGTTTCTTTTTCTACCTCAGATCTGCCATGAGGTGTGTATTCTATGGTGGAGAATGGAATGGATATATCAATTGGTACCATGGTTTGGAACTTGAAGCATAGTTGTAATGGACTATGCTTGGTCGAGTTGTATAGGGCCCAATGATATCCAAGTTGTATGAAAAAATCCCCTCATCCCCTCTGCATAGATGTTTAGAGTGATACATTTGAATCATGTGAACAATCAAATGGTTCAACACTTCTATCTGACCATCAGTCTATGGATAGAAGACTGTGGAGTTCATTATCTTGGTATCCATCATCTTCCATAGAGTGGACCAAAAGATGCTCAGGAACCTGCTATCTCTATCTAAGATAATGGACTTGGGGAGACCAAAATGGAGTCATACATGACTAAAATATAGTTGAATAGTTTCTTTAGTAGATATATTTTTCTTACAAGCAATCATGATATCCGTTTTTGAAAAATGATCTATTACAACAAAAAATACAGTCCTTGCCATGTTTTGAAGTGGGCAAACCTAAGAGAAAATCCATTGAGATAGATTCCCAAGGCCTGGTTGGTTCTGGCAATGGCATGTACAATCCTTACTTCTTATTTGTTGGCTTGGCTATCACACATGGGTGTAAAATTTGAGGTATATTTCCACATCCTTCCACATATGGGGCTAGTATAAGTGTTTTTAAAGAACTACCAATGTATTCTCTACACCAAAGTGTCTAGATATCCTTCTAAAATGTGCTTCCTATATCATATTTTATTGCTATGTAGCTTGAATAGAGATGTGCCCATGTGATAGAGAACATTATCTTGAAAAAAGAAATCAAAAACATTTTTACCTTCTTGAAGCACCTGATATGTATCAACAAAGGTAGGTTCTGCTTTGTATAGAGCACCCCAAGTGGTAGTTTCATGTCCACATAGGTCAAGAACTATTTTGAGTGCAGTAATTGGTTAACAACTCAAACAATCTATGAGCGTATTTGAGCTCCCATTTTTGTGTTTGATTATCAAATGGAATTGTTGTAGACATGTGGCCCACTTTTGGTGCCTCTCAATTTGTATTTTTCTTTGCATCTAGATGAATTCCAATGGTCTGTGGTTAGTGTGGATGGCCATCTCTTTCCCCATGATATATAGTTTCCATTATTTATAGGCTTGCACAATGGCATAGAGCTCCTTATCATATGTTGGGTATTTTTAACTATATCAGTAAAAGTTTCACTGTGATATGCAACAGGATGGCCATGTTGCATGATGATAACTCCTAGGCATATTCAGATGAATTTGTCATCAACTTGAAAGGTTGATGCAAATATGGCAAGGAAATAATAGGGGATGAGCAAAGTCTTTTCTTCAAATTCTCAAATTCCCTTTATTGTATTTCACCCACTAAAATGTAGCTTTAGCTCCTCCTTTAGTCACTTAGGTTAGTGATCAAGCAACATGTGAGAATCTAAGAACAAACATATGATAGAAATTTACAAGACCCAAGAAGCTATAAAGTTTTGCGAGGGACCTTGAGGTAGGCCATTCTTGAATAACTTGAATCTTCTCTAGATTGACATGGACCCCTTCCTCATTCACAACGTACCCTAGGTACTAAATTATTTTCATCTCAAATAAGCATTTTTTGATATTTGAATATAACTTATACTCCTAAAGAGTTTGAATCACCTTAAAAACATGTTACAGATGTTCCTCCCATGTTCAACTATAGATGAGTATGTCGTCCAAGTAGACAACCATGAATGAGTTGGTAAAGGGGCACAAGATGTCATCTATCATCCTCAGGAAGGTTATAGGTGTGTTAATCAAGCCAAAAGGCATAACCAACCATTCGAAGAACCCCTCCTTAGATTTGAATGTAGTCTTCTAGACATTGATGGGATCAATGGGAATTTAGTGATAGCTAGATTTGAGATCAATTTTGGTGAAGAAATTTACACAATAGAGTTGGTCCATTAGGTCATCAATCTTGAGGAACGGGTAATGATTCTTCATAGTGATTTTATTTAGGGCTTAATATTCAATGTAAAGCGTTCATGTTCTATATTTATTTGGTACTAGGACAATTGGACTACCATAGGGTAAATAACTTGGCCTAATGTGACCCTTTTAAATCAATTTTTGAATTTGCCTTTTTATCTCATCATTCTCCAAAACTGATCTATGATACACAAGATTTTTAGGCAAAGGTGATCCTAGGATCAAATCAATAGAATATTTTACTTGGTAGTGAAGTGAAACTCCTATGGGTGACTAGAATAAGTCATCATATTCTTCCATGATTTATCCCATCTGCTTCTATTGTTATGTTTATTATGTAGTTATGATTGAAACATTGGCCTTCTTGGATTTATATGGTTTGACCATCATGAGAATTAATTACTTTGTCTTCTCCACCAATCTCTTACATTGTCTGGTACTAATTAGGGAGATAGATGTGGGAGGTGGTACCTCTGGTACCTTGTAACACTGCATTCCAAAAGTGAGGGTGATTCTTTAGGTTTATGATTAATAGATGCCATGTAGATCATACATGAATGGATAAACAAGAAGTACATCATAAACATCTAAATTGACCACATCACACAAGACTTCATCTTGGAAAAGTTTTATTACATATGAAAGAAGACACTAATAGGTGACATGAAGGTCTCTCCTTGGGCTCAGCCATCTAGTACTATATGACTTTAGGTGAGGCTTCATGGATATATTTATAATTTTCACAAATTTAGAAAAGATTAAATTATTTTAACTCTCACTATAAAGAATGAAATGTAGAGGCTTACCTTTTACCTATAATTTAGAGTGAAACAACCTTTCCTTGTCATCTAACCTTTTCTTGTGGGTCTATGATGATGTAATGATGGTATCGAGCTAAGCATCTAAAATCTTTTCTTCATCTTCTTTGACTATAGGGTGTATGAGATAGAGTAGTAGATGTTGAGTATTGTAACTCAAAAATTAGTGACTTAATGGCTTGATATTTTTCTTTAGAGTGAGTTCTAATTTTGTGGTAATCACACCATTTTCTAGTCTTCCCCTTCTAGGGTTTCTTATCTTGAAACTCCTTTTGCTTCCAATTTTGGCCTCATGTTTGACCTTCCTTGTCAGTTTTCCATTTTGAAGGCTGACTCTTCATATTCTTTATTTCATGTTTCTGCTCAATCTTCACTGTGAACTTGTATGGCTCACCGAGGGTTTCCAAATTGAAGAGTTTTATTTCCCCAATATGTACCATTATAGTCCACCATGATATTTGAGAGTCTTATGTTTCTCACTTTCTTGGATGCCAAATTTTATAGAGAGAGAATTAAAAAAGTCAATTTAATCTTGAACAGATTGGTCCTTACATTGGTGTAGTTGTTACCACTATATGTACAGATCATCATATGCTCCATTGAGATGGTACTCTACCTTTACCACTTCCATGAAATCATCTTAGGTAGGTTCCACCTCAAGACCAATGTCATCTATACTAAACCTCTTTTTGTACACTTATCACCAATTTTTCATGGGTAATGATGCTTTCAAAAGAGCAAAAGTGATATTTTCTCTATAAATGAATTTATTTACAGAAAAGCAGGAAGACAATTGATCCAACTAATTTTTTAATACATCAGCATTGATTTTTCCTTTAAATGTATGGATATCAAAATTCACCTAAACCTTGATGGGTGTTGGGGCACTGAAAGGACATTCCATGGATGAGGAGCCATGAAGTGTAGATGAGGAGCCAAAATTTCCCATCAAGATTTGTTGGAGAATTTGGGTGAATTATTGTAGCATCTATGCTTATTATCATTGGAGGGATTAATTCATCATTTCCTTGAATGGATCAGATATCTAAATGTCATCTACCATTTAAAGTCATTTAGAGTGAATAGGTGGATAGTTTGGAAGCTCTGTTGTTTTCCACCCAAGCTTCTTGTAGCCTAACTTTGTCTTTAGGATCATACACTCTCAATAGAAACCGCTATGATACCAATAATCTAAAACATAGAAGTTTTGATTGAAAAATATTTTAAAAACTAAAAATAACATAGTAATAATGATTTCTCTGAGAAGAGATGTTTTATTACTCAAGATTGCAATACAACTATATGCTTATCTCTAGGAAGAGATGTCTAGTTTCTATTTTAGATTACATCTTTATTTATTCACATTTTGAAGTAGGAGGAGGATGTGGAAGGTCACCAATCTTGAGAGAGATTAAGTGGTTTGACTTCTATGTTTATAACAATATAAAATTTGAGGAATTACTATTTTTAGACTGCACTAATAAAATTGAAATTTAGGGCACTTTTATTGATTTTGGGGGGGTCAAATCTCACTAATCTAAGATTGGTTCCATCTCACCATATGTTTCTCATTCTTAGCTTTCCAATAGTTCAAACGAGGTGTCAATCAAAGCTATGGTGCAAATGTTATGGCTCTCAAAAGTTTTGTCATCAATTAGGATAAAACTATCACCCAAATTATTGCCCAGATCATTCCTACCTCTTTGAGAAGAAATGGTCCCTATTACATCAATATAAAATATTGATCAAGAGATACGCAAGATCCATAGGATCAATCCAAGAGAAAGAACCCACAACAAATAACCTGTAAATAATATCAGAGAATAAAATAAATTTCTCACACCTAAAAAATAGGTGATGATCCTATAAATTCTCTATATTCTCTCATTAATCTCTCATTATTTTCTCATAGATTGTAAAGTATTTATAATACAAATAGTTTGTTTTATGACAACAAACTATTTGGTGTGATTACAAAATAGAGAAATCAAACTATTTGTTTTCACATACTACGAACAAATATATTGTTGAGAGATTCTCAACAATAAAAAAAATTAACCTAGGTAAATAAAATTAACCCTAGGTAGTAAATAACTTACCCTATTAACCCTAGGTAGTAAATAACTTACCCTATTAACCCTAGGTAAGCTTAAATATGCATTATTCTAACACCCTCCCTTAAGCGAAATATAGGGAGAATGACAAACAAATATGGGTCCCAGCTACTAAGCCTGATAAGGTACCTATGTGCAAACCAATCAAAATATATGAAAAATAAAGGACTTCATGGGAAATCCCCCTCAAGGACAAATTCCTTCACCCCAAGCATCACTCACAACTAAAGATAATGAGGAGAAGCCAAAGGTTTAGTGAAGATGTCTACAATCTACTCAACTGTAGGCACAAACTCCAAAGAAATAACTTCATCCTGAATAAGATGTTGAATGAAGTGCATGTGAATCTCAATGTGTTTTGTCTACTGATGCTCAATAGGATTGTGTGAAATAGCAATCACACTTTTGTTGTCACACCAAAGAGTAGTAGGACCCTACTGTGTGAAGCCAAACTCTCCAAGCAACTGTCGAAGCCAAAGTGTCTCCTGACTAGCTTTGACAACACCTCGATACTCAGCCTCAGTAGAGGACAATGCAATAGCAGTCTACTTTTTGCATGCCCAAGCAACTAGACCTAAACCAAGTGTGAAAGCAAATCCACAAGTGGACTTGTGAGTGTCAACATCACTAGCCCAATCTGAGTTAGTGTATCTAACAAGCTATGTAGAACTATGTGGTGTGTAAAGTATACCAAAGTGAGTGGTGCCTCGAATGTAGCACAAAATATGCTTGGCTACTTGCCAATGACTCTCATGAGGCTCATGTGAGAACTAAGAGACAAGGTTCATAGCAAATGTGATGTCGAGATGGGTATGAGTCAAGTACAATAGACTACCTACAAGTTGCCTATACAAAGTTGGATCAACAAGAGGAGTCATACAAGTGGCAAACAACACAATACCTAATTGATATGGAGTGGGGGTAGGCTTACAATCAGCCATGCCAAATTGATAAAGAAGATCTATCGCATACTTCTACTATCCAATAGAGATGCCCTCAGAAGACTAAAAAACTTGAAGACCAAGAAAATAATGTAGAAGTCCTAGATCTATCATAACAAACCTATCTGCCAACTTGTCCTTGATGTCATGTATCAAGGAATCTAAACTGCTAGTGAGGATGAGATCATCAACATAAAAAACCAATATGAGAAGCTCCTCACCTTACTTTAGGATGTATACATTGTGATCTGACTCACAATGAATAAAACTAGACCTCAAAAGAAAACTATCCATCTTCTCATACCAAGCTCTAGGAGCTTGTTTGAGGCCATAAAGAGAACGACAGAGTCTACAAACCAATTATGAGTCCTGCACAAATCTTGGAGGCTAATCCATATAGATCTCCTCATGGAGATCACCATGCAAGAAAGCACTCTTCACATCCATTTGAAAAACTAACCAAGAATGTGAAGCAGCAAGAGAGAGTACAAGCTGAATAGAATCCATCTTAGCTACAGGGGCAAAGGTCTCAGAGTAATCAACCCCTTCAACCTATGAAAAACCCTTAGCTACTAATCTAGCTTTGTACTTATCTACTGATCCATCTACAACATATTTGGTCCTATAGACCCATTTACATTTTACAAGTTTTCTTCCCTTAGGAAGAGGGACAAGATCCCAAGTATCATTCTTCATCAATGAAGAATACTCATCATACATAGCAGCATCCCACTTGGGTATACCAATGGCCTCAGAAAACAACACTAGATCACCTATACAAGCTTTTCCCAAAAGAGCAACACCAGATGTCTGTGAGTGAATGCGATGAGAATCAGATGGATCACTAATGAAAGAAATAGCTACCTATAGAGTGCTCTTTGCCCACTTGGGCAAAGGTGGTGAAGAAGATGGCTGTGGCGGCTGAACAAGTGCAACATCATCATCATCAACAATATAAAGTAAATCCTCACTATCCTCAGTAGAAGAAGGAGGGGGAGAAGAAGAACTAGATGTACACTTTTGTGGAGTGGGTATCTCATCAACCTGAACATCCCATCGAAACAACACATCATGTGTGATAAGATAAAAAAGATGATAGGCTTTTACATCTTCATAATAACCAACAAAAATGAGTGGTTGGCTTTTCTTCTCCAATGCTTTACATTTGTCATCAGGAACAAATGCCCATGCTTGACTCCCAAAGATGCAAAAATCTAAAATATCAGGCTTGATCCCAGACCAAGCTTCTTCTGGTGTCATATTTTGCACAACTTTGTGAGGCATATGGTTTTGAATGTAATTTTCACAATTTATAGCTTCAGCCCAATATTGTGGACCCAAATTTTTAGAGTGAATCATACAATTAGCCATCTCTTTCAATGTTTGATTCTTCATCTCTGCTACACCATTTTATTGAGGAGTGTGTGGTACAGTGAACTGGTGTTGTATCCCATGCTCAATACAAAAATCATAGAAATCATTAATGTCATATTCTCCCCCATTGTTAGTGCATATCTTCTTAAGAGGAAGATATGATTATTTTTCAACAAAGGTTTTGAAAGCCTTAAAAGTCTCAAAAACTTCACTTTTCAACTTGAGAAAATATACCCAAGTTTTACGAGTGAAATCATTAATGAATGTGAGTGCATATTTAGCCCCTAAAAAAGAATGAGTTGGAAAAGTCATAAAATCACTATGAACCAACCCTAAGGGTGCATTTGCACATGTGGCCTTACCAATTGGAAATGGATCCTGGTGTTGTTTACCAAATAGAAAACCAGGACACACCCCATCAATACATGAGACCTTAGGAAGGCCTTTTACAAGATGTTTTTTACTCATTTGTTGCATATATCCATAACTCAAATGTCCTAATCTCTCATGCCAAAATTTGTTGAGATTATTACCATGTGCTATAAGTGAAGAACTAGAAGACATAAAAGACTCAAACTTATCAAAAGTATAGATTCTTGTAGTATGGTCTACTGTACCTGTAGCAACTATCTCACTAAGATCATTACATTCTCTTATTAAAAAATCATGTGAGGTAAACTCCATAATTTTACCAGTACCAAAATTACATATTCGATATACAAAGAGAAGATTAGAAGAGATTTGGGGTACAAGCAATACATTGTTAAAACATCCATCCTATTTGTCAACAATACCAGATCCTAAAACTTCAATATGTGAGGAGTTACCCATAACAATATGTGATTTACTACAATTTTTAAGAGAAGACAATAGATCCTTAGAATGTGTAAGATGGTGAGAAGCACTTGAGTCAAAAATCCACTGATCATGACATGAAGATATAGCCCTAGCTGAAAGTGCTTTCCCTTTTCCTGCAGGAGAAGTAGAAGGAGATGGAGACGGAATGGAAATTTTGTGTTGTCTGACCGCTGCCTCTAATGCTTCCATCTTCTTAAAACATATACTTTCATCATGATTAGGACCACCACAAAAATTACATGGACCAAATATTTTCTTCTTTTGCTTAAAGGACTTTTTGGTCTTAGTAGATTTAGAATGATGAGGTGTTTGGGTGGTGGAATCTTGAGGGTTATTTAAAGGTGCTTGCTTTTGTTTAGACTTAGGTGAAGGTTTTCCTTTAGAATAATTAGCAACTAGATCATGATTAGGACCAGGTAGAGCATTTAAGGCCATTAATTTTGTTTTCCCCCTAGTCAATCTTTTACAAAAAACTTCAAAGGAAGGCCATTTGAATTCATCACCTAATGTATCCATCATAGTATAAAAAGTAGAGGAAAAAACACTATATGGTCCTTTCAAATTTGACAAAATCATGAAAATGCACTCTTGATCACTTTTATCCTTGTCACTAGCTTTCAACTATGACCTTATAAATTTGAATTTTGCCAAGAATTCATCTATTGAAAGGAAATCTGATGGAGAGAGAGTACTCAATTTTGCATCTAGTGGCAAAATTTTAAACTCATTAACTTTGCCAAATAGGTTTTTAAAGTTTTCCCATACCTCTTTTGGCATAGTAGCATCTGTAATGTGAAATTGAAGATTATCTGAGACATTGAGGCAAATCAATCCAAGAGCCTCATCCTGCTTACAACCATATGCATATTTGTCTTTTTCAGTGGTGAATGCTGCAGGTGTTGTTTCAAAAAAAATTCTCCATAAGCCCTTTGATTGAAGGAGTTTTTGCATTTTTGGCTTCCAAACATGGTAATTTGTAGAATTTAGGGGTTCAAACAATTGAGATTCCATTCCTGAGGAAGACGATGAAGTTGACAAGAACAACCTAGACATTCATTTTTCCTCAAAACACCCCTCCTATTATAATTTAACGTCTCTCGACAAAAAAAAATTAGCCTTAGCTTATACAAAAGTGAAAAA
Source organism: Torreya grandis (assembly GCA_037957365.1). NCBI lineage: Eukaryota > Viridiplantae > Streptophyta > Pinopsida > Cupressales > Taxaceae > Torreya > Torreya grandis. The sequence continues at coordinate 467,154 of JARHVA010001787.1, forward strand.
AATGGCTTTATGAAAAAAAAATGTAGGGGGATTTGACCCCAAGACTTCCTCCCTACAATTTTTAATAAAATACCTCTAGCCACTTTAGCAAAGTCAAATTTATACTTTTAGAGCTAGATACTTGCATTTAAACCACTAAAATTAAGAAATTAATAAAAAAATAAGCCAAAATGACTCACACATGTGAGATAAATGCTGAATAATCTTTGGCTTATCATAATTAATCTCTTGTTCCAGCAAGGCGTGGTGATCAAGGAAATTTTTGAGAAATTTGTAAACATAGGCCAAGGAAAACACCTCTTAGTAAATGCAAAATTGGCTCCACTAGATCTGCCCAAAGGACTATACGGCCTAGTCCAAATCCATCCTTCTTAGCTAGAAATGAAAGTTTGAGAAATCTACTAACACATAAAATTATCATATTTTAATTTTATGCAGTATAAGGCGTTTAAAATAGATGAAACCGTATGGCTATGCTGTAGACTAAAAATAGTTTTTTAAATTCTAGTTGTAACCTTCCAAAACACTATACGGCCTGGTTCAAATCTATACTAATTTATATGGAATGAAAGCTAGCATAGTTAGCTTTCACAAACAGGTCTTAGATTTCAAAAAAGTTAACCGTATGATCTGCCACATCAGAAAAATGTACAGGCACTACAGTCTGCCAAAAGGAACCAATCAACTAATTTTTGAATAAAAGAGCTATACGGCCAGAATGAAATGAAAAAATTCAAGTTTAAATGGATTCCTGACTTGATTTTCTATGCCCCTATGAAAAAAATTCTGATTTTAGAAATCTATATGGTCATTAATGAGCATAAAGTACAAATTTTTCCAAAAATAAATTGTAAACAAGAACCAAAATTTGAGAGAATAACAAATATCTATAACACATCAATAAAATAATGTTTTTAAATGTGTTAATAGATGAAAAATGATGAAAATTTTGTAGGGAAGAGGATCTTGAACTAGAACTCCAAGCTCTGATACCATGAAAGAATGAGTAGGAGATACACAGGATCCACAGGATCAATCCAGGAGAAAGAACCCACAACAAATAACCTGCAAATAATATCAAAGAATAAAATAAATTTCTCACACCTAAAAAATAGGTGATAATCCTATAAATTCTTTATATTCTCTCATTAATCTCTTGTTATGTTCTTATATATTGTAAAGTATTTATAATACAAATAGTTTGTTTGATGACAACAAACTATTTGTTTTCACATACTACGAACAAATATATTGTTAAGAGATTCTCAACAATAAAACAAATTAACCTAGGTAAATAAAATTAACCCTAGGTAATAAATAACTTACCCTATTAACCCTAGGTAAGCTTAAATATTCATTATTCTAACACAATATACTTCATTAAGTGTGGTAGTTGTGTCTTAATTTTATTCTCTGTGAGCCACTCACTTTGGTGGCCAAGTTGGCCCCTTTTGACCACCTGATAAAATGGAATAGAGCATCGTCTTGTTATCTTCATTTAGGTGTCTACAATCTGATCCTTCTTCACTAGAGAAAAACTCTATAGATCAAGCTCATCAATGTCTAGTTAATTTTATACAACTGAAGTGTCCAACAGAGGTAGATTATATGGTTTGAGGAGATCCACATTGAATATTGGATGCAGACCAAGGTAGGCTGATAGGTTCAACTCAAAAAGCATTTTTTCTAACTTTTCTAGTGATGGTATAGGGACCATATTGTAGAGGCTAAATTTTTATATGTGAGCCTGCAAGTCATTCCTTTTGAAGCTATAACCAAACCTTGTCACCCACAACAAAATTGTGTGCAATCCTATGTTTGTCATGGCATTGCTTATACTTCTAATTTATCTTCTCCAAGATGTCATGAACCTACTACTAGATGTGTTGTATTTATTTGATGAACTTTGTTGATTTTGCTACCCCATATCTCCCATGAGGTGTGTATTCCATGGTGGAGAATAGAATGGCTATATCAATTAGTTCCATGGGTTGGAACCCAAAGCATACTTGAAATGGATTGTGCTTGGTTGAGATGTGTAGGGCCTGATTGTATCCATGTTGTATGAAAAAAATACCTCATCACATGTGCATGGATGTTTTGAGTGATACATATGAATCATGTGAATAATCAGGTGGTTCACCATTTGATCATGCTATATTTTATTTTTAACTATTTAAGATAATAATTATATTTTGATTAACATGGTTTGTCAATTAAAATAAAAATATATATGAAAGATCATTATTAATTATGGATATGTTTAAGATATTTTGTCAAACCTTATCATTATTGATTATAGATATGGTTAAAACATTTGAAAGATAGTGTTTTGAGAAAATATTTTTAAAAAATGTTTTTCAGGGAACTTATCATTATATTTTTGCTATACTTAGTTTATTACATTATCTGATTGGCCTTTACCATATACTTATTTTAAACAAACAAGAAATTGATTTTATTTGAGAAATAATAACATGCAAGATACTTATTTTAGATAATGGAAAAAGAAGAAACTAAATAAATACAACAAATCCTCATGATCATACTGTATTTTATTTTTAAATGTTAAGGTAATAATTGCACTCTAGTTGGCATGATTTGTTAATTGAAATAAATAAATATTTGAAAGGCTAATATGAATGTGGTTAATACATTTTGACAGAACTTATTATATAGTTTATGATTTTAAAACTTTGAAAATATTTTGAACATTTTTTTCAGTTATGTCATCCTCGCTTTTCATAGTTGTCTTATTTTATGGCCTCATAGTTGGTTTATACACTATACTCTGATTTTTTGTCACAACTTTTGCTATAGTCAATTATTATAATATTTAGTTGGTCTTTTAAGATACTTAGAGAGGTCTATACTCAATTTATACTTAGTCATATGGTCATCAAATTTAGCACTTAAAAAAGACAAATTTAATATTTAAATTGAATGATAAATTTAATCGTTAAAAAGAAGGACCCATAAATAAGATCTCAAATTTAGACTTCTCATCCTCTAACCTCTTTTTCTATTAGTTTTTTCATTATTTATTAATTTAAATGTGATGCTGAATTTTTTTCATCCCAAATGTACATTTATCAATATTTACATGCAACTTGTACTCTTGAAGAGTTTAAAACACCTTATAAATGTGTTGTAGATGTTCCTCCCATGTTCTGTTGTAGATGAGTATGCCATCCAAGTAGACAACCATGAATGAGTTGGTAAAGGGTCACAAGATGTCATCCATCATCCTTATGAAGGTTGTAAGTGTGTTAGTCAAGCCAAAAGACATAAATAACCATTCTAAGAACTCCTCCTTAGATTTGAATGCAATCTTCCAAACATCAATGGGATCGATGGGAATTTGGTGATAGCTAGATTTGATATCAATTTTGGTGAAGAACTTTTCACCATGAAGTTGGTCTAGTAGGTCATCAATTCTAGGGAGGGGGTAGTGATTCTTTATAGTGATTTTATTAAGGGCTTGATAGTCAATGCAAAGCCTCCATGTTCCATCTTTCTTTGGTGCAAGGATAATTGGGATACCATAGGGTGAAGAGCTTGGCCTAATGTGACCCTTTTGAATCAATTCTTGAATCTAAATTTTTATCTCATCATTCTCCAAAATTAATTTTTGATACATAAGACTATTAGGCAAAGGTGATCCTAAGATCAAATCGATAAAATGTTTTACTTGGTAGTGAAGTAGAAATCCCATGGATGACTTGAATAAGTCATCAAATTTTCCTATGATTTGTCCCATATGCTTTTGTTTTTGTGTTGATTGTGTAGTTAGAACTACAACATCAACTTTCTTGTATTAATGTTGTTTGACCACATGAGAATGAATTGATTTATCTTCTCCACCAATCTCTTACATTGCTTGGCACTAATCAAAGAGAGAGATGTGGGAGGTGGTACCTATGTTACCCTATAACGTCACATTCCAAGAGTGATGGTGATTCTTTGGGTTCATGATTCATAGATGCCATGTCAATCATACATGAATGGTTGACTAAGGAGTACATCACAAACATCTAGATTAACCACATCACATAAGACTTCATCTTGGAAAGATTGCATATGAAATAAGACATTGATGGGTGACATGGAGGTCTCTCCCTAGGCTTAACTATCCAATATTATATGGATTTGGGTGAGGATTCATGGATAGATTTATAATTCTCACAACTTTAGTAGATATTAAATTTTTTTGACTCACACTATCAAGAATGAAATGCAAAGGCTTACCTTTTACCCATAATTTGGAGTGAAATAACCTTTCCTTGTCATCTGGCCTTTCCTCATGGGTCTGTGATTAAGTAATGATGGTATCAAGCTTAGCATATACAATGTATTCTTCATCCTCTTTGACTGTAGGGTGTGTATGAGATAGAGTAGTAGATGTCGAGTATTTTGACTCAAAAAGTAGTGACTTGATGACTCGACATTCTTCTTTGGAGTGAGTTACAGTTTTATGGTAATCACACCATTTTATAGTCTTCCCCTTTAGGGTTTGTTATCTAAAAACTCCTTTTTCTTCCAATTTTGGCCTCCTGTTTGATCTTCCTTAACACTTTTCCATTTCAAAGGCTAACTCTTCATATTTTTGCTTCCATGCTTCTGCTCAATCTTCATTATGAACTTGTATGCCTCATCTAGGGTTTCTAAATTAAAGAGTTCCCTTTATCTCCATATGTACCATTGTAGTGCACCATGATATTTGAGATTCTTATGTTTCTCACTTTCTTTGATGCCTAATCTCATAGATAGAGAATGAAAAATGTCACTGTAATCTTGAATAGACTGGTCCTTACCTTGGCAAAATTGTTGCCATTGTATGTATAGATCATCATATGCTCTAATGGGATAGTATTCTTCCTTTACCATTTCCATGAAATCATCTTAGGTAGGTTCCACCTCAATACCAATGTCATCTATACTTAACCTCTTTTTTTACACTTTCCACCAATTTTTCATGAACAATGATGCTTTCAAAAGAGCAAAAGTGATCTTTTCTCCATCAGTGAATTTATTTATTAAAAATTAGGAAGATAATTGATCCAACCAATTTTATACTATATGAACATTGAGTTTGCCCTAAAATTTAGGGATATCAAAATTCACCTGAACCTTGAAGGGTGTTGGGGAACTAAAAGGATGTTCCATGGATGAGGAGCTAGGAAGTGCAAATGAGGAACCAAAATTTCCCATTGAGATTTGTTGGAAAATTTGGGAAAATTATTGAAACATCTACACTTGTTACCATTAGAGGGCTTCATTCACAATTTACTTTAAGGGATTAGATGTCTTAGTGTCATCCACCATTTGAAGTCATTTAGAGAGAATAGGTGGATAGTTTGGAAGCTATGTTATTTTTCACCCAAGCTTCTTATAGCCTGATCTCATCCTCAAGATCATACCACTAATCCAAAAATTAATATTTTTGATTGATAAATATTTGAAAAATATGAAAATAACATAGTAACAATAATTTCTCTAAGAAGACATGTTTTATTACTCAAGATTGCAATACAACTATATGTTTATCTCTAACAATAGATGTCTAATTTTCATTTTGGGTTACATATTCATTTATACATATTTTGAAGGTAGGAGGAGGATGTATAAGGTCACAAATATCAATAGAGATTAAGTGGTTCAACTTCCATGATTTATAACAATGTAAAATATGAGGAATTACTATTTTTAGAAACTTACTATTTTTATACTACACTACTAAAATTGAAATTTGGGGCACTTTCATTTAAAAACCAATTTATTAGATATCAGTGTCATCTCACTACATTATCATTATTTTTATCTTTCCAATGGTTCAAATGGGGAGTCAATTAGAGCGGTGCAAAATTTATTTCTCCTAGAAGTTCCATCACTAATTGGGGTAGAACCATTGCCCGAATTATCACCTAAATTATTGCCCAGATCATTCATCCCTCATTGAAAATAAATGGTCCCCATTATGCCAATATTCCTCATCAGATGTATTAGTTGTGTCTTAATTTTATTCTCTAGGAGCCACTCACCTTGGTGGCTAAGCGGGCCTCTTTTGACCACCTGATAAAGTGAAATAGAGTGTCCTCTTGTTATCTTCATCTAGGTGTCCCCAATATGATCCTCCTCCACTAGATGAAGCTCATCAATGTAAAATTGTTTTAATATGAATAAAGTGACCAATAGAGGTGGATGATATGGTTTGAGGATCTCCACATTGAAATTGGATGTAGACTAAGGTAAGCTAGAAGGTTCAACTCAAAAACATTTTTTCTAACCTTTTTGGCGATGGTGTAGGGACCATATCACAGAGTCCAATTTTTTTTTGTGTTGGCCTGTAAGTCATTCCTTTTTGAACTGTAACTAAACCTTGTCACCTATAGCAAAATGGTGTATAATATTATGTTTATTATGACATTTCTTATACTTATGATTCATCTTCTCCAAGATGTCATGAACATGTTATTGGATGTGTTACATTTGTTTAATGAACTTTATTGCATTTTCTACCTTAGATCTCTAATGAGGTGTGTATTCCATGGTGGAAAATGAAATGTCAATATCAATTAGTGTCATGGGTTGGAATCTAATGCATACTTGGAATAAATTATGCTTGGTCAAGCTATGTAGGGCCTGATTGTATCCATGTTGTATGAAAAAAGCACCTCATCCTATGTGCATGGATGTTTAGAGTGATACATATAAATCATGTGAACAATCAAGTGGTTGACCAGTTCTATCTAACCATTAGTCTATGGATGGAAGGCTATGGACTTTATCAGCTTGGTATTTATCATCTTCCATAGAGTGGACCAAAAGGTGCTCAGGAACTTGCTATCTCTATCTAAGATAATGGACTTGGGAAGACCAAAAAGGAGCCATACATGACTAAAATATAGTTGAGTATTTTATTCAATAGATATATTTTTATTATAATAAATCATGATAGCCATTTTTTAAAAATTATCAAATACAATAAAAATACTTCCTTACCATGTTTTGAAGTGGGTAAACATGAGAGAAAATCCATTGAGATAGATTCCCAAGGCCTGCTTGGTTCTAGAAATGGCATGTACAATCCTTGCTTCTTATTTTTTGGCTTGGATTCATAGATGGGGTGTAATATTTGAGGTACCTTTTAACATCCTTCTATATATGGGGCCATTATAAGTGTTTTTGAAGAACTACCAATGTATTATCTACACCAAAGTGTCTTTTTGTCCTACTAAAATGTGCTTCCCATATCATCTTTAATTGATCTAACATTGGATCATAGATGTGCCCAATATGATAGAGGACATTATATTGAAAATATAAATTAGAAACATGTTTACCTTCTTGAATCACCTAATATGTATCAGTAAAGGTAGGATCTACTTCATACAGATCACTCCAAGAGGTGGTCTCATGTCCACACAGGTCAATAACTATTATGATTATGTAATTGGTGGGTAGCTCAGATAATCTAAAACCATATTTGAGATCCCCATTTTATGTTTGATTATCAAATAGAATTATTGTAGATATGTGGCCCACTTTTGGTACCTCTTATTTCATAGTTTTCTCTACATTTGGATGAATTCCAATGGTATGTGGTCAGTGTGGATGACTATCTCTTTCCTTAAGATATAGTGTTTCTATTATTTTTGGGCTTGTATAATGGCATAGAGATCCTTGTCATATGTTAGGTATTTCTTAATTGTATCAATGAAAGTTTCACTATGATATACAATAAGATGGCCATGTTTCATGATGATAGCTCCCATGGCATATTTAGATGCATCTATCATCAACTCAAAAGATTGATGCAAATCTGGCAAGGCAAGAATAAGGGTTGAGAAAATTTTGTTGTTAAAATTCTCAAATGACCTTTTTTGTATTTTTCCCCATTGAAATGTAGATTTATCTCCTCCTTTAGTCACTTAGGTTAGTGGCCAAGCAACATGTGAGAATCTAAGAACAAATCTGTGATAGAAATTTGCAAGACCTAAGAAGTTGTGAAGTTCTATGATAGAACTTGGTGTAGGCCATTCTTGAATAACCTAAATCTTCTTTGGATCAACATGGACCCCTTCCTCATTCACAACATACCCTAGGTACTAAATTATTTTCATCCCAAATGTGCATTTTTTGATATTTGCACACAACTTGTGCTCTCAAAGAGTTTGAAGCACCTTACAAACATGTTGCAGATGTTTCTCCCATGTTTTATTGTAGATGAATATGTCATCTAGGTAGAAAACAATGAATTATTTAATGAAGGGTCACAGGATGTCATCCATCATCCTCATGAAGGTTGTAGGTGCATTAGTCAAGTCAAAAGGCATAACCAACCATTTAAAGAGCCCCTCAGATTTCAATGCAGTCTTCTAGACATTCGTAGTATCGATGGAAATTTGGTGATAGATATATTTGAGATTAATTTTGGTGAATAACTTTTCACCATATAGTTGGTCTAGTAGGTCATCAATCTTGGGGGAGGGGAGTAGTGATTCTTCATAGTGATTTTATTTAGGGCTTGGTAGTCAATGTAAAGCCTCCATGTTCCATATTTCTTTAGTGCCAAGATAATTGGGATACCACAAGGTGAAGAGCTTGGCCTGATGTGACCCTTTTGAATCAATTCTTGAATTTACCATTTTATCTCATCATTTTCCAAAACTGATTTGTGATACAAAGGACTGTTAGGCAAAGGTGATCTTAGGATCAAATCGATAGAATGCTTTACTTGGTAGTGAAGTGACACTCCCATGGATGACTTGAATAAGTCATAATATTATCCCATCATTTGTCCCATCTATTTCTATTATTGTGTTAATTGTGTAGTTATGACTGCAACATCGACCTTCTTAAATTTTTATGGTTTGACCACCATGAGAAAAAATTGCTTTGTCTTCTCCACCAATATCTTACATTGTTTGGCACTAATTAGGGAAACAAATGTGGGAGGTAGTACCTCTGGTACCCTATAGTGCCATGGTCCAAGAGTGAGGATGATTATTCAAATTTATGATTCATAGATGCCATGTCAATCACACACAAATGGCTGACCAAGGAGTAAATCATAAATATATAGATTGACCACATCACACAAGAATTCATCTTGGAAAGTTTTTATTGCATATGAGGAAAGTTTTTATTGCATATGAAAGAAGACACTAATGGGTGACATAGAGGTCTCTCCCTAGGCTCAACCATCTAATACTATATGGCCTTCGGTGAGGCTTCATGGATATATTTAGACTTTTCACAACATTAGTAGAGATTAGATTATTTTGACTCCCACTATCAAGAATGAAATGTAGAGGCTTACCTATTACCCATAATTTGGAATGAAATAAAATTTCCTTGTCATTTAGCCTTTCTTCATGGGTCTATGATGAAAAAATGATGTTATTGGGTTCAACATCTATAATCTCTTCTTCATCCTCTTCAAGTGAAGGGTGTGTATGAGATAGAGTAGTAGATGTCAAGTATTGTGACTCAGAAAGTAGTGATTTGATGGCTCAACATTATTCTTTGGAGTGATTTATAATTTTTTTGTAATCATACCATTTTCCAATCTTCTCCTTCTGGGGTTTCTTATCTTGAAACTCCTTTTGCTTCCAATTTTGGCCTCGTGTTTGACCTTCCTTATCACTTTTCCATTTTGAAGGTTGACTCTTTATATTCTTTCATCCATGCTTATACTCAATCTTCACTATGAACTTGTATGCCTCATCGAGGGTCTCCAAGTTAAAGAGTTCCATTTCCCCCCATATGTACCATTGTAGTCCATAAAAATATTTGTGATTATTATATTTCTCACTTTCTTGGATGCCCAATCTCGTAGATAGAGAATGAAAATGTCAGTTTAATCTTGAACAGATTGGTCCTTACCTTGGGAAACTTGTTGCCACTGTATGTACAAATCATCATATGCTTCAATGGGATAGTATTCTTCCTTTACCACTTCCATAAAATCATCCTAGGTATGTTCCACCTCAAGACTAATGCCATCTATATTGAACCTCTTTTTGTACACTTCCCACCAATTTTTCATGGGTAATGATGCTTTCAAAAGAGCAAAAGTGATCTTCTCTCCATCAGTGAATTTATTTAAAGAAAAGTAAGAAGATAATTGATCTAACAAATTTTATACTAAATTAGCATTGATTTTTCCTTCAAATATAGGGATATAAAAATTTACCTAAACCATGAAGGATGTTGGGGCACTGAAAAAACATTTCATAGATGAGGAGCCAGGAAGTTCAGATGAGGAGCTAGAATTTTCCATCAAGATTTATTAGAGAATTTGGATGAATTATTGTAGCATCTATGCTTGTTTCCATTAGAGGGATTCATTCACCATTTCCTTGAAGGGATCAGATGTCTCAATTTCATCTACTATTTGAAGTCATTTAAAGTGAATAGGTGGATAGTTTAGAATCTCTATTGTTTTCCACCCAAGCTTCTTATACCCTGACCTCATCTTCGAGATCATACACTCTCAAGACAAACCTCTTTAATACCACTAATCTAGAACTTAGAATTTTTGATTAACATATATTTCAAAAACATGAAAATAACATAGCAATAATGATTTCTCTAAGAAGAGATGTTTTATTACTCAAGATTGCAATACAACCATATGCTTATCTCTGAGAAGAGATATCTAATTTCCATTTTGGGTTGCATATTTATTTATAAATATTTTTAAGGTATGAGGAGGATGTGTAAAGTCACCAATATTGAGTTAAATTAAGTGGTTCAACTTCCACTATTTACAAAAATACAAAATTCAAGGAATTATTACTTTTAGAAACTTATTATTTTGAGACTACACTAGTAAAATTAAAATTTGGGGCACTTACATTGAGGTTTTAATGGTAAAAATACACATATAAAATATTAGTGCCATATTATTACATTCTCCTCATTTTTAGCTTTTCAATGGTTCAAACGGGGAGTCAATAGGAGATATGGTGTAAAAGTTATGGCTCCTAGAAGTTCCATCATCAATTGATGTAGAACCATAACCTAAATTGTCATTTGAATTATTGCTTGGATCATTCCTCCTTCATTGAGAAGAAATGGTCCCCATTACATCAATATTACTCATCAAGTGTGGCATTTATGTCTTAATTTTATTCTTTGTGAGCCACTCACTTTTGTGGCTAAGTTTGCCCCTTTTGACCACCCAATAAAGTAGAATAGAGTGTCCTCTTGTTATCTTCATCTAGGTGTCCACAATCTGATCCTCTTCTAATGGAGAAAAACTCTATAGATCAATCTCATCAATGTCTATTTTTTTAATAGGACTAAATTTTCCAACAAGGGTGGTTGAAATGGTTTGAGGAGCTCCACGTTGAGTATTGGATGCAGACCAAGGTAGGCTGGTAGGTTCAACTCAAAAGCATTTTCTCCAACTTTTTTGGTGATGGTGTAGGGACCATATAGTAAAGGCAAAATATTTTTGTGTGGGCCTGCAAGTCATTTATTTTGAAGCTACAACCAAACCTTGTCACCCATAACAAAATGGTGTGCAATCCTATGTTTTTAATGGTGTTACTTATACTTTTGATTCATCTTCTCCAAGATATCATGAACCTACTGCTAGATGTGTTGCATTTGTTCAATGAACTTTGTTGCTTTTTCTACCTCAGATCTCCCATGAGGTATGTATTCCATGGTGGAGAATGGAATGACTATATTAATTGGTGCCATGGGTTGGAACCCAAAGAATACTTGGAATGGACTATGCTTGGTCAAGCTATGCAGGTCCTAATTGTATCCATGTTGTATGAAAAAATTCCCTCATCCCATGTGTATGGATGTTTGGAGTGATAGATTAAAATCATGTGAACAATTAGGTGGTTCATCACTTCTATCTAGCCATTAGTCTATGGATGGGAAGTTATGGAATTTATCAGCTTGGTATCCATCATCTTCCATAGAGTAGACCAGAAGATGCTCAGGACCTTGTTATCTCTATTTGAGACAATGGACTTGGGGAGACCAAAATGGAGCCATACATGACTAAAATATAGTTAAGTAGTTTCTTTAATAGATATATTTTTCTTACAATCAACCATGATATCCATTTTTATAAAATGATCAATTACAAAAAAAATACAGTCTTTGCCATGTTTTAAAGTGGGTAAACCTAAGAGAAAATCCATTAAGATAGATTCTCAAGGCCTAATTGGTTCTGGCAATGACATGTACAATCCTTGGTTCTTATTTGTTGGCTTAGTTATCACACATGGAGTAAAATATTTGAGGTACCTCTCCACATCCTTCTACATATGGGGCTAGTAGAAGTGTTTTTGAGGAATTTCCAATGTCTTCTCTACACCAAAGTTCTAATTATCCTACTAAAATGTGCTTCCCATATCTTTTATTGCTATACAACTAGAGCACAGATGTGCCCCATATGACAAAGGACATTATTTTGAAAATATAAATTATAAACATGTTTACCTTCTTGAAGCACATGATATGTATCAACAAAGGTAGGATCTCCTTCATATAGAGCACCCCAAGTGGTAGTCTCATGTCCGCACAAGTCAAGAACTAATGTGAGTGAAGTAATTAGTGGGTAACTTAGACAATCTATGACCATATTTGAGCTCCCCTTTTTATATTTGATTATCAGATGGAATTTTTATAGATAGGTTTCCCACTTTTAGTGCCTCTCATTTTGTAGTTTTCTCTACATCTAGATGAATTCCAATGGTCTATGGTCAGTGTGGATGACTGTCTCTTTCCCTAAGATGTAGTGTTTCTATTATTTATAGGCTTGCATAATGGCATAGAGATATTTGTCATATGTTAGGTATTTCCTGACTATATGAGTGAAATTTTCACTATGATACGCAATAAGATGGCCATGTTACATGATCACATCTCCCATGGCATATTTAGATGCATCTTTCCTCAACTTGAAAGGTTAATGAAATTATAGTAAGGCAAGAATAGGGGCTGAGAAAAATCTATTCTTCAAATTCTCAAATGTCCTTTGTTGTATTTCACCCCACTAAAATATATCTTTAGCTCTTCCTTTAATCATTTGGGTTAGTGGCCAAGTAAAAGGTGAAAATCCAAAAACAAAACTGTAATAGAAATTTTCAAGACCTAAGAAGCTATGAAGTTTTGTGAGGGTCTTTGGTGTAGGCCAAATTTGAATAGCCTAAATCTTCTCTAGATTGACATGGCCCCTATTGTCCCCCAAAAATATTACTCATTTTTGGGACAACATTTGAACTATTTTGGTCTTACAGACCAAAATTGTCTCTTCCCTTTCTAAAATTTGTCTTGGGCATTCAAATTCCTTAGTTTTCAAGCTTCTTAGAGATTTACGAACTTTGTAATGCCTTGGTTTAATCAAAAATATCCATCGACAAGCATCAGTAATAGGTTCAATGCATTTGGTTCAATGGTTGGTTCAATGTCTTTTGGTTCAATGGTTAGTTCATCGCTTTGGTTCATTGAATTGAACCATCGGCTTGAACCATTTTGGTTCAAAGCTTGGTTCAACCAATTGGTTCAACGAAGAGGTTCAATCAGTTGGTTCAAGAAACAAAGTTCAAAGGAGTGCCCCAAGAGTCAAAGACACAAGTGCCCTTATAAAGGGAATTCCCTTGGCAAAAAGTGGCCAAGGCAAACAAATGGACCGAGATAAAAGCCTGACAAAATCCCATGGATGCTACCAAGTGTTGACGGTCGAGCCCCACTAAACTTTGTTTCTATGAATTGGAAGATATTGCCACATGTCCCTCTTGAAGCTTGTTGGGAGCCTCCAAGTGTCAATATCTACAGTCTCTTCTCTTAGCTTCACTGTTTTGAGCAAAGACTATGGTGGACCTGGGGACAAGTGACTAAACGAAGTAGAATGCACCAAGTGTCCGCATCTGTGTGACTAACAAATGTATTTAAACCATGCCACATGTCCCTTGCAAAATTCAACAAAATCCCACAAGTGTCAATCTCCACAATATCTCCCTCTTGATTCTTGTTTTCATAAAGACTGTGGTAAACCCCCAGTGATCTGCTGAAGAAATCAGAACACGCCATGTGTCATCATCTGCCTGAGTCTCCAAAGATGAGTGGAAGCCACCACTTGTTCAGTTATAACTCTATGGAGAGCAACACATGTTTGCATTCAATTTTTGAACAAGTTTCTAAGCTCATCCTAATCATTTTTTGATCATAGCGGAGACCACCACATGTTATCATCTGTGTGAATCTAAAAATAAGTCTCAAGTGTTTTCAAAGGCCGCTAAAGCATAATGAAGACTACCATGTGTCATCTTCTGTAGGGATCTCAAAGGACATGTCATCTTTTGAGTCTCATTTCACTTTGCTTCTAAGAGCCACAAAAGCCACCATGTGTCCTTTGTGATTTAAGCAGAACATGCCAAGTGGCATCATCTACATGTCCAAATGAGTTCCACATAGTTCTATAGTGTTTCTAAAATGTGATAAATGCCATCACATGTCATCTTCTACAAGACATTCAAAAGACATCCAAAGCTTCTACAAGTTCAATAGATGCTACCATGTGTCCTTCATCAAAGTCATAGCAGATGTTGCCATGTGTCATCCATTGAGACACAGTATCAAAGTAGTAGAACCTGCCACATGTCTCTCATCAAATGCAGTGAAATCCACCACGTGTCATATTCCATGAGAAACTAATATAAGTCCTAAATAATTTTCAAAGGTAGTTAAAAGCTTAGTGGAAGTCACCATGTGTCATCCTCCACAGGATTCTCAAGAAGCAAGCAAAATCTGCCACCTTTTCTATTGTAACTCCACGAAGAGTGACACATGTCTGCATCCATGATTCTAAATTTCTAATAGGTTTCAAAGCCTCTATCAATAAATGTTTCTTAGAGTCTTACAGAAGTTTCCATGTGTCTTCACCTATTTAGCAGCAGAATGTGCCATGTGTCAATTGCTAAAGACTAGCAGAAATTGACTAAGGAATAAAGCATCAAATTGAATCAAAGACCCAATTCAAATAACCAAAAAGAAGGAATGATGAAAAAAGATCAAATCACCAAGTGGACATTGAAAGTGTGACCTATTTCTCTGCATTGAGAAAATCAAATAGGTAAATGCCCCTAAGTTCCAACTTGTCTTCTTAACAAATTTCAATGCAACATGATGTGTTACTATTCTCGAGTCCTTCTTGAAGAGGCTATATAAGGGACTCTCTTTTATTGTAAATATATCTCTGTTTTGACAATAAGAATGAAACTCTACCCAAATTGAAAGACACTTCTGAGACTTTGAGCTTAGTTTATTTATCATATTTTGTTATTGGAATAAGAAAGCAAGTTGTTTTTCAGACTTTGTACTGTAATATCTTTATTGTTGACAAAGCTATTCTTATGTCTTTTTCCTTAATATATCTTCTATTCCTTTAATTCAACAAGCAAAATTAGTGACAGTAGTCAGAAAAGTGTCCTAAAGAGTCAAGTGTGGAGATACTTTGTGCCCCCATAATTGCCTTTAGTGTGTTTTCTTTTCATTTTTGTGTAAAGGACCTTAGGATGACTTTGTGCCCTCATTGTCCTTCATACCTTAATCTTGAGCAATTTATGTGGAGACTTTGTGCTACATCTTGATTTGATGGTTATTACATCCTTTACTACATTTTGTTGTTACTACCAAGAGTATTCTGGTGGTTTGTTGAATAGTACTTTTGAAAGAAGAGGAGTACTGTTTGTCATTTCCCTTGAGTTTTTCCTTTGATCCGCATGCATCATATCTAAAAAAAGAGAGATGGATGGTTTGTCCTACCCCTGAGTATTATTTTCTATTTATATATATAGCCTACCTATAGGGAACCTCCCCTTGATGAGATGAGAGATCAGTCCCCTTCTGATGTGGTAAAACTACACATTTGGATGACTAATCTTTCTACTTTGGTTGATTAGACCTATTTTGTTTATCAGTACGTTGATCGAAAAAATATTCAACCAACAATTTTTGGTGACTCTACTGGGGATCTCATATCCATTAACCATTTATAATCTATCCATTCACCTCCACACTAACCAGGAAAGAATGCATTGTTTAAAGCCTCAAGCTTTAACTAAAGCAAGATCAATTCTTTTCCATTTTTGTTTCACAATTTGGTAGATTCAAGGTATACATGAAGCCAAAGGGCTAAAGGTATCGTTGACCCTGTATTCGAGTTGGTACAACAAAGTGATTTTGATCTATTTCCTTCACCATTTCATCTCCAATGAACCAAGAGTTTTCCTCCTACTAAAGTCAAATCTCCATTACCAGACAAAGTATCTACTTATGCTATTGATAAGCTTTGCCTATAATTACCCCTCTGAGATTTGTTATCCCTCCTTTTCATAATTTTACAATGGTAGTTCAAGGTCCTTGGGGTAATGCTTTTGGTCCTCTCAATCTTACTCCACCTCTACATGAGTTTCCATGCAGTTAAAAGAACTTCCCCAAATTTTATGGTGATGGAAAAGTTCATCCTAATGAGCACATTATAGCTTTCAGCATAGCTTGCAGAGTAATCAGAGTAGAATTTGAAGATGTAGCAGTCAAGATTTTTGTAGAGACATTACAAGGTGCTGCTATAGATTGGTTTTATTATCTATAGGCTCAGTCTATGATTGATTGGAATACTCTCAAAGCTAAGTTTGAAGCTAGATTCAACCCTGTAAAAGATGCACATACACTTCTAGCTCAACTTACATAGATGAAGAAAGAGCCTCATGAACCTATGAAAGACTTCATAGCCAAATTTGACAAACTGAGAAATAGAATTCCAATAATAGCTCGACCTATAGTTTTTCATTAATTCTCAAATACCTAAAGTAAGTTTTATTTTGAGGCGTGCTAGTCAAATAGATCTTGCTGTAGCTCAACTTTTGGCCATTGAGGTAGAAGATGATCTCATCTAAGCAGGGAAGATAAGTAGAGATCCAAACAGAAATAGAGCTTCATCATCTTCTGAATATGCATCTACAGGAACCAAAGATCTAATGGTGTAGAAATTAGCAAATGAGTTGCTTGCTCTCAAAAAGCAAATGGCTCAAGGAATGTCTTCTGCTCCTTCATACAAAAAGACATTCCCAAATCAGTCATATCAGGGCAATGCTGCTAAGAATCAAGGGTAATAGAATCACCTTCCTCCCACACAAGCAAAACTTGGCTTAGAAGCTCCTCCAACCAATTCAACAATGAGATATCTTGAAGCAGAATCAAAATTCTCTTTCCAGCCTGAATTGAATCGAGAAAATGACACTGATCTCCTTGAAGACAATAAAAAAGAATCAATTGGTGACTCCCAAATTGGTTTCCTAAACTACCAGGATGAACCCACAAGCAAAGGAGAAGCTTTTTATAGATCATATGTAGTGTTTATCAGGTCCAAAAATCAATCAGTCTAGCAAGCTAATAAAGAGAAGACAAAAGAGCAACTCCAGCTAGCAGTCATGATTGCTAAGCATGGAACCACTCTGCCTTTTCAGTCAAAAGACCTGGTAATCACCCAAAAAGCAAATACATCAATTTCACCTTCCCCTTCCACTTCAAATTCATAAAACAACCCACCTCCCATTCCTCCTAAAAATCAAAAAGTTGAAGTACCTTTCTCTATATCTAATTCAATTCAGCCATTTAACATAATCGATCATGTCAAAAAGACAAAAATACAAATGTCTGAGTTTGAATATTTTCAGTCTAATCTTGATCAATTAAATAAGCTGGTCTAATATGTCAAGAACCAAACCATCTCTACAAGACAAAAGGCTAAAAATATAACTCTTGATTCTCCAAAGAACATGCCTATTCCAAATAATCTGGTCATTACTCCTCCAGCTGCTCCTGGAAAAATAGAACCTTTTTATGTTTCCCTATTAATTAATAGCCACAAGCTGAGTAACTGTATTATAGACTCAGGTGCATCTGATAATATTATGCCTGCTAAAGTAGCTGAGTCTCTTGGCCTCACACTAACCAAGACATTTGGGAGATGTTTCTCCATAGAGAACAAGCAAGTACCATTGCTGGAGCAAATCAAAGATGCCCAATTTGCATTTGCAGCCTTTCCAGACAAGAGAATCAAGATGATTGTCTTGGTGGCTGACATCTTAGCATCCTATGGCATTTTACTTAGATGAAATTTCTATAAGGATGTGGGAGGAGAACTAAGCATGGATCTATTTGAGGCAAGGATCCCTATCCAAGGCATAATACAAAGGTTGCTCCCTAAAAAAGAAGCAAAATATGTGGTCACCTAGACATCAGCCCCTGAAGCTCAAATTCTTTTTGAATCTACAGGTATGGGCAACTATTTTTTGTCTATAGATGAAGTGCATGAAACACCTAAAAGTATCAACTCATAAATTAGTTCAACAAGAAGAACAAAAAAACTAGTAGGCTATAGTACAGACCAAGAAGGATCCTCCATCTCTGATGAAAGAAAGTCTAAAGAAAAATCAGTATCAAATGAGATATGGACTTTGGAATTTGATGGTAGCTATTTCTCTATCGATTCAAGAGCTGGGATTATTTTGATATTTTCTCAAGGAGATATGTTCCCTTCATCTTACAAATTATAGTTTAGCAACACTAACAATATAGCTGAATATGAATCCCTGTTGCTTGGCATGAAGGTTACTCAAGAAAAAGGCATCAAATTTTTTCATGCTAAAGGGGATGTTAAATTAGTGGTTTGTCAAGTGAGGAACTTATACCAAACCAAGAATGAAAGATTACACCACTACCGTAACTTGGTTTGGGATCAAATTGAAAGCTTTGATGCTTTCAACATTTCTACCATACCCAGAGAGTCTAATGACAGAGCTGATACACTTGTTGTTTCAGGAACTCTCTTAGTTCTTCATTCAAATTTCAAAGAAGATAGGTATACCATTGTGTTGGTCTATAGACCAAGTATTCCTGATAATGTTAATCATTAGCAAGTATTCAATGATGATCATCAATCATTACCTTCCTGGAATGAAAAGATAATTTTGAACAACTATGTTTTAAAGGCAGTGAATCTCAAAAGAATGAATCTGTCTTTGAATCCAGTTTAGATATAAATAAAGAATTCTTATAGCTGAAAGGAAACAAAATTTCCAAAAGCCTGGTTTCTCTTAAAAAGCTATTTGACAAGCATGATAGATTCATCAAACAACAACAAATAGATTCGAGTTTCTCTCAGGGATTCAATCAAGTGAATCTATCTACTGAAGAAAATCTCAAGATGGTCAATATTGGTAAGTGTTGCACCCCTGAAGAAAGATTCAAGTTCACCTCTTTACTCTATCAATACATGGATGTTTTAGCATATTCTTATGAAGACTTAAAGTCTCTCAGACCAGATGAAATCTACCATAACATTTCTCTCAAGGCTGACTCAATGCCATACAAGCAAAAATCTAGACAATATAATCCAAAAATATCAGGTACTATTCTATCTAAGATAAATGCTAAAATCATCTTCCCAATCCATCATTCTATATGGATTGTAAACATAGTGCCTATAAGGAAGAAGAATGGCAAAATTTGCATTTGTATAGATTTCAAAAATTTGAATCAAGCATTTTTGAAGGATAATTATCCTTTGCCAATTATGGATCAAGTGCTTCAAATAGTGACAGGTTCAGAGATGTTATCAATGCTAGATGGCTTCTCTAGATATAATCAAGTTGAAGTTGGTGAAGCAGACCAACACAAGACTGCATTCACCACACCTTGGGGTACATTTGCATATAGGAGAATGTCTTTTGGTTTAATAAACGCTGGTGCTACTTTTTAGAGAGCTATGGATTTGGCTTTCAAAGATGAGATTGGTAAATTCATAGTGGTATACCTTGATGACTTGACTATCTTTTTAAAGCATTGATCTAATCATATGCCACTTACAAAAAATACTAGAACATTGCCACCAGAATGGTATTTCTTTAAATCCTAATAAGTCTATTTTTAGAGTAACAAAAGGAAAACTCTTTGGACACATTGTGTCTAAATAAGGCATAAATATTGACTTAGATAGAGTCATGTCTAGTCAAAAACTTAATTTGCCTACAAGTAAGAATGTTGTTCATTCCTTCTTCAAAAAGGTGAATTTCTTATGGAGATTCATCCCTGAATTTGTTGAGAAAACTAGACACATTATGAACACGATGAAAGGGAAGACCATCTTCAGCTGGACTAAAGAAGGCAAATCAGCATTTTAGGATATCAAAAATGCCATTGCTCATGCCCTTACCTTCATTTGCCTAGATTACAATAAATATTTCATCATATATAGTTATGCATCTGAACACACTCTTTCAACAATTCTTGTTCAATAGAATAAGGAAGGTATGGAATCTCCTATCTCTTTCATGAGTTGCCCTCTCAAAACTCATGAGATGAAGTATTTAAATATAGAGAAGCATGATTATGCCTTGGTGAAAGTAGTCAAACATTTTTGCTTTTATATTATGAATTCACATACTACTACCCTAGTGCTTGACACTACAGTCAAGTCTATATTAACTTAGCAAGAGTTTGGCACGAAAAGAGGTAATTGGATTGCAAAGATCCAAGAGTTTGATCTAAACATTAAGCCAATAAAGCTGGTCAGGGGTAAAGGCTTATGCCAATTAATTGTTGACAATAAGCCAAAAGACACACAGCATGAAGAAACTGAAGTAGAAGAGACACCAATAGTCCTTTTTATCTCCACTACCAATGAGTGGTATTTAGGTAACACTCATTTCCTTACTTATGGTAAATGTCTTGCTCATTTGTATTATAAAGAAAAGAGGACTATCAAGTTGAAAGCTGCCAATTTTGTCCTTTGGGATAACATGTACAAGAGAAGCATAGATGGAGTATTCCTTCACTATGTAGACAAAGAGCAACAAACCCAACTTTTGAAATCTTTTCACAATCTAGCTTGTGGAGGACATTTTTCTGCTCCTATGACTGCTCACAAGATTATGTGAGCCACGTATGACTGGCGAAATCTTTTCCAAGATGCACATAAGTGGGTGAGAAAATGTGAACTCTATCAGCAATTTGTTGGAAGACCCAAGTTAGTTGTTATGCCTCTCAAGCCAGTGATCATAGAAGAACCTTTCCAGTAATGGGGACTTGATTTTATTGGGACTATAAACCCATCTTCAAGTGTTAGACATGATTATGTCCTTACAGTAATTGACTATTTCACCAAGTGGGTAGAAGCAATCCCAACTAAGCATGCTACTTCAAAAATTGTATGCAACTTCCTCAAAGAGAATATCATTTCTAGGTTTGGAGTTTCAATCAAAATTGTCACTAATAATGCAACTTGTTTCACCTCTCAGGAGATTACACAATTCTATTTCCATTATGGAATTATACTCTCTCACTCTTCTAATTATTTTCCATAAGGAAATAGATAAGCTAAATCTAGCAATAAGAATTTGGTAACTATTATCAAGAAGCTAGCAGATGACAATCAAAGAACATGGCATAAACCATTGGTTGATGCTTTGTGAGTAGATAGAATCACACCAAAGAGGGCAATGGTATGTCTCATTTTCAACTTCTTTATGGTATCAATGCTGAGATACCAATCACCTTAGAATTGATAGCCTTGAAATTAGCAAAGGCAATTGAAGATCAAACATATGAAAGTTTTCTTGATTAAAGAATCATGTGCCTGGTTGAGCTGAAGGAATAGAGAACCATGGTGGTGGATAAAATTTCTGCTCATCAAAGTTTGGTAAAGAAACTCTTTGATCAGAAGGCCAAAAATCATGATTTCCAGATTGGAGATCAAGTCCTGTTGTAGGACAAAAGGAGAGAACCAAAGGGGATGCATGGAAAGTTTGAATCCCTTTGGAGAGGCCCATTTATAATTCATCAGCACATTGGTGAAAATAGCTTTCTACTAAAATATCAAGATGGCACACCCTTTTCTCTACCTCACAATGGGTAGCATCTGAAACACTTCAACTCTTGAAGTATTAGATCATTACATATGTATATATGTATATTTATACAGTTTTTAATTCTATTTTGTTTTTTTTGTTTCCATTTTTAATGCCTTTCATTTCTAGGTATCATGACTCCATAACCCAATGGTACACATGAAGACACTAGAGATTTTGGATTCTACTCCTTTCAATTATTTTTGCAATTGATAGAAGTTCCCCAACTAGAGCCAACTGTTGTCCCCCAAAAATATCACTCATTTTTGGGACAACATTTGAAATATTTTGGTCTTACAGACTAAAATTGTCTCTTCCCTTTTTGAAATTTGTCTTGGGCATTCAAATTCCTTAGTTTTCAAGCTTCTAAAAAATCTACAGACTCTATAGTGCCTTGGTTCAAACAAAAATATCCATCGGCAAGCATCAACAGCAGGTTTAATGCATTTGGTTCAACAGTTGGTTCAACGTCTTTTGGTTCAATGGTTAGTTCATCACTTTGGTTCATTCAATTGAACCATTAGCTTGAACCATTTTGGTTCAAAGCTTGGTTTAATTGATTGGTTCAATGAAGAGGTTCAATTGGTCAATTCAAGTGATAAAATTCAAAGGAGTGCCCCAAGAGTCAAAGACACAAGTGCCCTTATGAAGGGAATTCCTATGGCAAAAAGTGACCAAGGCAAATAAATGGACCGAGACAAAAGCTTGAAAAAATCCCACAGATGCTACCAAGTGTTGATGGCTGAGCCCCACTAAAATTTGTTTTTGTGAATTGGTAGATATTGCCATGTGTCCCTCTTGAAGCTTGTTGGGAGCCTCCAAGTGTTAATATCTACAGTCTCTTCCCTTAGCTTCATTATTTTGAGCAAAGACTATGGTGGACCCAAGGATGAGTGACTAAATGAAGTGAAATGCACCAAGTGTCTACATCTGTGTGACTATCAAATGTATTTAAACCATGCCACATGTCCCTTGCAAAATTCAGTGGAAGTCGACAAGTGTCAGTCTCCACAATTTCTCCCTCCTACTTCTTGTTATCATAAAGACTGTGGTAAACCCCCAATGAGCTACTGAAGAAAGTAGAACATGCCATGTGTCATCATCTACCTGACTCTCCAAAGATGAGTGGAAGCTACCACTTGTTCAGTTATAACTCCATGGAGAGTAACACATGTGTACATCCAAATTTTGAACAAGTTTCTAAGCTCATCCTAAGAATTTTTTTAGCATAGCAAAGACCACCACATGTTATCATCTGTGTGAATCTAAAAATAAGTCTCGAGTGTTTTCAAAGGCTGCTAAAGCACAATAGAGACTTCCATGTGTCATCTTCTACAGGGCTCTCAAAAGATATGTCATCTTCTGAGTCTCATTTCACTTTGCTTCTAAGAGCCATGAAAGCCACCATGTGTCCTTTGTAATTTAAGCAGAACACACCAAGTGGCATCATCTACATGTCTAAATGAGTTCCACATAGTTCTATAGTGTTTCTAAAATGTGACAGATGCCATCACGTGTCATCTTCTGTAGGACATTCAAAAGGCATCCAAAGCTTCTACAAGTTCAATAGATGCCGCCATGTGTCCTTCGTCAAAGTCACAACAAATGTTGTCATGTGTCATCCATTAAGATACAGTATCAAAGTAGTGGAACTTGCCACATGTCTCTCATCAAATGAAATAAAAGCCACCATGTGTCATCTTTTGTGAGAAACTAATATAAGTCCTGAAGAATTTTCAAAGGTAGCTAAAAGCTCAACAAAAGTCACCACATGTCATCCTCTGCAAGATTCTCAAGAAGTAAGCGGAAGCTGCCACCTTTTCCATTGTAACTCCACAGCGAGAAACACATGTTTGCATCTATGATTCTGAATTTATAATAGGTTTCAAATCTTCTATCAATAAACATTTCTCAGAATCCCACAGAAGTTACCACGTGTCTTCACCTATTTAGCAGTAGAATGTGCCACACGTCAATTGCTAAAGACCAGCAGAAATTGACTAAGGAACATAGCATCAAATTAAATCAAAGACCCGATTCAAATAACTAGAAAGAAGGAATGATGAAAGAGGATCAAATCACCAAGTGGACATTGAAAGCGTGACCTGTTTCTTTGCATTGAGAAAAGCAAATGGGTAAATACCCCTAAGTTCTAGCTTGTTCTTAATAGATTTTAATGCAACATGATGTGTTACTATTCCCGAGCCCTTCTTGAAGAGGCTATATAAGGGACTCTCTTCTATTGTAGATATATCTCTTTTTTGACAATAAGAATGAAACTCTACCCAAATTGAAAGACACTTTTGAGACTTTGAGCTTAGTTTGTTTATCATATTTTGTTATTAGAATAAGAAAGTAAGTGGTTTTTCAGACTTTGTGCTGTAATATCTTTGTTGTTGAGGAAATTGTTCTTCTGTCTTTTTCCTTAATATATCTTCTATTCCTTTAATTCAACAAACAGAATTAGTGATAGTAGTCAGAAAGGTGTCCTGAAGTGTCAAGTGTGGAGAGACTTTGTGCCCCCATAATTTCCTTTAGTGTGTTTTCTTTTCATTTTTGTGTAAAGGACCTTAGGATGACTTTGTGCCCTCATTGTCCTTCATATCTTACTCTTGAGAAATTTAGGTGGAGACTTTTTGCTGCATCTTGATTTGTTGGTTATTACATTCTTTAATAGATTTTGTTGTTACTATCAGGAGTATTCTTGTGGTTTGTTGAATAGTACTTCTAAAAGAAGAGGAGTACTGTCTGTCATTTCCCTTGAGTTTTTTGTTTGATCCACATGCATCATCTTTGAAAAAAGAGAGATGGATGGTTTGTTCTACCCCTGAGTATTATTTTTTGTTTATGTATATATAGCCTACCTATAGGGAACCTCCCCTTGATGAGAGGAGAGATCAGTCCCCTTCTGATGTGATAAAACTACACATTTGGATGACTAATCTTTCTACTTTGGCTGATCAGACCTATTTTGTTTATCAGTACACTAATCGACAAAATATTCAACCAATAGACCCCTTCCTCATTCACAATGTACCCTAGGTGCTAAATTATTTTCATCCTAAATATGCATTTGTCAAGATTTACATACAACTTGTGATCTTGAGGAGTTTGAAGCATCCTATGAACATGTTGCAGATGTTACTCCCATGTTATACTATAGATGAGTATGTCATCCAAATAGACAACCATGAATGAGTTGGTGAAGGGTCACAAGATTGCATCCATCATCTTCATGAAGGTTGCAGGTGTGTTAGTCAAGCCAAAATACATAACCAACCATTCAAAGAGCCCCTCCATAGGTTTGAATATAGTCTTCCAGACATTAGTGGGATTGATGGGAATTTGGTGATAGCCAAATTTGAAATAAATTTTGGTGAATAACTTTACACCATATAGTTGGTCTAGTAGGTCATCAATCTTGGGGAGGGGGTAGCGATTCTTCATAGTGATTTTATTTAGGGCTCGATAGTCAATGTAAAGCCTCCATGTTCCATCTTTATTTGGTGCCAAAATAATTAGGCTACCATAGGGTGAAGATCTTGGCCTGATGTGACCCTTTTGAATCAATTCTTGAATCTTCCTTTTTATCTCATCATTCTCCAAAATTGATCTATGATACATAAAACTATTAGGAAAAGCTAATCTCGAGATCAAATCAATAGAATATTTTACCTGGTATTGAAGTGGAACTCCTATGGGTGACTTGAATAAGTCATCATATTCTCCCATGATTTGTCCCATCAACTTTTGTTATTGTGTTGATTGTGTAGTTAGGATTATAACATTGGCCTTCTTGGATTTCTATGGTTTGACCACCATGAGAATGAATTGCTTTGTCTTCTCCACCAATCTCTTAAATTTCTTGGTATTAATAAAGGAGATAGATATGGGAAGTGGTACCTTTGGTACCCTATAGTGTCATGTTCCAAGAGTGAGGGTGATTCTTTGGGTTCATGATTCATAGATGCCATGTCGATCATATATGAATGGTTGACCAAGGAGTAGATCACAAACTTCTAGATTGACCACATCACACAAGACTTCATATTGGAAAGGTTTTATTACATATAAAAGAAGATATTGATGGGTTACATAGAGGTCTCTCCATAGATTCAACCATAAAATACTATATGGCTTTAGGTGAGGCTTCATGGATAGATTTAGACTTTTCATAGCTTAAGCAAAGATTAAATTCTTTTGACTCCTACTATCAAGAATGAAATGTAGATGCTTACATTTTACCTATAATTTGGAGTAAAATTATCTTTCCTTGTCATCTAGCCTTTCCTCATGGGTCTATGATGAAGAAATAATGGTATCAGGCTCATCATCTAAAATATCTTCTTCATCCTCTTCGACTGTAGGGTGTGTATGAGACAAAGTAGTAGATATCGAGTATTATGACTCAAAAAGTAGTGACTTGATGGCTCGATATTATTCTTTGGAGTGAGTTCTAGTTTTGTGGTAATCACACCATTTTCCAATCTTCCCCTTCTAGGGTTTCTTATCTTGAAACTCCTTTTGCTTCCAATTTTTTCCTCGTGTTTGATCTTCCTTGTCACTTTTCTATTTTGAAGGCTGACTCTTTGTATTATTTCTTCCATACTTTTTCTTAATCTTTACTGTGAACTTGTATGCCTCACCAAGGGTTTCTAAATTAAAGAGCTCCATTTCCCCTTGTATGTACCATTGTAGTCCACCATCATATTTGAGATTCTTATGTTTAACACTTTCTTGGATGCCCAATCTCATAGATAGAGAATGGAAATTGTCAGTGTAATCTTGAATAGATTGGTCCTTACCTTAGAAAAGTTATTGCCACTATATGTACAGATCATCATATGCTCTAATGGAATAGTATTCTTCCTTTATCACTTCCATGAAATCATTCTAGGTATGTTCCACCTCAAGACCAATTTCATCTATACTGAACTGCTTTTTGTACACTTCCCACCAATTTTTCATGGGTAGTGATGCTTTAAAAAGAGCAAAAGTGATTTTTTCTCCATCAGTGAATTTATTTATAGAAAAATAGGAAGACAATTAATCAAACCAATTTTATACTACATCAACATTGATTTTGCCTTCAAATGTAGGGATATAAAAATTCTCTTAAACCTTGAAGTGTATTGGGGCACTGAAAGGATGTTTGATGGATGAGGAGCCAAGAAGTGCAGATGAGGAGTGAGAATTTCCCATTGGGATTTATTGGAGAATTTGGGAAAATTATTGCAACATCTACACTTATTACCATTGGAGGATTCATTTACCATTTCCATGAAGGGATTAGATGTCTCAATGTCACCCACCATTTGAAGTCATTTGGAGTGAATAGGTAGATTTTTTGGAAGCTCTATTATTTTCTACTCAAGATTCTTGTAGCCTAACCTCGTCTTTGAGATCATACACTTTCAAGATAAACTGATTTGATACCAATGATCCAAAACTTAGAAGTTTTAATTGATAGATATTTCAAAAACACAAAAATAAAATAGTAATAATGATTTTTCTGAGAAGAGATGTTTTATTACTCAAGATTGCAATACAATCATATGTTTATCTCTAGGAAGAGATGTCTGATTTCCATTTTGAGTTACATCTTCATTTATACATAGTTTTAAGGTAGGAAGATGTGGAAGGTCACCAATATTGAGGGAGATTAAGTAGTTCAACTTTCATAATTTACAACAATACAAAATTCAAGAAATTACTATTTTTAAAAACTTACTATTTTTAGATTGCACTTTTAAAATTGAAATTTAGGACACTTCCATTGGATTTTCAAGGGTCAAAACCTATCAATCAAAGATTTATTCCATCTCATTGCATTCTCCTCATTCTTAGCTTTCTAATGATTCAAATGGGGAGTCAAACAGAGCTACGGTGAAAAAATTATGGCTCTTAGAAGTTATATGATCAATTAAGGTAGAACCATTGCCTGAATTATTGTTTGAATTATTACTCAAATCATTCCTCCCTCATTGAGAAGAAATGGTCCCCATTAGGTCAATATTCCTCATCAAGTGTGGTAGTTTTATCTTAATTTGATTCTTTATGAGACACTCACCATGGTGGCTAAGTTGGCCCCTTTTGACCACTTGATAAAGTAGAATAGAGCATCCTCTTATTATCTTCATCTAAGTGTCCACAATCTGATCCTTCTCCACTAGACAAAAACTCTATGGATCAAGCACATCAATGTCTATTTGTTCTACCATAATTTCAATGTCTAATAGAGGTGGATGATATGGTTTGAGGAGCTCCACATTGAATATTATATGCAAACCAAGGTAGGCTAGTAGGTTCAACTCAAAAGCATTTTCTCCAACTTTTCTAGTGATGGTGTAGGGATCATATCATAGAGGGAAAATTTTTCTATGTGGACATGCAAGTAGTTCTTTTTGAATCCACAACCAAACCTTGTTACCCATATAAAAATGGTGTGAAATCATATATTTTTCATGGTGTTACTTATACTTTTGATTTATCTTCTTAGAGATGTCATGAACCTGCTACTAGATGTCTTGCATTTATTCAATGAACTTTGTTACTTTTTCTACCTCAAATCTCCCATTAGGTGTGTATTCTATGGTAGAGAATAGAATGACTATATTAATTGGTGCCATGGGTTGGAACCCAAAGCATACTTAGAATGGATTCTTCTTGGTCAAGTTATGTAGGGCTTGATTATATCCATATTTTATGAGAAAAACCCCTCATCCCATGTGTGGATGTTTGGAGTGATACATCCAAATCATGTGAATAATTAAGAAGTTCACTACTTCTCTCTAACCATTAGTCTATGAATGGAAGGCTATGGACTTCATTAGCTTAGTATCTATCATCTTCCATAGAGTGGATGAGCAAATGCTCAGGAACTTGTTATCTCTATTTGAGACAATGGACTTAGGGAGACCAAAATGGAGCCATACATGACTAAAATACAATTGAGCAGTTTTTTCAATAGATATATTTTTCTTACAAGAATTCATGATAGCCATTTTTGAAAAATGATCAATTAAAATAAAAATACAGTCCTTTCCATGTTTTAAAGTGGGAAAACCTGAGAGAAAATCCATTAAGATAGATTCTTAAGGCCTGGTTGGTTCTAGCAATGGCATTTACAATCCTTGATTCTTATTTGTTGGCTTGGATCTCACACATGGGGTGTAATATTTGAGTTACCTTTCAACATCCTTTCATATATGGGGCTAGAAGAAGCATTTTTGAAGAACTGCTAATGTATTCTCTACACCAAAGTGTCTAAATGTCCTACTAAAATGTGCTTCCCATATCATCTTCTGTTGCTTTGTAGCTAGAACATAGATGTGCCCCATGTGATAAAGGATATAATATTATAAATAGAAATCAAAAACATGTTTACCTTCTTGATGTACTTGATATGTATTAGCAAAGTTAGGATCTGCTTCGTACAAAGCACCCCAAGTAGTAGTCTTGTATTTGTATAGGTCAAGAACTATTGTGAGTGCAGTAATTAGTGGGTGGCTCAGATAATCTATGGTCATTTTTGAGCTCCCATTTTTTTGTTTGATTATCATATGGAATTATTATAGATATGTGGCCCACTTTTGGTGCCTCTAATTTTGTAATTTGCTCTACATCTCGATGAATTCCAATGATATGTGGTCAGTGTGGATACCATCTCTTTCCCCAAGATTTAGTGTTTTCTTTGTCTGTAAGCTTGCATAATGGCATAGAGCTCCTTGTCATATGTTAGGTAATTCCTTACTATATCAATGAAATTTTCACTTTGATATGTAATAGGATGGCCATGTACATGATGAAATCTCCCATGGTATATTCAAATGCATCTATCATCAACTTGAAAGATTGAGGCAAATCTAACAAGATAAGAATAAGGGTTGAGCAAAGTCTGTTCTTTAAATTCTCAAATGTCCTTTGTTGTATTTATCCCCATTGAAATGCAGTTTTAGCTCCTCCTTTAGTCACTTGGGATAGTAGCCAAGCAACATGTGAGAATCCAAGAACAAACCTATGATACAAATTTTTAAGACACAAGAAGCTATGAAGTTCTATGAGGGTCTTTAGTGTCAGCCATTCTTGAATAACCCAAATCTTCTCTAAATCAACATGGACCCCTTCTTCATTCACAACGTACCCTAAGTACTAAATTATTTTTATCTTGAATGTACATTTGTCAAGATTTACATACAACTTGTGCTCCCAAAGAGTTTAAAGCACCTTATGAACATGTTGCAGATGTTCCTCCCATGATTTGATGTAGATGAGTATGTCATCTAGGTATACAACCATGAATAAGTTGATGAAGGGTCATAAGATGTCATCCATCATCCTCATGAAGGTTTTAGGTGCATTAGTCAAGCCAAAAGGCATAACCAATCATCTAAGAGCCCCTCCTTAGATTTGAATTTAGTCTTCTAGACATCAGTGGGATCGATGGGAATTTGGTGATAGTTATATTTGAGATCAATTTTGGTGAAGAACTTTGCACCATAGAGTTGGTCCAGTAGGTCATCAATCCTGGGGTGAAGGTAGCCATTCTTCATAGTGATTTTATTTAGGGCTTGTTAGTCAATTCAAAGCCTCTATGTTCCATCTTTTTTTGGTTCCAAGATAATTAGGTTACCACAAGGTGAAGAGATTGGTATAATGTGACCCTTTTGAATCAATTCCTAAATCTACCTTTTTATTTCATCATTCTCTGAAACTGATCTATGATACATATGACTATTAGGTAAAGGTGATATTTGGATCAAATCGATATAATGTTTTACCTATAGTGAAGTGGAACTCCAGTGGGTGACTTGAATAAGTCATCATATTCTCCATTGATTTGTCTTGTCTACTTCTGTTATTATGTTGATTATGTAATCAAGATTGCAACATTGACCTTCTTGGATTTCTATGGTTTGACCACCATGAGAATGAATTGGTTTGTCATCTCCACCAATCTACTACATTTCTTGGCATTAATCAAGGAGACATATGTGCGAGGTGGTACCTCTGGTACCTTATAGCACCACATTCCAAGAGTGAGGGTGATTCTTCAGGTTTATGATTCATAGATGACATGTTGATCATACATGAATAGCTAACCAAGGAGTAGATCATAAACATATAGATTGACCACATCACACAAGACTTCATCTTGGAAAGGTTTTATTGCATATGAAAGAAGAAACTGATGGGTGACATAGATGTCTCTCCCTGGGCTCAACCATCCAATACTATATGGCTTTAGGTGAGGCTTCATGAATAGATTTAGAATTTTAAAAAATTTAGTAGATATTAAATTATTTTTACTCCATCTATCAAGAATTAAATGCATAGGCTTACCTTTTATCCATAATTGAGAGTGAAACAAACTTTTCTTGTCATTTGGCCTTTTTTCACGGGTCTGTGATGAAACAATGATGGTATCAGGCTCATCTTCTATAATCTCTTCTTCATCCTCTTCAACTGTAGGGTGTGTATGAGATAAAGTAGTAGATGTTGAGTATTATGACTTAAAAATTAGTGACTTGATGGCTTGACATTATTCTTTGGAGTGAGTTCTAGTTTTGTGGTAATCACACCATTTTCTAGTCTTCCCCTTCTGAGGTTTCCTATCTTGAAACTCCTTTTTCTTCCAATTTTGGCCTCGTGTTTGTGCTTGTCACTTTTCCATTTTAAAGGTTGACTCTTCATATTATTTTTTCCATGCTTCTACTCAATTTTCATTACAAACTTGTATGCCTCACTGAGGGTTTCTAAATTGAAGAGTTCCATTTTATCTCATATGTACCATTTTGGTCTACCACAATATTTGAGTTTCTTATATTTCTCAATTTTTTGGATGCCTATTCTCTTAGATAGAGAATGAAAAATTTCAGTGTAATCTTGAACAAATTGGTGCTTACCTTGGTGAAGTTGTTGCCACTGTATGTATAGATCATCATATGCTCCAATGGGATATTATTCTTCCTTTACTGCTTCCATGAAATCATCCTAGGTAGGTTACACCTCAAGACCAATGTCATCTATACTAAACCTCTTTTTGTACCCTTTCCACAATTTGTTTATGGGCAATGATGCTTTCAAAAGAGCAAAAGTGATCTTTTCTCTATCAGTGAACTTATTTATAGAAATGTAGGAAGATAATTGATCTAACCAATTTTATACTACATCAGCATTGATTTTGCCTTCAAATGTAGGGCTATCAAAATTCACCTAAACCTTGAAAGGTGTTGGGGAACTAAAAGGACATTTTATGGATGAGGAACCATAATTTCAAATCAATATTTATCAAAAAGATTGGGAAAATTGTCGTAGCATGTATACTTATTGCCGTTGGAGGGATTCATTCACTATTTCCTTAAAGGGATCAGATGTCTTGGTATCATCCACCATTAAAGTCATTTGGAGTGAATAGGTGGATATTTTGGAATCTCTATTGTTTTCCACCCAAGCTTCTTGTAGCTTGACCTTGTCCTTGAGATCATACACTCTCAAAACAAACTATTCTAATACCACTGATCCAAAACTCAAAAGTTTTGATTGATAGATATTTTTAAAACATCAAAATAACATAGTAACAATAATTTCTATGAGAAGAGATATTTTATTACTCAAGATTGCAATATAACTATATGATTATCTCTAGGAAGAGATGTATGATTTCCATTTTGGGTTATATCTTCATTTTAAAGGTAGGAGGAGGATGTGGAAGGTCACCAATTTTGAGGAAGATTAATTGGTTTGACTTCCATGATTTACAATAATATAAAATTTGAGGAATTACTATTTTTAAAAACTTACTATTTTTAGACTACACTACTAAAATTAAAATTTGGGGCACTTCCATTAGGTTTTTGAGGTCGAAACCCATTAAGCAGAGATTAGTGTCATCTCACCATATTTTTCTCATTATTATCTTTCCAACAGTTCAAATGGGGAGTCAATCAGATCTATGGTCCAAAAGTTATTTCTCCTAGAAGTTCCATCATCAATTAGGGTAGAACCATCACCCAAATTGTCACCTAAATTGTTGCCCGAATCACGAAGACCAAAGCCAAGATGTAGGGATTATTATAGATAGAATGGGATGAATGGAAGGAAACTGGGATTTTTGGATGGTGTATATATATGAATCTAAAGGTACCCTAGTGAATTATGTAAGGGGTAAAATGGGAAATAAGGGAAGCACAATTTGAGTGAGCCAAGTAGGGATAGGGAAACTAGGGGTATCCCACTGGGCTATTGGGGAATAGATTTAATAGGGGAAGGAATCCCCATGAGTGATTAATGTTGGTCATGCTTTAGGATTGATTTAGGGATACTAATGATGTTTAAATACATCACTTGTGCAATTCTTGGTCGAGTATCCTGAGTCATGAGAGGTGGAACTAGAGCAAAGACTAGGGGAGGTGAAACTTGTGGAATAGGAGTTGGGATCCCATAGGGATAATATCAATGGATAGCCTATGTAGGCATACTTTCCTTTCTATTTAACCTTAATTTAGATTATGTAATCCTTACTTGGGTAGATAGGGTTAAGGATATAAAAATTATAAGGCACAAGGGTGATTTTTAGTTCTATAGTAGGTCAATTAATGTGCTAAACTTAGATGTATCATATGCTAAATTTATTAAACTAAGATAAGATATTAAAGGAAAGTGTATTTATGCTAGATATATAAATGACATAAAAGAGAGAACTTATCTAGTTTTGATGCTAACATAGTGTTGGATCTAGTACAGGTAAAAAGCAGGCAAGAAGATAGTTCTAGAATAGTCATCATATACTAGATCTAGTGTATATGGCTCTCTAGATAGTTTTATCAACTTGGGATGGTTATATCAACACCAGTGTTTGATTTAGATGCTAGTGTTTAGTATGAAATATTAGTTGAAATAGGATTCAACCACTTGGAAGCTTATGGGTTTAGCTTTGCCTTCACTTTGGTGCAATCAAATCTGGGTCATGGATAGTCAATCCTAGTGAAATGCCAAAACCTTATATTTCTATATTCAATGTGACCTTGGGGGAAAATGGGTTAGTGGGCACATAGTTTTGAGATGACCTAAAATGACCCTACTATCAAAGGGAACTACCTACATATCTAATACTCTAGCAAAGGGCCTCATACTCATTTAGTTCTCCCCTATGTATTGGATTTTTTGTGAATCAAGTAATGTGTGTAAAGTAAATACAATAGTGACCTAGTTTTTAACTTGGTAAAAATAACCATAATTCTTCTCTTTTAGTACTTCAATCCTATAGTTGGGATGTTCCCTTGATTGATTCAAAATAGGTCAAAATATGAAATCTTTTGGTAACTTGAATGCTTTTTTGGTCTAATTGCTAGGTGACAAATCAATGAGAGTTGATATTATATTTATACCAATATTATCAAGAGATAAATCATATTAAATCACTTAGGCTAACCATTATAATATGTTTCATTTACAAACAAGATGATGTTAGGGCACTAGACACTTACATCAAGGTAAGACAGTAACATCAATGATATTATCTATCCTGGACATTAGTGTATATGGATTAAGAGAGTAGGTAAAATATTAGAACTTGTAAAGGTGTAAGATAAGTACATTTTAATCATTATAGAAAATATGGGATGTTTGTGTCATTAATATAAGGTTAGCCAAACTAAAAGATAGGCTAAAGGGCACAAAATAAAGTAGATGTGAGGCTTAAGGAAGAAAGACATGTGTAGAACTAAGAGGAACAACCAAAGTCTATGTTTTCCACGTGTACAATACCAATATACTACATAATCACAAAATATCATCTAAATTTTCTGTTGCTTCAATCTAGTAATGAAATTACTAGTTTAAAAGAAAGGAATAAGTGTCTAGGTATGTATGCACACCTTGTCTTTACTTTAATTTGTGTGCTTTTTTGGTGACTAACCTAAAACTAAGAGCATTTTATAGTGCATAATAATTGGATATAATATAGGTCAAAAGTCTTTGAAATATATTGAAATTGAAAGAGTAATGTTTAGGAGTACACATGTGTGTCGATGTAACCACCTTACCTATTGGCAAGTTTTTTTACAAAATATGTATCATTGTAAGGCTCTAAAACTAAGATTAAAATAAATATAGATAAATCTTTAAAGTTCATATATCCAAGGAGATAGAGATATATTGGAAATCACATGCCCCCAAATTTTGAGCAAAAGTGAGTTGCCACTTGGTAGTTGAGATTATCTCAATCATGCAACCCAATGATATATGTAACCTAGTGAGTTTGGATGATCAAGTCCAAACTAAAAACTTATCAAGATTGAGTGATTTAAACACATCAACCATACCTAAAGGTGAGCCAA
Source organism: Torreya grandis (assembly GCA_037957365.1). Taxonomy (NCBI): domain Eukaryota; kingdom Viridiplantae; phylum Streptophyta; class Pinopsida; order Cupressales; family Taxaceae; genus Torreya; species Torreya grandis. The sequence goes on from JARHVA010001787.1 coordinate 502,438, forward strand.
CTATTGTAGTAGATTGGCTTTCTAATTTTTTAAAAAGTATAAAAGATATCAAAACATGAAATAGTTTTGGAATTTAAGATTGATTTGGTAGACACCTAAAACTGGCCATCGATAACCTCCAATCAGGATTTTGACCAACTTTCATCCAAAATGCACAATTTGGCCTTAAAAAAACTAAACATGCTAAATGATTTAAAACTAACATATTCAAGTGTTTATTTTGGCTAAGGTATCCCTAAATGGGGTAATGTAATTTATGAGCCAGCTAACTTTGATCAGATCATTTCAAGTCAAAATGCCAATTTTGCACCTAGGTGCTCTCGATTGCTCTTTCTTATTAAATATTTTACACAAGATGTGTGCCTTTGTTATTTATTGTTGGTAAAAATTTTAATGGGAATATAATTCCAATGCATCTAACATTGACTTCCAATTCTAATCCAGTTAAATTTAAGACCAATAATAAGGTATTCTGATCAATTTGAGTAATTTGTGCACAAAGTGCTTAATCATGCTTAAGAGCTAATTAACCTAAATCAATTCCTAATAAAAAAATCCAAGGAAACTTGTTGAGTAATTATTTTAAGAAATGAATATTGAATATCTTCATCATCAAGTGACCTCATTTATTGGGAAGACATCCCTAGGCCAAAAATGCCACAAATATTAGGATTCATGCCCTCCATGCCTCATCAATGCCTTCCATGATGCCCTCCATGCCTCAATTTCCCCTTCTTCCAATGCCATGAGGAGGATAATTACAAAATTAATTCCAAAAAATTGAATTAATCCTCAACCACACATGTTAATCTTGAGATGGATGGTTGAGGTTGATTTTGATCAAATCCAAAAATATACAAATAGAGAGGCCAAGAACATCATTTCTAAGCTATTTTAGTGAAAATTTATTATTCTCAAATATCATAAAAAGACTTAATAATGCAAATTTATCATGCCAAATGATTCTAAGCCAAGCTAAGCTACAAGCCAAATGTGCCAAGAGGAGATGAGCTAGCTAACTTCGATCAAATCATTTTGAGTCAAAATACCAATTTTGCACCTAAGTGCTCTAGATTGCTCTTTCCTATAAAACATTTTACATAAGATGCATGACTTGTTTTTTTTTTGGTAACATTTTAAATGGGAATATAGTTTCAATGCATCTAACATGGACTTCTAATTCTAATCCAGTCAAATTTAGAACCAATAACAAGGCATTCTGATCAATTTGAGTAATTTGTGCACAAAGTGCTTAATCATGCTTAAGAGCTAATTAACCCAAATCAAGGCCTAATAAAAAAATTCCATGGAACTTGTTGAATACTTATTTTTGAAAATGAATATTGAATATCTGCATCATCAAGTGACCTCATTTCTTGGGAAGATATCCTTTGGCCTTAAATGCCACAAATATCAAGATTCATTCCCTCCATGCCTCATTAATGCCTTCCATGATGCCAGCCATGCCTCTTAATTACCCCTTCTTCCAATGCCATGATGAGGATAATTAAAAACTTAATTCCAAAAATTGAATTATTCCTCAACCACACATCTCAATCTTGAGATGGATGGTTGAGGTTGATTATGATCAAATCCAAAAATATATAAATAGAGAGGCCAAGAACATAATTTCTAATCTATTTTGGTGAAAAATTATTATGATCAAATATCTTCAAAGGACTTGATAATGCAAAGTTACCATGTCAAATTGATTCCAAGCCAAGCCAAGCTACAAGCCAAAGGTGCCAAGAGGAGATGAAGGTAGCCACACTCCATTGAAGAATACCTCTTGAAGCACAAGCTGAGTAAGCCACCACTATAAAGTCATTTGCAACATCTAAGGAAGATGAAGGAATTCTTGTGTTTTATTCCTTAGTTTTTAGTTGTGTTTGTCATTTGATTTTGTTAACTAAGCTTTCCCTAGTATCTAAGCCTAGATATGTTGTGTTATTAGTATGTTTATTTCATTTTTTTTCATTTTGGAACTAACACCATACTAACCATCCTCTCTTGAGTCAAATTCCTAGATCACATAATTGCACACCCAGTGGGACTAGATGCATCTCACACCTGAAAGAGATCCTTTTGCAACTCTAAAATATTTATTTGAGCCCTTAAAACTCTTGAAAATTTATTTTCTAACTTTATTTTTCCATTTTTGTATGCCAAAATTTTACATAGTAACCGACATCTATAACTAATACCAACATCGATTACCTATATTAACCGATGTCAGTTAGCCAAACTGACATCAATTAGATCTCAGTTAGCTAGAGTAACTAACATCAGTGGTAATAACCAATGTCAGTCACTGTGTTTTTATTAAAACACAAATTTGAGAGCTATTTTTCCAAAGTTCATTATTTCAAGCTAAAAAGAGCTTCAAAGCTAAAGGATATGTTGATGTTTTTATTTTAGGAACAAGCTTGTACTTTGATAAAAACATGTTTAAATCACCTCTTACATGATTAAAAATCAATTAGTAACTTTGTTTTGGGTGTTTAACAAAGAATTTAGATGTTTTGGTGAATGTTCTCAAAGCTTAAAAATAAGACCAAGGGGTCAAATGAACACCACCAAACATTTCATTTGGGTTTAAAATTGAACACACTTGTCAATTCTTGTTTGCAATAGTTGTTTACCTAGGTTTTGTTTGGAAAAAAGAGTTATGTTGCATGTATGCTCTTCCATTTATCCCCTTTAGGGAAACCTTGGAATCAAAAGCACCATTATTATTGCAAATAGCCTAGTCCAAGGCCTAGAAAGAATGTTGCCTAAAATACTCCCCAAAAACTCATCAAAGTTTGGGTGATCTTGAAAATGACCCTAAAGTCTTTCTATTTCATGTTTTCTTTATTTTTATAAATCATGGCTTATAAGGAGGATGTCATTACCTCCCATGAGTTCTTTAGGGAAGCTTTGAACTAGGGTTTCATCTCCTAGCATTGACTTCACTTACTCTTTCTGAGTTGCACACGGGACATATTTGCATTTGGACATCACACTACACTGAGCGAACAATAGGATGTAGTGGTTGTAAAAAGCACTAGACCTTTTTAAAACTATCTAATGCCAAAATCACCTAATTTCTATGCTTTTCTTTTACCTTTTTTGGCATGAAATTCATTATGTAATTGATTCCCCTATAATGATCGAAACCTTGCTAGTTTAGTCAACCCCACATTGACATACCCTTGTTAGGATTTGGATGATTATACTTAGTGTATTTTTGGATCATTTTTTAATTTGTTATGTTTTGAGACTAAAAATTGTTTGTTTTTTCATAAAGACATGTCAAAACTAATTTGTATATATGTCACTCTTTTGTCTAAAGAGGTGTTATGCTATCCATTTTACACCACACTTGTGTCTTGAATTTTTTGCTAAACTTGTTTGTGTGTGTGTCATTTAATTTGAAAAGGGTAGTGTTATGCTGCCCAAATCATGTCAAACCATTTATGCCTTTGATTTTTTTGAAACATAATATTTATCACATCATTTGAGCATGCTTATGTTGTTAGGCTACTCAATTTGTTTCAAGACTAGTTTACCTTGCACCAAAAACTGTTTGTTTCCAACCATGTCATGTATACCATTTGGACCTTTGTCTTATGTCATCATGCTATCCAATCTTGTCTAGTTTATTTGGTCAAATCCTAGTTGTCATCGTTGATTTTTCAATTAGCCTTATCAAGTTTGGATTCAAACATTGATTGATTTCTATTTAGGCCTTAATTCATGGGGTTGATACATAGATCTTTCTCTTTTGGGTTGCATAACTTTGGTTAATCGATTACCCAAATTTGAAAACTATAGGTCTTTTTATTTTAGAACTTTCATCATTTACATGGGTATGTCTCACTACACTTATGGTGGAGTCACATGCAATCCAAATTATGATAGAATGGCCACACAAAATTCCACTAGGAACCCTTATAGAGAAAGATTTTCTAAGGAGTTTTATTATTCTCCCTATAATACTCCATATGGGGAACATAGTCAAAATCCATAAAATCCAAATCAAGACCTTGATTGGCATGAAGAGATTGTGAGGAAGAATTTGAAGAATGAACTATAGATAATGTTGTTTGGGATACATATCCATACCCTCTTTGAAATAATCAGTATGTGGAACACAGTCAAGAACCAGCTATGAGCCAACTCACAACTGGGATGAAATAGTTTATGAGGAAGACTTGGATGATTTGGCTTATGCAATTAATTAGGATCTACCACATCATACTATTTCTATTCCAGGACCATAATGTCACACCATTCCCATACCAAGACCTCATCCTTTAGTTTGTGTGAGCAACCAAGCTCTACAATGCTCAACCATTTCTATAATAGGATCTCATCCTTTGGCTTGTGTGAGCAATCAAGCTCCAAAATGATCCTTCATCATTCCAAGACCTAGTCTTTTGGTTTATATGAGAAATTATGCTTCACAACATCCTATCATTACCATCTCAAGTATTTATCCTTTGGCTCATGCGAGAAATCATGCTCCCTAATGCCCTACCATATCCAACCACAAGTCATCCTATCAAAACCTCAACCCATTCAATCAATTAAAGACCAAACTGTGTTCAAAACTGGTATCTTCCAACTCATAAGAAACCAAGGCCAAAATAACCAACCAATCCAAGATGTTTTTATTGAACCAACCATTTGTGATAAGTCAACCTATGATAAATTGCCTATTGATCTTATACCATTTATCAAATAATCTCACTCTAATGAACCAATATTTGCCGAGTCACTTCTTAATGATTATAACTACCTTTGGGAAAATCATTACCTCAACTATGTTCTTATTTTTTAAGAGCCTCCTATTGATAAGCTAGTCTCAAAAGAGTTGTCTCTTGACCTTTTTCCCATCTTAGAGGAGTCTCACTTTGACAAACCAATCTTTGTGGAGCCCATCATGCCATTATAGGTTGTTACTTATCCAATACCAAATATTCAACAAGACATCATTATAATACAGTACCCATCAGATGAAGAATTAGAGTTAGAGTTAGGTTTTATTTTTGAACTGACATCAGATTTAGCATTAGAATCAAAATCAACATCAGTCTTAACATCAGATTTAGAGTCCCTTCAATTAGAATTAGATTCAAAAGAAGAATATGTTCATGGTTGTTACAATATTAGTTATGAATGCCTCATAGATTATTTTGAATACATTTGTGATCCTTCTATAATTTTTGAGGATGAGTACTTCAGCTTTGACATAAGTTATCCTAGTATCTTCTATAAAGATTGTGAAGCCTCTCCCTGTTTTAGTATTGTTCCACAAGCCATTACCATTAACCAAAATAGCCATATTATTGACATTCCATCTCCCACAAGTGTCGATTAGGATCGATAGAATCACATTTTGTTAAACTACATCTATGGTGACATAATAGTTGAAGAAGAGTAAGGAGGCCAAGACAACATTCATGTAGCAAAAGAACACTCTCCTAGTGAAACTTTTTTGAAGGTGCTAGGGGAAAATCAAATTCATAACTCAGCATCTTCTAGTGAAACTTTTTCAAAAGTGCTAGAAGACAATCAAAGTCAAAAGTCAACATTCCTTAGTGAAACCTTTTTGAAGGTGCTATGGGATAATCAAGACAACTTCATTGGTGAAAACCTCATTAAGGCACAAATGGTTGAGCACAAAAGTTATTCACTACTTGATGAAGACAAAATCAAAGATCAAATCAAAATAGCTTCCAATCTATAGCCTAATTAGATGGTAGATATTCTTAATATCAAAAAACAAAAAAATCTAGTGGTCTTATTAAGAGAAAAATTCTTCAGCTCCACCACAACCAAAATTATGTTGAATTTAGCATTAACAACATTACATGTGACTAAAAGTCCTGATCTTCATTTATTTCCCCACCATTATACATTTCATTATTATCTACCATTCCATTTCATAGTCAAACCCACCATCTTATTTACCATCCATGGTCACACTTTCCTTTACAGAGGCTAAAAAGATAACTTGTCTCAATGTTTGAAGGAATCAAAATCAATGACCACTAAAGATCACAAAAGCATTCTCAGCATCCAAATCTACAAGCCATTTTTGATAGAACAGCTATTCAGATGAGGTGTGGGATAACAATTAACATGATCAAGTATTTTATTTATATCATTTATTGATTAAGACATGCATCTCCATCTCAACAAGAAAAATAGAATTATATGCCATTTTACCATACCCAAGCCAAAAACATGTACCATACCATTACATTGCCATATTATTTCCATTGTTACATATCCATTTGCCATTGTCACATACCCAGCCATTCACCCCATCACTTGGGGGAAACCCTATTGGAATTACATCCAAATTTATACCAACCCTCTTACTATTTTATCAAATTTATCAAATCATCATTATCCTTATCAAAACCATATTATCCTACCATTCCATTCATATTTAGACCAAAGCCTATTTTTAGTCATCCTACCTAATCCTATTATGATCTTGGTTCATTTGGTTCTTCTCACACATTTTGTAAGGGGATTCCAATCAAATTTCAATAATCAATCCAATTTGTGTTTATAATCATAGTCTATGAAAGTAGTGTGACAGTTGATCTGGCAAGATATCTTTCATCCTATCAAGTTTGTTTATGTGAGCCTAATTATAACTGCCTATGGGCAAATCAGTGTTTCACTAGTCTTGATACTAATTATAACCATCTATGGGAAAATTAGTATCATTGACCTATGTTGTTATATCCTAGTTATAATCACATATGGGCAAACTAGGGGCAACACTTGTTTATCATGTATTGTTGCATCACCTTGCCATTATTGTTTACATTTGACTGGCCATTTACCAGATTTGAGAACTTGTTGGGACCTATTTGGTTTTTTCTCACCTTTTGGGTGGATATAATTAATATGACTTGAGGTAATTTTAGGACTATATGGGTTATGCTCAATTCATATTAAGGTTACCTCAGCCCACCTTTCTATACACTCGCACCATTTTGAGAGAAACCTAAGCCAAATTCTTTCGCTATTTTGTGAGTAGGGATCTTGTCATTCTCTAATGAGTTAAGATACCATCAAAATTCCAAAAACATTCATAATATTTCAAAATCCAAAAACATTTTTCCTATCTAAACCTAGTCAGTTTTCCTTGATTTGCCTTATCGGGGCATTGTCATTGTTAGGATGCTTTCTTTTGTTTTTATTTTTAGGCTCTTTATTTGTTTATTTATTTTAGGTTTTTTGTTTTTTTATTTGTTTGTTTGTTTATTCAATTGCATATTTATTTGTTTTTAACATTTTTGCCTTGACTCAGTCTATATGTGTTCATTGGGTGATTCTTTGCACACATTATTCTTGATTCCATCCATACTCATCCATTAACATTATCATCATGGTTGTTATCATTAGTGCATTATTTTTTGAGTGTTTATTGGATCGAGAGTCAGTCCTTATGTATATTTTAGCCAAATCTCCATTGTGTTATATCATAAATCCTACCATCACATGTTACAACAAAAATTAGCTTCAAGAAGGTCTACAATCAATAGAGTTGTAGAAGTTTCTCCTTAGCACCTTGGCAAATCCTCCCACCCACCTTGACCAATATAACTCATTTGACCATTTTAGTTGTATCATTGTTAATCAAGATGAGTATCTCCTCATTGATAGATACAATTAAATCATTCACACTTATCAATCTTATTTTTCTATTCATCTATTTCATCACTTTTCACCCACTCATTTTTAATCTATATTCTAGGTTATATCCTTGAGTTATGCTTGCTAATTAACCCTAACACATTATATTTATCCAATCTAGGTCCTCTTAATGATTATAATCACCTATGGGCAAATAATTATTTTGAATTTTATTCTTAATTATAAACACCTTTGGGAAAATCAACATCCTTTTTACATTAATGCATGCAAGCATTTTCTCATTTGGATTAATCCTAACCATGGGTTAATTCCACCATTCTTCTTGTTTCTTTTGAGGGATTGTCCATCAACAAATGTGATGGCTACTCCCTTGAGGGGGCATCATCATAGGCTTCCCAAAACTATTCGGAGCTTTAATCTTTTTGGCATATAGGCCATTTCCCATTCTTTGAGAATACATTACTTTACCTATAATTTGTAAGATCTTCCCAAATAGAGGCAAACTATAGACACCTAAAACTAGCCATCGATAACCTCTAATTAGGCTTTTGACCAATTTTCACCCAAAATAGACAATTTGGCTTAAAAACACTAAAACATGCTAAATTATATGAAACTAACATATTCAAGTGCTGATTTAATCCAGGGTATCCCTAAATGGGGTAATGCAATTTTTTAGTGAGCTAACTTTGATCAAATCATTTTGAGTCAAAATGCTAATTTTGCACCTAAGTGCTCTAGATTGCTCTTTCCTATCAAATATTTTACATAAGATGCGTGCCTTTGTTATTTTTTGTTGGTAACATTCTAAATGGGAATATAGTTTCAACACATCTAACATGGACTTCCAATTCCAATCCAGACAAATTTAGGACCAATAACAAGGCATTTTTATCAATTTGAGTAATTTGTGCACAATGTGCTTAATCATGCTTAAGAGCTAATTAACCCAAATCAAGGCCTAATAAAAAATTCCATGGAAACTTGTTGAATACTTATTTTTAGAAATGAATATTGAATATATGCATCATCAAGTGACATCATTTCTTGGGAAGATATCCCTAGGCCATAAATGCCACAAATATCAAGATTCATTCCCTCCATACCTCATTAATTCATTCCACGATGCTCTCCATGCCTCTTAATTGACTCTTATTCTAATGCCATGATGAGGATAATTACAAACTTAATTCTAAAAATTGAATTAATCCTCAACCACACATCTCAATCTTGAGATGGATGGTTGAGGTTGATTCTGATCAAATCCAAAAATATATAAATAGAGAGGCCAAGAACATCATTTCTAATCTATTTTGGTGCAAAGTTATTATGATCAAATATCTTAAAGGACTTGATAATGCAAAGTTACCATGCCAAATTGATTTCAAGCCAAGCCAAGCTACAAGCCAAAGGTGCCAAGAGGAGATGAAGGAAGCCACACTATATTGAAGAAGACCTCTTGAAGCACAAGTCGAGCAAGCCACCACTACAAAGGCATTTGCAACATCAAAGGAAGATGAAGGAATTATTGTGTTTTATTCCTTAGTTTTTAGTTGTGTTTGTCATTTGATTTTGTCAACTAAGCTCTCCCTAGTATCTAAGCCTAGATATGTTATGTTATTAGTATGTTTATTTCATTTTTTTTTCATTTTGGAACTAACACCCTACTAACCATCCTCTCTTGAGTCAAATTCCTAGATCACAATTTGGATTTCTCAATATTAAGAACATGTTGCATAACATATGCACCTTAGATATGTCTCATGTTGAAATTATTCATAACAATGGTACCATCTATAGAATTCTTCCACAATTATGAATATGAATCATATAACTATGTGCTTTGAATAATTCAGATAACTATATAAGTGTGGAGATAATACTTCCAAAGCATCCCCCCACTATATATGGATAAATATAAAAATGATATGAGTACCAATGTAGAGGATAAGTTTCCAAGACATTCCCCCACTATAAACTGGAGATGTTGAATACTAAGTGGGTGTGGAAAACATGATTCCAAAGCATACCCATACTGATTCTAAAAGCTATGAATGTGTGGAATCCATATCTATATTACATTCCCTCTTTTAATCTAAAAAATGTTATAAGTATCAAATTCTAAATAAATTTGGAGAACATGCTTCCAAAGCATTCCCCTAATTGTAATCTATAAATAAATAATATGTGGAGGCCATGTCCATATGACATGCCCCCACTAAATCTAAAAACTAAGAAAAGTGTGTATAACATGATTCCAAAACATGCCCCCACAAATATCCCCCAACATTTTAGGTGAGGTAAAAATAGTACTTGGAAGTTACCTCACCTCAAAAGGGTAAAAAAATTGTAAAAAAAATATGAATTGTAACCATATAAAATATATAAGGAAACATGTCTAGGTAAATGTATCATTTAAGTGCATAGAACCAATGTGATTAAATATCATGGTAATGTCTTGATGGTAACATTAAAATCTCAACAAACAAACTAGTACACACACAAAATCACTCAAAACTAAGTAAAAATGCAATGGTCCAAAGAGACCGCAAAGAAGGGGCATGTTCAAATGCCACAAATTTGAATGGTCATGACTTAGTCAAATGTCCACATCAAAGAATTACATATTTAAATATCCATATAATAATCAATGACATATTCGAATGTCCAAGAAGGAAAATATAGGCACATGGGCCACATACAAAAAAATATGTTCAAATTCTTGAACAAGCAAAATAATAGCAAGGCAAAACACTCAAAGAAGTTTATAAAGGAAAAGCATAAGTAACTAACATAACATGTCATAACGTCTCATGTATCAAATGTGTTATAAAAAAATGTCATGTACATATCATATGAATTTCCTTTTGTGATGTATAATCATGGATAATACGCATGTGTAAGTACATATGTAAGCTCAAACATGATAGTGTAGAGTGATCATCGAATCATATAACCTATGTATCAAGATCATAAAATATGGATGCACCCAACATCCTAGTAATATGAGTATATGTAAATATAAACACCCATAAGTGTATCATGTATACGTGTATGCTTATATATGTGTACATAGGAGTAAATTATATGCTAGCCCTCAACATGGAACTAACACATAGATGCCAAGGATCCAATAAAACATGTAGGTGCCAAAAATGTTTCTGGATTTTTGAATGCTTTTGATTTTTTGTTATTTTTAGAAGAGACAAGACCATCCTATGATCTCATCCAAAGTATGACCATAGGTATCTCCCCACTTTTAACCTAGTGCAAGAACTTGTGGTACTACCAATGAACATATATAGGTGAAATATATGTCACTATATGATCTATGATGTTTGATGTATAATATGACTCTAAGGTCATGAATTACCAATAGAAGGAATAGGGTTTCTTGTAACCCATATATTTTTAGTCTATGGTTTTTTTGTAATAACAATAGTAGGAATATGTTAGGTGTTTTAGATATCTAAATATGGTGCATAGAAAATGAGGATTCCATGGAACCATATGTCTATCTCTGATGTAAATGTATCCCAATTATTGAACACCTAGTAAAGGGGATTGATTGTTTCTTTCCCTTTTTTAGTGGATTAGCCTTAACATGCTTGATAATTAACTTCTTGGGTATGAATTTATCTTGCTCAATAGGATGCTCATATGAAATACCAAAAATTGTAATTACATGATTGGTATGAATGCACTTAACACACCCATGCATTTTATAAGGTATTAATTGAAGAGTGTTTATCCAAGATCATCCCAAAAACATGTCAAATATAATTATATAAGGTATAACTAAGAAATTAGTAACCACATGTGTAGGACTGGCCTATAAAGATAGATCAATCTCACCAAGAACCTTCTAGGAGGTCCCATCAAATGCTTTGACTAGTTTAGTAGAGGTGTGTAAATTGTGATGAGTATAACCCAAATTCATAAGTAATTTAATGGTGAAAAAAAATTCTTTCACCATTATCAATCATAACACTACATACAGGGTGTTTGTCAAGGTATGGTTGAATGAATAGAAAATTAAGATAATAGTCATCATCCTTAATTTCAATATCATAAAATGAAATGGTAGGTTTTTGAACCATAGTAAGTTTATGTCTCATGTAAGTACCAATTACTCCATCTAGTGGGTGTCTACAATATGAAGGATGAGGATGTGCATTATATGCCATTTGAACTTTTGGTTCCTTCTTGGAATAGTCTTGTAAAATATTGTTAAATATTTTTTGTTTATGGTGATCACTAGGTTTTGAAATTTATGCCCTTGGAGGATCCTAACATGTAATCTATTAGCCATTGATGAGGTCTTGGATCTTATGCTTCAAGTTAAAACATCTATTCATAGAATGCCCAAGGCCTTGGCGATAGTCATAATAAACATTTGCATCATATCTTTTGGGTAGAATTCTATTTACATCAGCCTCTGTATGAGGAGGGAGAGATATAAGATGAAAATATAGCAACAATAGGAATAATAAAGTAAGAATCCCATGTAAACTTGTAAATTATCTCCTTGGTACATTAAATAGGACAAGTTGATTAGGCTATTATGTAATTATGTTAGCTATGGTGGTTGTTTCCTTTTTAGGTTCATGAGGTTTTACCTTATAACTTAGTTTGACTGTAAATTATGTACTACATGTAGATGTATTTGGTGTGTTTACTACATACTTGAGCTTATTTAATGAAATAATATTCATTTTACTATCCTATAAAACATGGCATAAGTCATTGAAAGATTGATTTTTTTTGAAATTAATGGAATCATGTAAAGGAGAAATCATAATTTGCTTGAATATGTCTTATAATTCTTTATCTAATATAAGATTGGTCATTTTAGCTAGCATTGTCTTATATCTCAATACATATTCATTGATTGGTTCATTTGTTCCTTATTTGATCTTTATAATTTGAGCATATGAAACCTTTTAAGTAATGTTAATAGAAAAGTGTGCCAAAAACTAATCTATAAGAGGTTTTAATGCTTTCAAGGATTGAAGAGGTAAGTCATAAAACCACCTAAAAGCATAGTCATTAAATCTCCTTGGAAATAAAAATTTTATTATTAGAAGCATAATCAAGGCATGTTTTACAAAAGGTTCAAAGATGTTGTTCAAGATCACCCTTTCCATCATAAAATGTAAACTTAGGTGCGACAAATCTAGTCGACAAATGGTTCAAAGGGATATCAATTGTAAGATGGTTATACAACACATATTAATAATCTATATCATATGAATAATTTGAAGCCTTTTTTTCAATGTTTGTAACCTTGTCTTACAAGGTCTTTACAACTTGAAAGTGTGATTGAACTGTAAGCATAGAGGGATTTTGATTAGCAATTTGAGTAGTCACCACAAGGGATGGAAATGTCTTTTGATTGTAATAGGAATTAAAAATGGTATTTATATTGAAGAAACAAGTTCATAATTGATGTATCAATAGTAGTTTTAGGGAACAAAGGTTCAAACACATAATCCGTGACCCATTAGATGTATTAAGTTGTAATGTGTTCAAGGGGAGGGATGTATCCTTTTTTTTTTTGAATTTGTAGCTTCAAGCATAATTTTTAAGATTTTATCAAAATATTCAAGGTTTTGTTTAATGATCTCATGAAACATTGCAATTACATGCACTTGGTCATTGTCTACTTGGTCATTTTCATTTACTTCCATATTTTCATTATCAAAATATTCTTTTATGATAACCCTATCAATAATTTTTTTAGTGTCACTATGGGTAGCATCATGATCTAAGGTATGAGATCCCTTATTGGTTTGAGACATATTGGATGGGTTGAGGGTAAGCTCAATATGTTCAATAGACACCCCCCCCCCCAATTTAGGGCTATGCCTAGGTTGCATGTAAAACAGTACCAATAAAAAGTGAAAAGGTTTAACAATTTGGAGCCCTATCTAATTTAAAAACCTAAAAATTAGAAAAAATTACATTCATATGCATCGATTTCACCAAATGTTTAACCCTAATTCATATTTTTGAATCCTTACTAGGGTAGATAGGGTAAGGATATAGAAATGATAGGTCACATGGGTCAATATTAGATTTACAATAGGCCCATTAATATGCTAAACTAAACTCAGATGTATGATATGTTAAATTTATTAAACTAAGATAAGTTATTAATATAAAGTATAGTTATGCTAGATATAGAAATTACATAAAAGAGAGTACTTGGTTTTGATGCTAACACAGTGTTGGATCTAGTACAAGCAGAAATTAGGTGTGAAGAGAGTTTTAGAATAGTCATCAAAATCTAGATCTAGTCTCTTTGGCTCTTTGGATAGTTATATTAGCTTGGGATAGTTGCATTGATGCTAGTGTCTAAGTTAGACACTAGTGTCCAATATGGAATATCAACTCAAACAAGATGCAACCACCTAGATGATTTTGGGTTTGGATTCACCTTTGCTTTGGTACATTCATTTCTGGGTCATGGACTATCATTCTTGGTGAAATGGTAAACCCTACCTTTTTATCTTCAATGTGACATTAGGAAAAAATGGGTTAATAGGCACATGGTGTTTAGCTAACCCTTAATGACTCCATTATTTTAAGGCTCTGCCTACATATCCAATACTCCAAAATAGGGCCTTAGACTCATGTAGTTCTTCCTTATGTGTTGGCTTGTGTGTGAATCATGTAATGTGTGTAAAGTAAGTACAATAGTGACCTATATTTTAACTTAGAAAATATGACCTTATGATTTATCTTTTAGTACTTTAGACTTGTAGCTAAGTTGTTCCATTGAGTGATATGAGAATAGGGTAGAATAGGAAATATTTTGGTAATTTAAGTGCTTCTTGAGTGCTCTTTTAGTTAGACTGCTATGTGACAAATGAATGAGGGTTGATATTATATTTATACCAATCCTATCAGGAGATAACTCATATTAAATAACTTAGGTTGACCATTGTAATACATTTAATTTTCAAATTGGATGACTTTAGGGAATTGTACACTTGTATTGTGGTAGGTTAATAATGTCGATGCTACTATCTCTCTCAAAAATTAGTGTCTAGGAAGTAGAAGAGTAGGCATAAGATTAAAACTTGTAAAGGTGTAAGATAAGTACATTTTAAAATTTCTAGGCAAGATGGGTGTCTATGTCATCAATGTAAGGCTAGTCAAACTAAGGTATAGGCTAAGGGGCACACAATAGAGAAGATGTGAGGCTTTTAGAAATAAGGCATGTGTAGAACTAAGAAGAACATCCAATGTCTATGTTTTCCAAATGTATAATATTTAGGTGTTACATAATCACAAAATATTATCTACACTTTCTTCTTCACCTTGATCTTGGCCAACACCTCTTTATTGTCAGTAGGGTTGAGGTGAATCTCATCATCAGTATGGGGCACATGCACGTACTTGAGACAAGATTGGTACTTTGTCACATGGGCCTTGATGACACCATGATGTTCCCATTATTTGTGTTATATTTTTCCTAATGCATAAGAATTAATATTTGTTTCCATCTTCTGTAATAGATGCATATTTTTTATATACATATTGGTGGATGATGATAGGGAAGGTTAGATAAGCCTTTTATTAGTAGCTAAGGGAGTGGTTTAAAATGCCTTCCACTACTTGATAAGATATTTGTTACTCAACCAATTAGTCTGGGACTTGATGGGGAAGGTAGATGGGGACCCTATTAAAGCTTACTACTTAGATGATGGTGTCATCTCAATAATACTAATAATTACCAATGGGGGTGAGGGACTATCTAATCTCATTTGAGAATTGAGGCATGGTTGTCTCATTAATGGCCATTTAGATCACTAGGTAGAATGATTCATATACTTATTGTATTTGATTTCTATAGTGGTGTCCATATAGTTTTCATAAAACTACAAGCACCATAATGCCCCTAGGAGTCCATGGTGGGATGTAGAAGGTATGAACACAATGATATCAAAAATGGCATCTACTATGTAGCTCATCATGTATAATTTCCCTCCATTATAAGCTTTTGATACAGACCTAATGAGGTTGAAATTAATTACACTTCCCAAGTCTAGGACCTCCTCCTTGATAATTATACTTAAAAAAGTCACCCATAAGAGGTTCACATACATGGTGTCGTTGGCCCCAAATAAATAATTTAGTAGGAACATTCAAATCTGAACCCCTTTATTAAAAAGGTGGATAGGGTATGCATTAATGCCCTCTTTGTCAACCCATCATTCTTGGTTGATGATCTAATCCTTGAATATTTCATATATATTATGTGTATAGGCCCATCTAATCACTACGTTAGCATTATAGCTACTTGTGTACTATGGGAGGTTGTAGTACTACTTAAAACCATCCCTTGAGATGTCTATGACTAGGTTTACTGAATTGACCTAGTAAACTATATCCCACCCATCTTAGAGAACACACTTGGAAGTTTCCAATAAGTTTCCAAAGAGATTTATGCAAGGTAATACCTTAAGATTTTCTATGGCTCTATATAATCCTAACTTGCCTAACACTGCAAGATCATCAAAGTGATCAATTCATCAACATCATCATCCAAGGTGGGTGTTTATATTTCTTTAATTTATTTGAATACTTTATTATAGTGGTTTAATGGCACTAGGTTAGGCAAGAAGGTGGTGTCTATATATTCAAGCTCAACCTTGAGATTGAAAGTTTAAGCAACCATTTATATGGGATAGGGTTTACTAAGTTTAGGGGTGAGGAGAAATACAAAAAATGTGATTAGGCACTATAAATAAGAATTTCAAGTAATTAAGAGTGGAAATAGTATATCTGATTAATCTAAAGAATTATCAGGCTTCATAAATATCTCTTGTATTAATGGGCTTTGATAGGTTACCCAACATGAGTTTAAATTTAAGTTAGTGGCATAATCCACCCATTAAATTCCTAATTCTACATTAACTTAGGAATTTTAAACATACACTCCTCATTTAAATTTGGTGACTATGATGAAACATTTTAAATTATCCAATTAGGGCCTTGTTTCCCATTTGAATTAATGTGAGAAGTGTGATAGGCACATGCCTATCTTTCCCCTATGGTATCTTGAGTGGTTTCAGTTTGCACCACATGTCTATTTCTAGTTAGTTATATTTGTAACAAATGCTACCAAAGTGCATATAGTTACCACACTTATCATGTTTGAGATCCAAAACTAGTCACCTAGTATAGCAAGGTGACATGTGGCATCCCTTGATTGGATTTTAATTTTGACTATACTTCATTCTATGTATATTATGGCACCTCAGTCCTTTTATATCATATGTATAGTCATGGCATGGTCTCATTGGTTGGGTTTTCCTAGGATTTGACACTTATGATAGGTTCAGGAGATTGACACATCTAACAGGTTCTATGTGGAACTCCCCCAGTCATTAAGATCTCTTAAGATCTGACACTTATGATAGGTCTAGGAGACTAACACATCTGATAGGTTCCATATGGTTTTCCTCCTATTCATTGACATCTCTTGGGATATGACACTTCTAAGAGGTGTAGGATATTGACACATCTAATAGGTTATATTTGATGTTCCCCCATTCATTGGGCTCTCTCAGGATCTGACTCTTCTGACAGGTTTGAGAGACTAACACATTTGATAGGTTCCACATGGTGCTCCCCCATTCACTAAGATATCTTAGGATCTAACACTTTTGATAGGTCTAGGTGATTGACACTTATGATAGGTTATATGTGGCACTCCCCCATTCATTGGTCTCTCCCTAGATCTGATACTTTTGACATGTTTGGGAGACTAATACCTCTAATAGCCAAGTGGCCTTATTGGTTGGGCTCTCATGAAAGATTTTATGAAAAGTGACTAAGTTAAAATAAAAGCCACATAATTAATTAAAGGCCCAATTTCCTATCATTATATCTTTATGAAACTATGATTAAGACTTTGAGAGACTAACACTTCAAAAAAATTGGCACAAGTCTAATTCTACAAAAAAATAAAGTTTGCATAATAAAATTCTAAGTATGAAAACAATTTTTATTTTAGAATGTAACTGGTACTAGAATATATTTATATCCACAAGAATATTGGGGTATTAAACAAATACCAAATTTTCATCACAAACACCATGAAATTTTTGGTAGATCAAAGTAGAATAGAGGTTCAAGGTTTCACAAGGTCTAAGCCCAAGACTGGCTGGAAAGGGATTGAAGCTTTGGGAAACATTTGAGTTGAGAATTTTCAAAGGGGTCCCCCACTTCTTTGTAAAATGGGGTAAGTGTTGGTCACAATAGATTCCTTATAGGTTTTGGGTTATCATAATGGAAAATTGACCAAGAAAGGTAAGGATGTCAAGGATAAGCACTGTCAAGCATTTATTGAATAAATTTCAATGTCTATAGTATTTAGACTAGTTAAGTAAGGGATAAAATTTATATATAATGACCTTTACTAAAGATGATTTATGAGATTATTTATCCTTTGCCTTTTCATTAGTTTTATCAACTTATTTACCTTTTTCATTATTATTTATTATATGATCTTATGAAAACCATAAAGGATTGACTATTCATTTATTCTACAATAGTACCATAGTCATCATAATCTAACACAAACTAAAAAATTTGATTAAAAAGTAGCCATCAAGTTCTTCCACTTCAAGATATATAAAATATGAATCTTCTTATTCCACTTTGACACCTTCATCATCATCTTGTTCATCAGTTACTAAAATTTCACAATTTGTGTTGATAGGAGGATTGTATTTAGAGGAGATTCAATTACCAACCTTTTTGAGGTGCTTAAAGATGATTTTGATTATTGTTATATGGAGAATAGTTATTTCTTAACATGCCTTATATAGAAGAGATGGTTTATTCTAGGACATTTTTTTATTCAATACTATTAAGACATTAGTGAATTTATACATAAGTGGATTAGAGGAAATTTGACATGAATCTTGACTAGCCATGATGAGCTCAGCTTCCACCTCTACAATAATTTTATGAGCATATTTAAAATCTACTACCCAAGATATTATCAAAATTAAACATACCTCTAGAATCTATAAGTTAATGAATACAAACTTTTTAATTTATGCTATAGGTGTAACAACTACAAGTACCTTATGTAGTAATTTTCTGAATTCAACAACAAATTTCCTCATATGTTATTGAGGTTATTTAACCATTCATGATAGTTCAATGAGAAGTGCATGTGCATCTTAGGTTTTTTTGGACCTATTTTCAAATTTTCTTTTCATGGTGTTCAAATCAATAATGAAACCTATCCTTAGGTGATAAAACCAATCCATAACTCATTTTTGTATGGTCTCCATGAACATCCTAACTGCAACATCTTCATGTTTTACTCCAAGAATCATGCATGTCATAAAGAATGAAAAAATATTTTCATCATGATGTTTATTTCCATCTCCTATAAACTTTGGATTTGGATTTTTTTTAAGAACCTCTAAAAATATCATGCATTTGTCCTCCCATAGCCAATGGCCCTATTATGGAACTCATGATACTAATTTGGAAGTTTATGTTTATAGGAAAGACCATTTTTAAGATAACCAAGGATCAACTTGTTTAAGTTACACCTTATTTTTATTTATTCTTATGACTAGAAGGAACATTCACAAATTTCTTAATTATTTACTTACTTTATAGGGTTAACTTGAAACTAAATTGATGATATGAATCAAAGAAAAAGTTTGAAGTGCCTTCTATTTTATTTTATTTGGTGATTATTATTTCAACTAAGATTTAGAGTTTCACTATTTAGGGATAGGTGATATGTAAATATATGTACAAAAAAATCTAAAAATGATTTTCCTAGGCTATATTCTAGAAATAAGGACTAAAACTCTTCTTACAAGAACATCTCGGCCACCCTCCTCATCTAAAACAACTACAACTCTCTAAAATTGAGTAACACTTTTTCTATTATCCAAGGTGAAAAATCAAAGTCCAAAATATATATCTTCTTATGTAGCTTGTACCCAATAAATATTCATTTGATAGACATGTGTCTAAACTCCAGAGATGGTCATATGGATAGAAAATTGAGTTTTTTGGGTAGCATTTAAAACACAAAAACATGCCTCATAATGGGTGCCAAAAATTATTGGTATAATATTTTTCATAATTACAATATGGGGTAAATTCATTCAATTTTATAAGGAAAAATGTCTCCTCTATTATCAAGGGAGGATCCCTTTATTTAAAGTAGAAAAATGTTAAATTGAAATTATTTGCAATATTCACATGTTAAATTGCTCATATATTTTAATTAAATTTATAAAGGAGAAGATGAGAGAATGTGAAAAATAAAATACATAAAATAGAAAGGAAAGGAAGTTTAGTGTACATGAAAGTACAAATAAAATCAAATTTTGTTTTGCATGCAAGATAATAACATATAAGGGAACTGACAGTTTAGCATTGTTAAATTAAATATTAAGAAACATAAAGATCTAACATGCATTGAATAAAATAATAATAAATGAAAGTAAAAAAGACACAACAAGACACAAAGTCCCTATAAACTATCTTTGTATTACCTTGGAAAGAAAAGATAAAAATTCTATTTCAAACTCTTTCTCTCTACAAAATATCAAATAATTTCAAAAAGTTCATTAATAGTTAACTTCACTCATATTTACATAAAAATTAAATATTTCAAACTCTTTCTCTCTATAAAATTTCAAACAATTTCAAAAGTTCATTAATAGTTAATTTCACTCATATTTATAGTGAAAGAGGGAGTGATCACTCCATAACTACCTTTTTGAGGCAAATAATCTATTTCTATATTTAATTTTTCACCTTGTTCATATTAAAGGTGAAAATAAATTTTAAGCTATGATGATATTTTAAAAATTTAAATGAATAAGTAGAAACAAAGATAAAAAACTAAGAAGCTTGACTATAGAGAAGATTTATTAGAATGAGTGTTTGTCTGCTCAACTACTATAATTTTTCCTTGCTCTTCAACCTATGATGTTTTTAGCTTATGTGATATGACTTTATACACAATGGAAATTACTCCTTGATACTTGGTAATGATTGTGTTGAATATTTGTGTTAGCCACACATTCATCACTTCATTCATTTCTTCACTTCCTTTAAATAAGCTAGGTATATTTTAATTGGTCTCAATAAAAGGAACATGGATATCACTAAATTTATTCATGGCCTCAAGTTGAAAGTGTCTTTCTTGAACAATTCCTCTCTAATAAATATTTTAGAATGTTATTTTATCTCTACATCTATATATGGTTCACCATCACCTCCTTTCATTAGCTCACCATGGATAGCCCAAAAATCCATGTAGATTTCAGATTTTATATCATCACACTTCTTTCTTTGAATCCACAAATATTCTAGGGAATCTTCTAGAACACTTACTTTCCATTCCACATGATATGACCATACATGTGAAAAAATTATGTTCCATTTAGATGAATATAATTTTATATGTCAAGACTTTCTCATCCATATATGCCATGTTTCTTAGTTCTTCGATTATACTTATCCACAATCCTAATTCCTTTTTCTATCTCTTGAGTCACCTTAGCTTTATTAGCCTCCAAAATTCCACAAGATTTTGTCACTTTTTCAACGAATTTTAGTCAATGAATGAGTTGTTTCTGTGTTTGTTTTCCTTATTTTGTCCTCTTTATCAACCTAGCATAATACTCTTGAAAATAATGAATATTACTTCCATGGGTTAGATTTCTAAGAAATTTTCATTTTATAATTTAATTAGTCAAGGTTATTTATTCCTCACTTATAGCTACCATAGTTTGAGTTATTTATATAAATTATTTTCCTAAAGGATCACACATAAGACTCAATGTGACTTTGGCCTTATTTGGTGAAGGGTTTTTCAATAAAATTTCCACTTCATTAAATTCTAGAGAGACAACTCTAACAGTGGATTTATTATTTTTATTGAATAATTGGTGAACCCAAGGGGAAAATGTGTCACTTGAAAATGTGACCATTTTGAGTACCATAGGATGTAGAGGGATCAAAATAAAAATTAATTTTTTGAGGAGCTAAAAAAGGAGGTAGAGGTGGATGTGGAGAAGGAAAATAAAGATGAGATGGAATGTAAGAGGATATGGAAATGATGGGAAAAATATGTCAAAGTGGCTACTAGAGGTTTTTAGAAGTGGTAGTAAAAGGTAGTAGAAGAGGAACTTGTTTTGATCCTTGGTCTGATGCTAGAAACTAAGGAGTCATGTTTTGAATCAACACACAAGAATTTAAGATCAAAGAAGTAGGTTAATCAAATGCCTATTTTAAAGAAGCAAAATCTCCTTTGATATCAAAATTATTCCTTAAAAATGAGTCATCATTTTAATTTTTATCAAGTAATTACTTCTTGTTCAGATCATTCCCATAATGTCCACTACATTTTATCACTTTTGATTTAAGAACCCTGAAATACACCTTAGTACCAGGCTATATTGATGGTGATGAGATTATTTGATTTTGTTTCCTTGAATGTTTTGAAATTTTTTTTAGCTTCCTACAATAATGAATGCTATAACCTTATTCTCAATCCATGTCTTTTTTATTTTTATAAAAAAAATGTACTCTCTTACATATATTTCAACTCTTATAATGACCAATCTATCACTAGCAAAGGTCAAAATTAATTCTTTTCAATATACAAGGGGTATTCCATGTCACTTACATCATCTAAAATTACTTCTGGCATATTCAAGCCTATAATATTTTAATTGATTCAAATTCATGATCATATAAGCTATTTTTATTAACCCAAAATAATTTTCACGATCCTCCCAACAATCTTCAACTTCAAGTTCATGTAGGTAACAAGGTCCAAGATTGATAAGCTTTAGAATGGTTTTCACATAGCCATTTCTATCAAAATTAAACCTCTTTGTATGAAACCCCATCAAAAGGTGCACCATTGAAATTTCAATATTCAATGCACCATTTCATTTTTTGTAAAATTTAATAGCTCAACTTCATAGGAAACAAAATTCCATCAACATGCCTATATTTGCATTTCTTATGGACTTCACCCAATTATCTACATAATTCAATTAGAATTATCTTATCATTAACATACATTGGCAGCCTATACATGATGCCTTCAAATATTCCAACTCTTATATATGTAAACTTTGGGCATTTAAGGAAATAACTCATGTAACACTTGATCAGACTGACAGCCTAATTTCAAATGTGCATCATGGCATTGTCTTCTAGAGTTCTCACAAAAAACATGGTAAATGAATCATTCACTCCCTATAAATGTTTGTTCCCTTTTTCATGAGTAATATTAAAGAAATAGTTATAGATTATCCTACCAGGGGTATATTTCCATTCTCTAAAGAGTCTAAGCCACACACTCATGACTACAATTGAATAAAACAAATATGAAGTCATGTAGAATATTTGTGTGGACTCAATAAGTGCTCATCAAGATTGTCACTAATGATATGACCTGAATCAATAAATTGTTTTCTTTCACAAATTATGGTTATAAACATGTACATCCATTCTTTTAATTTATTTGTGGTAGGATGACCCATTATTTTATTTAACAATACAACTATGTTTGATAATTATTCATAGAAGTTGAATATGTAGAGGGTCTTAGGGAGCTTATAAGTTCCCTTTCTCCTTTTCTTCAACCAATATGGGGTTACCATGGTCAAACATCTATCAGTAAGTTGATTCCAAATTTTTTATCCAATCTGCTTGCTCATTGTTACCACTTCATTATGTGGATTAATTCCAAGTGTTATGTTCATGGAGTGGCCATTTAATGTTTCCATTAACACATCATATGTAGTCCTGATTTCCCTAGTATCTTTGTTATAATACTTTGCAAATGTGAGTACTAAGTCTATGCATTGGAGTGACGTAGGGAATGTAGTGGTTTGTATGAACCAACATTCAAAAATATGTTTTCTAATTGGTGTATACTTTCCTTCTTCCATTCTTACCTATAAATATTAAAGATATATATGACTAAATTTGGAACATCTAATATTGAGGATTTCCATCTCCATGCTTATATCCCATATATTTGAATTTCATATTTGGTGGCTTAGTAAAGTAGAAGGCTATCTCAACAAGCAATTCAAAATATCTATGCATGAAATTAGGAGGAAATCTTTTTTATGTATATATAGTTTATAGATCATAAGGGTCATAAAAATGATAATATTTCTCTGAAAACTCTTCTTATTTTTTGCAAGACCAAATATGAGCTTATAGGTGCCATAACACTTCCTAGACAAAAAATGGTATAGGAAGCTCTAGAATCAATGAAAAATCAAAGTAAGGTAAACACTATGGAGGGGCTCATAATGATGAGGATAAATGGGTAAAAATATAGTATAAATGAGGAAAATTACAAGATAAACAATACAAATGTTAGGCATGAGAGAAGATGGAAGCTGGTAGAATAATTATGCAAATCATCTAAGAAACATGATGAACATGAAGAGAGATGTGAAAAAATAGAGAAATAACCTTATTGAGGATTCGTTGGTCTGAAGATATAAAGAGGGTTTGAGTTTTTGGCTGAGTAATTCAGGAGTTTGGATGTAATAGGAACTATGTTGACATTATTTTCTAGACTTATAACTCAATGCTAGAATTTATTGTGCCATTGATTCTAATGCCTGGTGCATTATATGCCTTTGAAGCCATGATGACACTCACAACACCACTTTTTTTTTTAATTCAAACCCTCTTTATTTGATTTCTAGGTATATCTTATGTTTTGGGCACCATTGACACGAGTGGAACCTTTCCCAAGTTCCATCTAGACTCAAAATCTATGTCCGAATTCATTTTTTTTCATTATGTTAGGTGTTTTAGGGATTTCAGTCAGCATTATAACCTTGAGAATTGAGTCAACAAGATCATTTCATGGCTTTTCATGCCTCACCTACATCTTAATCATCAAGTTCATTTCACAGATTTTGGGCCCAAATAAAACCTAAAGAACTTTTAGATAAAACAAAGGATTTTAGGATATGATGTAACTATGAGATCCTTAAACCAAATTGGAATTTTTAAACTTGGGTAAAACTTAAAAAAATTTACCAAGTGTTTATATTCAAACTTATTTTGTTGGACTTAGTGTACTCATTAAAGCAAAAATTGAAGTGTTTAGGCGAGTTAAATTTTTCAGTGACAACATTTATTAGATTTTAATGGTTGAAAATATAGTTTGCACACACAATAACAATACAACACTACATGATAAAAAATGAGATGTGTTTATAAGTATAGTTATCTCTCAAAATATTCTCTATGATTTATTCTTAATCTTATTAGCTATCTGGATCAAACATAGGGACATGTTTATATAGGCTTAAGACCTACCTACTTACAATAATGCTTAGTAATCCATTAACATCATTAAGTATTTGTAGCATGTTACTAAACACCACAAACATTACATGAGCATTATAATTTCAATACAACTTAACACATCACAAAATGATATAAAATAAATCTATAAAAACTTATCATGATTCAAAGAATTGAATTCAAAAAATTAATAACTTTAATGATTCTTTTCCCACATCACATCATAAGAACATATGCACACAAAACAAGTTACATGGAAGTCACAATCCTCTCAAAGCTAAGTCAAAACACTTTGTAACCAAATCCTACATAAAATATTGTAACATTATGAACTGAATTTCACAAGACTTTTACTTTAAATCTCTATGTGTATGTAAAGACAACACAAAATAACACAAATAATCTTATGCACAACTCATGTCTTATGCAAACTACAAAAATATTTATTTTTGACTAGATATTTTTTGTTGATGTAGAATTACAAATAAACCTAGATGATCTTGTATCAGCCATGTTGAAAGTAAAATAATAGTATCTAAGGGTACTCATTTGAAAATTTACATTGTGTCAAATTCACCAACCTTTATTGATATATTATAATGATGATTTCATCATTAAATTAGCACTACATGGAGATAAACAAAACATCCATTATTGGTTTGTGATTGATTTCACACGGTGATTTACGTTGTCTTTTTGGTGTTGCATAATGGCAGCTCAGATAGTTATTTCCTATACAAGCCTTTTATATTCTCCTAAAAATTGATTTTAGAAGAAAATCTATTTAAATTTTATAAAACCTAAAGCTGTAATATTTAGTTGCCAATAGCAAGTCATCCTCAGTAGACTAAATATTTATGTTGCTTATTGAGGGCTTGGAATAGGTAAATATGTATTTTTTTTTTAATTTTTTTTATATGATTGATAGTTTTCTATATTTTTTTATCAATATGGTTTTCATGACATATAGCTTACTAATCCTATGATTTTTTTACTCTAAAAAATAATCAAAATTATTGAACCTTTGTTTAGATCTCTATTATTATGATCAAAACACTACACAGATTGCCTTTTATATCATAAAACATCATTTTAAAATATTTTTTAATGATTTTGATAAATTTATTGTTAGCTTTTCCTAAATTGAATCCTATGCATTTATTTATAAACCACTCTTCTCTTGAAATAGACATATATTGATAAACCAACCACTCTTTATTAGTTTGAGATTTTTTTACACATTTGATTTTTGTGAAGTATTGTATAATAAATAATAATTTAAGTAAATATATCATCTTATTTAAATGTAACAATAATTCTAAAATAATAAATAAATTAAAAGTATTATCTTCTACCATATAACAAAGGAATGGAATAATAAATTTTATAATTATAAATAAACTATTTATTTTTGTTTATAGTTATTTATAATATGTTATAAAAATATAATAAAGCAATTATTTTAGTCTCTCAATACAAACACATAATATATTGAATAGAATATCTAACAATTTTTAAATACAGATTTAAATGGAAGGCTTGTAAATTGTCTGTCTATGAACTTTGAAGCTATTTTCTCATGTGTAGCCTTTGTTAAATGAACTCCATCCCAATTAAAATATCTTTGAAGATTAGGACATGATCCTATTCCAACACCACACATGTGTAATGGGATTAAATTATAGATTTTACCATATCCGCAACAAGTTTAAATAACTTGTGATTGTAATCCTGCACAGTTTTAAAATTTCATTTCAATAGTCAAATTAATATAAATGAAAACATTATACATATAACCTTACATTTAAATGATTAAACTAATATAGAATATATTGTTACATATAACTTCACATCTAAATTATGTATTAAGCACAAAAGTACTAAGTAAATGAAATAAAAATTCCATCTTCCTTACCATAAGATAATGTATTCTTTAAAATTGTTAATGTCTACAAAGACAACAGAAATATTTGGATATTTTACTTGCAGTGCTTCTACAATTTCTTTGAGAAGTGAATTAATATTTTGTGATAAATTGTTGTATTTATTCAAGTAGCCCATATCATCTAACTCATCATTGATCACAGAAAGATAAAAAGGCAAGCACCCAATAGGCAAATTATGCTAAATTAAAATCTTCTTTGCACCTCCTTTATCGATTAATGTCTAAAAATAATCACAAAAAAATATATTGTTAATACATATAAAAAATTGGGCATGCTTTTATATTGTAAGAAAATATATATATATATATATATATATATATATATATATATATATATATATATAATACTAAGAAAAAATTATTAATAAACTCAGTGTAAGTACTCTTTGAATTTTATTTATAATTGGAGCAACAAAAGTTTGCACTTCAGCCATGGATCTTCCTTTTGAAAAAGGATAATTGTACCATTAAAAACATTTCATTTGCAAAGTGTTGATTACATTCTACAAATTAATAATATAAAATATAATAATAATTAAAATTTATATCCCTTAACAATATTAAAAACCTATAATCTATAATTATAAACAAATGATTAAAACATTTAATTCCTTTTGAATAAACTAGCATTGAATTTTGAATTTTATATTCCAATAAAACATAAGTGTAATTGTAATATATAAGCTATTTTTACGAATTTAAAAGTTATAAAAAAAACTAATTTATATAAAGTTTATCAAAAGTTCAAAATGAAAATCTTATACTTGTAAAATTAAAAATTTGAATTCAAACTAACAAATTAAGAGATATTCAGTTAATGCTAATTTGTCTACTAAGCATGCAATTAAAAAAAATATTATAACTTTAGACACCAAAATCTTGCACATTAGATTATGAATATTAAACCCATAAATAATTCCTTGGACCCTTTAAATGAACCAAAACCCATTTTTTAACTAATCAACTAATCAGACTTAAAAGCACCCTTTTTGGCTACTTTTGGCTGTTAGCCTCAACCATCGATGATCAAGCCCCACTGCCTGGAATTTTCCATGAAAGCAAGCATGCAAACACCAACAAATAACTACTTACCTTTTCTAAATATAAGTTGTACAAATCCTCTTGTGAGACATTTCATGAGAAATTTATAATTAGAAGCACCTCTTAAACTTCCACTTGAGCCTCTGGCCCTTCCCCATAATAAGAGGAGAGCAACAAGAGATTGAACCATCTATGATTATTATCAATAGCTTAGGTACTTAGAGTTTTTCTCATTACAAGTCATCCAATGTTATCAAGCATCATCAACCATCTATTTGAGAGATCCAATCTGCCATTACCTCTCAGATCAAGTTTTCAAGCACCATCATTTTGCTAAAATCAAACCAGATTCCACCTATGAATCAACAACGTCTACCAATCAACCAATCCACTTATGGTAAGTCAAATACTTGATTAATACCATTTATATATTTTATCCCTTTTTTTAATTAACATACCTTGCACCAAACTCTCGCGATTCATTTCCTAAATTCTATCACTAGCTATTGATAAGTCTAGAATTAGACAGTCAACCACCGATGATTGATTAACCATAGACAGTTAGGGCTAACCACTGACAGTCACCCAAACCATTGATGATCACCTATGGTATGTTAAAAACTAGCAAGCTAAAATTCCCTAGCTTTTCTAACTAGATCCTTCTTGAGTTTTTGCCTGTTCTCTGAAGTCTACCAGATTCCCTAAATGACACCTCCACCCACTAGTACTAATCAATTTCTCACTAATTATATCATTTCTAGTATATCTACTTTATCAATCATATATTTTTTATTCAATTTCAAATATATTTTGATTATTTATGCAAGTACCTTCTATTTAGTTTTATAAGCTTAATTATTTTTAAAATGGTGGATTGACAGCCCCTAAAGAAGCCCACGCTTCTGAGATCTAGCCAACGTTAGGCAATCCACCTAAATACTTGTCTAATGAATAAATTTTCTTTAGTTTTGTCTCATCTTTAGGTTTTCCTCCCTAGCCAAAGAAGAGTTCTTCATAATCTTTTGATTCAATGTGTGCACCTTTTATCAGATATTTCTACTATAACCCATATTTCTAGTTTTAGTATATTCTTATGAATAATAGTGAAATTTGAGTGAAACATTATGTCATGCTTGGTGGGACCCTAGTCTTTACTTGGTTTTTCTTTTTATCTACATCTATATCCTTCTATCTCTATCTATGTGCTTGTAATTGAAATCTAAAAATTTCATTCAGGTTTAAAACTTACTGCATCCATTGATTGCCTATTTCTTATAATCTAACCTAGTTTAATTAAACAACATCAAAATTAAGCATAGTCCATTTATGTTACACAACCAAATCATGAAATCAAGTAAACATCATAAAATACTTGAGACAAGGTCCAACTAGGATTTCACCACTCAACAGATCACCTTACCCTACCTAATGATCCTACTTAGATTTCATCACCAAGGAGAGGACCCACTCAATTCTCTAGCTGAGTATAAGCTCTGAATAAATGGTATATATTAGCTAAGTGACTTAGCTTGGCTTCAAGATCATGAAGTGAGGGGATCAAGTCCTAAAAACCAAGCCACATGCCCAATTTAGCATAGATTATTTGAGCACCAAAATTAACCCAAAACTATCTTTAGACTACTTATCTAGTACCTTATCTAAAAACCAATCTACTACACATTCTTCACATTAAGGCATAATCTAAATAACAAGATAATTAATCAATCATAGGATTTTAATTAACATAGTAAGTGTTAAATTTTCATTAGGTTTTTCTTTTACTTTCTCTGTGTTAAATTCTAAAATCATCTATTGGTACTTATCTTATAGCCTTATATGGTACTTACTCATCAACAATGAAGAGAATTAGCAAGTCAAGACCCATCTATAAACTACCTAGTTTCTTCCACCTCCTCTTCCATGGATAACTATCAATCAGATGTTAAGATTTCATCTCACCATTCTAAACCTTCCCATATCTTTGAGATTGTTCCTTAGGGGGATTCCAACTTTGCTTCCCTTTTGGATAAAAACCCAATTGGATTACAACATTATATTAATACTTTGCATCATAGAACCCCTATCTCAACCCCACCTACAGAGCCTCTTTATGGCATGCCATTTTACTTTATGTTAGATCCTTTAGTAGCCACTATCACTACCCAACCTTTAGCTTCCTAAACATCTGTATCCACCAACCCCTTTGACACCATAGGGTAAAATCAACCCATCCAACCAATTATTTTCCTTACACCTTCTACCCCTTCCATTGACCCATCTACCTTGTGAGTGCCTACCATTGGTAGGTCAAGCCCTCCTTTTACCAACATTGATCCATTAATCACTACCCCTATTCAAAATCCGATAATGACCATACTTACCACTACACCTCCTACTAGTACCGAAGTCACTACCTCACCCTTAATTATTAACACAACCAGGACTCCCACCTAACCTATAGTAACCTCTCAATGATTACCAACCATATCCAACTCAGGTTATGTCCCTAACCTATAAGGGTGTCTCTATGTTACCTAAATACCAACCGTCACTTACCCATATATATCTTCCACCCAACCTATGATCACCTCTCAACAATTTCCAACCATACCCAATCCTAAATTTGTATCTAACCTACAAGAGCATTCCCACATCACTCAACCACCAACCATTACCTATTATCATATACCTTTAACCCAACCATCTATACCTACGTATCAATATGGGGCAATCTCCAAACCACCAATGAATTATCAATATAGTATCCCCTCTCATCCATAATTTGTGACCTAAAATCCTTTAGGTCCACCACCACAAATGGATCTGATGAAAATGATCATGGACAAGATGACAAACCTAGATTCATCCATTTTTGGACCCCATAATCTCTTTTCCTATGATCAAATCTATAAGGCACCAATTCATCCTTTGGTCCTTATCAGACCATATCTGACCCAATGGTAACTTCTTAAATTTACTAAATTCAATAGTAAAGAAGATCCCCAGCAGTATTTAAGAGCATTTAGGCATTCCTATTACAATATTGATTATGATGATTCTCTTCTTTTCCACACCATTCCTATTTCACTTTTCAGCCCAACATTGGATTGGTATGGTGCCACTACCAAACATTCTATCTTTTTTTTCAATGAATTGGGTCAAATGTTTTTAGACCACTTCTTCATCAACATATCTAAGAAGGTCTCAATTATTGATCTTTAT
This sequence comes from Torreya grandis, assembly GCA_037957365.1. Taxonomy (NCBI): domain Eukaryota; kingdom Viridiplantae; phylum Streptophyta; class Pinopsida; order Cupressales; family Taxaceae; genus Torreya; species Torreya grandis. Next base: position 533,669 of record JARHVA010001787.1, read on the forward strand.
GCCATCCACCAATTCAAACATGAGTCTCTAGATGATTTTATAGCTCATTGGAGAAGTCTCATCAACCAATTATCATTCTCTTTACCTCAACTAGAATTGATCAAACTCTTTGCTCATGCTTGTGTAAAGCACATCTCTTCCACCCTACGTGTCTAGAGTTTTAGAACTTTGGATGAAGCCTTTACCATGGCACATAAATTGGAAAATAGAGCCATAGACGAAGGTAAATTGAAGTTACGTAACAAAAATTCCACCTTCAAAACCAATGAGACTTCTTCTTTTAAACTTCGTAACCAAACCAATATGGGAACTAAGGGTAAGGCAACTAAAAATATAGTTGTCCTTAAAACAACTCCTCCACCAAATATTAGTCAATAAAACTCTTCTAATATTCCAAACCAAAACATGTAAAACCTAAACCAAAAAAACCTAAATCAATTTACCCCACTCTCATATAGCTTCTACTAATTAAACCCCCATAACAATTTGATTCTTCTTGTCCTCGTCCAAACTAGTACAATAATAATGATCTTTGTTCCTTCCACTATGTATTTGGGCATGATGTTAGTAGGTGTAATACCTTTAAAGGCATTATCCAATCCCTTATTGATAATGGGAAACTTATCTTTGATAACCTCAATGCATTTTAGAACCAGGCTCTTGATATCTTCAAGAAACCTTTTCCCAATCACTCTCCATCAAAAAAAGAAAGCAACCAATTAGAAATATCCCAAGACACTCATACAATTAATATGGTTCTTTATATTCCAATTATGTATGAACCAACTACCTCCCCAAAAACTTCACCTACTCCTTTGAGTGAAGAAAAGCAGCCACCTTCCCTAGAGTTAGAAATTAACATTAAGGAGTTACCATTTACAATGGCTTCATTCATGAAGTTCATGGCATCCTCAAAACCTCCATCAACATATTTACCCAATAAGCCAATCATAACCATACCACCTCCAACCAATCAACCAATCTTCCCTCCTATGGATGTTGTGCCTAGAGAAGAAGCATCAACCCATGACCTTCCTCTACCAACTATTTCCCCTTTAGATGAAGATAAGGATGAGCTTACCCCTCTTTCTTCTCCTCCTATCAAACTTTATTTTAAACCAACTACCTAAGGTATGAAACTAGTATATTAGCCTTTTTCTTGATTAGTTCAAAAACTAAACTTTCTCTCTCAGCCTAACATGGATAGAGCCACCTTTTGACATCATCTAGGTCTCCCCCACCAAAGCAAATCTCATATCATATATGTACCCATTGTATATCCATCACCTTCCTCTTTCAAAGACCCCATGATAGGGCCATTTCACCCACCTCCACCCAAATCATCCCTTGCCCTCCTCATCAAATCTACCCAAACCTTAGGAATTCTTCCTATGCCTAGTATTACACACCCACCTTTAAAATTAGATCTTTCTACATCTACCTTGACAAATAAATTACCAAAAAAGTAGCCATGAGCAAAAACTTACCCAAGACCAAACCACGTACCAGGTCTAGACAACTCCCTTCCCAGTTACCTTCTATTTTGGGACCCCATCCCTCCACCCTCCTAGTTACCTATTCTTCATCTAGAAAACCTACCCCCTTTTTCTATAATACCATCCACCAATACCTCTACCAAGCCATATTTCCTAGATAATCTAGTTTCTTCGACCCTCCCATCTATGCCCAAAACTTCATCTTATATACCTTTTACCTCTCGACCATCTATCTCTAGTCAAGCATCTACCCACCAACCTCACCTGAGACCAACTACCAAAACTAACCCAAAACCTACTCCCCCCATAAGGAGGCCTACTTTTGTAAAACCTCCCCCTATAAGTATGTCATCACCTTATACCAAATCCTATTCAACCATTTTACACAAGTTATTTCAAAACTCTACCTTAAGCCTTCCACCCATAAGACCTTTCAACCCCTCTCACCCCAAACTAGCCTCTTAATGCTTCACATCTGCATCCTTTCTATTGTTGAATGAATGAAATTCATATCACTATTTGCTTAACTTAAGCTCATCCCTTGCATACCACATATATCTTCCTCCTCTAGGGAAAACCAACTAAAACTAAATGATGTGATTTTCCATCACAAAAATATGCCCTAATCTTAAACTTTGGGTACCATGGCTCTACCTAAGGCATGATTCTCATAGGACTTCTTCTTCCTCTAAGGTGTGGTTCCTATGGTTATTATCTCTATAATCCTTTTACTTACTAAAATTTTATGAAATCCTAGTTTTGCCTTCATAAAAGTAATCCTTTTACCATGTGTAAACAAGTCTTTGTCAAAGCAAAATATCAAAAATCAAAATCAAGAACAAACAAAAGCAAAAGCAAAATCATTGTATCATGGGTCAATCTATAGCAACCATAGACTACTCCCTTGAAGGGAAGTTGTTAGAAATTTTGAAATTGAAAATTTAAGGTGGACTGATCCCTTGAAGGATAGATATCAAAAAGCATTTTAGAATTATAAACATTATATCACTCCCTTGAAAGATGGCTAAAACCCAAAAACATTTATCAAAATGCTAGCAATTTCTAGAAGCTTCTCGCATCGATCAACTTCCTTAAAAGCATAGACATACAAGAAAAATAACAAAAGACCCTCAAGTAAAATATATCTAAAATTTTTAAAGCCATAATTGGCTCTCATGAAAAAGCAAATCACATAGGGAAAGCCACAATTAGCCCTTCTTCGTAGACTTCTCGCAATGATCAGTTTACATTTTGTATATATTATGGCATAAACTTATATACCTTGCTTCTTAGGATACCTATAGGAAAGACATACTATTATTGCTTATAAGTTTTAATATAATCCATTCTTCCCTCATCTATCATATATGTATGGGACTATGATCTCACTTGATATATAGTGATCAAGATACCTACTTTCTACAACTAAAACATGCTAATGTGAAGTATATTATAGTCTCATTTTCACTAATCCCAATCCAAACTTTGAGTTTTATATCAGTGTTTTCCAATTAAGAAGCAAAATCAACATCAATCATAACAAACCATGAGCATCCATATCAGCTATCTTCATGAAAATTACCAATAAAGAGCATCATATCACATCAAATAAAAAACATCCCTCTAGTTTGTTATCATTTGAGACATCCTACATGTACACCAATCAAATACAAAGCATTTTTCATATCCATATCCATTAAATAAAATCAAAATCACAACCCATTAAGATTCTTTCCAGTCTACATCTATGCAAATATCATAAAATTCATCAATCATATCATTCACATCACATGAAATTAAGCATCCATATACCATGTCAACATCAAAGCACTCATGCATGAATTAAACAATTAATATCTACCTCTACATGTTCATCATCATAACAATACATCATTATCACATATCATTAAAACAAACTACTACTATCCCAACACATGACTAGCTAGATCAATCTACCATAAACATGACAATCAAATAAGCATCATCATAATAGGAATCAAATCAATACATAAATAAGTAGCTATCTCTCTCTCTCAAAACAATAAACATCTCGCTACATTGACACGTAGGCTAATAATCAAAATCATATCTAAATATCATATCTCATAAATATCAATCCCCTGGGGCACTTAGACCACTACCACTAGCACCATCAAGACTTGTATCTATTGGTGATCCCCCTAGGATCCTTATATAACCAACTATGGATGCCCATTTACCAAGAGTAGATGATGTTTCTCCACCACCCAGGCTAGCCCTGTACTCTACAAATCTCATAACATGGGGTAACTAAATCAATACCATCACGTCATAGTAGCACAAGTCTTAGATCATGGCTAAGTATTGTGCCCATGGTATTGTATCTATCAGACCTCCTACAACAACACCCACTCTTCCTATGCCAATTTAACCTTTTAGTGTCACTACATGTGCCCATAAAGTAGTCACTTATGCATACACCTGATCTCTCTCTCTTGTCACAATGCCCACCTACCCTTATAAAGTAGTAATCTATCCTTGTAAGGTGGCCACCTAGCCCTGTAATACAACCACATGTCCTTTTAGTAAGTCAACTTGGGCCTGGGTCACTACTAAAATAGTCATCACCTGAGGGACACCTTATGTTTGTGCTTGTGCCTATGTTGGACACACATCCATGGCATGTTACCCCTCATCTCCCTAACCAAAATCCACTATGACATAACAACCCTGATACCAAGCATCATACCCTTTAGCAATCCCTGCATCATCAATGTGAGCCCCTATTAGCAACTCCTCAAAATACCAAACTATGTCTACAAGTTGTGGCTCAGGTAGTAAGAACTCTCCCTCTTCCCTTTGGTACTGTGCCATGTCTATAAGAATCCCATACACAAGCCCAACCTATCTCTATACATAGTAAAAAGGGATCATCTCTATCTCCTATCGATTGTATATCGAATTCTAGCTTTGTAACCCTGTCATATGATACCTTAGCCCTACCCAATATGGCCACCCAAAATATGACTACCATATCACATCCCTAGGCACCAAAACCTCAAGAGCATCTTATAACCAATCCATATACCTCACCCCACCTCCTTCTCCTATGTAGGCAAACAACCTCCTCCATCACATAAAATTGGCCACATAATCTATCAGTACATAAGTATCATCAGGTACACCCAAGGGTCTCAATACCTTGATATGATCATATGACCAACAATGTAACATTAAGTTGATGCTAACCCCATAATGTCAGTGTGCCCTAAAACCCCATAGCTCTTTATAAACTTGTACCAATAACACCTATACCCAATCAAACATAGTCCTCCATAGGAACATCTTGACTAACATGTCAAGTAACACATATAAAAACTACCCACTAACTGAATCTAGTAGCACAAAGCTTGTCAGAGCCATCACCATCATTATATCCAAGCACCTATCATCAGGAGTAAGCTAATACATAAGACCATACCTAAAACTACCTATATGGAACTATACCTATCTCTAATCATCACCATAAATCTAATCCATATAGTATTCTTGCTCCTCACTCTCTATATTGTATATCAAATACCTATGAATGGGTATTTGAGTGATCCTCACAACATCCTCTAGTAGTATCATGACCTCACTTGTCAGCAACCAAAACATGTTGGTCATTGGGTCCCATCTTTCAATTAGTGCCACTAGCATCTCAGGATCTCAAATTATGTGTTGATAATGTCATACTGAACCTAGGCCTATGGCCTCCATGTGTCTCCACTCCTCATTGCTCATTGTATCTCATACCCATGTAGAGAGTACAAGAATGTGATCCCTCAAGTGAATCTACTTTTAGGTGTATGTTCCATTGAACATGTTAACACATATGCCTAAAACCACTATCTATTAATTCTATCATCTTAGTATATTTACAAACATAATTATCTCTACCTATTCTCTTATCAATGAGAATTCACCTGAGTTATAATCCTATTTTACATTCTACCATATCCTATCTTAACAATCCTAAACATCCTTAAGGCATAAAGACCTTATATTACCTCCTAATCTTATATTCACCCCCTATTTCACACTTAGGCTCCTACAAACAAAAACCCTTTCAGGTAAGGCTAAAAACCTATCTATTTAGCACTAAGAACCAACCGTCGATGGTTCTCCTGACTATTGATGGTCCCCTAGGCACTTTTTGACTTAAAGCCTCAACTATCGATGGTTGGGGTGACTGATGATGGTCACTTTGTACCATCAATTTGTGACCCTCCATGTCCTAACCATCCCCAAATTCACACCTACATTCAAAATTTCATAACTAACATGAATCTACACTACATTCCCATACTCTACCTATCTTTTTCATCCACCATAGTTCTCTGATTTCAATAATTTTAACCTAAATTCACATCTAGGGCATTCTAAAGTAAAAACCCTAAAATTAATCCTCAAATTTTACCTATATCATTTAATAAATTCATTTTCACATTTACCTAATCACTTTTTTACTAATAATAATAAATTTAAAACACCCCTTACCTTATTCTGACCTGTATCATGGATGGAGCCCATGTCCCTCTGCTCAACCATGCCCTCATCCTCCATCCATCTCACTCAGTAGTGGTCCCACACATGAAATTATCCAATCACAAGAGAATCCCCTCTCTCAAAATATACCAACAAAAAATGATAGCACCAAAAAATGAGAAGTAAAGCAAACACATGATAGTAATAACCTTTTACTTTCTACTTTTTATCCTCTATGGTTTTAGGGTTTCACCCTAACCATAAATATTTATCTAACCATCAAAAATCAACCCTAAAAGTTGATGGTTAAGGTCCCCACACTTCATTACCACCCACACTTTTTCATCATACTTATTCAACTATCCCTTATTTTCACCTCATCTTACCTTTAGCATCACATTGCCCAAGATATTTTCAGACACCCTATTCCTTACCTACCTATTTTCAACACCTACCTTACCTAGTTTTCTTAATAAATATAATACCTTTATAAATAAGAACTACATTTGTCATAAAGATGAGGTGGGATCTTGCATCCACTCAACTATGTAGGTAGCATTTACTTGTCTAGTGCATATAGAGTCAGCTCGACCTATATCCATCTCGATGTTGATCATTTTTTCCTCAATTCTTTTGCATGATTCATGATCCCTATGCTTTGGTTATTTTGAACACATTGACTAACTTTACCATGTTACCTATATAAATTTTACACCACTTTATGTACAGACTTGAGCATTTGTGTCTCCTTGATATCACTTCCTACCTCGAATACCCATGACACTCAACCTATTATTGATTTCCATGAAAACACTTCCTACCTTGGATACCCTCAGACACACTAGAATCTCACTACTATGCGTACAGTAGTCATGCATTACATTGGTCACTTGTCTTCTTATCATAACCTTTACTTTTACCAAACATTAGAAACTTTAGTCTTTGCATGATTTTAACTCTCGCACTTCATCACATTTTTTATGCTAACTCTATAGTATAAATTCCCAACCTTATCTCACCACCTACCCATTTATCAAACCTTGACCCAATTGCTTTTACCTCATCACCTCCTAGTTTGAGGGGGAACACCTCCTCCTAAACTCATGGTAACCCTGACCTCACCCATCTTCTATTTTTTTTATAGCTTATTGATTCAAGCCACATAACAAAAAGGGGCAAATATAGACACCAAAGTATTGCACATTAGATTCTAGTTTTCAAACCCCTAAATAATTCCTTAGACCCTTTAAAAGAACCAAAACCCATTTTTTAAACTAATAAACTAATCAAACTTAAAAGCACCCTTTTTGGCTATTAGCCTCAACCATCGATGGTCAAGCAAACCATTGATGGTCAACACAACCATCGATGATCAGGCCCCACCACCTAGAATTTTCCATGCAAACAACCATGCAAACACCAAAAAATAACCACTTACCTTTTCTAAATATAAGTTGTGCAAATTCTCTCATGAAACCTTATATGAGCAATTTATAATTAGAATCACCTCTTAAACTTCCACTTGAGCCTCTAGCCCTTCCCCATAAGAAGAGGAGAGAAGAAAGAGATCTATCCATCTATAACTATTATAAAAAGCTTGCTACTCAAAATTTTTCTTATTGTAGGTCATCCAACATTATCAAACATCAATAGCCATCTATTTGAGAGATCCAATCTACCATAGCCTCTCAGATCAAGTTTTCAAGCACCATCATTCTACTAGAATAAAACTAGATTCCACCTATGAATCAACGTCTACCAATCATCCAATATACTTCTGGTAAGTTAAATACTTGATTACTACCATTTATCTATTTTTATCCTTTTTTCCAATTAAAAAACCTTACACCAAACTCTTGAGATTCATTCCCTAAATCCTATTACTAGCTATTGATAAGTCCAAAATTAGATAGTTAACCACAAATGATTTCTTAACCATCGATGATCAGGCCTAACCACCGATGGTCACCCCAACCATCAATGATCACCTATGGTAGGTTAAAAAATAAAAAGCTAAAATTCCCTTTGTTTTCTAACTAGATCCTTCTTCATGAGTTTTTGCCTATTCTTCAAAATCTACTAGATTCCCAAAATCACACCTCTACCCACTAGTACTAATCATTTTCTCACTAATTAGATCATTTCCAGTATATCTACTTTATCAAGCATATCCTTGTTATTCAGTTTTAAATATCTTTCAATTATTGATGTAAGTACATTTTATTTAATTTTATAAGCTTAATTATTTTTAAAATGGTAGATTGATAGCCCCTAAAGAAGCCCATGCTTTTAGGATCTAGCTAGTGCTAGGAAATCCACCTAACTACTTGTTTAATGAACAAACTTACTTTAGTGTTGTCTTATCTACAAGTTTTCCTCCCTAGCCAAAGAGGAGTTCTTCACAATCTTTTGATTCAATATGCGCACCTTTTATCAAGTACTTCTACCATAACCCATATTTCTAGTTTTACTATCTTATGAATAATAGAGAAATTTAAGTGGAACATAATGGCATGCCTAGTGAGACCCTGGTCTTTACTTGAGTTTTCTTTTTATCTACATCTATATCCTTCTATCTTTACCTATGTGCTCATAATTTAAATCTAAAAATTTAATTTGGGTTTAAAACTTATTGCATCCATTAATTACCTATTTCTTATAAGCTCACCTAGTTTAATTAAACAACATCAGGATTAAGCATAGTCCACTTATGTTACACAACCAAATCACAAAATAAATCAAACATCATAACATACTTGAGACAAGGCTCAATTGGGATTTCACCACTCAATGGATCACCTTACTCTACCTGGTGATCCTACTTGGATTTTATCACCAAGGGGAGGACCCACTTAGTTCTCTGGCTAAGTATAAGCTCTAAATAAATGGTATATATTGGCTAAGTGACCTAGCTTAGCTTCAGGATCGTGAAGTGAGGGGATCAAGTCCCAAGCACTAGAACATGTGCCTAAATTATCCTAGATTATTTTAGCACCAAAATTAACCCAAAACTATCTTTATACTACTTATCTAATACTTAATCTACAAACCAATCTACTACACATTCTTCACATTAAGGCATAAGCCAAACAATGAGATAATTAATCAATCACAAGATTTTAATTACCTTAGTGTGTGTTGACTTTTCATTGGGTTTTTCTTTTTCTTTCTTTGTGTTACTTTTTGAAATCATCTATTGGTACTTCTCTTACAGCCTTATATGGTACTTACCAAACAACAACAAAAAGAATTAGCAAGTCAAGACCCATCTATAGACTACCTAGTTTCTTCCACCTCCTCTTCCATGGATGACTATAAATTAGATATAGAGAGTTCATCTCACCATTCTAAACCTTCCCATATCCCTAAAATTGTTCCTCAAGGGGATTCCAACTTTGCTTCCTTTTTAGATAATAACCCAATTTCCTTAAAACATTATCTTAATACTTTGCATCACATAACCCATGTCTCAACCCCACTACAGAGCCTATTTATGGCATACCATCCTACTTGATGTTGAATCCTTTAGTAGCCACTATTACTACCTAGCCTTTAGCTACCCTAACATCTATATCCACCAACCCCTTTGACACCATGAGGGAAAATCAACCCATCCAACAAACTATTACCCTTACACCTTCTACCCCTACTATTAAACTCCTCTACTTTAGGAGTGCCTACCATCGGTAGGTCCAACCCTCCTTTTACCAACCTTGATTCTTTAATCACTACCCCTCTTCAGAATCTGACAATGACCATACCTACCACTACACATCCTACTAGTATTAAAGTCACTACCTCATCTTTAATTGTTAACATAACCATGACTCCCACCCAACCTACAGTAACCTCTCAATGATTACCAGCCATATCTAACCCACGTTATGTCCTTAACCTACAAGGATGTCTCCATGTTACCCAACTACCAACTATCACTTACCCTTATATATCTTCCACCCAACCTATTATCACCTCTCAAAATTTTCCAACCATACCCAATCCTAGATATGTCTCTAACCTACAAGGGCATTCCCACATCACTCAACCACCAATCATTAAATATCCTCATATACCTTTAACCCAACTGTCTATACCTACCTATCAATATGGGACAATCTCCTAACCACCAATGAATAATCAATATATTATCCCCTCTCAGCCACAATTTGTAACCTACAATCCTCTAGGTCCACCACCACAAATGGATTAGATGAAAATGATCATGGACAAGATGACAAACCTAGAGTCATCCATTTTTGGACCCCATAATCTCTTGTCCTATGATCAAATTTATAATGAAACAATTCATCCTTCGGTCCCTATCAGACCATATCCAACCCAATGGGAACTTCCTAAATTTACTAAATTCAATAGGAAAGAAGATCCCCAGAAGCATTTAAGAGCATTAGGAATTCATGTTACATGATTACTTATGATGATGCTCTTATTTTGCACACGTCTTATGTTACTTTTTGGCCCAACATTAGACTGGTATAGTGCCATTACCAAACATTCTATCTTTTTTTCAACCAATTGTCTTAGATGTTTTAAAACCATTTCTATATCAACATATCCAAGAAGGTCTCAATTACTGATCTTTATGCCATCCACTAATTTAGAGATGAGTCTTTAGCTAATTTTGTAGCTCATTGGAGAAGTCTCATTAACCAATTATCATTCTCTTTACCTCAACTAGAATTGATCAAACTCTTTGCTCATGCTTGTGCAAAGCACATCTCTTCCACCCTATGTGTCCAGAGTTTTAGAACTTTTGATGAAGCCTTTACCATGGCTCGTAAATTAGAAAATAGAGCCATAGATGAAGGTAAATTTAAGTTACTTAACAAAAATTCCACCTTCAAAACCAATGAGTCTTCTTCTTTTAATCTTGGTAACCAAACCAATATGGGAACCAAGGGCAAGGCAACTACAAATATGGTTGTCCTTAAAACAGCTCCTCTACCAAATATCAATCAACAAAACTCTTCTAATATTCCAAACCAAAACATGAAAAACCCAAACTAAAACAACCTAAAGCAATTTACCCCATCGGGAGAATCTTATGCCTCAGTTTTGGATAAACTATTGAAATCCAATCTCATATAGCTTCCACTAAAACCCCCACAATAATTTTATTCTTCTCATCCTCCTCTAAAATGGTACAATAAGAATGATCTCTGTTCCTTCCACCATGTATTTTGGCATGGTTTTAGTAGGTGTAATACATTTAAAGGCATTATCCAATCCCTTATTGATAAAGGGGAACTTATCTTTGACAATCTCAATGCACCTCAGAACTAGGGTCTTGATATCTTTAGAAAAACTTTTCCCAATCACCCTCTATCAAAAAAATAAAGAAACCAAGTATAATTCTCCCAAGACACTCATACGGTTAATATTGTTCTTGATATTCCAATTATGAATGAACCAACTACCTCCCCAACAACTGCACCTACTCCTTTGAGTGAAAAAAATCAGCCACCTTCCCTAGAGTCAAAAATTAAATTTGAGGAGCTACCATTTACTATGGATTCATTCATGAAGGTTATGGCATCCTTAAAACCTCCATCAATATATTTACTTGATAAGCTAATCATAACCACACCACCTCCAACCAATCAACCAATCATCCCTCCTATGGATTTTGTACCTAGAGAAGAAGCATCAACTTGTGACCTTCCTCCACCAACCATCTCCCCTTTAGATGAAGAGAAGGATGAGGTTACCCCTCTTTCTTCTACTCCTTCTATCAAACTTTATTTTGAACCAACTTCCCAAGGTATGAAAATAGTATATAAGTCTTTTTCTTGATTAGTTCAAAAACTAGACTTTTTCTCTCAGCCTAACATGGATAGAGACACCTCTTGGCATCATGTAGGTCTCCCCCACCAAATCAAATCTCCTAAAATATCTATACCCATTATAGATCCATCACATTCCTCTTTTAAAGAACCCATGATAGGGCCATTTCACCCACCTCCACCCAAATCATCCCATGCCCTCCTCATCAAATCTTCACAAACCTTAGAAATCCTTCTTATGCCTAGTATTAGACACCCACCTTTAAAATTGAATCTTTCTCCATCTACCTTGACAAAAAAATTACCAAATAAAGTATCCATGAGCACAAACTTACCCAGGACTAAACCATGCACCAGGTCTAGACAACTTCCTTCCTAATTACCTTCTATTTTGGGACCCCATCCCTCCACCCTCCCAGTTACCTATTCTTCATCTAGAAAACCTACCCCCTTTTCTATAATAACATCTACCAATACCTCTACCAAGCCCTCTTTCCTAGATAACCTAGTTCTGTCTACTCTCCCATCTATGCCCAAAACTTCATCTTCTATACCTTTTACCTCTCAACCATCTATCTCTAATTGAGCATCCACCCACCAAACTCGTCTAAGACAAACTCCCAAAACTAACCCAAAGCTTACTCCCCCCATGAGGAGTATCTACTACTTCTCCACCACCTAACTAGCCCTATACTCTATAAATCTCATAGTATGGGGTAACCACTCTAGTACCATCACCTCATATTAGCTCAACTCTTATATCAAGGCTAAGTACCATGCCCATGGTATTGCATCTATCAACCCTCCTTCGGTAACACCCACTCTTCATACACTAATCTGGCCTTGTAGTGTCACTACTTGTACCTATAAAGTAGTCACCAATGTCTATGCATGATCCCTCTCTCCTATCATAATGCCTACACCCCTACAAATTAGTAATCTATCCCTGCAAGGTGGCCACCTAGCCTTGTAATATAGCCCCTTATCCCTATAGTAAGGTAACTTGGGCTTGGGATGCTACTAAAATAATCATCACCTAAGGGGCACCCTATGCCCATGCCTATGACGGATCAACATCCTTGGCCTACTACCCCTCATCTCCCTAACCAAAATCTATTATGGCATACTGACCTTGATGCCAATAAGCATAACCTTTAGCAATCCCTACATCATCAATGTGAGCCCTTGTTGACAACTCCTTGAAATTGTGAACTATTTCTATAGGCTATGGCTTAGGTAGTAGGAACTCTCCCTTCCATCTAGTACTGTGCCATGTCTACAAGAATCCCTTGCACAAGATTAAACTATCTCTATACATAATCAAAATGGATCATCTCTATCTCCATCTCCTATTGGTCATAATCCAGTGCTAGCTCTATAACCCTATCATATGATACCTTAGCTTTATCCACTATGGCCATACAACATATGACTACCATATCACATCCCTTGATACCAAACCCTTGAGAGCATCTCAGAACTAATCTAAATCCCTCACCCCAGCTCCTATTCCCATGTAGGTGAATGACCTCCTCCATTACATAAAACTGACACATAATCTATCAATGCATAAGTATCATTAGGTACACCTAGGGGTCTCAATACCTCAATATGTTTATATACCTAGTAATGTAACACTAAGCTAATGTTAATCCTATAGCATCAGTGTGCCCTAAAATCCTTTAGCTCCTTATATACTTGTACCAGTAATACATGTGCCCAACTGAACATAGTCCTCCCCGAGAACATCTTTACTAGCACACCAAGTAACACATATGGAAACTACCCACCAACTAAATTTGAAAGCCTAAAGCTCATCAGAGCCATCATCATCATATCCATGCACCTATCATTAGGAGCAATTTTATACATAAGACCATACCTAAAACCACCTACATGAAACTCTACTTATCTATGATCATCATCATAAATCTAGCCCATATAGTAGTCTCACTCTTCACTCTTTATGTGGTATATTAGATCCCCATAGATGGGTAATCAAGTAATCCTCACAACATCCTCCAACATTATCATGACCTTGCCTATCAGCAAATAAAACATGTTTGTCATTGGGTTCCATATCTCCATTAGTGCCACCAACATCCCAAAATCTTAGAACACATGTTAATAATGTCATACTGAGCCTAAGCCTATGGTCTCCATATGTCTCCAATCCTCATCACTCATCACATCGCATGCCCATGCAAAGAGTATGAAAATGTGATCCCTCAGGTGAATATGTTCTCAAGCCTACATTCCATTGAACATGTTAACACATGCCTAAAACCATTATCTATTAATTCTATCATCTTAGCATATTTACAAACATAATTATCTCTACCAATTCTCCTATCAATGAGAATTCACCTGAGCTATAATCTTATTTTACATTATACCATATCCTATCTTAATAATTCTAAGCATCCTCAAGGCACAAACACTCTAAGTTGCCTCCTAATCTTATATTCACCCCCTATTTCACACTTAGGCTCCTAAAAAAAAGCCTTTAAGGAAAGGCTAAAAACCCTTCTATTTAGCATTAGGGGCCAACCATCGATGGTTATCTCAACCATTAATGGTCCCTTAAGCACTTTTTAACTTAAACCCTTGATCATCAACAGTCGAGGTGATCAATGATGGTCACTATGTACCATCAAGTCATGACCCTTCATGCCCTAACCATCCCCAAATCCACACCTATAGTTAAAATTTCATAACTAACATGTATCTAAACTACATTCCCATACTCTACCTATCTTTTTCATCCACCCCAATTCTTTGATTTCAATAATTTTAACCTAAATTCAAATCTAGGGCATTTTAAAGTAAAAACCCTAAACTTAACCCTCAAATTTTACCTATATCATTTACTAAATTCATTTTCACATTTACCCAATCACTTTTTTACCAATAATAATAAATTTAAAATACCCCCTACCTCATTATGAGACATGTGTCATGGATGTAGCCCATGTCCCTCCACTTGGCCATGCCCTCATCTTCCATCCATCTCACTCAATAGTGGTCCCACGCATGAAATTCTCCAATCATAAGAGAATCCCCTCTCTTAAAGTCAACTAATAATAAAATCTTTCAATAGAAAATGATAACACCAAAAAATGAGGAGTAAAGTAAACACATGATAGTAATAACCTTTTACTTTCTACCTTTTATCCTCCATGGTTTTAGGGTTTGACCCTAATCATCGATGGTTATTTAACCATCGACAGTCGACCCTAAATGTCGACAATTAGCTAACCATCAATGGTCAACCCTGACTATCAATGGTCAAGTTCCACACACTTCAGTCGCACCCACGCTTTTTCATCATACTTATTCAACTATCCCTTATTTCTACCTCATCTTACCTTTAGCATCACATTTCCCAGGATATTTTTCAGACATCTTATTCCTTATCTACCTATTTTCAATAACTACCTTACCCATTTTTCTTAGAAAATATACTACCTTTCTAAATAAGAACTACATTTTGCTTAAAGATGAGGCAGGATCTTGTATCCCCTCACCTATGTAGGTAGTGTCTACTTGCCTAGTACATATAGAGTCAGGTCGACCCACATCCATCTCGATGTTGATCATTTTTTCATCAATTTTTTTACATGATTTGTGATTCCTATGCTTTGGTTATTTTGAACACACCGATCAACTTTTCCATGTTACCTATACACATTTTATACCACTTTGTGTACAAACCTGAGCATTTGTGTCTTCTCAAGATCACTTCCTACCTCGAATACCCATGACACTCAACCTATTAGTGATTTTCATGGGGGTACTTCCTACCTTATATACCCATGGATACACTAGAATCCCACTGCCATGCCTACAATAGTCATGCATTACATTAGTCACTTATCTTCTTATCATAACCTTTACTTTTACCAAACATTGGTAAATTTAGTCTTTGCATGATTTTGACTTTTGTACTTCATCAAATTTTATATGCTGACTATGTGTTACAAATACCCAACTTAATCTCACCACCTACCCATTTATCAAACCCTAACATAATTTTTTTTTACCTCACCACCTCCCAATTTTAGGGGGAATACCTCCTCCTAAACTCAGGGCAACCCTGACCTCGCCTAACTTTCATTTTTGTTCTATAGCTTATCAATTCAAGCCACATAACAAAAAGGGGTAAATGTAGACATCAAAATCCCATACATTAGATTTTTAATGTTGAACCCCCTAAACAATTCTTTAGACCCTTTAAAAGAGCCAACACCCATTTTTTTAACTAATTAGACTTAAAAGCACCCTTTTTGGCTACTTTTGGTTGTTAGCCTTGATCGTCGATGATCAAGATAACCATTGATGGTCAACACAACCATCAATGGTCAAGCCCTACCACATAGACTTTTCCATGAAAACAAGTATGCAAACACCATAAAATAACCACTTACTTTTTCTAAATATAAGTTGTGCAATTTGTAATTAGAATCATCTCTTAAACTTTCACTTGAACCTTTGGCCCTTCCCCATAAGAAGAAGAGAGTGGTAAGAGATCGAGACATCTATAACTATTATTAAGAGCTCAGGTAGTTAGAGTTTTTTTTAATACAAGTCATCTAGTGTTATCAAACATCATTAGCCATCTATTTGAGAGATCCAATCTACCATTGCCTCTTAGATCAAGTTTCCAAGCACTATCATTCTACCAAAATCAAACTAGATTCCTTCTACAAATCAACAACATCTACCAAATAACCAATCTACTTTTGGTAAGTCAAATAATTGATTAATTCCATTTATCTATTTTAATCCCTTTTTTTAATTAATAGACCTTGCAATAAACTCTTGAGATTCATTTCATGAATCCCATCACTAGCTATTGATAAGTCTAAAATTAGATAGTCAACTGCTGATGATTGCTTAACCATGGACGGTCAGGCCTAACCACCAATGATCACTCCAACCATCAACGGTCACTTGTGGTAGGTTAAAAACCAACAAGCTAAAATTCCCTTTCTTTTCTAACTAGATCCTTCCTCTTGATTTTCTACCTATTCTTCAAACTCTACCAGATTCTCTGAATCACACCTCCACCCACTAATACTTTTTTTTTAAAGTGTTTCTTTATAAATAATAATATGGTATAAAACAATACTACTGATCATACCAAAAAAGGTAAAATGTCACTCTCCAAATACACATGAGACAAGCCTAGAAAATAAAATACACATGAAACAAACCCAAAAAATAAATTACACAAATAGTTAAATCATAGCATCATACAAAAAATAGTTAAATCACAGCATCATACAAAAAAATTATAGGAATTGAATGTAAAAAACTCCATAAAATAATAATTAAATCACAACATCATTCAAAAATTTGATATGAATTGAATATTAAAAGATTCTTTAAAATTAATATAAATGTAAAATATACATAAATTAAATTTGAGAGTGAAAAATTTCTTAAAAAATCAAACTTCCATAGCAATAAAATCAATATTGTTTTAATTGACCATATGAATAATGATTAGTTGGATAACCCAACACTTCACCATATAAAAAGTTTCCAATAACTTGGCCAAGGATTGAGATTAATAAATTCTCTGTGTCTACTAACAAATCTACAAAACTATAGATCAAACACTTACAATCTCCTAATTGAATATTAAACAAGAGCCACACCACAAACAATACGATTCTTATAAACTTCATTCTTCCAAACGTCATACTCTCAGTTTTTTAAGAAAAAATCTTCTTAAAAAAATCCAAACCACAATTGAATCAAAACTTTCCAAACACCTACATATATTTATATAAAAAATAATGTAATCCTGAAAGCTAAAAATAAAAAGGTTTGCTAATATAAATAAAAAATAATTATATTTACAAACACTTTTCTCTATAAATAAATTTAATAATAAAAATTATATAACATAATATTGAAAATTAAAACATAAAATATTTTAATTATTATCTAAAAATATAAATTATTATAATAATAAAATAATATAAAATATAAACAAAACATCTATTTTATACTTTCTAATATTTATTATAGTAATAATAATTAATTATTTATTTAAAAAAATTAAAACCATCATGCAAAAAAACAAAATCTATAAATATTCGTAAAGAATCATATTAAGATATGAATTATTAGAAAAATAAATAAATAAATATAAATATAAATTATTGTGCAATAATAAAACTTGAATATAAAATTAAATATTTATAAAAACATATATTTTAATATAAATGATTAGAAAATAATTTATTCGATTTAATATTTATTTAAATATTTAAAAAATTATACAAAACCCTATTTTATATTTTCTTATATTAAAATATTATATTTATTAAATATAAAACTATTGAAAATCATAAGCATTTGTAAACATTCTTTCACACACTTTGAATAGTTTACCTTAATTTACACTCTTGACTTCACAATGAGATTTATGTGGGTGATTTGTTAGTTGGAAATGGCATTTTCATACTTTTGAAGAAGAACATTGTGGAAGGACTTTTATAAGTGAGTCTATTTCATTTGTGTTCAACTTAAATTATTTTCGTTTCATTTTCTATAATGATGGTTTTAACATTATTTTCTTCTATGAAGGTTACATGTTCGAGTCTTATAATAGGCATCTTGATTATGTTTAGTGTTTGAATAATTTGACAGGGTCTTGTCTAATTTTTGAATGTTATATTATTATAATGGATGTTCTAATTATGTTTCTTTTGTAAATGGTTTGGTGGGTTCTTGTTCAGTTTTTGCATGTTCATTTTACAATGGGAGTTCTGATTATGTTTTTTATGTAAATGGTTTGGTGGACTCTTGTAACGTTTTTACATGTTTGAGTCCTACAATGAAATTTTTTATTATGTTTTGTCTTTGAATGGTCTGGCGAGCTCTTATTCCATTTTTGTATGTTAGATTCCAAAAATGGGGGTTTGGATTATGTTTCATCTATAAATGGTTTGGTATGATCTAGTTCAATTTCGAAATGTTTGAATCCTACATTAGAGGTTTTAATTATATTTCATCTCTAAATGGTTTGGTGGGCTATTGCTCAATTTTCCATACCCTAGAGGATTTTTCATGTTGATTGTACATTTGACAACTCGATCTCCATACAAGCCTACTAAGTTTTCCTTAAAATTAAAATTAAAATAAAGTTTGTTTAAATATTTTGAAGCCTAAAGCTATAAGATTGAGATATAACATGGAGTCATTCTCATTAGAGATTTGTTACTTTTTGGATTTTGATATAGTGACTATTTATGTGGATTCTGGTAGCATTTTATGGTGACATTTCTGTTGGGTCATTTTCCCTCTTGAGATGAAAGAGGACAGAGGCATTGTTATATTTATTTCTCTAAGAAATATTTCATCAAAAGGGGTCTTATAGAGGGGGTAACTATAATTATAATTTAGGCATAGGCAGCTTCATGCAACTAAAAATTTAAGTTAATAATAAAATATAGATTCCACAAAATTGGGATCAAAGGTTACATACATAGGAAAACCGTTTCAATCAAGGGGATAGGACTTTGTTGTTGTTGCATTTCATTATTTGATATCACATGTCATGATTTAAGGATATTCATGGTCAATCACCAATAATTAATAGGATAATTCACCCCCATTTTCTTAAGTATTCTTACAATACACAATAAGAAAATTTAAGAAGAGAAAGGAACAAGATGTATGTAAAAATATCCTATAATTTCTCTACACCCGCTGAAAAAATATTTCTCTACCCCCCTCAATGATGAAGATAAAATAGATTTGATAAACTAAAATGAGAAGTAATATTTTTTAAAAAAAATAGCTAACAATAGAAAATAGATTTAATACATACAATATTACATTATACACATGATTTCCCCTGGGAAGCCTTTTTGGGTAAAAAATATAACATTGTAACTCTTTTATAGTCTTAATCATTTACTATACAATAATACAATACCAAGTTATGTTTTTCCCTATTGCATGTGTAAGTATATAAAGACACATTAATAAGTAAACTATGGGCACTAATACTATGGGTACCAATACCATGGTTACCAAAACTATAAGTACCCATGATCATGGGTACCAATATTATGCATACCAAAACCATGGGTACTTGAAAAATATGAACAACATGTAACACATTTTTAAAAATCTCCTACTTGTTAAATACTTTGTGTAAGGGGCCACATGACCATATATTCAGTAGTTAAGAAAAGTTACACCTATTGATTTTGTGCACCAATAAAATTTATCAATACTCATTGTGTTTTTTAGCAAATTAAAAATATTCACACCTATGCCCATCTTCTCTAACAATATATTCTTTTCCTTCACCCATTATCTTAAAACATGGTACTGCACATCGATGTGTTTCCTTCTAAAGTGATACTCATGGTTCTTCGATAGAAAAGTTATACTTTGAGAGTCACAATCTATCTTTGTAGCATTTTGAACAAACACAACTATGAAAACTAAATTCTGAATCCAAATTGATTCCTTGCATTCCTAAGTAGCTGATATGTACTCAACTTTTGTGGTGGATATCACAACACTACATTGTTGTTTGATCATCCAACTTATATCTCCAACAAACAAGTTAAACACATATGCACTAGTAGATATTTGGTAATCAATATCTCCAACCTAGTTTGAATCCATAAAACCATGTAGATTCAATGTTTTTATTTTAACAGGATTACCCTGATAGTAGATTGCACAGTCAGATGTCCTATGTAAATACATGAAGATCCTCTTTATTGTATTCCAATGTTTATTTCATGTATTTGACATTAATATTCTCACTACTTCCACTACATCAACAATGTCAAGTCTAGTACAGAGCATTACATACATCAAGCTACCAATAGCACTAGCATATGGAACTTGAGACATGATCCCAATTTCATGTTGTCTCTTTGGACACCATTCAACAAATATTTTTTAACCAACCAAAAAATGAGTTCTAACAAGTTTGATTTGTTGTGTCTTAAACCTTTGTAGTATCATTTTAGTGTACTTCCTTTGATTTAGCCATAGTTTCATATTTAATCAAATTATTTTAATTTCCATGCCCAAAATATATTTTGCAGTACAAATATCTTTCATATCAAATTGAGATTATAATTGAGAATTGAATTGGATGATCATTTATTTATTATTAATAATTAATATCATGTCATCCACCTATAAAACTATGATAATAATTTTTTACCTTCTTTAAAATAAACACATGGATTAACTTTAGTTATTCCAAGCCCAAGTCTCAACACATTCTTGGTGATTGCTTTAAATTGTATAGAGACATTTTTAGCTTTCACGTACCAAATCCTCCTTTCCCTTTATCTTAAATATTTATGGTTGCATCATGTAGTTTTCCTCATCAAGCTCACCATGTAGAAAACCTATCTTTACCTCCATATACTCTATTTATTGATGGAAACCAATAATAATAGTTAGAAGAAATATAATTGAGTGTAAGTTAGTAATAGGAGAAAAAATCTCACCAAAATCAATTCCCTCTAACTGAGAGAATCCATTTTCTACTATGTGAGCTTTATACTTCTCCATTTTTCCATCTACATTGTAATTTTTCTTAAATACTCATTATTGGCCAATAGGTTTTCTTCTAGGAGGTAATTTTACCAAATCCCATTTTTAATTTTTTATCTAATGACTAATTTATTTCTCCATAACCTTATTCCAAGATGTAACAACCCCACTGGGTTTTATTAGAATAGAGTAATTATATATATATATATGCAAATTCAACTAACATATTTCTATCATGATTAAGCCGACAAGAGTGATCTTTAACTAAGTAAATTATTTCAATTTAACCTAATAAAGGACTATAACTAATCTATTTAGCTAATGATTACCATCATATTATCAAACATTAAGAATAGGTACAATATTGATTACAAAAATAAAGACTACATTCATTCATAAAAGTATTGTTATAAATTCAGCTATTGTATGGTACATATGATTAAAAAGTATAGTTCCATCATGATAAATATTTTAATAATAATATGCAATGATACAAAGATCCATAGAGTATGTGAGTCTCAATGAAATCGTAATATCCATAAGTAATCTCAAGTGTAGTTTTCAGTGTAGTACTACTGAGAGGAAGGAGAGAATCATCCAAGTGTTTTTCTACACCAATCACAAACCATCAATCCCCCACACAATCTCTTAACCAAGGAATGACCCTTCCTTCTCGAATGGGTAGATAATGATGATATGGGAATCCAGAGTGATAAACTAAAACATGTGTATTATAAGATAACTAATACATAATGTATACCATAAAGAAACCCATTCTATTATGTTATCATACAAACATGTAAACTAAATCAAATATATGAAATGACAATGTTTAACTATAAACATTACTTTTGACAAAGTTTTCATATGGTCATTGATCACGAGGATCAATCAGTTTCATACACACCACTCAATTGGATTACACCTTATCTATATATTAGCGACACTAATTAAGTGATTGAAATCCATCACACTGTGTATTTAGGTTCATTAATGTGAGATTTGGTTATATATATATATATATATATATATATATATATAACTAGTAGATTCATATAAAATATTCCTTATAAACAGAGAATTTATTTACTAAACTATAAATATTAAATATATTCATTTAATCCATCAAATGTAATGTAATGAATCTAATGCATATAATTTATTATTGAATAATAAATATATTTGATAAACAATCCTTAATAAAATCATACCATCCAGGCAAGAAGTATATCTAGACATCAAGTTACTGAATATTAACATGTAACTTTAATCCTTGTGTTATTCATCCACATACTAACATTAATTCACAACTTAATGTTTACATACCAAAAGTACAATAATAAGCTAATTTAAATATAACAACATTAAAATGATTTATATTTAATCTCAAATACTTCATATTTAATGTTTCTTCATACCATTAACATATAAAAAAAACACCCATGTTTATTTGTTATATCATGTAATGTTTGAAAGCATTAGCTATGTGTGTGTGTACGTGTGTGTGGGTGTGGTATACACATTTTATTTTTGAACTATAACAATATTTCATATGTATTTTATATATTTATATACCATCTAAAGACTCAGCTATGTATATAATTAATTAAGTCTACAAACTATATAAATATGCTTAGTATATGTTATACTCTAATTAGACAAATCTTTATCCATTAACTAGAGTATCATGTATACTAAATAATCCGCTAATCATTTTCATAATATAAAGTAACTCAAACTGAAGTACTTTGTCTATATACTTTATCATTATACTTTGTATTCATGTTTTTCATAACTAATGTATATAGTGATGTACTCAAACTCAACCAATTGTATTATACAATTTACTTTACATAGGATGATATATTTTTAAAACTAATAGTCCTATACAACCAACTATATTTATTATAGTTGAATATTAAATTATATAATACTATATTAAAGACTTATGAACTTCATATCTAAATACATGCCTAATCAAACACTCAAGCATTTAGACTTATGCTATAGATTTTTTATATAATAAATTATTTTCACTCAAAAGAAGGCTCGAGGTTATACTATAGGGAAATCCATTTACCCACAATCACACTCCTACGGTTTGATATGATAATAACACAGTGATTTGTGTAAGTATAGGAAACATGGCCTGAGTATTACATATATTTATATACATGGGTATATTCATACCATTGAGTCATTTAGAGAGACCCATAGAACATATGATTATACCCCTGTATATACATATCATCTAGGTTATATTTAAATACAAGTCTAATTAAAACTTGATTTATAACTGTTAGTATTTATCATAATTTTTTATTCATTCTTACTCTTTTACACACAACCATGCTATATGATGGTCTAAAATATTGAGTTGGTTAATGCATACACTCACCTAACAAGAAAATAATCCCTTTTATTTAACTCAAGTTTTAATTTAACCATATAATACACAAATTTTTCCTAATAATGTTAGAATTAAAACCCAAACTCACAACTATGTATATACTCAACCTAGTAAATAAATATATTGAACAAAAGGTCCAACGTCCTAAAATAGTATACCAAAGGATAAATACAACATAGTATTAATTGTATACTTTGTTAAACAAAAGTATCTACCCTTTTAGTTTTTCCTAGGGTTTTTATCAAATCATCAATACACATAATTCTTTAATATAATTTCACTAGGTTTATAATTTTCACAAAACATGGTAAAAATATAGCCATCATTTTACTAGGGTTCAAAAGACATAAACATTACTCAGATGTTACCTAGGGTTTACTGAGTTATATTCTCAATTTTATGAATGGCCAATCCATCCACAGGTTTGAGCATTTAGTCCTTTTAATAATTTCAATCTAATGAAACAAAAAACCCTTAAGAAACATATACCAAATTTATTGAATAACTCTACTAAACATATGTAAGAATCTTAATGATAAACAACCTGGTAATGAAGTCCCCAATGATGATACTAAAATTCCTTCTCCAAATTTCTCTAAGCCTTTTCTTCTCCTTTTCTCTTCTGTGTTGATCTGTGTCCTACCAGACCTCCTTTGTTTTAATTTTATTCTATTGCATGATTTTGAGCCTCAAATATCTCTATAAAATGTAATGACTCAGTCTATGCATGGAAAACAACTCATAGACATATAATAGAAAACAAACAATCCTTCCATATTTTCCTCAAACTAATCCATAATAAAGTCTCAATTTTGGCATAAGCCCCCATTAAACACAAGTCAACACCATAGTTTAAAACCTTAATCTGAAAGCTTCTAAGAATTAAACAATATAATACTCCCTTTTAATTTTATGCATGTACATTGACTTCACAAAATCACTTTAGGCATCATGATTATTGATAAAGCAATCAATTTTCAATAAAGTCCTCTAAACATTTTAATTTCAATGATAATGCTGACTAGCATAACGTCATTAACAAGTCCATCAACTATCTATTATACATTATAATATTTTCCAATTACCATGACTTTCCACTATCATCAATAATACAACTATTATTTAGTAATAAGAATGATTTTGCCTAGTTATAATAATATTGATTAAACATAAATCAATTTAACACTATGTTTATTTAACAAAGTAATTGATTTCTACAAAAGTCTTTCTAACATTAATAATAATAATAATAATAATAATAATAATAATAACCTTCTGAGCATGATATTGATAATAACCTTAACACACAAATCAAGCAAAGTAATATAATCCTATATACTACTATAACAATGTATACCAAACAAAACATTGTCATACTACACCCAATTATATCCAAACACAATAATAAGCCATGCTAAGACATACACGGATTCACTTATTCATCATATCAACATCATCATACTATATAATCTAAATATGAAAACATAATGTATCACACAACTAGATCAATATGAGCATTAATAAATAATCAAGGTCATAATAGAAAGCATATTAACAGTCATTCAAATGCAAATGAATATTAGAGTGAGCATTAAAACTCAATTAAGAGTTAAGCTTAAATTAAGAGTTTGTTTTATTTGTTGGATTGTTGTGTGCATGTACAATATTTGGTTTGCATCAAATTATGTAATCCACATTATTTTGAGGGGATCACAATAACCAAGTGGTTGTTGTGAAACCAACTTATTATGCCTATTTAATAGGCACTCCTTTTGCTTAGCCTAGTATGGTGGAGAGAGAAAAACATACATATGTTTGTATTATTCATGAGGAAATAATGCAGAGACTATTTGTGCATAATATTTGTCTAATAACTTTGTTAGTTATGTAGTAATGGTATGCAAAAGAGATCTTACAATCTCATGAATACATTATGCTTTACAACATGGTATTAGAGTAGGACTATGCATCTATTACTCAGCTTGAATGAATTCATTAATCAATCAAATTTTGAACATTACAGTTGCAAATTTTGAATTTATTTATTGATCGTATATATCTAAGAGAGTTGTAGTGGCATCAAAGATCTATACTGATTATTTATTTTTTCCCTACCTTACAACCTATTAAAAAACCAACATGATGTTGTATAATCTTTTTACCATCTTTGATTTGTTCATAGCTTACAAAGTGACGTAGCTTAGAGGGTCATACATCTTTCACATCTAGTTTAACCCTTAGCCTTTCAACAACCACATGACTAGCTTTCCTTATCATCTTATTGCATTGACAGGTCTTATTTTTTTCTTTTAGCCTCAACTCAGGTTGTATACATTGGATATAATGATTCAGATTAAACCCAACTTAGCTACATCAATTTTTTTTAAAAGACTTCACTGCTAGCTATCTTGTCTAGGATTTCTTGTTATTTTTTATCTCAGTTATACTCAAATTTCCATTCAAGCTGAGTCTCCAACATCATCACAAAGCTGGAGCTTCTTTTTTTTAAAGAGAAGAGTGAAGAGGATGAGTGTCTAATTCTAGCAAGTGACATGGCATGCAAGCTATCTCAAAAGTGCCTATCATTTCATGGTAGAAAAAGGACAACACAAGTTGATGGCACTTGACCTCACTTAGATCTCATGTTGAATACCTCACAACACAATAGTTGCATTGATAAAAAAAACTTGTCATCACTTGTGGTAGCACCGACAATACTAGCATCATTTTTGTCGATCTCCCTTAAATCTTTGAATGGATTTTGAGCCTTTAGACTCATCATGTTATACCATAGATCAGACTCACCTTTCTTGTTGTCTTTTTTCCATGTGGTTTGTGTAAATATTACATGGTTATATCACTCGATGATATTAGACCCTAAACAAAGCTCTTTAGACTCATTTGGAATTTTTGTCCATCAATTTAACCTATATGTACCTTGTTAGGCATCAAACTAGCTTGTTATTTCCTCTTCCTATGGTTGGGAAAACTATACCAATTGGTGGTGGCTTGTTACCTCTCTTATATTTGGCAAACTTGCAATAGATGCTTTTAACCCACCAAGCTCGGCCTCAAGCCCGTAGATTTTTCTACATATAGAGGTGTGTTTTTAATATTTTTAAGCACACATTTAGATATTTCTAAGTCAAAATCACTTTAATCCATGTATATTGGCTCAAGTATTTAAATCTCCATGTTGGATATTTGTGGTTTATTTTTAAATCTTACTTTATAACATGGAAATTTTTTTATTTGTTGGCCTTTCTTAAAATGGGGGACATCTTTGAATGATGGAGCCATGCATTTAAAAGTATGAGGCACTATTTTAAAGTGGCAAAGTATTATTAAAGTTGGTGAGAAATTATTAATAGGGGGTCATCTTGAAAGTGGTGGCATAATTTTATAGGGGTCAATTTTATTCAGGTAGTGTCCTTTGTTCTTTAGTAGAACAAATATTATTGATGGAGGCGCCTTTTGTAATCTTTTGGGGGTTTTTAATTATTGTAATGGGGATTTTATTTTAATATGGTATTATTTTAATTCAAATGTCATTTTAATTATTAAGGCTTTTCTCATTGTTGGGATACCATTCTTTCATCCTTGTTTTTCAAAGATGGAGAGTGAGGTCCAATCTGGCAGGATGTCAGACCCCCTCACAGATAAAACAAACTTATTCTTGCTTCTCCTTACCTTAATTTACTAGAGGTCATTATTATTACACTTGTACCCTCTTGGCCCAAATGGTTGTCCATATCAACACACTTTGCACTCATGGACACATTATTTATAGGGTCTGATGTTTCATTTTTTGTGTGTGCATTGTATTTTTTGTGCCAGTTTTGTATTCACGAATGCATTTTCAGTAGAGTTTGACATTCCATTTTTTGAGTGTGCATTATTTTTTATACCACTTATGTATTCATAGATGCATTTTTGGTAGAGATCGATGTCTTATATTCTTGAGTATGATTTTGTGTCATACACTGGTCCCTTCTTTTAGAAGCAACTCTCTTGTTCTTGATGGTGGCTTCTATAGATTGATCACATTCTATATTTTATGTGTCATCTAGTGTTTTTTATTATATGGGATCTTTATTTTTGGTCACATTGAGAGTCATGGTGTCTTTTTATTCATGTTTATATGCTCTATGTTGATCACTTACTCTTCAGTTATTGACTATCCCATCACCACCAGGAAATTTTTTTTAGAGATGTTGGTCTTATATCTTTGGAACTTTTTTGACAGTTGATAGTTTCCTTTAGATTTTTTGTGTAACTTAATCTCCTTTTAAAGAGTATTTATTCTAGTGAATACAATATCAACATGTTAGTGTTCAAGTAGTGGATTGAGCCCACTCATATAGACCTTTTTTGCATCACTCCACCTAGTTAGTAGTATTGGGGGGGGGGGGGGGGGGGTATGGTGTAGATCTTGTTTCTTTAGTTGTCATGTTACTTGCTAATTCTTGGTACACTGCATCTTCTAGTAGTAGATTGAATTTAGTTTGTGAACCATTTTGTACTTTTGACACCTTTGATAGTCTCTTTTTGTAAGAGCTATTCTATTGAATTCCAATGTCAATTATTTTTGTATGATCAAGTAGTGGATCCAAACCACTCATGTAGATTTATGTTCTATTGAGACTTTTGAGTCCACCAAGCATATTTGTATTTAATGGCATTCATTCCATCTAGTGCACCTCTTCAACATTATGTTTGAGTATTGAGCCATTTGATTTGTTGGGACACCTCATCGCATATTTTTTTGCTCTCTCAACTTTAGCTATTATTAATAGTTTTTGGGCACCTCGTGCTGATACATTTCATCCTTGGTGACTTTTTTTTCCACTATTTTGAGATTAGTGTTTTTACAAAGTTAGCCTCATACAAAGTACCAGTTCCTATTTGACTTGGTAGTTATAATGATTCATCATAAATGTAGTCTGGTAAGATGGATTGGTTACTATAGGGATACTTTATATTTCACTATAATTTATACATGGGTACCTGATTAGGCCTAGTTGTTGGGACCCATTCAATATCTTTGATTTCTCTTTTTTTACTCCCTATTTTGTGCTTAAGGGAGGTAATTAGAGTGAATGTTAAAACTCACTTAGGAGTTAAGTTTAAATTAAGAGTTTGTTTTATATGTTAGATTGTTGTGTGCATGTACAATATTTTATTTGCACCAAATTATTTAATCCACACTATTTTGAGGGGATCACAAAAACCAAGCAATTGTTGTGAAACCAACTTATTATGCCTATTTAATAGACACTCTTATTACTTATCTTATTCTAGTGAAGAGAGAGAAACATACATATGTTTATATTATTCATGAGGAAATAATGTAGAGACTATTTGTGCATAATATTTATCTAATGGTTTTGTTATTATTGTAGTAATGGTGTGCAGAAGAGATCCTATGGACTCATGAATGGATTGTGCATTCAAATAATAACATATTATAAAATCAAAGACATATTAAAATCTATCTAATTCAAGTAATGAATATAAAATTATGTTAAGCTATCATGGTGTGTGAGAGTTTCTATTTTTTCCATCTATCATCCCCTAATGCATACATCTATGCCACCCTCTCTGATGATGCCCTCCCTTCATCACACATTGAGGAATGGATCTATCCTACATCCACCTCATAACAATGAAGTTAGCCTAAAATAATATAAAATCCATAATATGCTAATGTAATAAACTGAATAAACATGATCATCATGTATACAATATGTAAATATAACTAAATCCATAATTAATAATCATGTAAATTAAGCAACATATAATTGTCCATAAAATAGCATATAAATTCTAACTTAACCAAAATAGTAATTAACAAAATAATTATAGAGATGGAATCCAAATTGAGTTAGATCAATAATTAGTCAAGAAAACTCAAGAAATGCATAAAGAACATAACTAACTAAGCCAACTCCTTCAATGGGGTTTGCAAATGAAAATTAAAAACTATTTAAAGAAGGAATATATCAATAAAAATTCTCAAGAGAATCCCACCTCCAAATGTATCTCAAAACATGATTTCCCCTTGATTTGGTGCTCAAGTCTTTGTCAATGATGATTGGTTTGCTCCTCCATCATCTCAAGTGTACTAATGAACTAGGCTCATGATATTGATCAAATTTGTGCCTATAGTGAATCTATCCTATTACAAATTAATAATAATAACAATACACAAAAATGGCTTGTGAAGAGAATTTTGCATAATAAGTTTAAACCAAAAGAGATTAAAAATGGTGTTCTTGGCCCTCCTATTTATATATTTATGGAAATGATCAAAATAAATTGTGGCCATCCATCTTGAGATCAAGGTGTGTGACAAAAAAGCCATTCAATTTTGGAGGCTTAAATCATAAATACCTTCATTAAAATTTGAAAGAAAGGGGCATTAAATAGGCATGGGAGGCATTAAACTTGATATTTGTTCCCATTATGGCTTATGGATGCCACCCCACAGATGATGTCACCTGTTGATGCAGATATTAGAAATCAATTTCCAATTAAAAGATATTTAATAAATTTTATAGATTATCAACTTAAGCCCTTGATTTGGATTAATTTACCTAAGTGAGATTAATTAAATTTTATGTAATTCTTTAGAAATTATTTTCTCATTTAATCAAACTAGTTAGAATGCGGTCTTAGCCTTTGTATTTATAGATTTTTGGAAATGATCAAAATAAACCGTGACCATCCATCTTGAGATCAAGATGTGTGGCCAAGAATCCATTTAATTTTGGAGGCTCAAATCATAAATACCCTCATTAATATTTGGAATAAAGGGGCATTAAAGAGGTATGGGAGACCTTAAACCTAATATTTATTCTCTTTATGGGTTATGGATGCCACCCCAAAGATGATGTCACCTACTGATGCAGATATTAGAGATCAATTTCTAATTAAAAGATATCCAATAACTTCCATGGATTTTCCACTTAATTCCTTGATTTGGATTAATTTTCATAGGTGATATTAATTAAATTTTATATAATTATTTGGAAATTGGTTGCTCATTTAATCAAACTAGTCAGAATGTCAAGTTATTGAGTCATAATTTGATTGGAGTATAATTAGAAGAATATGTTAGGTGAGTATAGACCAATATCCCATTTAAGACATTGTTAACATGAAATAAAACATGAACATGATGTGTGACTCTAAATTAGAAGATTTTAATGGTTTAGAATGTCAAATTACATTTTTGTTATTTTGAATCGAAATGATATGAATTTTTTTAATAATCATATAAAATGCATTACCTTATTTTGGGATATATTAGCCTAAATTAGCACTTATATATGACAAGTTTGAATCATTTAGTGTGTTTTAGTTATTTTAGCCTGAATTGTGCATTATTGTAAATTTTGAATAAGATTGACAATTTCAACACAATGGTATTAGGAATTAGATATCTACATTTTACCCTTTTTTGAGAGGGCACGATGAGATATTCAGGTGAAGTAACGTCTTTTCAAAGAAAAAAATTGTCAAGAATAAATTGTAAGTAAATGACCCATGATGCCCCTTCAAGATGACATACAAGGATGAAAGAAAGGGATGGACTCTATAAAATAAAGAGAAAGTGAAATTAACCCATGGCTGAGATTAAATCCATACGAGCTAATATTCTCACACGTTAATTCTCTAATGATCAAAATATAATAGAATATAATGGTCCCTAAGGTGGGGGGAAGTGTCAAGGATATAATACAAAAATATAAGTGACACACTTTGAACACACATAAAAGAGGGTGTAAGCTATGTGTTTAAGGAATGATCAATCCTATGACAAGTTACACACTTTAAAATCTACCAAAATGAGGGTAAAAACTATAAATCTTGGAATTATAAGAAAAAGGAAAGAATTTATCTAGAGAAAGGAAATAATAGTGTTCCATAATAGAGTGGATTTGATTAGTTGATAAATTAATTTTGCCCCAGTAGGGCTAATTTTGATCATTGATAATTGATTGTGCCCTAGTAGGGATGATTTTATTTGGCAAGTGGTCTAAATGATATGTACCCAATAGGAAAAATTAGCAATCATAGCTCAAGGATATAACCTAATGCATATATTAAAATATGAGTGGGTGTAAATATAGATGTGATGGTATAATGATTGAAGAAGCCGTTAGAAACCATGGCATACAAAAATGCACAAAGTGATGAATAGAAGAATGAGGGTGGCCAAGTTGGTTTGAGATACGTCATGTATCTAAGTACTACCTACATAGTCTAGGTGGACCTCAAGCTAATGTAGTTCACCTAGAAGTAGGATAAAATGGAATGAGAAGTGAAGAATAGGAGAACAATGGACCATTATTCAATTATACTCTATATGAAAAAAGATGCATGTCTTACATAGAGTCTTGTGTGAAGCCATTGGTGTTTAATTCATTGGTGCATTGAGAGTTGATCTTTGGAGATGCATTGATTTTCTGAATTTGTATCCAAATCACTTGGTGCTTTCTTAGAAAAATGAAATTATGCATCATAAGTATGAGTAACTTATAGTAACATTGTATTTTGATTGTGATGATTTGGTTCAAATGTGAATATGTATAATCAAAGATAATGATAAGAACTACCAATACCAGAGTTATAACTATTTACATTTAACAAAAAAAATAATACATAAATGTAACATAACTTAAAATATAGATATGAACAATCAAGACTTAAGTAGGAACAAAATTGTATAAAAGCAAAGAAAGAACAACTTAATAAACAACATGAAAGCAAGTTATGAATAATTAAACCCCATGTGTACTATCAAGATATACTTGTAAAACAAAACAAAATAATAAGCCAAATACAATTCTAAACAAATCCAAAATAATAAGCCAAATACAGCTCTAAACAAATCCAACCTAACTAAAAACTATACTAAAAGTGGTTATAGAATCTATTTGAACTCAAAAGAGCAAAACAACATAACACAAGACAAAATAGTAACACAAAAGACCAAAACACTAAGAAGAAATATACAAAGGAACAAAAAATAAAAAAATATTAACAAAATAAATGAAGAGACAAAAAATCACAACAAAACAAAAACACAAATAAAATAAACACACAAAAACAAGAGTTAGTCACAATGTTAGTGGAAACAAAGGAAAAGGCAAATTGTTCATGTAAGTGTAATAGAGGTGTTACTCTTTATGACAGGGTGATCCCTAATCTAAGAAATAGTAATACTAGGACAACAAGATAAGAATGAAAAAGATAAAGTTCCCCCATATGGATAAGGAAATAACAAGAAAAAATGGGGAGGGGGGGAATAAGAAAAGGAAGGGGTGGCTGAGATGACTTCAGATGTATGAGACAAGTGGACGCTGCCTACATAGTTCTATGGATGTGATATCTAACATGAAATTTAGGACAAATGTAGTTCTCTCAAGAAATGGGATAGAAGAAAAGTGATGACAGGAAAACATGATTGATGTTGTATAAGAAATAAGGAAAATGGTCTCATAAAATGGTGAGAGCATTCAAATGATTACCTTACAAAATGGAAAAAACATGGGATAAAAATAAACAAAATTACAAGACAATGTTTTTTAGTGTTTTTTGGATCAGTTTTCTGATGTTTTGGTATTTTTGGGATAAGAAATATAAATGAAATCTTAACAAAAGGTCTATGGAATTACCTAAATGAAGAGATACACATCCACAGGTAAGAGTTCAAATAACAAATAAAGTTGGATGCAATGGGGGTCATGAATATAAATAATGGCATAGGGAACCAACTAAGCAAATAAATACACATCTAAGAGTAAAAGTTCCAATAATAGCTAAATCCAACTGCAATGGCCCATTCTCAAAAATCAGTGAGAATAAGGTCTTAACAAGGTAACAATGCCTACCCAACAACAACAATATAACAAAATAATAGTATGTAGTTCTAGATAAATTTGAAGAACCATTAAATAGGAAACAATCATGAGTTGATGTATCTGTGTTCACTTGTCTATACAAAGAAGTTGCAAAATATTGTCCAGGTTGAACTACTTTGTATAATTGGCATTGAATGTGTCTAGAATACCTATGAGTCATAATTAGGATCATAATTGGTTAAGGATTTTCTAGGTTGTTTGAAAAAAAAATGGAATTTTTTGAGCATCTCAACTTGATTGAGAATTATGAGAGACTAAATAGTATAACTTGAAAAATAGTGAGAGTATTCAAACTTAAATTTCTCAAAAAATGGTGAATGTATATGGAAAAGGGGGACTGAGCTAACCTCAATGTGAATCAATCATGAACTACTGATCCCATTAAGACCTCAAGTTATAGTAATTCTAACAACACAAAAGGTAGGGTGATCCAACCAGGTCATAACAAGTTATAAAATTGAGGTAAATGGCAAGGTAAATGATAATAGTAATGGCAAGGTGATGCGATAATGCATGATAAAAAAGCATTTATTCCTAATTTTCCCATAGGTGGTTATAATTAGGAAATAATGTCATAATACTTATTTACCCAATGGTGGTTATAATCAGTGGTACCAAATGAAATACTAATTTTCCCATAAGTAGTTATAATCAATAGCATTAGATAAAATGTAAATGAAAGATAACTTGCTAGATCAATTGTCACACTAATTTCATAGACTAGCATATAAATGCAAAATGTTGAAACTACTAAAACAGGATTAGAATCCCCTCGTGAAAGTGTAGGAAGAACCAAAGGAACCTAGATAAAAAAGGGTTGGGTAGGATGACAAAAAATAAGATTTGGTTAATAGTAAAGACATGGTCTAATAAAATGGTATAAGGCATGGTATAAATAAAATGATAAGATGACAGTTGGCTTATAATAGAAAAAGGGGTTACCCCAAAGTGATGATTGCTCATAAAATGGTGAGAGCATTCAAACTTAAAAATTAATCATAAAATAGTGAGAGAATTTAAGATGATTGAGCTAACCTTAATAGAAATGGTGTGTTGCCTACATAGTCCTGAAGGACCTCAAGTAAATGTAGTTTAAATGATGTAGTAACTGGGACATAATGGTATAAGATGAAAAAAATGAAATGGTTTATAGGGTTTCCCTAAAGAGACAAGGTAAGGGAAATAGCAAGGCAGAATGTCAATGAAAAATAGTATTGTTGCTCATGTTGATGTGGAGTTGCACATCCTAGTCAACATATGAGATAACTAGAATAATTTATCATAAAAATTGCTAACCAACACCTCATATAAATA
The DNA here is from genome assembly GCA_037957365.1 of Torreya grandis. Taxonomy (NCBI): domain Eukaryota; kingdom Viridiplantae; phylum Streptophyta; class Pinopsida; order Cupressales; family Taxaceae; genus Torreya; species Torreya grandis. The sequence goes on from JARHVA010001787.1 coordinate 568,677, forward strand.
GTTGCTCTATCAAGAACATGTTTCATATTTGGATTCCAATAATGTTATTATGATCCTCATTGGTCTTTGATTCTATTTACTTCAAATATCAAGACAAGATACCATCATAACTTCTACAAAGGAAAGTACAACTGGAAATGGTAGATAATGTTAGGCATAGGATAAATGGTATAAAGTGGTAATATAAAGGTGGATGATAATGAAATGTATAATGATAAGGTAAAAAATGAAGATCGGTATTGTCAAGCACATATAATGTTGTTGATTCTAGATTTGACATAATTTTGGTTGTGGAAGGGCCAAATAATTTTGCACGTGTTTTTGATAAGACCACCAAATTATTTTGTTGTTTGGACTTGAGAGTAGCTACCATCTAATTATGTTATAGATTGGAAGCTAGATTGATTTGATCTTGAATATTGTCTTCATAAAGTAGTGAAGAATTGTTATGCTTAGCTATTAGCACCTTGAAGAGGTTTTCACCAATGAAGTTCTCTTAATTATCCCATAGCACCCTCGAGAAGGTTTCACTAAGGAACATTGAATTTTGACTTTGATTTTATTCTAGTGCTTCAAAAAATGTCTCACTAAAAGATGTTGAATTTTATAGTTGAGTGTTCCCTAACACCTTAAAAAAGGTTTCACTAGGAGATTGTTCTTCTTTTGAATGAATGTGGTCTTAGACCCCTGATATTATACACCCTATTTATTACCATGGATGTAGTTTAACAAAGTATGATTCTGTTGGTCCCAATTGACACTTGTGGGTAGTGTAATGTCAATAAAATGGCTATGTTGGGTGGTGGTAATGGAATGATGAAAGGTAGCACAATCCTCATAAGAGATACTAGGAGAACCTATGTTTATACTGAAGTAATCATCCTCAAAAACCATATAAAGATCATAACTATATTTAAATTAATCTGCAAGGCAAATGTAACTAATGTTGTAATATCCATGACTATATTTTGATTTTAAAGCTGAGTCTAAGTTAAGGGACTCTAAATCCGATGTTGAGATGAATAGTGATTTTGCTTTTGATGTTAAACATGATGTCAATTTAAGAATAGAACCTAACTTTAATGTTGATTCTTCATCTGGTATGGATGTTTCTATAATAATGTTTTTTTGAATGTTTGGTATTGGATAAATAATGGCCTATGATGGCATAATGGGCTCTATAAAAATTGATTCATCTAGGAAGGGTTCAAAAGACTGAATTGTCTAGGTGAAGTCCCTCAAAAAGAGGGAGCCTCTCGAGAGGTGACTCGACAGAACTAGCCTATCAAAATGAGACTCCTCAATGAGTGGAAAAATATCAAGAGACAACTCCATATAGATTGGCTTATCAAAGGGATGAGGCTCTTTAAAAATAGGATAATGGTCAAGATAATGATTTGCCTAAAGGTGGTTATAATCCTTAAGAAGTGACTCAACAAATAATGGCTCATCAGAGGGAGACTCCTTGAAAATAGGCAAAATATCAATGGGTGATTCATCATAGGTTAACTCATCAAAAATGGGTGTTTTAACAATAACATCACATATTTTATTTATAATTGGTTGCAAAATATCAATTTTGAATACATTTTGTTCCTCACAAGATGTTTCTTGAAGAGGTAATGGTTGTTGTTGAGGCTCAAATATCTACATGGAATTTTTAAAGTGGGGAATATGGTTTTATTAGAATGAATAATGGTTTGTGGTTCAATAATGGGCTCTCCAAAAATTAGACTTTCAAAGAAGGGATCAACAAAGACTATTTTGTCAAATTGATGTTCCTCAGCAATAGGTTGAATAAATATTGGTGGTGGGCCTAAAATAGTAATGACTAGGTATTGTAAATATTTATGGCTTGTGCAAGTTGAATAAAGATAACCTAAAATGATAACCTTCATATGTTACAGAGCTTGATTGGTTACAAAAACTAAAGGAGGATAAACTAGAATGGTAACCTTCAAGCATTGTAGAACTTGGTCGCTCGTATAAGCTGAAGGGGCATAACATAAAATGGTAAGCTTTGAGCACATCATGAAAATTTAAGGAAGATAACCTAAAATGGTAACCTTCTATTGAGGCATTCAAATCAAAGGGGAAGGATGGGGATGATGTATAAATATTGGAATAGATTGGATTGGTATTTAAAAAATAATCCCAAAGAGGGTGACATCCTTAAACAAGGATCATGTATGTAATAAAAATGCTCTTATTTATAAATAGGGCCATAAGATAACCCACTATGAGTATACCTTTACATCATGCCTATAAGATTGTTCTCTACATTTGCCAAGATTTGGAAAATGTTTTGTAAATGTTTAACAAAGTGTGTTTGGATTTTCTCTAAACAAGTGACAAGGCAAAAAGAGACTACAATAAATATAGTGGCATAATACCACACAATTAGAAGAAATGGTCATGATTTTACTCAATTTTGGTGGGTTAAAATCGTCAAATTAGAAGATGGTATGATCACTTTGAAACCTAAATTGTAACAGTACACCAAACATAGGCCAAAGATAGGTCAATACCATAAAATCTAGTTACAAATTTGATGATTTACGACTAGAAAATTAGAAGAGAGTCTTTTTAATGAGGAAAGTAACAATGAAAACTAAGAAGCTCAGGATGCAAAAACACACAAGAATTCCTAAGTATAAAACTAAAACCAAATGGGTAAAATAATAACACCACATGGTAATAGAAATTAGAATGGTCCTATAACTTAGAGTGTGAGTGAATGCAAGGTAACTTAAGTCCACAAAAAAGGATGATAATGAGTCTATAAAACTTCCTTCAATCCAAAATGGAAATCGTACCCAAGTTAACTCAAACTATGTGTAAAAAATAAACCAATTAACACCTTGGGCCTAGAACTTAGAAAGGTGAGATCCCAAATTTGAATTAAAAATGAAGGACTTAAATATTTTTTCAAAATGGTCTAGACTCAAATGGACAACATAATAATGTTATTTTAGACAAAGTCAAACACAATGTTTCAAATGAGGATTTGAAAAAGGCAAAAAAATGTTTTGATTTGGTCAACATAATTCCTCCTTATTCAAATAAAATGGTGGATAAAAAATGTGTTTGGTTGATGTTTTGTGGTTTTCAATCAAGTTTTAGACTTAATAATACCAAGCAAGTAAAGGATCAAAAGAGAAAATACAACTAAATATAATGTCCAAAGCCTTGAAATTGACAAGGTTGCATTGTATCATTTAATTCCATATATATTCATTCTATTAGAGGGATTTTAAGTGTTAATACAAAAATAAAATCACATAAATTAGTAGGGTTTTTACACCCCCTTCTCCTAAGAGATTTTATGACATGGAACTTCAGAATACTTGCCCTGAATCAGTAATTAATATGTCTATGACAAGTGGGGTTATTCTAAAACTAAATTTTTGAATGTCTAGATGGTCCCAAGTGTGGTTAACACTAGAAATACCTCATTTCAATTGAGTTAATGTCAGATAAATTAATATGCAAGGGTATATTACTTTTCATAGTAGTTCCATCCATGTACTTCTTAGTGGAATCCCCTGGTTAACCAGACCTGATTCAATTTTTGTTATGATTAGAGAGGCTAGTCATTCAACCCCCTAGAAATCATAATATATGTGCCCTAATTTATATACCCCATCATGGAGTAGGGTTGATATGATGATATAATATTAAACCCTAGGTCAACTCACCACTAAATAAGTTATGAGGAGGCTATGAACTCCTGGTCACAAGATAAGTTACATAAAATAAATGAATAAGTGAAAAGACTTTAGAGGTTGGGTTTAGATCACCCAAACCATATGGATTTAGGGAGATCCTTAGCAATGTTTTTTTCACACTTTAGACAAGGCACAATTTTTAAGGAAAGAGTGCTTTTGGTCACCTGAGTTCCCTAAAGGGGATGGGGGGAGAACATACACACGTCCTTCATTTTTGCAAAAAAATAAACAAGTATAAAATATCTAGCATAAAATAAATATTTTTTTACTTTAATGCACCAAATGGAAGTGTTTGTGTAATTTTTGGCCCCTTGGCCTTAGTTAAAAACTTGTAAAACTTTCACAAAATAGATAAGTATAAAACCTCTAAATTCCTTTTAAGCACTAAATGAGAAGTTCAAGACTTAAACAATTTCAAACTTGTGCTTTTCTCTAGTGTGTGACATGCAATTTTTAGAGGGTTTATGTCTACCTTTAAGCACAAAATCAAATGAGAAAGTAATGTCAATCCACAGTGACTAATGTTGGTTATAATAAAACTGATGTTGATTATGAAAAAATCAATGCTAATCGATGAAAACTGATGCCAACCCATAGGCAAAACATAATTTTTCAAAAAATATTTATTATCCCAAATAAGCATTAAAAACTCTAGAAAACCATTGGATCCTATAACAAAATGATTATATCAAGAACATGCAAGGTCTTAAAATACAAATAACAACTAAGAGTTTTAAGAAAATTTTAAAAATATGCCTTCCTGCCATGTTTTTACTTTCACATAGGGATCGATGTCAGTTATATAAAATCAATAGTGGTTATAAAAAATTGATACTGATCACTTATAAACTGTGTGTCAATAAAAATTAAAAAAATACAAGAAAAATAATGACAAAATTAATTTTTATAAATTTCTAAGGATTTTTTAGGAAAATCTAAGAGTGTCAAATTAGTCTCTTTGCTTGTATGGTTTGTGTAGTCCCACAGAGCATGCCAAGATGTAGAGATGGAATCCAAAGTGAGTTATATCAAACATTACTCAATAAAAATCAATAAATGCATTAAAAACATAACTAACTAAGCCAACTCCTTCAACAGTGTTTGAAAATGAAAATTAAAAACTATTAAAAGAAGGAATATATTTAAAAACCTTTATAAGATCATCCCACCTCCAAATGTGGCTAAAAACATGATTTTCCCCTTGATTTGGTGCTCAAGTCTTTGTCAATAATGAGTGGCTTGATCCTCAATCATATCAAGTGCACCAATGAAACTAGGCTCATGATATTGATCAAATGTGCACCTATAGTGAAGTTATCCTATTGAAAATTAAGCATGATAACACTACATAAAAATGGCTTGTGGAGATAATTCTACATAATAGGTTTAAACTAAAAGAGATTAAAAATGGTGGTCTTGGCCCTCCTATTTCTAGATTTTTGGAAACGATTAGAATGAACCATGATCGTCCATCTTGAGATCAAGATGTGTGGCCAAAAATCCATTCAATTTTGGAGGCTCAAATCATAAATACCTTCATTAATATTTGAAATAAATGGTCATTAAAGAGGAATGGGAGGCCTAAAACTTGAAATTTGTTCCATTTATGGCTTATGGATGCCATCCCATAAATGATGTCACCTGTTGATGTAGATATAATAAATCAATTTCCAATTAAAAGATATTCAATAACTTCCATGTATTTTCCAATCAAGCCCTTAGTTTGGATTAATTTGTCAAAGTGAGATTAATTAAATTTTATGAAATTCTTTGGAAATTGATTTCTCATTTAACCAAAATAGTCATAATGTGGTCTTGGCCCTCCTATTTATAGATTTTTGTAAATGATCAGAATAAACCATGACCATCCATCTTGGATCATTATGTGTGTTCAAGAATCCATTCAATTTTTTAGGCTCAAATAATAAATACTCTCATTAATATTTAGAAAAAGGGGCATTAAAGTGGCATGGGAGGCCTTAAACCTGATATTTGTTCCATTTATGGCTTATGGATGCCATCCCATAGATGATGTCACATGTTGATGTAGATATTACAAATCAATTTCTAAATAAAAGATATTCAATAACTTCCTATGTATTTTCCACTTAAGCCCTTGATTTGGATTACTTTACCTAAGTGAGATTAATTAAATTTTATGCAATTCTTTGGAAATTAGTTACTCATTTAATCAAACTGGTCAGAATGTCAAGTTACTAAGTCATAATTTGATTGGAGTATAATTAGAAGAAGATGTTAGGTGTGTACATAACAATATCCCATTTAAGACATTGTCAACATGACATAATACATGCATGTGTTGTGTGCCTCTGAATTAGAAGAATTCAGTGGTTTAGAGTGTTAAATTATATTTTTTTCCATTTTAACTCAAAATGATTTGAGAAAAGTTAATAATCACATAAAATGTATTGCCTCATTTAGGGATACATTAGCCTAAATTGACACTTGTATATGACAAGTTCAAACCATTTAGTGCATTTTAGTGATTTTGGCCCAAAGTATGCATTGTTGCAAATTTCAAGTAAGATTGATAATTTAAACACAATGGTTTTATGAATTGGATGTCTAAAATAATAACCATGAAAATCCATAAATGAATTGGTTATTAGGTTTAGAGAGAAATCATGATGTGACACAAGACTTAGTTTATTTTAAGATGAAATCCTCCTTTATAGTCTTAGGGTCTTTATCAATAACAAACAAAATTGATAAAAAATGCAAAGTTGAAAATATGAGGGATATATTTATGATGGGATCTTCTCACTCAATCTGATCTCCTCGAGGCTAGAGTTTTTGGTTTTGCATATTCTATTTCTCCCTCCTTAGCTTCTTCAGAATCTTTTTCTTAGAACTCTTGCTCTAGTTCATATTCTGCAATTGATTTGAGTCCATACACTTATTCTCCCTCTCATTCTTCAAATAGACTCTATTTAGGTTCATCCTTTGATTGTCTTACCTATTTTTAACCCCTTTAAACTATTTGAAGATAAAATTATGACTATAAGTAGTATTATTTGTTTCAAGATTCCATATCTTATATGGATTTACACTATTACTATATTCAATAAAGATAAAATGTATTTATTTGTTGTCCATCTTAGTCCTTTTTTCATTGAGAATATACATATAATCATCAAAACCAAAAATTATAAGATGTTTGAGAGATATTTTATTACTAGTACATGTTCTTCTGGAGTTTTATCAACCAAGGTTAATCTAGGTGATCTATTGATCAATTAGCAAGTAGCCATGACTGCTTCTACCAAAAAAAATCTTTCAAATATTGCACCACTAAACATAATTCTTACCTTATCTATTAGAGTCTTATCATTATTTATAGAACTCTATTCTATTGTGGTGTATATGGAATTGTATTTTTAATTTCTATTCCACAGTCTTTACATAACTACTTAAAAACATTAGAATAGTATTCTCCACCTATCACTCCTCAAGATCTTAATATTCTTCTCTAGATGAGTTTTAAAAAGATTCCTAAACTCCTTAAACATACTACATGCCTAAAATTTAGCCTTGAAATAATAAATGCAAGTTTTTCTTGAGTATTCATATATAAAAGAAACATAATACAAAGATTTCCTTAGTGATGGAACCTTCACAAATCCAAATAAATCACTATGAACTAAATGAAAAATCCATTCAATCCTTATATCACTACTGATAAACTTCACTCAAGTTTTCTTATCAAACACACAATGCTCAAAAGAATCAAAATTTAATGGGAATTTAAAAATTCATATAGCCATACCTTTGGATTTTAATTCTTTAAGGCTTTCTCTCTAATGTGTCTCATCCTCTAATTCCACAAGATTGACTTATCTACATAAGTTTTAAGAACCCGATATAATCTATTATCCACCTCAAAAATTAAAAAGTTATTACATTCATCACTTACAGTGTCTGCCTAAAGCTTAAACAAATTTCCTATACAAACTCCTCTTACTATTACCATTCCTTCATGAAACATATTTCATTTGTCTTTATTAAATACTGCCTTCACACCCACATCATTCATATTACTTACAAATATTAGGTTTCTAGTCAAACCCAAAATCTACATAACACTATGGATATTTTTAACCCTTCTATATTTAACCTAAACTAGGGTAAATTTTAGTGGTGATTTTTCATTAATTCATTAATATTTTATTTTTAGAATTGGCATTTAAAAATTTTAAGGGTTGGTGTAAAACATGGATTCACATAAATTATCTAGGTGAAAGTGTTGGGGTTTTATTATTATTATTATTATTATTATTATTATTATTATTATTATTATTATTATTATTATTATTATTATTATTATTATATATTTCATGTTTTAGTCTAACCCAACAATTTAGAACATTGCCCCTTTCACATAAGACTATAGTCTAGCGCACTCACTCGAAGCATGTAGCGAGAGACCAATTCCCACAAGTTTTGATGCACATTTTTATTAACTTAGTCATATTATTCCATTATTATATAACTAAATAGACACTATAAGCATAGGTAAACCACCATGATTCTAGGATTACCAGGCTCGGCCACCATGATTACTCAAACTACTACCATTTCTAGTTAAAGTTGTTACCTTAGAAATAGAAAAAGATAAATTAGATTTCATAGTAAGTATTTTTCATTATGATTGACTCAATATATCACATTCATTTATTATGAACATGAGGTTATATAATATCTATAACTCATATATTAAGCATAAATTTCCATTAGGTAACAATGCCCCCATAACATTTTACAATAGGGGTATTTATACTTTTTTATCCTTGACCAAGTTTTTATAAAAGTAATGACAGGAGCAATTATCCAATGAAATATCAATAAAATAAGAGTCATGGAACTCAATCAACTAACTTCTCCTAATGAACTAGGCATTTGTGACCCTGATATACTTGTACTATGATGGATCCTTACTGCCATGTGTTTCTCTCTTTACAAACTAATGCAAAACTTCTAATGAATAAGGTCTGGGTGACCCTTAAGAACCATTACTTAACCACTCCCACTTCCCATGTGTTCCCCTAGTCTTTTTCTATCCTTATAAGTCCTATGCTCTCAAATTCCTCATGACCACTTCTTCTTTGACTGGGTCCTCTCATGTTGGTGCCTCCACGCCTTTGTCCTCTCATGCCTTGTAGGTTTCATGCCATGGTGATTTTTTGCCTAACAAGTTTCATTCCATAGACTTTTTGCATTATGTTCCTTTCATACCATGCCAATTTCATGCCAAAATATACAAACACTTAGCCAAAATTTGGAGGCCAACATCACCCAACACTATACTCTTAGTCCATCCCAGACTAAGTCATGCTAGCAACCTCTATCAAAATTATAGGTCCTATTTATTTTCTAGGTCAACTCACCTACTATTTAAAATAAACTTCATATATATAAATATAGTTCATCACTCAATCAAAAGTCAATATGAGATTATTATCCATTATATGTAATATTTATTATTAAAGGACTAAACTTTTGAATCATATCAACATAGCTACCATCTGGAGGCACTTGTGTCACTCACTAACATAGCTATCACCTACTCATAACAAGGTCACCTATCAAAACCTATGTCAACCTCCATAAATCTTGTTACATGATAGCATCTATGTCATCAAATAGTGTTTGTGTCATGCATTAGCATTGGTATCACTTGACAACATTGGTGTTGCATAAAAACATTAGTGTCATTTGATGGCATTGGTGTCACCTTCTGACCACTATGTCACTTGCCAACAACCTTGAAACATGACAACATTTTTATCATTTGGAAACATCCACATATCCCTTTAAAATCTAGGTCATCCAATAGAATCTGTGTAGGTCATCAAATTCTTATCACCCAAAATATTCATTGTTAGAATTTGTGTCACTCTCTATAACTATCACCCATTTTCATTATAATCGATTGATTACATGGCATCTACTAGAAATGCTAAGGGGGTGGGATAATCAATCAATAAAAAAACCCTATTATCTTATTATATCCATCTAAAAAAATCCCCAAGTAAATAACATCCACACCGAATAATAAGGTTCAATCAAAATTCAAAGGTAAACCCTCTTAAATACATAATCCAAATATAATGGTATTCTAGATGAATGAATTAATCACTTGTCATCATTTGAAGATATTATTGATGATGACATGAAAATGCTTGAAGACATTACTAAGTATGACTATGTAATGCTTTAAGTGGATGATAATTAAAAATAAGATGGCTTGGATGAGGTGAAAATACAAGAACAAAATTTTAGATCTCATGAAGCACTAGCTTCAGTTAAAAATTCAATTTAGAATTATGTGCAAAGGAAGAGGACACTAGATGATATTATTAATAATGAGATACAAATATCAGATGAGATTTGTACTCATCAAACATAAACTTTAGTTGAATATCATACTAATAAATTTGTATGAAATAAAAAAAGTACATGGACAATTGGAAGGTCTTTTAAGTTCATCTAGGCAACTAAATATCCATTCATTGAACTAGTGGAACCATAAAATGGCAATGATACTCCAATAGAATGTAGATGTACAATATGTAGTTAAAAACTAGGAAAAGACCATAGAATACAACTTAAATTGGACACAATTGAGAAACATTGTGGAAAAATATATGTGTCAATAAATCAAAAAGATGAACTAACCTAGAAAACACAAAGATGGAAAGATGTAAAATAATACATACATGTAAGGTACACAACAAATTATGAAGATCATCATAAAGGTCTACAAAATCTCATTGAGAAAGGAGGAGCAATAACAAATCAGTTAAGAAAAGTTACTCAAGCTAATCTTCATGCTAAAAATATACAATTCTGTACCATCTATCACATTCTAAAAAAAGGTAGACCTATATCAAAAATTTTAAATTATAAGATTTTGTTCCAACATAATGGATTTAAAACACAAAGCATGCCCCATAATGGTCACCAAAAATTATTGGTAGAATATTTTTCATAAGTTCAAAATGGAGTAAATTCATTCAATTTTATAAGGAAAAAATTCTCTCCTCTATTGTCGGGGGGGATGTGGGTTCCCTTTATTTAAAATAGGAAAATGCTAAATTGAAATTATTTACAATATTCATATGTAAAATTATTCACAAGGTTTTTTTAGAAAGGAAATTTATAAAGGAGAATATGAGAGAATGTGAGAAACATAAATATATAATATAGCATGGAAGGGAAGTATAGGGTACATGAAAGTACAAATAAACTCAAATTTTATATTGCATGCAAGACAATAACATATAAGGGAACTGAGAGTTAAGCATTGTTAAATTACATAGTAAGAAAGACAAAGATCTAACATGCATTGAATAATAGAATAATACATGCAAGTACAAAGGACACAATAAAACACAAAGTCCCCTATAAATTACCTTTGTATTACCTTCAAAATAAAACATTAAAATTCTATTTCAAACTCTTTCTCTCTACAAAATTTCAAACAATCTCAAAAAAATCATTAATAGTAAACTTCACTCATATTTATATAAAAATTACCTTTCAAACTTTTCTCTCTAAAAAATTTTAAACAATTTCAAAAACTTCATTAATAGTTAACTTCACTCATATTTATAGTGAAAGAGGGAGTGATCACTCTATAACTACCTTTTTGAGGCAAATAATCTATTTCTATAAATATTGTTTCACCTTGTTCACATTAAAGGTGAAAATAATACATTTTAAGTTACGATGATATTTAAAAAATTTAAATGAATAAGTAGAAAAAGAAGATAAAAAACTAAGCTTCTTAACTAGAGAGATGAATTGTTGGTTTGAGTGTTTGTCTCAACTACTACAATTTTTCCTTGATCATCAACCTATGATGTTTTCAACTTATGTGCTTTGAATTTATGCACAACTGTAACTACTCCTTGATATTTGGTAATAATTATGTTGGATATTTATGTTTTAGATTAAGGTAAAAGTAGGTTTTGAAGGGGCCCCAAAACCCTTTAACAAAAACAAGAAAGATAAAACATTAACATCCACCAAGAAAGACATTCCTGAAACCTACTGAAGAACAATATCTAAATCAGGTTTTACAGGAACCTGAAACCACCAATATAAACCAATAAGAGCACCCAAGTTTTATAAGGACTTGAAACCTGAACAAAACCAGGCTATATGACCTAAAATCTAGGTTTTACAAGGACCTAAAACCTCATTAACAGATACACTATCACCCATCTCTAAAATGAATAGAGCAGGCTCCCAGGTTCAATCCAACAACCCCAAGAACACAAAGTCAAAGGAATTGCTCGCAAATGGTAGCCATAAAAATTTTCCTTTGCAAGACCATTGATCGATTCCCATAGCATCTGGCATGTCATTCTCCCTTAGAGCCAACATGGCGTAGGTAGATCCACCACACCCATCATTTTTTTCTTGAGCAGGGCTCCTCTGCAACTTAGGGTTTTCTCCATTTTTTCCCTGAGTAGGGCGCCACGGCTCACTCACTAACCATAGAGGAAATAAAGTTTCCCCCATCCGTACACTATTTTCTTCACAAACCAGATCATGATGGTAGTCCAACTCAGGCTAGAAATCCAACCTAGGTTCCATCTGCAATACAAAAATCTGAAGCAAAATAAAGTACCATGCAATAATAGATCTCTCATTTCCATGCCACGCACAAACACCATGGCTCCCTCCGTCCACACCACACATCAGTTTGCAGACTGGAATCTGGTCACCAAATTCTAAGAGGGTGGCCGCAAAGGTTAGGGTTTTAGCACGGCCACATCCACAGCCATGCTCCCTCTTCTCTCCATGGCCACTCCCCCTTTTTTTGAGGAATATGTTTTGTTGGATATTTATGTTATCCACACATTCATCACTTCTTTCATTTCTTAACTTTCTTTAAAGAAGCTAAGAATATTTTAATTAGACTCAATGAAAGTAACATGGATATCACTAAATTTATTCATGGCCTCCAAGTTAAAGGTGCCTTTCTTGAACAATTATTCTCTAACAAATATTTTAAATTTTTATTTTATCTCTATAACTATATATGGTTCACCATCACCTCCTTTCATTAGCTCACAATGGATAACCCAAAACTCCATGTAGATTTCAGATTTTAGATCATCACACTTCTTTCTTTGAATCCACAAATATTATAGGGCATCTTCTATAACACTTATTTTCCATTCCACATGATATGACCATACACATGAAAAAAAATTATTCCATTTGGATGAATATATTTTTAGATATAAGGACTTTCTCATCCATATATGCCATGTCTCTCAGATCTTTGGTTATACTTCTCCACAATCGTGATTCCTTTTTCAACATCTTCATATCTTGAGTCACCTTAGATTGATTAGCCTCCATGATCCAAAAATCAAAAGCTTTGGTCGAAAGATAATTCAGAAATAAGAACAATCCAATTCAATTAATGCTATCTCTAAAAAGAGATGTTTTTTTGAATCAAAAATTGCAGATACAAATATATGCTTATCTCTGGGAAGAGATGTCTACCTTCCCATTTTAGGAAGTTCTTCATTTATACATATTATCTCATAGGAGATTGAGTGGCTCAAGGAATTAACAGGTGAAGACTTAAGATAATATAGCATTCGAGGAAATAACTACCATCGACAATTTGACTTCCAAAATTTAAAACAATATAGAGCTCAAGGACATAAAACAATACAGAGCTTAGGGACATAATGGGTGAGGATTTAAATCAATACAAGATTCAAGGAATTAACTGTCACTCAACAATTCAGCATCCAATATTTTAAAACAATACAGAGCTACATGTAGCCCTACTCGGTCTACCAACCGCCCACTCTGGGGCCTTACAACAACCACTTCAATAGCCATGGTCCATTATACCACCACATCTTGGTGCTCATTATACCACCCAAATTATCACCTAGATCATTCCTCCCTCCTTGAAAATCAATGGTCCCCATTGCATCAATGTTCCCCATCAGGCATGGTAGTTGTGTCTTGATTTGATTCCCAATGCACACTTGGAAGGGACTGTGGTTTATGGAACTGTGCAGTGCCTGATTGTTCACCATTTCTATCTGACCATCAGTCTGTGGATGGAAGGCCATGAACTTCTTCAGCCCAGTATCTATTTACTTCTGTTGTGTAGTCAGGGCTGTAACATCAGCCCTTTTGGCTTCATGTGGCTTGACCACTATGAGAACAAATTTCTTGGCACTAATCAGAGAGACAGATGTAGAAGGTGGTACTTCTAGTACCCTATAACACTGTGTTCCAAGAGTGAGAGTGATCCTTCTAGTTCTTGATTCATATATACCATGTCGATCATACATGAATGGCTGACCAAAGAGTACATCACAAACATCTAGATTAACCACATCACATAAGACCTCATCTTGGAAAGGTTGTATTGCATATGAGAGAAGACATTGGTGGGTGACACGAAGGTTTCTCCCTGGACTCAACCATCCAATACTGTATGGTTTTGGGTGAGGCTTCATGGACAGATTTAGGCTTTGCACAACATTAGTAGAGATTAAATTCTTTTGACTTCCACTATCAAGAATGAAATGCAGAGGCTTACCTTTCACCCATAACTTAGAGTGAAACAACCTTTCCTTGTCATCTAGCATCTCATCATGTGTCTATGATGAAGCTATAATGGCTTCAAGATCAACATCTATAATTTCTTCTTCAACCTCTTCGACTGCAGGGTCTATATGAGGTAGAGCAGTAAATGTTGAGGATGGTGACTCAAAAAGCAGTGATTTGATAGCTCGAAATTATTCTTTGGAGTGAGTTCTAGATTTATGATAACTACACCACTTCCTAGTCTTCCCTTCCTTTTGCTTCTAATTTTGGCCTCGTGTATGACCTTCTTTATCACTTTTCCATTTTGAAGACTGATTCTTTATATCCATTCTTCCATGCTTCTGCTCAATCTTTATTGCAAACTTGTATGCCTCACTGATGGTTTCCAAATTGAAGAGTTCCATTTCTCCCCATATGTACCATTGTATTCCACCATGATATTTGAGAACCTTGTGTTTCTCACTTTCTTCGATGCCTAGTCTCACAGATAGAGAATGAAAAATGTTAGTGTAATCTTGAACAGATTGTTCCTTACCTTGGAAAAGTTGTTGCCACTCTATGTATAGATCATCATATGCTCCAATGGGATAGTATTCTTCTTTCATTACTTCCATAAAATCATCCTAGGTAGGTTCTACCCCAAGTCCAATGATATCTATACTAAACCTCTTTTTGTACACTTCCCACTAGTTTTTCATGGGCAATGATGATTTCAAAAGAGCAAAAGTGATCTTTTCTCCATCAGTAAACTTATTTATAGAGAAGTAGGAAGACAGTTGATCTAACCAATTTTATACTACATCAGCACTGATTTTTCCTTCAAATATGGGAATATCAAAATTTACCTAAACCTTGAAGGGTGTTGGGGCACTGAAAGGAAGTTCCCTCAATGAGGAGCCAGGACGTGTAGTTGCAGAGCCAAAATTTCCCATCAGAAGTGTTTGAAGAATTTGAGAAAATTGTTACAGCATCTACGCTTATTTCCATTGGAGGGATTAATTCACCATTTCCTTGAAAGGATTGGATGTCTCGGTGTTGTCCACCATTTGAGGTCATTTGGAGTGAACAGGTGGAAAGTTTGGCAGCTCTATTGCTTCCCACCTAAGTTTCCTGTATCTTGACCTCATCCTTGGGATCATACACTCTCAAGACAAACCGATCTGATACCACTAATCCAAAACTCGAAAGCTTTGGTCGAAAGATAATTCAAAAATAAGAACAATCCAATTCAATTAATGCTATCTCTGAAAAGAGATGTTTTTTTGAATCAAAAATTGCAGATACAAATATATGCTTATCTCTGGGAAGAGATGTCTACCTCCCCATTTTGGGAAGTTCTTCATTTATACATATTATCTCATGAGAGATTGAGTGGCTCAAGGAATTAATGGGTGAAGACTTAAGACAATATAGCATTCAATGAAATAACTACCACCGACAATTTGACTTCCAAAATTTAAAACAATACAAAGCTTGAGGACATAAAATAATACAGAGCTTGGGGACATAACGGGTGAGGATTTAAAGCAATATAGGATTCAAGGAATTAAATATCACCTAAAAATTCGGCATCCAAGATTTAAAACAATATAGAGCTACGCACAGCCCTAACTGGTCTACCAATCGCCCGCTCTGGGGCCTTACAACAACTGCTTCGATAGTCGTGGTCCATTTTACCGCCACATCTTGGTGCTCATTATACCACCCGAATTGTCACCCAAATCACTCCAAGATTAGACAATATTTTCTAAATTTTTCAATGAATTTCATTCAATGAATGAGTAGTTATTCTTGTGTTTTTTTTCATTATTTTTTCCTCTTTATCAACCTAGTAGAATACTCTTGAAAATTATGAATATTGCTTTCATGGGTTAGATTTCTAAGAAAAATTTAGGTTGTAATATAATTATCTAACATTATTTATTCCTCACTTATAGCTACCATAGTTTGAGATATTTATAAAAATTATTTTCATGAAGGATCACACACAAGACTCGGTATGACTTTGGCCTCATCTGGTGAATGGATTTTCAATAAGATTTTCTCTCCATTAATTTCTTGATAAGAAACTCTAATAGTGGATTTCTTATTTTTACTCAAAAATTGGTGAACCTAAGGGAAATATGTGTCAATTGAAAAACTGACCAATTTGAGTGCCATGGGATATAGAGGGATCGACATAAAAATTATTTTCTTAGGAGATAAAAAAGAAGGTGGAGGTGGAGGTGGAGAAGGAAAATGAGGATGAGATGGAATGTAAGGAGGACATCGAAGATGAGGGGGAAAAGATGTCAAAGTGGCTATTAGAATTTTTTAGAAGTGAAAACAAAATCTAGGAGAAGAGGTACTTATTTTGAACCTTGGTCTGATGCTAGAAACTAAGGAGTCATGTCTTTAATCAACACATAAGAATCTAAGATCAAAGAAGTAGGTTATTTATATGCCTATTTTAGAGAATCCAAATCTCTTATGATATCAAACTTATTCCTTAAAAATGAGACATCACTATAAGTTTTATAAGGTAATTTCTCCTTATTTGGATCATTCCCATAACCTCCACTACATTTTGTCATTCTTGATTTAAGAACCTTGAAATACACCTTAATACTAGGCTATGTTGATGATGATGAGATTGTTTGATTTTGTTTCCTTCAATATTATACACTTTTTGAGTTTGTTACACTAATGAATATTATAACCTTCTTCTTAAACTATGTATTTTATCTTTTTATAAAAAAATGTATGTTATTACATATATTTTAACTCTCAAAATGACCAATCGATCACTGGCAAAGGTAAAAGTTAAAGCTTTTCAATATACAAGGGATATTCCATGTCACTTCCATCATCTAAAAATTCTTATATGTAATATTAAAGCCTTTAACACTTTAATTTATTCAAATTCATGAACATATAATCTCTTTTTATTACCCCAAAATAATTTTCACAATCCTCTCAATAATCTTTAATTTTAGGTTCATACAGGTAACCTAGTCCAAGCTTGATAAGATTGAGAATGGTTTTCACATATCCTTTTCTATCAAAATCAAACCTTTTTATATGAAACAACATTATAAAGTGCACTATTGACTTTTAAATACTCAATGCAGCATTTCATTATTTTTAAAATGTGATATCTTAACCACACAAGAAACAAAATTCCATCAACATGCCTATCTTTGCATTTCTTGTAGAATTCATCCAATTGTCTACATAGTTCAATTAGAATTATCTTATCATTAGCATACCTTAGAAACCCATATGTGATGCCTTCAAATCTTCAAAAATTTATATAGGTAAAATTTAGGCATTTAATGAAATAACTCATGTAACACTTGATCAAGATAATAGCCTTATTTAAAATGTGCATCATAGCATTTCCTTCCAGAGTTCTCACAACAAACATGGTAAATGCATCATTCACTCCCCTACGATGTTTATTCCATTTCTCATGAGTGAGCTTAAAGAGGTAGTCAAATATTATCCTATCATGGGCATATTTCCATTCTCCAAAGAGTCTATGCCACACACTCATAACAACAATTGAATAAACCAAATATGAGGTCATGTAGAATCTTTATGTGGTCTCAATATTTACCAAGTGCTCATGAAGATTGTCTCTAATAATCTGATCTAAATCAATATATTATTTTTCTTCAAAAATTATGGTTATAAACATGCACATCCATTCCTATAATTCATTTATGATAGGATGGCCCATTATTTTATTCAATAATATAACTATGTCTGATAGTTCTTCACAAAATCTGAATATTAGAGGGTCTTAGGGAGCTTATAAGGTTCTTTCCTCCTTTTCTTCATCCAAGACTAGGTTTTTATGGATAAACATCTATTAGTAAGTTGATTCCAAAATTATTATCTAGTCTACTTACTCATTTTTACCACTTCATTATGTGGAGTAATCCCAAGTGTTATGTTCATGGAGTGGCCATCTAATTTTTCCATTAACACATCATAATATAGTCCTAATTTCCCTAGTCTCTTTGTTATAATACTTTGCACATGTAAGTACTAAATATGTGCATTGGAATGATGTAGGTAATGTAGTGGCTTATATGAGCCAACTTTCAAAAATACATTTTCCAACTAGTGTATGCTTTCCTTCTTCCATTTTTACCCAAAAACATTCAACATATATATGATTAAATTTAGAATATCCAATCTTGAGGATGTTTGTCTCTAGAGTGGACATCTACTTATATCCTATGTTTTTGAATTTCATATTTTGTGGCTTATTAAGGTCAAAGGTTATCTAAAAAAGCAACTCCAAATTTCTATGCATGAAATTAGGAGGCAAAAAATGTTTATGTGGATATGATGTCTAGATCATAACATTCATAAAAATGATAATATTTCTCCAAAAATTCCTCTTATTTTTTTCAAAACCAGATATGAGTTTCTAGGTGTCCATAACACTTCCTAAACAAAAAATGGTGTAGGAAGCTTCATAATCAATGAAAAATGAAAAGTAAGGTTTCAAAACACTATGGAGGTACTCAAAATGATTAGGATAAATGGAGAAAATTTGGTGGAAGTGAGGAAAATGATAAGAGATAAATTTTGTAAGTAGCTACTAAGAAAGGAGGGTGAATTAGTAGATAATAATGCACATTCAATTCCAAAACCATTTCATCAAACATCAACTTGATCTAGCAATATAAACATGAAAGCACATTCATCCAAAGCATGAACAAGAGCACACATCACATGAACACATCATCTATGAGGAAAACCCTAATGGGGGATAAAACCCACTGAACCCTATAATATGGAATATAGTACTATAAAGATAAGATTCAACATTTAGACTAGTACCAACTGATCAAGGAGCACCCACCCTTTAATTTAGTTAAGTGCCTGCTTGACCTTTAATTAGCTCTAACTAACAAGGAGGATACAACCCCATAGGAAACCAAGAACCAAATCATATACCTTTTATATCTTATCCACCTCTGATTTTATGTCAAACACACTTGATTATGGAATCCCCTTGCTTACACTCTTCACCCCTTAATCTCTCTCAAACAACCTTTAGGGCTTACTCACTCAACTAGCCTTTTCTAGGCCTATTAGATATAATGACATATGTGTCCATATTCATCACCTTTATCATATAATAATGACTAATATTCTTCACCCTTTTATTTTCCTCAATTAAATGTACCTTATCTTTCAAAGGTTATCTCCTTCACTTGGCTCCACACATGCTCTACTATCACAAATAGGCCAATTATGCCTAGTATTTATACCATACACTCATCTAACCCATTTTGGTCAGACAATATGCTTCACACACTTATATTACACTTTAAATATGTATCCACACATGTTAAATGGGTGATAAACACCACTCCATAGGTCATCCATTGTCTTTAAAACCCAAATCCTTTATTAGGCCTAGTTGAAACCTAAAGCAAATAGGCCTTCACACCCACACATTACACTTGTGACCACTTGGACCACCTTCATAATTTAAAAATGGATGAAAAATATAAAACCTAACTCTAATATTCCATTTATCACTTTCATATAGGTCCATGCCACCTGGAACACCAACTCACCACTTGAACCAAGTCATTCTAGCCTACTTACAAATAGGCCTAGAAACACCAAAAACTCTATCATATAGAATTGAAGCATACAAAAAAATTTATCAAAAAAACCACTCAACCAATTACATTAATATATCTTACATGACTTTATAAACATCTACATTTCCATTTTACACCTTCACTTAGGCTCCAAGCATCCAAAACTACCTCTACAACATGACCACTCAGGTTGGTCAAACACAATCAAGGTTTAGTCAAGAAATATTGACTCTTTAATATTGAAATGAACACAACAAGACTTTTAATTCATTATCATGAAACTTTTATACCTCTTTGACATATTCAAACTTATTTTTTTCTTCAACTCTTTCCATACTACCTTCAACACATCTCTTTAAGATGGTCACTTAAACTACCTATAGCCTCCAAAAGTACAGTCATGTAGAAGTTTATGTTTAGCACTTATAAGTGTTCTAAATACATATCATACATATTAATATATCCTATTATTATTTTATACCATCATAAAATATATATTTATCTTGTTCTAACATCATTCATTTATCTAACAGATCAATTCGTCAAACCTCTTTCTCATAGTATCAATATAGTTATATAAGCCTTTTTGTCTTGTAAGGTTAAATCACTAAACCTATCTATCCAACTTCCAAAAATATTTAATGGTTCATTTATGTATCCAAAAAAATCAATATTTACATTTTATGCATTACCATTTTTTATAAGACCTTAAATACTTAACTTCCCTCAACATGTCTATAGCAGTCATCTTGATGCAAAACATAGTCATGGTGAACATGACTCATAACACTTGTGAATACACTTTATTTATCTTAAAATTCATTAATTTGGTCCTCAAATATCCTTATAACATTTAAAATAAAAAAATATAATTGTATAATGTCATATATGAAACATGGAGAACATTCTATGAGACATACTCCTTCATTTTCCTCATTACTCAGACAAGTCATATTGAAGTCACCTTCTTGATTATGTATGGGCACAAAAAACACTTAAAAATTAATTTAAAATGAACCATATGTCTCAAAAAAAGGCCTAAAACCATGGGATCCATCCCTACTCACCAGGAACTCTTCCCTAAACACTTAATCACTCTGATTTGTTTTTTCTCACTATCATCATTGTCTATAGATTTAGTGATAGGACAAAATGATTGATTAAAATGATTGACATAGAGGATAAATCATGATAAAATGACTACATGAACTTTTATATCAAGTCTCAATATTTTACCTCCATCCACTTTCAAGTATTAACTAAGTCAATCCTACCTTTAGTACCAAAATATTTAAAAACAAGCATATTTCTATACCTTCTACTCATTTCCATGAAACACCACTACCACTTGGAGAATATTTGAGGAGTAATATACACCATACAATAGTCAAACTTGGTCAAATAAAATAATCTTTTAAATAACCTTTCATATATTTCTAATCACTCCACTATAAGGAATTATAGGAGGGTTTTGACTAGTTTACATTCTTAACAAATGTTGATAAAGCTCTATCCTTCAATCCATTGTAAAATATTTGGAAAACCTTATTAGGTCCATGTGCCACCTCTACCAAAATTTTGAGGTCACCATGAAAACTTTACACATGCCAATGAGCATCAAAAACTTGCCTTGCACAAAGTTAGGCTCAAACTCATGACCATCATGACAACATCACTTTGTCATTACCCTTGACATCAATACACACATGACATCAAATATTTGACATCAATGACAACATACTTCCAAAAATCTCCCCCTTTGTCATTTATGGTAACCTCTTCTCCTTATCACCCTTTTCCATTAATGACAAAGCGGACATATGTTCCTCTCAAGTTCATCAACATAGTCCTCTGATCATAGGACCTATCCTCTTACACAACTCCCCCTCACATCATGGATAGTTCACCAAACCACTCAAGTTGGCTGAGTTAAGACCTAATTAACATAAATTCATTCATTCTTTATTTCCACTAACATGTTGGATCAATTTGACCTCCTCAAGTAGGCTTGAACAAATTCACAACATGGAAAAAAAACACACTCACAAGCATTCAATGATACTCAGATCATTCTTCATTTCACTAAATAATTCCTTTTCATGTTAATAATAATATGACAACACATTCCTTCATAAACACTTATATAGACTCCTCTTCAAGATCATAAGAACCTTGTGATGTTATAAGACAATGACCACTCTCAAATCTTCATGAACAACATTAGGGAATATACAACATGTCAACTCATTTCTTATACCAACAAATTAGAGCTTTCCAAGATCCTTAATCCAACAAGGATCCAACCTCTGCAAGATACCCTCTTGATCAACAATCAATCATATTAGGTTTGTGAGACCTCATACATTGTAGTAGACTTATGATCAAACATTTTTATCCTATATGAGATGTTAATAGGTATCATATTAATTCAATATGGCATAAAGTTAATTTCCAAGCTCAAGGAACACCAATCTTATCATGTCATGCTTCAGTGATTACTCAAAGACCAACTTTTCATAATCTATCTATACTTTGTATATGATAACTCAGAACTTCTTCACCTTCAAAATGATATTAAATAAACTCAAGAAAATTAAAACATATCACAAATTTCTAAGACCTTATGAGGTCAACATTTCATCAAACCAACCACTATACTTTAAGTCATAGTCTCAAGAGCACACTATGACAATCTTCTTCAAGCTTAAAATAAACATGATGAGCTATAGGAAGGATCACCTACAATACATCTATGAAAATCTTCAAGGATCTTATAACATGATAACATAATTATCAGATCATCTCTACTCCTTATAACATATTAACAACATCTCTAGCATTGGTTTTCAATACCAATCAACAACCTTTTATACACCTGCTCTATCTTTGTCTTCTAAGGCACCATCTAAGCTTACACAAATGCATAATGAGCATGTAGATAATTGGAGAAAAAAAAAACCTTTACCTAGTGATCATTGAGAATAATAGGTCATTAAAAGACTAAAAATTCAAAAAATAGTCACTTTAGGGTTTGCAAACATCAAACCCTCAAATAATAAATTTCACTTCTTAAGCTTGTTCTTTCATACTAATAACAAACTGACCAAATAAAGATAATTTATAGCATCATAAATAAATTTGAGAACCTCTCCAAAACACTTAATATAGTATTCTTGAGTCTCAAATAACAACAATAAACTCACCTTGACACCTAAGTATACCAACAACCAAGTCCTTTACACACAGTCACCTTCCATGAAGATTTTTCTTGCATAATAAGCATTTCTAGATCACTCTTAAGGCATGAAACAATGACATACTAAGCCTTCAAAAATAATAAATTATTAAAAAAAATTAAAATTATATCATTATATGAGTTATAATACTTTTTTTCTCAAACCGGGTTCACCATTTCAAACATAAACTGCAACAGTCAAATTTGATCCACATTTATTGCACCTGTATAGACACCTGAACCAAACCACCACTTGAATGATATTCTACACAAATTCATTTTAAAATTTGGTTATTACCTCACCTTTATCTAACATCATCTATTACTTCCACAATCCATTCTTTACAAACTATTTTTCTTCACAAATTTGGATTTTCAAATTCCAACAGTCATATTTTCATACAAAATTGTTTATGGAAAACTGAGAAATATGCCATGAAGACCAACTTTGAACTGCCATAAATTTTTATAGGATTCATATCAAGACCTAAAATTTGAAACATATTAACTATGAAAAAAAATTATCAAATTCATATGACCATTTTAATATGACTCCTCCATAGGTGTGAAATCTAACGTCATCAATCGCCTATTTAGTTTGATTTAACAAGAGAATAAAGATGAACTAAGAAACCAAAAAAGCAATCCAAATTATTATTATCAACTCCATAGGTACACCAAACATTATTGACACATCATATGACATCTCATACATATTTCATGCCCTCCAAGACTTGTACTACTATCATTCACTAACAAAACACCTTTTGACTTCTTTGTCTATGCAAACAAGACATCAATGCTCCATGACCTCATGTGACATTAAAAATTATTATATTTGATATTTTAAACTCAAATTACAATCATGAAACATACTCATACCTTTGAAACTTCATTAATATTTAGATAGACCTCAATTAGGTCTCATACTCTAGGATTCTAATCAAACTAATGTCTATCTTTCTTCTTTCAGGTTAGCTGATCAAGAGACCAACTCCAATAAGCTCTATTATTTAGCTCAAGTTTTATCTTGGATTTGGATTCAAATTATTCCTTATTTTCAAAATTGATAGTTCCAATATGAATACTATTATGCAAACATTAACCATGATCTTCATAAACTTATCCATCACTCTAAGCAAGATGTATATTATTTTCATCACACCTCAAGCTACTTAGGATCATTTGTAAGCTATCAAGCCTCATATAAAGGTTTGTATCTAATTCAAATTATTATAATTAGATATTTAAATGGGGTTTGAATTAGTATATAAAATTTCACATTCAATTCTAAAACCATTTCGTCAAACATCAACTTGATCTAACCACATTAACATGAAAGCACATTCATCTAAAGCATGAAAAAGAACATACATCACATGAACACATCATCTATGTGGGAAAACCTCATGGGGGATAAAACCCATTTAACCCTAAAATATGGAATAAAATCCTATAAATACAATATTTAAAATTTAGACCATCACCAACTGATCAAGGAGCACCAACCCCTTAATTTAGTCAAGCACCCGCTTGACCTTTAGCTAGTTCCAACTAGCTAGGAGGCTACAACCCCTTAGCAAAGAAAGAATAAAATAATATACCTCTGATATGATATCCACCTATTATCTAATGAAAAACACACCTAATTATGGAATCCTCTTTATTACACTCTACACCCCTTAATCTCTTTCAAACAGGCTCTAGGGCCTACTCATTAAACTAACTTTTTCTAGCCCTATTAGGTCTAATTACATGTGTCCATCTTCATAAAATTTATCAGATAATCATGAATGATATTATTAAAAAATTTATGCTCCTAAATGACTTATACCTTATATTTCAAAGGTTATCTCCTTCGTTTGGCTCCACACATGCTCCATTATCACAAATAAGCCTATTATGCCTAGTATTTATACCATACACTCATCTAACCCATATTGGTCAGCCAAGATGATTCACACACTTTAATTACACTTTAAATAGGTATACACACATGTTTAATTTATGATAAACTCTATTCCATATGTCATATATTGTTCTTAAGACCCAAACGTTTCATTAGGCCTAGTTGAAACCTAAAGCAAATAGGCCTTCACACCCACACTTTACACTTGTGACCTCTTGGATCACCTTCAACCTTTACCAATAGATGAAAAATATCAAAAATACAATAAATATAACTTTTCTCACTTTCATATAGGTCCATTCCACCTAGAACACTAACTCACCACTTGAACCAAGCCATTCTAGCCTACTTGCAAATAGGCCTAGAAACACAAAAAAGTCTATGATATATAACTAAAGCATACCAAAAAAATTATAAAAAGAACCCAATAAAAAAATTTAATGAATAGATATTAAATTACATTATAAACATTTTCATGTCCATTTGACACCTTCAGTCAGTCTTCAAGCATCCAAAACTGCCTCTACAACATGACCACTCAGGATAGTCAAACATAGTCAAAGTTTAGTCAAGAACTCTTGACTCTTCAATATTGAATATGAACAAAAAAAACTTTAAATTAATTATAATTAACCTTTGATACCTCCTTGACATCCTAAAACTCATTTTTTCTTCAACTCTTGATAGAACACCTTTAACACATCTCTATAAGATGGTCACTTAAACTGCTTGTAGCCTCCAAAAGTATAGTCCTATAGAATTTTATGTTTAACACTTTTAAGTGTGTGATCAATAAATATAACCCATATTAATTGATATTTATCTTGTTATATCATCATTCATTTGTCTAATAGACTAATTCCTCAAACCATTTTCTCATAGTCTCAATATAGCTAGACAAACCTTTTTATCTTCTAAGGTTCAATCACTAAAACTATCTCTCCAACTTAAAAAACTATTGGTTAGGTAATTTAGGTGTCCAAAAACATCAATATGTCCATTTTATTCATCACCATTTACTATAAGACCTTAGACACTTCACTTCCCTTAGCATGTCTGTAGCAGTCATCTTAACTCAAAACACAATCATGATGAACATTACTTATAACACATTTGAAGATAATTCACTGATCATATAATGCATTAATGTGGTCCTAAAACATCCTTATAACATTTACAATCAAAATCATATAGAGGTCTAATGTCATATATGAAACATATAGAAAATTCTATGAGACATACTCCTTCACTCTCCTCATTATTCAGATAAGTCATATTGAAGGTAACTTCTTGCCTATGTATTGGAACCACCAAAACTTAAAAATTAAGGTAAAATTAGTAATATGTATCAAACAAATGCATAAAACCATTGGATCCATCCCTGCTCACTAGGAAATCTTCCCTAAACACTTATTTACTCTGATTGGCTTTTTTCTCACTATCATCACTATCTATAGATTTAGTGATAGGATAAAATGATTGATAAAAATGAATGAAACACATTTTAAATAATTATAAAATGAATACATGTAATTTTATAACAAATCTCTAACTTTTACCTCCATCCACTTGCAAATGTTGACTTAGTCAACCTTACCTGTAGTACCAAAATCCTTAAAAAAAGCATATTATTGTACCTTCTACTCACTACCATGACAAAAAAATACCACACATAGAATCATATAATAGTCTTATATACCATCCATTAGTCAAACTTGGTCAACAAAACCATTCTTGGTACTAAAATTTCACATCTTTCCAATCGCTCCACTATAAGGGTTTATAGGAGGGTTTTGACCAGTTTATATTCTTAACAAATGTTCATAAAATTATGTCCTTTATTCTAGTGAAAAATACTTGGAAAACCTTCTTAGGTCCATGTGTTACCTCTACGAAAAGGCTCAATTCACCATGCAAAATTGACACATGCCAATGAGCATCACAAACTTGCCTTGCACAACTTCAGGCTCAAACTCATGACCATCATGACATCACCACTTTGTCATTACCTTTGACATCAATGCACACATGACATCAAGCCTTTGACATCAATGAAACATAGCTCCAACAATAAATGCTACAAATTTTAGGTGTGAGGGAAGATGAAGACTAGCATAATAATTATGCAATTCATAAAAGAAACATGATGAAGATGAAGAGAGATGTGAAAAAAATAGAGAAAATTACCTTACCAAGGATTGAGAGATCAAAACGTGAAGGATTTGGTTGGTCTGAAGCTATAATAGGGTTTGAGCTATTATATGAGTAATTTAGGAGTTTGGATGATAATAGGAACCATGTTGGTGGTATTTTATAGACTTAAAATTCAATGTTATAATTTATTGTGCCATTGATCCTCATGCTTGGTACATTCTAGGCCTTTCCAAGCCATGATGACTCTTGAACCACCACTTTTTTTTATTCAAACCCTATTTCTTTTATTTATATGTATTTATTATGTTTTGGGAACCATTGACACTTGTGGAGCCTTTCCCAAGTTTTGTCCAAACTTAAAAGCTACATCCAACTTTGTTTTGTTTTCTCAATTAAAGTATTCCAATATCACTGAGTCAACCAGATCATTTCAGGGATTTCAAGACTTAATTACACCTTAAGGATCAATTTCATTTCAAATATTTTGGGATTTAATGAAACTAAAAAAAAAATTAGACAAAATAAGGATTTAAGGCTGTGATGGAACTGTGAGACCCTTAAACCAAATTGGAAGTTTCGAACTTTAGCAAAACTTAAAAAAAATTGACAAAAAAATATTTTTTTTAACTAAGTGTTTATATTAAAACTTATTTTATTGGACTTAGTATACTCATTAAATCAAAAATTGGAAATATATTTTGCACACACAATAACACAACACTACATAATGAAAAATGAGATATGTTTATACTAGGTCTCAAATCTCTATGTATTAACTCATGGTCTTTGCAAATAAAGTTGTCTCTCAAAATATTCACTATGATTGATTCTTAATGTTTTTGGATAGCTAACTCAAATGTAAGGACATATTTATATAATATTAAGATCCGTCTACCTACAATAATCCATTAACATCACTAAATATTTATAGCATGTCTCTAAACACCACAAATGTTAAATGAACATTACAATTCCAATGCACCTTAACACATCACAACAAAAGTCATCAAGGCAAAGCACATAACAAAGTGATATTAAATTTATCTATAATAACCTTTTATGATTCAAGGAATTGAATGTAAATAGTTAAGAACTTCAATGACTCTTTCCTCATAACACATCAAAAAAACATATGTACACAAAATAAGTTACATGGAAGTCACAAACCTCACAAGGCTAAGTCATAACACTTTACAACCAAACCCTACATAAAATTTTGTGAAATTGTGCATTGAATTTCACAAGACTTCTACCTCAATTCTCTATGTGGAAGAAAACAAGCCCTTTAAAATGAACATGTGTAAAGTTTTATAATATAATCCAAACTGACATAAATTGTTTGCACCATTAGATTTTGTGAAAAATATTGTAAAAGATTGGTGCACACGTAAAGGCAACACATAAAAACAAAAAATAATCTTATGCACAACTTGATTCTTATGTAAATTATAAAAATACTTATTTGTGGCTAGATATATTTTTTAGTTGATGTAGACTTATAATAAACCTAGAGGATCTTGTATCACCCATTATACAAGTAAAATAATAGTGGGTAAGAGAACTCATTTGCAAATTGACATTGTGTAAATTCATTAACCTTTCTTAATAAATTATAATGATGATTTCATCATTAACTTAGCACTACATGGAGATAAACAAAAATTTCATTATTGGTTTGTGGTTAATTTCACACAATAATTTAAATTATCTTTATGGCATTGAATAATGGTGGTTCAAACATTTTTTTTCCATACAAGCCTATTAGATTTCCATACAAGCCTATTATATTTTCCTAAAAGTTGATTTTAGAACAAAATCTATTTAAATTTTCTAAAACCTAAACTTATAATATTTAACTTCCAACAACGAGTCATTTTCTCAGTAGATTGAATGTTTATGTTATTTGTGGTGATAATTTTATGGGGTTACTTGCCATCTTGAGAAGATAGAGGGAGGAGGAATTCATCTTCACATCATGATACTTCACAAACTAACTTCTTATCGAGGGATTGGAATAGGCATCTATATACTTTTTAAATTTTTTATAGGATTTTTTGTTTTCTATATTTGTTGTTCAAGATGGTTTTCATGACACATAACTTACTAATCCTATGATTTTTTTACTTTCTTTTTGAAGGATCAAAATTGTTGAACCTTTGTTGTTATGATCCAAACATTGCACAAATTGCCTTTTATATGCTATAATATCAATATATAAATATTATTTAATAATTTTGATAAATATATTGTTAGCTTTCCCCAAATTGAATCATATACATTTATTGACAAACCATTGATAAACCAACGACTCTTTGTCAGTTTGAGATTTTTTGACACATTAGATTTTTATGAAGTATTTTATAATTAACATTTTAAGAAAAGTTATCACCATATTGAAATAGAATAATAATATTATTAATTTTTAAATAATAAATAAATTAAAAGTATTATCTTTTACTATATAACAATGGTGGAATGGAGCAAATTATTTCATTCAAGGGGTGGATTTCAATTATGAAGATCCATAATTGTGTTTATATGAGGATAAGTAATTGTTATAGGGTGATATCAGTGGGCTTCCCAAACATCATTTTCATTTTTTAAAATCACTCCAGTCAGAACCTTCTACTTGTTTACCTTGGCCCTATGGACACTGCTTTGATGGGAGGTGATAGGGAAAGGCTTGAGCCCATTTCATGCATAGAAGTGCGGGGCTAGAAATAAATTTGGAAGCAACTCAAATGTAGGGGCCTCACTTAGTTTATGGAGATAATCACATATCATAATGTATAAGTGGCTTGAGACTTTGTTGTGGCCTAAAACAAACACAAAGTGACCATTCATGGCATAAAAATCACTATTTTAGAGGAATTTATTAGGGAGGTGACTGACATATCCTATAAGGGGACAAAGGCATTCAAAGACCAAATAAAGAAATAGGAGCTCCTAAAATGATTCTTTCAGACAAACAAGTTTGTGAAGATGGATAAGAAAGGATTCCCTTGGGTAGACCTTCTTCATCATTGGCCTAAAATCTATCTTCAAGTCGTGTGCTATTTGACTCTTGCAGGTAAATACACCCTGATATTCTCTCACCATTTCTTATTACTAAATCACTTTATTAGCTATAAGATAATTCTACCTTTCTTTCTGCTCAAGTCACTTGAATCCACCATATTAGCTTATCAAGTAAATGAGGCAAATATTACTCTCCACTAAGGGCTAATCCTCCTCCTTGTCAAACATGGTCAAACCCTGCATGGTTGAGAGGTCCGTCAAGGGGGATCCTTAATTGGGAATGACTCCCAGGAGGACTCCTCAGAGGAGGATCCCACCAAAGATCTTACTGACCCTCTGAGATCACCCCCTAGGCTAGCCTTTCCAAATCCCCTATCGATGAACTTCCCCTCAATCTATTCATACCCAACCAAAATGATCAACCTTGATGTGGGAACCTCTTAGGAGACCCCTCAAAATGGTAAATCCATTCTATCAGAAGAAATGAAAAGTAATAAGGTGTAGTTGGAAAAGTTTAACTCTAAGGTGCAAGAGTTAGGGCTAGTTCTTGCCAATCTTATATAAGAATGGAATGTTATCCATAGATAGGCTGAGACCATAGTGCAGTATTTCATCTAGTCTTCTAAATTTTCTCTAGCCCTTATTAAATAGATCTTGGAAATCCCCCATGCTTGGCTCCCCCAAGGTGGCCCCCATAAATAGGATCCCCTATAGGACCAAGGGTATAAAATACCCCATATGATCTTTTCAGGATAAATCACTGAAGGTCTTGGTAACTACACATGAGCTAAGATTTTAAAGGTTAATTAGTACATCCCAGTGAAGAACCTCGATGAAGTTGAAGACCTATTGGAGGGAACCCTTTCTAATTTCTATTTTTATTTTCTATTTTCCATACTTTGAGTTTAATATAGTTGGTTTTTGATGTTTTTATTGGGAAACCTTTGTTTGGCATTTAATACTTTCTATATTTCACTCTTGTGATTTCAGGGCCCTTTTAAAACATGGTCTTTTACCATATCAAATAAAAACAATGGTGGAATGGAAAAATGGTGGATTGACTATTCATTTATTCTACAATACTACCATATTCATCATAATCTGACACAAACTAAAAAAATTGATTGCAAAGTAATGATTAGGTTCTTCCACTTCAAGATCTATAAAATATGAATTTGCTTATCCTACCTTGACATCTTCATCATCATCTTGTTCATCATTTACTAAAAATTCACAATTTGTGTTGATAAGAGATTTTAGTTAGAGGAGATTTAATTACTAACATTTTTGAGGTGCCTGAAGATGATTGATATTATTGTTCTATGGATCACAGTTATTTTTTAACACACCCTTATATATAGAAGAGATGGTTCATTTTGGGACATTGTTTTCTTCAAGAATATTGAGACATTAGATAATTTATATAGAAGTGGATTAGAGGAAATTCGACATGAATCCTAGTTAGCCATGATGATCTCATCTTCTACCTATACAATAATTTTATGAACATCTTTAAAATCTAATACCCAAGAAATTGTCAAAATTAAACTTACCTCTGGTAGCTATAAATTAACGAATAAACATTTTTTGATTTTATGTTATAGGTGTAGCAACTACAGGTACCTTATGTAGTAATTTGTTGAATTCAATAACAAATTCACTCATAGTTTATTGAGGTTATTTAATCATTTGTGATAGTTGAATGAGAATGGCATATGCATCTTAGGTTTTTTTGGACCTATTTTCAAATTTTGTTTTCATGGTGTTCCAATCAATAATGGAACCTGGCCTTAGGTGATAAAACCAATCCATAACTCATTTTTTTATGGTCTCTATGAACATCCTAACTGCAACATCTTCATGTTTTATTCCAAGAATCATGCTTGTAGTAACTAATGAAAAAATATGTTCATCATGATGTTTCTTTCCATCTACTATAAACTTTGGATTTTTTTAAGAAC
Organism: Torreya grandis; assembly: GCA_037957365.1. Classification (NCBI taxonomy): domain Eukaryota; kingdom Viridiplantae; phylum Streptophyta; class Pinopsida; order Cupressales; family Taxaceae; genus Torreya; species Torreya grandis. The sequence goes on from JARHVA010001787.1 coordinate 600,908, forward strand.
CTCTATGAATTTCATGCATTTGTGCTCCCATAGCTGATGGCCCTATTATGGAACTCATGATACTAATTTAGAAGTTTATGCTTATAGGAAAGGCCATTTTTAAGATAAACAAGGCTCAACTTGTTTAAGTTACACCTTATTTGTATTTATTCTTATGACTGGAAGGAACATTCACATATTTCTAGATTATTTTCTTTCTTTTTAGGGTTAACTTGAAACTAAATTGATGATTTGAATCAAAGAAAAAGTCTAAATTACCTTCTACTTTATTTTCTTTGATGATTCTTATTTCAACTGGGATATAGAGTTTCACTATTTGGGGATAGGTGGTATGTGAATATATGTACAAAAAAAATCTAAAAATGATTTGTCTAGGCAATATTCTAGAAACAAGGACTACAACTCTTCTTACAATATCATTCCAGTTACCCTCCTCATCTAAGACAACCACAACTCTCTAAAATTAAGTAACACTTATTTTTTTATCCAAGGTGAAAAATCAGAGTCAAAAATATATATCTTCTTGTGTAACTCATACACAATAAATATTCATATGCTAGACATGTGTCTAAACTCTAAAGACGGTAATATGGATAGAAAATTAAGTTTTTTGGGTAACATTTAAAACATAAAAACATGCCCCATAATGGGTGCCAAAATTATTTGTAGAATATTTTTCATAAGTACAAAATGGGGTAAATTCAATCAATTTTATAAGGAAAAATGTCTCTCCTCTATTATCAGGGGAGGATCCCTTTATTTAAAGTAGAAAATTGTTAAATTAAAATTATTTACAATATTCACATGTAAAATTGTTCATAGATTTTAAGTAAATTTATAAAGGAGAAGATGAGAGAGTGTGAAAAATAAAATATATAACATAGCATGAAAAGGAAGTATAGTGTACATGAAAGTACAAATAAAATCAAATTTTGTTTTGCATGCAAGACAATAACATATAAGGGAACTGATAATTTAGCATTATTAATTTGAATAATAAGAAACACAAAGATCTAACATGAATTGAATAAAATAATAATAAATGCAAGTACAAAGGACACAAAGTCCCTATAAACCATCTTTGTATTACCTTAGAAAGAAAAGATAAAAATTCTATTTCAAACACTTTCTCTCTACAAAATCTCAAATAATTTCAAAAAGTTCATTAATATTTAAATTTAGTCACATTTACATAAAAACTAAATATTTCAAACTCTTTCTCTCTACAAAATTTCAAACAATTTCAAAAAGTTAATTAATAGTTAAATTCACTCATATTTATAGTGAAAGAGGGAGTGATCGCTCCATAACTACCTTTTTGAGGCAAATAATCTATTTCTATATTTAATTTTTCACCTTGTTCATATTAAAGTGAAAATAATACATTTTAAGTTATGATGATATTTTAAAAAGTTGAATGGATAAGTAGAAAAAAAGATAAAAAAACTAAGAAGCTTGACTATAGAGAAGATTTATTGGGTTGAGTGTTTGTCTGCTCAACTACTACAATTTTTCCTTGCTCTTCAACCTATGATGTTTTTAGCTTATGTGCTATGAATTTATGCACAACTACAACTACTCCTTGATACTTGGTAATGATTTTGTATTTGTGTTAGCCACACATTCATCACTTCATTCATTTCTTCATTTCCTTTAAAGAAGCTAGAAATATTTTAATTGGACTCAATGAAAGCAACATGAATATCACTAAATTTATTTATAGCCTCAATTTGAAAGTGTCTTTCTTGAAAAATTCTTCTCTAACAAATATTTTAAATTTTTATTTTATCTCTACAACTATATATGACTCGCCATTGCCTCCTTTCATTAGCTCACAATCGATAGCCCAAAAACCTGAGTAGATTTCAAATTTTAGATCATCACACTTCTTTCTTTGAATCCAAAAATATTATATGGAATCTTCTAGAACACTTATTTTCCATTCCAAATTATATGACCATACATGTGAAAAAATTGTGTTCCATTTGGATGAATATAATTTTATATATAAGGACTTTATCATCCATATATGTCATGTCTCTCATATCTTTGGTTATATGTATCCATAATCCCGATTCCTTTTTCAATCTCTTGAGTCACCTTAGCTTGATTAGCCTCCAATAGTCCACAAGATTTTCTAACTTTTTCAATGAATTTCAGTCAATGAATGAGGATTTGTTCCTATGTTTGTTTTCCTTATTTTGTCCTCTTTATCAACCTTGTAGAATACTATTAAAAATTATGAATATTAATTCCATGGGTTAAATTTCTAAGAAAAGTTCATCTTATAATTTAATTAGTCAAATTTATTTATTATTCACTTATATCTACCATAGTTTGAGTTATTATATAAATTATTTTCTTGAAGGATCACACACATGACTCAATGTGACTTTGGCCTTATTTGGTGAAGGGATTTTCAATAAAATTTCCATTCCATTGAATTCTAGAGAAGCAACTCTAATAGTGGATTTCTTATTTCTAATGAACAATTGGTAAACCCAAGGGGAAAATGTGTCACTTGAAAAAATGCCATTTTGAGTGCCATGGGATGTAGAGGGATCAACATAAAAATTAATTTTTGGATGAACTAAAAAAGGAGGTGGAGGTGGATGTGGAGAAGGAAAATAAGGATGATATGGAATGTAAGAGGATATGGAAGATGAGGGAGAAAACATGTCAAAGTGGCTACTAGATTTTTTAGAAGTGGAAGTAAAAGGTAGTATAAGAGGAACTTATTTTGAACCTTGGTCTGATGCTAGAAACTAAGGAGTCATGTTTTGAATCAACACATAAGAATCTAGGATCAAAGAATTAGGTTAATCAAATGTCTATTTTAGAGAAGCAAAATCTCTTCTAATATCAAACTTATTCCTTGAAAATGAGTCATCACTATTATATTTATCAAGTAATTTCTTCTTGGTGGGATCATTCCTATAACATCCACTACATTTTGTCACTCTTGATTTAATAACCATGAAATACACCTTAGTACCAGGCTATATTGATGATGATGAGATTATTTGATTTTGTTTCCTTGAATATTTTGTAATTTTTGAACTTCCTACAATAATGAATGATATAACCTTATTCTCAATCCATGTCTTTGATATTTTTAGGAAAAAAATGTACGCTCTTCCATATATTTCAACTCTGAGAATGACCATTCTGTCACTAACAAAGGTAAAAGTTAAAGCTTTTCAGTATACAAGTGGTATTCCATGTCACTTCCATCATATAAAATTACTTCTATGATATATTTAATCCTATAACACTTCATTTGATTCAAATTCATGATCATATAATCTCTTTTTATTAACCCAAAATAATTTTCACAATCCTCCCAATAATATTCAACTTCACGTTCATGTAGGTAACAAGGTCCTAGATTGATAAGATTTAGAATAGTTTTCATGTAGCCTTTTCTATCAAAATCAAACCTCTTTGTATGAATCCACATCAAAAAGTGCACCATTGACTTTTCAATATTCAATGCATCATTTCAATTTTTTTAAAATGTAATAGCTCAACCTTATAGGAAATAAAATTCCATCAACATGGCTATCTTTACATTTTTTGTGGACTTCACCCAATTATCTACATAATTCAATTAGAATTATCTTATCATTATCATACTTTGGCAGCCTATACATGATGCCTTCAAATATTCCAACTCTTATATATGTAAACTATGGGTATTTAATGAAAAAACTTGGTAACACTTGATCAGGCTAGTAGACTTATTCCAAATGTGCATTATGGCATTATCTTCGAGAGTTCTCACAACAAACATGGTAAATGAATCATTTACTCCCCTAAAAATGTTTGTTCCCTTTCTCATGAGTGATCTTAAAGAGATAGCCATTGATTATCCTACCAAGGGTATATTACCTTTCTTCAAAGAGTCTAATCCACACACTCATGACTACAATTGAATAAACCAAATATGAGATGATATAGAATATTTGTGTGGACTCAATATTTACCAAGTGCTCATGAATATTGTCACTAATGATATGACCTAAATCAATAAATTGTTTTCTTTCATAAATGATGGTTATAAACATGCACATTCATTTTTGTAATTTGTTTGCATTAGGATGGCCCATTATTTTATTTAATAATATAACCATATCTGAAAATTATTCATAGAATTTGGATATGTAGAGGGTCTTAGGGAGCTTATAAGGTCCCTTCCTCATTTTCTTCAACCAAGATTGGGTTGCCATGGTCAAACATCTATCATTAAGTTGATTCCAAAATTATTATCCAATCTACTTGCTCATTATTACCACTTCATTATGTGGAGTAATTCCAAGTGTTATTTTCATGGAGTGGCCATCTAATGTTTCCATTAACACATCATATGTAGTCATGATTTCCCTAGTCTCTCTATTATAATAATTTTCACATGTGAGTACTAAGTCTGTACATTGGAATGATGTAGGGAATGTAGTGGCTTAAGGTCCCTTCCTCATTTTCTTCAACCAAGATTGGGTTGCCATGGTTAAACATCTATCATTAAGTTTATTCAAAAATTATTATCCAATCTACTTGCTCATTATTACCACTTCATTATGTGGAGTAATTCCAAGTGTTATGTTCATGGAGTGGCCATCTAATGTTTCCATTAACACATCATATGTAGTCATGATTTCCCTAGTCTCTCTATTATAATAATTTTCACATGTGAGTACTAAGTCTGTACATTGGAATGATGTAGGTAATGTAGTGGCTTGTATGAACCAATGTTTAAAAATATGTTTTCCATTTGGTGTATGCTTTCCTTCTTCCAATCTTAACCCAAAATATTCAATATCTACATGATCAAATTTGGAATATCTAATCTTGAGTATTTTCATCTCTAGGCTTATATCCCATGTATTTGAATTTCATATTTGGTGGCTTAGTAAGGTAGAAGGCTATCTCAACAAGCAATTCCAAATTTATTTGCATGAAATTAGGAGGCAAAAAATGTTTATGTAGATATAATGTCTAGATCACAAGAGTCATAAAAATGATAATATTTCTCTAAAAACTCCTCTTATTTTTTGCAAGAGCAAATCTAAGTTTCTAGGAGCCATAACACTTCCTAAACAAAAAATGGTATAATAAGCTCCAAAATCAATGAAAAATCAAAATTAAAGTTTTAAAACACTATGGAGGTGCTCATAATGATGAGCATAAATGGATAAAAATCTGGTGGAAATGAGGAAATTGACAAGAGATAAATGCTACAAATGTTAGGTGTGAGGGAAGATGGAAACTGGCAAAACAATTATGCAAATGATCAAAGAAATATGATGAACATGAAGATAGATGTGAAGAAATAGAGAAATAACCTTATTAAGGATTGGCTAGTCTAAAAATGTAAGGAGGGTTTGAGCTATTGGCTAAGTAATTTAGGAGTTTAAATGATAATAGGAACTATGTTGGTGGTATTTTCTAGACTTAAAACTCAATGTTAGAATTTATTGTGCCATTGATCCTCATGCCTGGTGCATTCTACAACCTTTAGGCCATGATAACACTTGTATCACCATTTATTTTTTTAATTCCAACCCTCTTTCTTTGATTTCCAAGTATATCTTATGTTTTGAGCACCATTCACATGAGTGAAACTTTTCCCCAATTCCATCTAGACTCAAAAGCTACGTCTAAATTTGTTTTGTTTTCTTACTTCTGCTAGGTGTTTTAGGAATTTTAGTCACCATTATAACCTTGAGCATTGAGTCAACAAGATCATTTTGGGGACCTCAACTACACCTTCAGCATCAAGTTCATTTCATAGATTTCAGACCTGAATAAAACCTAAAGAACTTTTAGATAAAACCAAGGATTTTAGGCTGTGATGAAACTATGAGATCCTTAAACCAAATTGGAAGTTTTGAACTTGTGTAAAACTTAAATTTTTTTGAAAAATAAAATATTTTTTTTACGAAGTGTTTATATTCAAACTTCTTATGTTGGACTTAGTGTACTCATTGATGCAAACATTAAAGTGTTTAGGTGAGTTCAATTTTTGGTGACAACATTTATTAGATTTTAAATTTTGAAAATATAGTTTTCACACACAATAACAATATAACACTACAAGATAAAAAATGAGATGTGTTTATAAGTATAGTTATCTCTCAAAATATTCACTATGATTTATTCTTAACCTTGTTAGCTAGCTGGCTCAAACATAAGGACATGTTTATATAGGATTAAGGCCTACCTACTTATAATAATGCTTAATAATCCATTAACATCATTAAGTATTTGTAGCATGTCACTAAACACCATAAACATTACATGAGCATTACAATTTCAATGCAACTTAACACATCATAACATAAGTCATCAAGGAGAAGTACATCACAAAATGATATTAAATAAATCTATATAAACTTATCATGATTCAGAGAATTGAATTCAAATAATTAATAATTTAAATGAATCTTTCCCCATAGCACATCACAAGAACATATGCACACAAAACAAGTTACATGGAAGTCACAATCCTCTCAAAGCTAAGTCACAACACTTTGCAACCAAATCCTACATTAAATATTGTAAGATTATGAACTAAATTTCACAAGATTTATACTTTAGATATCTATGCAGATGTAAATACATCACAAAATAACATAAATAATCTTATGCACAACTCACGTCTTATGCAAACTATAAAAATATTTATTTTTTACTAGATATTTTTTGCTGATGTAGAATTACAAATAAACTTAGATGATCTTTTATTACCCATTGTAAAATTAAAATAATAGTGGCTAAGGGTAATCTTTTGAAAATTTACATTATGTCAAATTCACCAGCCTTTCTTAATATATTATAATGATGATTTCATCATTAACTTAACACTACACAGAGATAAACAAAACTTCCATTATTGGTTTGTGGTTGATTTCACACAATGATTTACATTATCTTTTTGGTGCCAAATAATGGCAATTCAAACAATTATTTCCAATTAAATCTTATTATATTTTCCTAAAAACTGATTTTAAAAGAAAATCTATTTAAATTTTTTAAAACCCAAAGCTGTAATATTTAGTTGCTAATAGCGAGTCATTCTCAGTAGACTAAATGTTTATGTTGCTTATCAAGGGCTTGGAATAGGAAAATATGTATTGTTTTTTATTCTTATAGGATTGATTATTTTCTATATTTTTTTTAATACAATTTTCATGACATATAGCTTATTAATCCTATGATTTTTTTACTCTAAAAAATAATCAAAATTGTTAAACCTTTGTAAGGATCTCTGTTGCTATGATCAAAGTATTATACAAACTACCTTTTATATGATATAACATCAATTTAAAAATATTTTTTAATTCTTTTGATAAATTTATTATTATATTAACCCAAATTTAATCCTATGCATTTATTGATAAACCACTCTTCTCTTGAAATAGACATTTATTGATAAACCAACCACTCTTTATCAGTTTGAGATTTTTTTACACATTTGATTTTTATGAAGTATTGTATAATTAATAATTTAAGGAAGCCTATCACCATATTGAAATGGAATAATAATTTTAAAATAATAAATAAATTAAAATTATTATCTTTTACTATATAACAATGGTGGAATGGAGTGAATTATTTCATTTAGGGGGTGGATTTCAATTATGATGATATGCAATTATGTTTATATGAGGAGAAGTAACTATTATAGGGCGATATAAATGGGCTTCCCAAACATCATTTGCATTTTTCAAAATCACTCCATCCAGAACCTTCCACTTTCTTACCTCGACCTTACAAACACTGCTTCAATGGGAGATGATAGGGAAAGGCTTGAGCCCATTTCATGCATAAAAGTGGGGGGCCAAAAAAAATTTGGAAGAAACTCAAACATGGGGGCCTCACTTGGTTTATGGAGAGAATCACATATCATAATTCATAAGTGGCACAAGACTTTGTTGTGGCCTAGAATAAACACAATGTGACCATTTATGGCATAAAAATCTATTTCAGATGAATTTATTAGGGAGGAAACTAGTATGTCCAATGAGGGAATAAAGGCATTCAAAGACCAAACAAAGAATAGGAGCTCCTACAATGATTATTTTGGATGAATGAGTTTATGAAAATTGATAAGAAAGGATTCCCTCAGGCAAACCTTCCTCATCATTGGCCCAAAGTCCATCTTCAGGTCATGTGCTATTTGGCTCTTGAAGGTAGATGCACCTTGATATTCTCTCACCATTTCTTATTATTGAATCACTTTATTGGATATAACATGAGTCTGTCTTTCTTTCTACTCAAGTCTCTTAAATCTATCGCATTAGCTCATAGAGTAAATAAGGCAAACCCTATTCTCTACCAAGGGCTAATCCTCCTCCTTGTCAAACATGGTAAAACCCTACATGGTCAAGAGGTCCCTCAAGGGGAATCCTCAACTGGGGAGGACTCCTTAGAGGAGGATCCCACCTCAGGATCCTATCGACCCTCTGAGATCACCCCCTAGTCCAACCTTTCTAAATACCCTACTAATGAACTTCCCCTCAATCTATTCATACCCAAACCCAAATTGATCCACCTTAATGTGGGAACCTTTGAGGAGACCACCTGAAAGGGTAAATCCATTTTATTGGAGGAAATGAAAAGTAACAAGGTGCAGTTGAAAAATTTTAACTCTAAGGTTAAAGAGTCAAGGATGGTTCTTGTCAATCTTATATAGGAATGAAATGTTATCCATAGATAGGTCGAGACCATGGTGTAACCTTTCATCTAGTCTTTTAAACCTACTCTGACCCTTATTGAATAGATCTTGGAGATCCCCCCTACTTGGCTCCCCCAAGGTGGCCCCAATAAAGAAGACCCCCTATAGGACCAAGGGTAGAAGAGACCTCATATGATCTTGTCAGGAGAAACAATTGAATCCTGACAACTACACATGGACTAAGATTTCAAAGGTTAAGTAGGACATACCAATGAAGAACCCTGAGGAAGTTGAAGACCTGTTGGAGGGACCCCCCTCTTAATTTCTATTTTTTTATGTTTTCCATACTTTTGGTTTAATATAGTTGGTTTTTGATGTTTTTGTTATGTAACCTTTGTTTGACATGTTCATACTTTCTATATTTCACTCCTGTGATTCCAAGATCCTTGTAAAACCTAGTCTTTTAATCCATCAAATAAAAAATGATGGAATGGAACAATAAATTTTATAATTATAAATTAAAAAAAATTGTTAATAATTATTTTCAATATATTATAAAAATATATTATAATAATTATTGTAGTTTCTTAATACAAATACATAGTGTAATGAATGAAATATCAAACAATTTTTAAATACATATTTAACTAGAGGGCTTGTAAATTCTACATCTATAAACTCTGAAGCCATTTTCTCATATGCAGCCTCTATGAAATGAACTCCATCCCAATTAAAATATCTTTGAGGATTAGGACATGATCCTATTCTACACCACACATGCAGAATGGGCTGAAATTATAGATTCCACCATATCCGTAACAAGTTTGAAGAAATTATGATTGTAATCCTATACAATTTAAAATTTCATTTCAATAGTTAAATTAATATAAATGAAAACATTATACATATAACCTTAGATTTAAATGGTTAAACTAATATAAATAAATATTGTTACATATAAGCTCACATCTAAACTATATATTAAGTATAAAAGTACTAAGTAAATGAAATAAAAATTCCATCGTCCTTACCTTAAGATAATGGATCCTTTAAAATTGTTAATTTTGCATTGTAATAATTTGCAAAGATAATAGAAATATTTGGATATTTTACTTTGAGTGCTTCTACCATTTCTTCAATAAGTGCATTACTTTTTTGTGAGAAATTATTGTAGTTCTTCAAGCATCCCATATCATCTAACTCATCATTGATCATAGAGAGATAAGAGTGTGAGCACCCAATAGGCAAATTACTCTGAATTAAAATCTTCTTTGTGTCTTCTTTATTGATTAATGTCTAAAAATAATGATAAAAAAGCCAAATTATTAATATACATAATATTTGAAAGATTTAATTAAAAAATGTTATAACAAATAGTATTTATTTTATAAAATATAAAAGCACATCCTTTTAGAAAGAATCAAAAATTTATATATATAAAGAAATTGTAAAGAAAATAATATATAAAATACTAAAAAAAAATTATTTGTATACTCATCGTAAGTGCTTTTGGATTTTATTTATAATTGGAACATCAAAAGTTTGCACCTTAGCCATGGATCTTCCTTTTGAAAAAGGATAATGATAATCATTTCCACCAGTCTCTCCTATTAAAAGCATTACATTTGTAAGGTGTTGATCACATTGTATAAATTAAAAATATAAAATATAAAACAAAATATTAATATAAAATTTATATCCCTTAACAATATTAGAAACCTATAATTTATAATTATAAACAAATATTTAAAACATTTAATTCCATTGATGAGATGTGGGTGAGTCGATTAAACAACTTGGTTATTAAAAGTCTGATCTAAATTCAAATCTCATAATGGTATTGGAGGCTAGTTGTGGCCATTTTGTTGGTCCGTATTTATCTACAAAAAATATTTAAATCCTTTTAAATAAACTAAGGATGCCAATTATTCTAGTGAACATGCAATAAAATGTTTTTTTTATTATAACATATAAATTAAATATTTTAACAATTATGTAAATAAAATAAGAGGCTCACCTTTATTATGTAAGCAAAGGTTATTATTATACTGTAAGAACCACTGGATTTGTGTATCCAAAAAAAAGGGGGTCGAAAGTGGTCCAATTCTTCTGTCTAAAAAAAGATGGTTCCAAAGTCGTAGCTCCAATAATTAGGAAGTTTACACCACCACTAAAATTTGTAGTCTTTTGTAAAAAAGAATTTAACAATGGTTGACCAAGAGCTTTAGCTATAAAGAACCAATATAAATCATGAATAGATTTAATGTTAAAATATAATTTATATATAAACTTTTTTTTATTGAAATGTGTGATTTTATTAAGAATAGTATAAAACAATACTACTAGTCATATAAAAAAGGGTAAAATGTCACTTTCCAAATACACAAATCAAGCTTAGAAAATAACATACACATGAAACAAGCCCAAAAATAGTTAAATCATAGCATCATACACTTTTTTTATGAATTGAATGTTAAAAGACTCCATAAAAATAACAGTTAAATCATAGCATGAGGTAAAAATTTGATATGAATTGAATATTAAAATATTCAATAAAATTAATATCCATATAAAATAAACATAGATTAAATTTGAGAAAAAAATATCTTAAAAAATCAAACTTTCATACTAATAAAATCAATGATTAATCGACCATTCAAGAAATGCACAGTTGGATAACCCAATGTTTCACCATATGGAAAGCGGACAATAACTCAACTAGGCATTGAGATTAATAAATTCCCTCTATCTGCTAATGAATCTCCAAAACTATAAATTGAACACTTGCAGTCTTCAAATTGTATACGAAAGAAGAACCACACCAGAAACAATATGATTCTTATAAACTTCATTCGTCCAAATATCATACTGCCAAATTAAAAAAATGTATATTCTTAAAATAAATGAAACTACAATTGAATCGAAACTTTGAAGCACACACATATATAAAAATTAATGTGGTTCTACAAGTTAAAAATAAAAAAGTTTACTGATATAAATAAAATATAATTATATGAAAGTTAAAAATAATTTTTTTCTAATATAAATAGAATATAATTATATTCACAAATAGATTGTTCTATAAATAAGTTTAATAATAATTATTATTAATAAAATATTGAAAATTTACATGTACAAAATATTTTAATTATTATCTAAAAATATAAATTATCATAATAATAAAATAATATAAAATACAAACAAAACCTCTATTTTATATTTTTTAATATTTATGATACTAATAATAATTAATTTATTATAAAATAATATTTAAAACCATCATTAATAAATAAAATCTATAAATATTTGTAAAACACAGGTAATCATCTTAAAATAATATAGATTATTATAAAATTATAAAATTATTTAAAAAAAAAATTATTGTAGAATAAAAAATGACTATTAAATTAAAAATTTATAAAATCATGAAAACTTAAAAACATACTTTTTAATATAAACAATTAGAAAATAATTTATTTTATTTAAAAATTTGACAAAACACTATCCTATATTATCTTATATTAAAATATTATATTTATTTAATATAAAATTATTAAAAAACATAAACATTACAACATTCTTTCAAGCTCTATGATTAGTTTACCTTAATTTATACTCATGACTTCACTATGAGATTTATGTTAGTAGGAACTTAGATTTTAAAATAGGGTCTTTGGATGGACTTTCATAAGCAAGTTCATTCCATTTGTGTTCACCAGCTTGGAGTAGAATGATTCCCATTTCATTTTTTATAATGGTGGTTCTAACATTATTTTTATATATGAAGGTTGCATGTTTAAGTCTTACAATAGGAATTTTGATTATTTTTAGTCTTTGATTAATTTGGCAAGCTTTTGTTTAATTTTTTTTAATGTTTCAGTCTTATAATAAGAAATTTTATTATATTTTTTTGTAAATGGTTTGTGTATAGATGGATTATAAAGATGGTTAGATCAAGTATTAGTTGAGAAAATCTAGAAAAATGCATAAATAATTAACAAGATAAGTTAATCTATTCGAATGAGGTGTGTAAATGAAAATTAAGAGTCAGTGAAAGAAAGCAAATACAAATTACCTTCCCAAGAGCATCCCATCACACAAATTCAGTTTAAAATATGATTTTCCCCTTGATTTGGTACTCAAGTCTTCTTCAACAATGCAAGGCAAAGCTCCTCCATCATCTCAAAAACACCACATAAACTAGGCTCATGATATAAAATCAAAGTTATGCCTATCAATGAAACTCTGCTATTGCAAATTAAACATAATAATCAACACACACAAATGGCATGTGGAGAGAATTTTGCATAATAAGTTTACACCAATGAAGCTTAATCAAATTGGTCTTGGCCTTTCTATTTATATATTTTTCAAATTGATCACAATCAACCATGAACGTCCATCTCAAGATCAAGATGTGTAGCCATGAATTAATCCAATTATGTATTTAATATCCATAAATGTCCTCATAAATATTTAGGAGGAAGAGGCATTAAAGAGGCATTGGAAGTCATAATCGTGATATTTTTTGCATTTATGCTTATGGATGCCACCCGACAAATGACCTCACTTGATGATGAAATTAATAGGAATCAATTTTTAATAAATAAATATTCAATAATTTCCATAGAATTCTTACTTAAGTTAATAACTTGGTTTAATTTGCCTAAGTAAGATTAAATAAAAATTTAAGCAATTCTTTGGAAATTGGTTGCACTAAATTAATTATGTATGAACCATCATTCCATTTAGGATGTTGTTGACACAAAATAATACATGCACGTGTGGTGTGCTTCTAAATTAGGAGAAAAGAATGATCCAGAGCACCAAAATGCATTTTCATCATTTTGACTCGAAATGATTTGAGAAAAGTTAATAATCACATAAAATGCATTACTCTATTTAGGGATACATTAGACTAAATTGACACTTTCATATAACAAGATTGAACCATTTATTGCATTTTTAGTGATTTTGGCTTAATCGTGCATTGTTGTAAGTTTTGAGTAAGATTGATAATTTCAACATAATGGTGTTAGGAATTAGATGTCTACATTTTTCCCTTGTTTGAGAAGGCATAGTGAGACATTCAACGAAGCAATGTCTTTTCAAATAAAAGAGTTTTCAAGAAGAAATTGGAAGGAAATGACCCATCATGGCCTCTTGAGAGGACATACAAGGATGAAAGAGAAGGATGGACTCTTGAAAAGAGAGGGAAAGCGAGATTAACCCATGGAATAGATTAAATATAAATGAGCTAATGCTTGTATGCATCAATTCCATCAATGATCAAAATATTATTAGAGTAAAATGGTCCCAAAAGATGGGGGGAATGGGAAGGATACAATCCAAACATATAAGTGACATACTTTGAACACACCTAAAGCTAGGGTGCAATTTGTGCACTTATGAAATGATCACTCAGAGACAAGTTACACACTAAAATATTACTAGAATGAGGGCAGAATTCCATAAAACTTAGAATTAGAAGAAAATGAGAAGTGTATCTCCAGTGAAAGGAAAATAATAATGTGCTCCATTAGAATGAATTTGATCAATTGATAATTTTGCCCCAGTAGGGCTGATTTAAATTTGTGACTAGTTCAAATGTTGTGCCCCTATGAGGGAAAATTAGCAATTAATATCTCAAGGATATAACCTATAATATAGATTAAATATGAGTAGGTGTAAACATAGAGGTGATGGTCTAAGGAGTAAAGTAGTCATAAGAAACTAGGCATACAAGAATGTCCAAAGTAAGGAAAGAGATGAAAATAAGAATGAAGGTGGCTGAGCTAACCTAAGATACATCATGTATCCAAGTGTTTCCTACATATTACATAGGATAAAGTATATACAAATTTCCATAGGAATGACCTGTACTTCATGACCTCAATCCCTTCATAGGGAACTTAAGGCAATGATGTAAGGTAGATAGAACAGCCTATACTTCATGGATCCAAGGATGACCAAGAAGTATGTTATAAGAAAGCTCAATATCCATAATATGTAATAATGTGTGATAGGAAACAAGCCAAACAATGATCATCAAATAAATGGTATCAGAAGACTCCCTCTTAGCGTTATCGTAAACCTTTATGGTGATCATCTTCGGTTGGATCTCCTTCATAGTGTAGCCTAATCATTATACCAATTTGAGGGACACTATGTTCAACCTTGAACCATTGTCTATAAGAACCCACTTGATATTATTGTTTTGAATGATAAACTCAATATATAGTGGATTTTTATGGCTCGAAACTAGGTTGGACATGTTTTTTTGATCAAATGTGAGCTGTTAAAATGAAGACAAGTATCAAACTAGTGTTTGGAACTGTTCAAGATTAATATATTTGGAAATAGTTGATTCTTGTAAAAGGATGTTTAAAATAGTTCTATGGACTTCATACATACATAAAATGTCTAAAATGGAAATCTATGTAGGGGTTTTACTTAGTTAGTCTGATAGCCTATAGGGCTTTTCAACATTAGGATGAGATGGTTATGCCTTGGCTAGCATAGTGTTTGGCTTTAGATACGAAGGCACAATGTTCACATTGGGTTCAATGAAATAACAGCGAAAAGGGGCCTAAAGGTTAAATCACAAGCATCTAATTATGATTTCACAATTTATAGGTGGCAAGGAGCCATTATAACTAGAATATGAAGGCAAAGGGCCTTTGAGGGTGACTCATGGGTGTTTAGTTACATTGGAATAATTTTGAGTCAACAAGGAGACAATATAATTAGAGGAAGGGTGTTATCCAAAAATAGTAACCCATGCAAATAGAGTCATAACTAAATTTTAGGAACTCAATATGGTGTTACTAGAGAGAGGTGTTGACCCTATAATTGATTATGAAATGTCCTTCATGGAATAACTCTTTGTAAATTATTTGGTGGATTAGGTGGATTTAATTGCACATTTGGGAAGGTGGGACCTACACCATTTGTACATGTCTTGATTCGGTCACACAATTTCCTACCATGTTCTTGTTCTTGTGAGACCCTTAAGTTTCTCTTGTGCAACCATTTGAACCAGTGATTGGGTTTGATTTTATGTTTAACCCTATGAATAAATTTTGATAAGGCCTTTGGCAATAAGTGCCTTCTCAATATATACCCCTTTGGTTATAATTTCTTTAATGTGTTCATGTAAGCAAGTCATAGATTATGTGTGACCTTAGGGTGTAATTTTGTGTAAAAATTTCCACCAACTTTTTATCTAGAAAATTATGTTGAAAGTGACTAAATAATTCTCTCCACTACTGTAAGTATGCCATAAAGCTTTCTCCTTCTCATTGTTTAGCTTTGCACAAGTCGACAATGGTCAATTCATGTTCAATATAGTATGAGAAGTGATTGACCAAAATTTTAGATAAGTCATTCCAATCCATAATCGATCCCTTGGGTAACTTAAGTAGCCAATCTATAGCTTATCTTGCTAAACTTCATGGAAATATATGAAGTAAATAAATGCTACTATATGAAACCTCTTAGCATAACACTAAGAATGTCTGGATGTTTTCACAAGGGTCACTATTTCTTTTGTATTTTTTAAATTTGGATGCCTAAAAATGAGATGGAAAGGGGAATTTGAGAATACTTAAAACAAATGGATATAGACATATATCATCTAATTTATACTTTTTAATTTTTCTCCTATCTCCAATCATGACACAATCTCCTTCATGAAATTCCACTCTTGCATGGTTGGTGCATTCATGGGTGGAACATAATTATTTTGGGTTGGTATGTGCCCCTACTATTGGGGTGGTATATGCCCCTATTATATGGATTTTTTAGGGATATACACCCTATAATCCATGAATTTGTTTTGGTTCACTCTTCTTATCAAGTGAGTGAGTCATTGATTCCTTGGAATCTGTTGCCTTAAATTATATGTGTTTTATTAATTCTAGGGATTCCTTGGTCTATTCACCAAAGTACATGTTGGTTGAGATGAACTAACCAAGTTATTTTTTATGATTTATTCAATACGTACTGAATGTTTTGGTCTTCATTTTTGTGAAGGAACAAGAGGTTTTTGATGATTGAAAAATGTATGCTTTGTGTCTAGCGAAGCATGTTATAGAACCTCTTGGGATTTAGGTTTTTCAATTGAGACATCTTGATCCATCATTGTTATGTTTTCAACTAGTGTTTGCATTGGTTCAAACACATTCCCTTGTTCTTTGGAATCATCTTTATGGATTGAAGTGGAAATTAAAGAGTCTGTCAAGTCCATGATAAGTTGGTATGCATATCATTGACTTATCTTTTTAATATTGTTGACAAGATCTTGATCATAAGGTTTTGACTCCATAATTATTTCATTTCCTTTAATATAATAAGGTATATTTTTTCAACAATGTTTGTGAAGGATTTTTATCATTTTTTCTCTCCTTCTCTAACCAAGGTATGTAATTATTCCATAGGAAAGACTGAGGGTATTCTAACACTAGATTTAATCAAACTTAGAAACTTAGGAGTGTTTCATCCTTGTACTCTTAGGGTTGATATTATGAATAGTCTTCTTTAGATCCTATAGTATTTGGAATGTCTTCAAATACCACAAAATTTTCTTAACCATCATAAAATTTCTCTTCCTCATAGCTAGGGCCATAAGAGACCCCACTACAAGTGTACTTTTGATGTCTAGAAGGATTGTTCTCAACGTTTGTCAAGATTTGGAAAATATTCTACAAATGTTAACAAGGTGTGTTTTGATTTTTCTCTAAACAAGTAACAAGGCACAAAAGAGACTATAATAAAAAAATATGTGGCATAGTAC
Organism: Torreya grandis; assembly: GCA_037957365.1. NCBI lineage: Eukaryota > Viridiplantae > Streptophyta > Pinopsida > Cupressales > Taxaceae > Torreya > Torreya grandis. Next base: position 618,379 of record JARHVA010001787.1, read on the forward strand.
CACATAATTAGAAGAATGTGTTCACAAAATTACTCAACCTTGGGTAGGGCTAAAATTGTATAAATTAGAAGAGGGTATGATAAATCAAAGACCTAAGCATATATAGTACACCAAATGTAGGTTTAGAGATATGTCAATACCATAAAATTTATTTCAACTTTGATGAGTTGCTACTATAAAATTAGAATAAATCCCTTTGGATTAGGAAGGTGACGATGCAAACTGAAAAACTCAAGATGTGAAAACATGAAAGAATTAAGTATAAAACTAAAAACAAATAGACATTACAACATCACCATATGGTAAAAGGAGGTAGAACAATATGTGTTTTATAAATTAGAGTGTAATCTACATGCAAGATGACTTAAGTTCATAATGATCAAATGATGATGAGTCTATAAACAACCTTCAACCCAAATGGAAAATTGAACCCAAGTTAACTCAAGTCAAGTGCAAATAGAAAAGGGATTAACACATTAACTTATAACTTAGAAAAGTATGATTCCAAATTTGAATTATCAATGAAGGACTTCAAGATTTTTGGAAAGTGGTTTAGACTCAAATGGGTAGCATAATTGCATTGTTTAGACAATACAAACATAATGCTTTAAGATGGGGATTTTGAACAAGGCAAAGATGATTTAGATTTGACTAGCATAATTCCTCCTTGTTTAATATATGGTAGATAATAAATATTTTTGGTTATTATGTGTTATTTATAAACAATTCTTAGACTCAAATTAAGACCAAATAAGCAAAGGAAAAGATAAATATAACTAAGTAAATCATCCTAAGCCTTAAACTGACAAGGTTGCATCATATTTTGAAATCTATCTATATACGTGCTCTTAAGAGGATATTAATTATTAATCTAAAAATAAAATTACCTGAAGTGGTAGGGTATTTTACACCCCCTTCTCCTACGATATTTTTTGACAACATGGACCTTTGGGTTACTCAACCTAATTCAACAATACTCCATGGCAAGTGGGGTTGTTCTAAAACTTAAATTTATGGCTGTCTAGACAGTTCCAAGCATAGATAATGATAGATATACCTCACATAAATTAAGTTTATACCAATTAAATTACTATGTAAGGGTTTATTCCTTTTCATAATGATTTCATCTATGTACTACTTAGTGGAATCCCTTGGTTAACTAGACTTGACTCGAGTTTTCATTATGAAAGGATAGGTTAGTCATTTAACCCCTTTCATCTCATAGTATGCATATCCTAATTTATATACCCCATCATGGAATAGGGTTGAAACAATGGTAGGGAATGAAAACCTGAGTCAAAGCTTCCCTACAAAACTCATGAAGAGGCTATGAACTCCCCTCCATAAGCCAAATTGCATAAAATAAATAATCTAAGTGAAAAGGCTTTAAAGGCTATTTTTAGATCACCAAACCATATAAGTTATAGGGAGAGCCTAGACAACTTCCTTTTCACACCTTGGACAAAGGCACAATCTCAATAAAAAGGCACTTTTGGCAATCCAAGTTCCCTAAAGGGTATAGGGGGAGAGCATACATGCACTCTTCATTTTGCTCAAGAACATACAAGTAATAAATAATTTTACATAAAACAACACTTCAATAAATTTGAAATTTATGTAAGTGTAATTTTTAAGCACCAATTTGAAATGTTAAGTGAAATTCTTGGCCCCTTGGCCTTAGTTTACAAAAACTTTGAAAAACTTCACAAAATAGTTAAACAAACCATCTAAGTTCCTTTTAAACACCAAAGGGAAGGTTCAATACTTAAATCATGCTCAAATTTCACTTTTCCATGTGGGTAATTCAAGGTTAGAGAGTTTCCCATTGCTTAGAAGCACAATTTATAATGAAAAAAGTAAGTTTAGAATTATTGCTCTCAATTTATCTATTTTTTACACACATAGATTGATGTCGATTAATAGTGATCAATGCCAGTTGTAGTAAGACCAATTCCAGTCATAAAAAGAACTAATGCCAATCAAAAATGACTGATAATAGTCACCTATGAACCCTTAGACAAAAAAATTCATAAAAAACTCTTGTTATCCTAAGTTAGGATAAAATCTCCCAAATAAACATCTAGATCATGAAAATAAAGTTTAGAAGAGACTTAAAAACTCATAGTGGTAACTACAACTTTGAATAAAGGTCTAAAAATACAATTTTTAAACATGTTTTTCCCTATAAACTAACCAATTTTGGTTACCTTGACCGATGCCTATTATACAAAACTGATGTTGGTCACTGTGTGGCCTGTGTATCAATAAAAAATGTCAAAAACATGAGAAAATGAAGCTAAAAATTTATTGTTAATTATTTTCAAAGACTTTTAAGGAAATCTAAGACTACCAAAGTGTCTTCCTTGCTTGAATGGGTTGCATGGTCCCACTGGGCATACCAATATGTAGAGATGGATTAGAAAGATGGTTAAATCAAGCAATAATCAATAAAATCAAGAAAAATGCATAAATAAGTAACAAGCTAAGCCAACCTATTCAAACAGGGTGTGACAATGAAAATTAAGAACAAATGAAATAAATTAAACACAAATTACCTTCCCAAGAGCATCCCATCACATAAATGTGGCTTAAAACATGATTTCCCCTTTATTTGGTGCTTAGGTCTTCTTCAATAATGCAAGACAAAGCTCCTCCATCATCTCAAGAACACCAACTAAACTATGCTCATGATATAAAATCAAGGTTATGTCTATTAATGAAGTTATCCTATTTCAAATTAAACATAATAATCAACATGCACAAATGACATGTAGAGAGAATTTTGAATAATAAGTTTACACCAATGAAGCTTAATCAAAGTGGCCTTGGCTCTCTTATTTATATATTTTCCAAATTGATTAAGATCTACCTTGACTTTCCATATCAAGATCAAGATGTGTGGCCATGAATTAATCTAATTATGTAAATAATATCCATAAATATCCTCATAAATATTTGGGAGGAAGGGGCATTAAAGAGGCATGTGAAGCCATAATCCTGATATTTGTTACATTTATGGCTTAAGGATGCTACCCCAAAAATGACCTCACTTGATAATGAAATTAATAGGAATAAATTTCCAATAAATAAATATTCAATAAATTCCATGGAATTCTTACTTAAACTCATAATGTGGTTTAATTTACCTAAGTAAGATTAATCAAAATTTAAGCAATTCTTTGGAAATTGGTTGTACTCAATTAATCAAACTGGTCAAAATGTCATATTATTGGGGTTTAATTTGAATGGAGAGGAATTATAAGGTTGTGTTAGTTGTGTATAGACTATCATCCCATTTAGGATGTCATCGACACAAAATAACACATGCATGTGTCATGTGCTTCTGAATTAGCAGAAAAGAGTGATCCAGAGCACCAAAATATGTTTTCATCATTTTGACACAAAATGATTTGAGAAAAGTTGATAATCACATAAAATTAATTTCCCCATTTAGGGATACATTATCCTAAATTGGCACTTGTATATGACAATCTTGAACCATTTAGTGCATTTTTAGTGATTTTGGCTTAATCATGTGTTGTTATAAATATCAAGCAAGATTGACAATTTCAACATAATGGTGTTAAGAATTGGATGTCTACAATTTGGTGGGATCTTGTTCAATTTTTTAAACATTTTAAGTCCTATAGTGAAATATTTTATTATGTTTCATCTCTAAATGGTTTGGCAGACTCTTGTTCAATTTTTGCATGTTCGAGTCCAAAAATGAGGGTTTAGATTATGTTTCCTCTGTAAATGGTTTGGCAACGTCTAGTTCATTTTTTAAATGTTTAAATCCTACATTGGATGTTTTAATTATGCTTCATCTATGAATTTTTTGGCAGGCTATTGTTCAATTTTTCATACCTTAGAGTATTTTTTATGTTGAATTGACAACTCGATCGACATAGAAGCCTACTAGATTTTCCTTAAAATTGAAATTAAAATAAAATTTGTTTAAATATTTTGAAGCCTAAAGATATAAGATTGAGCTATAACATGGATCCATTCTTATTAGAGATTTATTACTTTTTGGGTTTTAATATAGTGATAGTTTATGTGGCTTTTAGTAGCATATTATGGTGACATTTTTGTGGGGTCACTTGCCCTCTTGAGATGAAAGAGGAAAGAGGTGTTGTTATATTTGTTTCTCTAAGAAAGATTTAATTGAAAGGGGTCTTATAGAGTGGGTAATTCTAACTATAATTAAGGGATAGGTGGCCTCATGCAACTAAAAATTTAATTTAACAATAAAATATTTTTTTCATAAAATTAGGAGCAGAGGTTACATAAATAGGAGAATCATTTCAATTATGGGGCTAGGACTTTGTTGTTGTTGCATTGCATTATTTGATATAAAATGTCATGATTTTAGGATATTCATGGTCAATCACCAATAATCAATAAGATAATTCACCCCCATAATTTATTAAATATTCTTACAATACATGATAAAAAAAATTTAAGAATAGAAAGGAACAACATGCATGTAGAAATCTCCTAGAATTTCTTTACATAAACCACTGAAAAAATATTTATGTACCCCCTCCATGATAAAAAGAAAACTGATTTTATAAATTAAAATGAGATAAGTAATATTTTAAAAAAATAGATAACAATAGAAAATAGATCAAATATAGAAAATATTACATAGTACATATGATTTCACTTGGAAAACCCTTTCAGGTAAAACATATAACATAATAACTCTTTTATTGTATTAACTTAAACATTTTCAATACAATAATACATTACCAAATTATGTTTTTCCACTATTGTATGTGTAAAGATAAACCATGGGCACCAAAACTATGGGTATCAATACCATGGTTACCAAAATTATGGATACTAATACCATGGTTACCAAAATTATAGGTACCCATAACCATGGGTACCTATTTTATGCATACCAAAACCATGGTTACCAACACCATGGGTACTTAAAAAAATGAAAACTATACAACACATTTATAACAATCTCCCACTTTTTGAATACTTTCTATAAGGGGCCACATGACCATACATTTAGTAGCTAAGGAAAGTTACTTCCATTGATTTTATGCACCAATAAAATTTCTCAGTACTCATAGCATTTGTCAGTGAATCAGAAATGTTCTCACCTATGTATAGCTTCTCCAACAATATATTCTTTTTCTTCACCGATTATCTTAAAACATGGTATTGCATATCAATTCCTTCTATAGTGATACTCATGGTTCTTTGATAGACAAATTATACTTTGAGAGTCACAATATATCCTTGTAGCATTTTGATCAAAACCAACTGTTAAAAATAAATTTTGAATCCAAGCTGATTCCTTGCTTGCCTAAGTAGTTTCCATGTATTCATCTTTTTGTGGTGGATAACTACATTATCTTATTGTTTGATCATCCAACTTATATCTCCAAAAAATAATTTTAACACATGCACTGCTAGATATTTGGTAATCAATATATTTAACCTATCTTAAATCCATAAAACCATGTAGATTCAATGTTATTATTTTAACAAGATTACCCTAATAGTAGATTGCATAGTCAGATGTCTCATGCAAATGCCTGAAGATATTTTTTACCGTATTCCAATGTTTATTTCATATATTTGACATAAATATGCTCACTACTCCCATTGCATCAATAATGTCAAGTCTGGTATAGACCATTACATACATCAAGCTTACAATTGCCTTAACATATGGGAATTTAGACATGACCTCAATTTCTTGTTGTGCCTTTGGACACTATTCAATAAAGAATTTTTTACCAACCAAAAAAGGGGTTATATTAGGGTAATTTATTACATCTTAAACCTTTTTAATATCATTTCAATGTACTTCCTTTGATTTAGCCATATTTTCTTATTTGGTCAATTTATTTTAATTTCCATGCCCAAAATATATTTTGTAGCACAAAGATATTTCATATCAAATTGAGATTATAATTGAGACTTAAATTGGAAGATCATTTCCTTATTATTAACAATTAATAGCATTTCATCCACATAAAACACTATGATGATAATTTTTTTACCTTTTTGTTTAAAATAGATACATGGATTAACTTTAGTTATTCCAATCCCATGTCCCAATACATACCTATCAAACTTATGGTTCCAAATTCTTAGTGATTGTTTCAAATTTTATAGAGAATTTTCATCTTTCATGTACCAAATCCTCCTTTCCCTTTATCTTAAATATTTGTGGCTGCATCATATAGTTTTTCTCATTAAGCTCACCATGTAGAAAACCTATCTTTACATCCATATACTCTATTTTTAGATGGAAACCAAAAAAAATAGTTAAAATAAATCTAATTGACTGTAATTTATTAATAAGAGAAAAATATCACCAAAATCAATTACCTCTAATTGAGAGAATCCATTTTCTACCATGTGAGCTTTATATTTTTCCATTTGCATTGTACTTCTTCTTAAATACCCATATTTGGCCAATAGGTTTTCATATAGGAGGTAATTTTACCAAGTCCCATTTCTATTTTTTATCTAAGGACTAATTTATTTCTCCATAGCCTTATTCAAAGAATTAGTTTCTTTTGAGATGAAATCCTCATTTATAGTCTTAGGGTCTTTATTAGTAACAAACAAAACTGATAAAAAAATGCATAGTGGAAACTATGAGGACTTTATTTATGAGGGGATATTCTCACTCGATTTGATCTTCTCACTCAATCTAATATTCTCAAGACAAGAGTTTTTAGTTTTACATATTCTATTTCCTCCTCCTTAGTTTCTTATGAATATTCTTCTTGAAACTCTTGATCTAGTTTTTCTTCTATAGTTGATTCGAGTTCAGCTACTTCTCCCTCTCCTTCAAATTGAATCTATTTAGGTTCATCCTTTGGTTGTCCTACCTATTTTGTAACCCCTTTAACCTATCCAAAGATAAAATTATGACTGTAAAGTCTTCTTTATTTCAATATTCCATATCTTATATCACTTTACACTAGTACTATATTTAATAAAGATAAAATTTGTTGATTTTTTTATCTTAGTCCTTTTTTCCTTTGGAATATACATATAACCATAAAAAATAAAAATTCTAAGATGTTTGAGAGATATATTCTTACCAGTGCATATTATTGTGGAGTTTTATCAACAAGGGTTAATGTGGGTAATCTATTGATTAATTATCAAGTAGCCATGACTACTTCTACCAAAAAAATATTTCAAATCCTACACCATTGAACCTACTTCTTACCTTATCTTTTAGAGTCTTATTATTTATACAACTCCATTATATTGTGGTGTGTATGGATTTGTAGTTTTAATTTCTATTCCACAATAGTTACATAAATAATTGAAAGAATTAGAGGATTATTATTCACCATGTCACTCCTCAAGATATAAATCTTCTTCTCTAGTCAAATTTTAAAAAGAGCCCTAAACTCCTTAAATTTACTAAATACCTAAAATTTATATTTGAAACAATAAACCCAAGTTTTTCTTAAGTATTAATTTATAAAATAAACATAATACAAATATTTCCTTAGTGATAGAACCTTCACAGTTCCAAAAAAATCACTATGCACTAAATGAAAAATCCCTTCCAATCATGTAGTGCTACCAATAAACTTCACTCAAGTTTGCTTACCAAACACACAATGCTCATAGAAATCAAATTCAAATGGGAATTTAAAACTTCCTTCAACTATAACTTTGGATTTTAATGCTTGAAGGCCTTTCTCTCCAATATGTCTAATCTTCTAATGCCACAACATTGACTTCTCTACAGAAGTTGTAGGAGCTTGATCTAATATATTATTAATCTCATAAACCATAAAGTTATTACATTCATCACTTACAGTGTCACCTAAAGCTTGAAAAAATTTCTTAGATATAGAATCCTCATTCCATTACCACTCTTCTGTGAACCATATTTCAATTATCATTATTAAATACTACCTTCACATGCACATCATTAATCTTACTTACAAATATTAGGTTTCTATTCAAACCTAAAATCTACATAACACTAAGGAAAGTTTTAACGATTCCATATTTAACCTAAATAGGGTAAAATTTAGTCAAAATTTTTCATTAATTCATGAGTATTTTAGTTTTATAAATTGGCAATTGGTGATTTTAGGGGGGTGGTGAACATTGTGGAATCGCCTAAATTATCTTGGTGCAAGTTAATTTTATGGGTCAACTCACTTACTATTTAAAATAAAATTAATACATATAAATATTATTCACCACTTTGTTGAAAGTCGATATGAGCTTATTCACCATTATATGTAATATATAATCATTTTAGGACCAAAGTTTTGAAGCATATTGGCATAAATACCATCTGAAGGTGCTTATGTCACTCACCAACATAGCTATTGTCTGACCATAATAGTGTCACCCACCACAACCTGCATCAACCTCTAACAATATTATTGCATGATAGTATATGTGTCACTAGATAGTATCTATGTCATGCATCAATATTGGTTTCACCTAATGACATTGGTGTCACCTACCAACTATTGTGTCATTTTCCAATAACCTTGACATGCAACCACATTTTTATAATTTGGCAACACCTACATATCCCTTTAAAATCTAGGTTAACTACTAAAATTTGTGTAGATCATCAACATTCTTGTCACCCAATAATTTTTATTGTCAACATTTGTGTCACTTTCTAGCATTATAACCCATCTGCATTTTAATCAAATGATTACATGGCATTTGCTATAAATTTTAAGGGGTGGGATAATCAACCAATAAAAAACCCTATTATCTTATTTTATCCACTCAAAATATATCTCCAAGAAATCGACATCCACATTAAATACATGTACTATACTAAATGATGAAATGTATTTTTGTTTATTTTAGTTTCATATTAAGGTTCAATAAAAATTCAAAATTAAACCCTCTCAAACATAGAACCCATGGATAATGGTATTGTAGATGAATAAATTAATCACGTGTCACCATTTGAATATATTATTGATGATGGCATGCCATCACTCAAAGACATTGCTGAGTATGACTATGCATTGCCTCAAGTGGAGGATAATTAAAAATAGGATGAATTAGATGAGGTGAAAATACAAGAAAAGACTTCTAGATCTCATGAAATACCAACTTCAGTTAAAGATTCAACTCAAAATTTTATACGAAGGAGGAAGAAACTTTATGATATTACTGATAATGAGATCTAAATACCAGATGAGATTTGTACTCATCAAACACACAATTTAATTGAATATCTTACTAAGAAATGTGTAAAATAAGAAAAATACATGGACAATTAGAAGGTCTTTTAAGTTTGACTAGGTAGCTAAATATCGATTCATTAAACTAGTGGAACCAAGAAATTGTAATGATACTCCAACATGAGGTATATGTATAATATGTAGCTGGAATAGAAACTAGAAAATGACCACAAAATGTAGCTTAAGTTGGACATAATTGAGAAATATTATGGAAAAATATATGTCAGCAAATCAAAAAGATGGACAAACCTAGAAAACATATGGATAAAAAGATGTAAAAAATGCATGCATGTAAGCTACACAACAAAGTATGAATATCATCATAAACATCTACAAAATATCATTGAGAAAGGATAAGAAATAACAATGTAGTTAGAAAAAGTTAGTCAGGCTAATCTTCATTCCAAAAGTATATAGTTCTCTACCATCTATCACATTCTAAAAAAAGGTAGACCTATATCATATTTTTTAGATTATAATATTTTGTTCCAACATAATGGATTTCATAACATTCCATAATCTCATTGGTCAAATAGAAGTGCTTTGGAAATGAAAAAATATCTCACCATGATTGAGAAGGAGGATTTGAAAGAAAAATTAAAAAATGCATAATTTATCTTGTTGTCAATTGATGAGGTCACAAAAGTTAACAACACATAATGGGTTTCCATTCATTTTTATACTATTCATAACCATTCAAGAAAACCTCATCTATTATCTTTACATAAAATGACCAAAATCTTTAATGCCAAAAGCATTTACATATTGATTATTTCTAATTTAAAGGATATAACTAGGGTGGATGAATATGCTATAGCTACCAAGTTAGTCTATGTTGGTGTTGATGGTACATATATGATGTATAGACATAGAAATAGTCTCTATGTTCTACTACAAATAATAGTTGCCCCATATATGATTCCAATTCATCACATGGATCATATAATTAATCTTGATTACAATGTTATTGGCATATTTTAAAATGTCATAAAATTGGAGGAGTTTATTCATGACTTGCATGCATACATGTCAAGAAATCCAAAAAGATGTTTAGAGTTTCAAAAATTTATGTTTAGAGTGAGTGACTGTAAATTTTTTTTGAAAGATGTTGATACAAGATGGATTTTTATGTATGATATAAGATGAAAAATTTTTGAATAATATCCATCATTGGTAGGTTTTATGTTTAAATAAGAGATGGAAGTTGATAAGGCAAGAGATTTTTTTAACTTCTTAAAAAATTTAAAAACTTTACTAACATTATGTGGTATTTTATCTATGTTGATATAAATGCAATGTTTAACGAAACATACACAAGAGAGATCTATATATATTATTGACTTCATTTGGTTGAGAAAATGAGTTTAGCAATCTCTAGATATGTTATACTTCTCACAAGATTATTTTAAGGGTCTTGTATTTGGTAGCTAGAAAATTTTAATAGATATTAAGGACCCTAATATCTATTTTAAGTTTAATATTAACAATCATCTTTTTATCATTTTTAAGGCAAAGGAGATACCAATGCACACACTCCAAGGACATGTTTATTTAATAGGATCAAAAATTAAAGATGTCCCTATAACATGAGTACTATATGATACTATTAGTTATGAGATGTAGTTAAAATTAAGAAAGATTTTAGAAAGCTTGTCTACTAAAATTGGAGACCATTTTAAAAGTAATGACTTGATTGAAGTCATGGGAGTGATCAATCCAATATTTTGGAGCACTGTAAATGGTGAAAAACTAAAAAGTAATTTGTTTGTCAAATACATAGGTAATCTCATTAAGTATTTTAGCGAATCTATGGAGAACAATGTGTTAGAATTAGCTAAAAGATCTAATGAATCTAATAGAAAGCATAAATAAGAGATATAATAATAATAATAATAATAATAATAATAATAATAATAATAATAATAACTATATATCTGAGACAATAACATAAATGAATAAATAACTCAAATATTATAAATTACTTTGATAATTCAATATTAATCTGATATGGAATACACAAATAGCCATTTCATAAATAGAACAAGGTGTGAAAGATAAAGATTAGGGAACTCACACAACACATGTAATTCAATTGATATCTGACTACAAGAATAGGTGTGTGCAACTCCACACTAATAAAATAGGTGTCCAAATTATGTAAATGATCAACACAAGTTGACTACTAGTTAATCAATCTTATCATATCTTACCCTAAATAGTGGAGTGGAACTCCATTATAACAAGATAAGTGTCTAAGTTGACTACTAACTAAGCAAGCTTATCCTATCTAGTGTAAATTATTAATAAACATAATAAACTAATTTCAATAAGTAATTAGTGCACCAATATAAATAATAAATACAAGTAAATATAATAAAGCAAATAAATGTACCAACATGCCCCCATAAGTGAAGCTTAGGTAGGGATATGCAAATAAGAGTCTGGGCAATGTGTATCCATATTAGGTAGTATGTACAAATAGATGAGGAAAGGAGAAAACTTGACTGAAAAAAATCCTCCTTAAAATGAAGGTCTAGGAGACCCCCCTAAAGAATTGATGTCCCATACTCCCAAAAGAGATCATCAACATAGATCACCAAATATAATAGTGAATCCTCCTACCATAGAATATAAACATTCAGATCTGAGTGACATATCAAGAACCCAACTGAGAGAAGAAATTTGTCCTTCTTGGAATACCAAGCCTTAGGGGCTTGTTTTATACCATAGAGAGACTTTTGAAAATGGAATACCAATGAAAAATCCTAAATGAACCCATATATATCTCCTCATGAAGATCCCCATGAAGAAATGCACTCTTCATATCCTTCTGATGTATAGCCTAACCATAAGCTAGACCAATAGCTAGTATCAAGTGAATGGAATTCATCTTATTAATAGGAACAAAGGTTTTTGTATAGTTAATGCCTTCCACTTGGGAAAAACCTTTGGCCACTAAGCATGATTTATAATTATCAATATTTCTATCCACTAAAAACTTAGTCTGATATATCCACCTACATCATACTAATTTTCTTCCCTTAGGAAGAGGAATAAGATATCAAGCATTGTTCTTAATCAATGATTCATACTCTTCTTCCATCACTAAATCTCACTCAACTATCCCTGTGGCTTCCTAAAAATACTATGGATCATAATTGTGGTAATGTAGGAATGTGTAAGATCATGTTGTGACCATGTTCTTCTTATATCTAATGGATCCCTAATAAGAGGGTTTGCATCTGACAAAGTCTATCTAACCTATAAAGGCATCAATGGGTGATGTGTTAAAGGAGGAGGAGGAACATGACCTAGTAAACCCTACTGGAGAGGTATTACCTCATCATCCCTGTGAGTAGATGAATCAGGAGTATCATCATCACTACTATTTGATTCTTCTAAAGAAGAAAAATGAGAAATGTTAGAATACAAGTCTAAATGAATTTCTTCAAAGTAAACACTTATAGCTATAATAATCTCATGTGAATCTGGATCAATGAGCCAATATCCCTTAACACCATCAGGATATCCCATAAATATATAAGTCTAACTTTGTTGTTCTAAAGCATGATGCTTGTCTAAAGATATGTGATCCCATGTTAGATTGTCAAAGACTCTAAAATGATGCACATCTAGCTTTCTATTGCACCAAGATTCAAGAGGTGTTATCCCCTTTAAATCTTTATGAGGAATCCTATTATGTATATATGCAACAAAATTAATTGCTTCCACCTAGTACTCAGGTACTAATGATTTTGCATGAATCATGAAACTTGCCATCACTTTGAATAATATATTCTTCTTCTTTGTTACACCATTTTATTGAGGCCTATATGAAATTGAATGTTAAATATTAATTCCTTCAAGAGCATAGAATTGTTCAAAATTGTTGTTCACATATTCCCTCTCATTATTTATGTGAAGGATCTTGACATACTTCCTAGATTGTTTCTCTGATAGAGCTTTAAAATCTATAAATCTATCAAATACTTTACTCTTTAGTGTGAGAAAATAAACCCAAGTATATCCAGAATAGTCATCAATAAATGTGAGAACATAATAGGTTTTACTAAAAGATAAAGTAGGTAATGGACATGCTAAATCACTATGAACAAGTTCAAGGACTTGTGTAGCCCTCCAAGCCTTCCCTTTATCAAACTTATTCTCTAGATGTTTTCGTAAGGCACAACCATGGCATACACCCCTTGAAAACTAAATCTATGAAAGTCCTATAACCATCTCTTGTTGACTAAACTATTGTAAATAGCGGTAGTTTAGATGACCAAACTGCTCATACCATAACTTGCTTATTGAATCAATATGTGAGAGCAAATTTGTAGAGGAATAATAAGGCATAAAGTGGGAGAATGAATAAATCTGAGTATTATTGTCTACTTTTCCAACTACAACTAAGGTATTATCCTCTAATTTTTTGATTGATATAGAATCGGGTGTGAACTCAACTTTCCTACCAATATCAAAGTGAATGATTTGGTAGATAGAAAGAAGGTTAGATGATAACTTTGGCACATAGCGGACATCCTCAAATACACCACTATCAACATCAACTATACCTTTTATTATAACATCTACCTTAGAATAATCACCTATGAGAATATGAGGAAAGGAACTTGGTTCTAATCCAAAAAATTATTCTTGATCAGAACCCATATGGTGTGAAGCACCTGAGTCAATTACCTATGACTTGGGATAATTTGCCAGTGCAACTAATGTCATAGCTTTCCCTTTTTCTAAATTTGAAGGAATGGAAGAATCCTTTGAAGAGGATTGATTGATGTTATTCTTCTTGAGAACACCCTTAAGTTCATTAATCTCTTTCTTCTAACAATCTTATTCACTATGAAATCCCTTTTTACAATAAGGGCAAGGAGTGCGGGTCCTTTTCTATGAATCCCCTTATTAGTGGATTTATAATCTCCTTGTGAGGAAGATTGCTACTCTTTATTCTTATCTTTCTGTGACTTATTCTGATTATTTTACTTCTTTTTACTTGAACCTATATTTGATGTTGATGTTGAAACTTACTTATGTTGACGTTAACTTGAAACTAGAGCTTGAGGTTTGGATGACTTGATTAGACCCATAGCTATCAACTTTTCTTTTTCAACCATTAGAATTTTAGAGAATACCTCAAAGGTGGGCATTTGATATGTTGTGCCCAATGTGAGCCTATAAGGCTAAAAGTAGAGACAAAAGATGAATATTCAAGATCTAATTTATGTAATGCACTGAAAATCAATTGAGTATCCTTTTTATCAATTTTACATTCAAAATTTTGTGCTCTAAGATCTCTGACTTTAGTAATGTAGTCTTGTATTATAGCATAATTTTTAGGATCCAAACTATTGAGTTTGTTGTCAATTTGGTAACCATGAACCTCATCTATTTTTCCAAACAATGATGCTAATTTATCCCAAGCCTCTTTTGGAGTTGTACATTTGTCAAGATGAAAATTCAAATCTAAAGGCATGTAAGACTGAATGCATCCAATTACCTTAGTAGTTTCAAAGAGAAAGTGTTGTAACTCTTTTGTATCAATAGGTGGAATAAGAAGAGTTGTTATGTAAGGCGTATATCCTTGCATCATTAATGCATTCCAAGCATTCTATTTCCATGTGTTATAGTTATATGTTGTTAATAGTGGGAACTTAGGATTTCCTATGATGCAATTGGATATAAACTGTCACAAATTAGAAATCAAAATAAAGAACACACCACAAAACCCCTTTGAATTACTTATTTTTATCCCACCCAACAAGTATTTTTGTCACTTTATAATTGAGTGTAGTTACAAAGTTGGATTATAAATTTTCTAGTTTACAAAAAGCTCAATTAGGCCCTGTAGTCTAAAAGTATAAAAAATATGCACTTTATTACAATTTTTTTTGTATCAATACATTGTGCTTGAAAAAATATTAACTTTAAAAAAAAGGTGGCCTCAATATGAGGTTGTATGTGAAATTTATGAGCATCTAAAGTTGAAAAAATGAGGATGGGCAAGACCTGTTGTAGAAAATCCTAAATTCTAGAAAAATTTAGAAAAATCTGAAATTACAACAGTGAAGAGCATGAAATTTTAAGATATTTAAAAAATGTATGTGCTCAAAAATACTTCCTAGTGTTTAAATGGTAGGCTCCTAAAGTTACCATTTCAAATATATCTGTTGTTTTGTGAGGCTTGCCAAAAAAAATTGCCTACATAGTTCGTACGACCGTACCTGGGAGGAAAAAATTACTTTTCAAGTGACTGTGTCCAAATTGAATAAATTTTATCTGTGTGTGTGTGTGTGTGTGTGTGTGTGTGTGTGTGTGTGTGTGTGTGTGTGTGTGTGTGTGTGTGTGTGTGTGTGTGTGTAGGTTTTGACACCTTAAAAATGTAACCATGAGGTCTGTTTAAATCATAAATGCTTTAATTTTCAAGTACTTGCTAGATTTGGGCTTGGTGCTTTTGGATCAAACCCTTATCAATTTCACCTCCTATTCCCAATTTGGACAAAATTGTAGATGATTTTGACTATCTTGGGAACTCTAAACTCAATGGTGAGCTCAAAAATTCTCCACAAAACTCTAATTTTTTCTATATATAAAATCAAAAAACTGATCCTATATCTAGGTATGTTTCTCTTGAATATTTAGCAATCTATAGATTCAAGATAGCACTGCTACCATGTTAAAATTAGCTACAGGATCTAATGAATCTAATAGAAAGAATAAATAAGAGATAAAATATTAATAATAATAATAATAATAATAAACAATAATTATATATTTGAGACAATAATAGAAATGAATAAATAACTCAAATATGATAAATTACTCTAATAATTCAATATTAATCTGATATGGAATACACAAATAACCATTGCTTATATAGAGCAAGGTGTGCAAGATAAAGATTAGGGAATTCACATAACATGTGTAGTTCAATTGATATCTAACTATAAGAATAGTGGAGTGCAACTCCACACTAACAAGATAGGTGTCCAACTTGTGTAAATGATCAACCCAAATTGACTACTAGTTAATCAATCTTATCCTATCTTACCCTGAATAGTGGAGTGGAACTCCACTATAACAAGGTAGGTGTCCAAGTTGACTACTAGCTAAACAAGTTTATCCTATTTGGTGAAAATTATTAATAAACATAATAAACTAATTAAAATAAGTAATTAGTGCACCAATCTAAATAATAAATATAAGTAAATATAATAAAACAAATAAATGCACCAATATAATGGAATTAAAATTAAAAGTATTTTTTAAAAGGATTTACTAATGTATCAATCAACACATTTTGTACTTACAATGATTGATCAATATTAGTTTTTAAATGAGCAAGCTGAAAGTGGTGCTATTATGAGGCTATGGGAAAACCTTTACCCTAGTAGTGTCCTAAAAAAATATTAGTGAATATTTTTGATTATATAAACTCTACCAAACAATAATTTTGGGATCTGTAGAAGATGAAAGGGTATTTAGTACATTATCTTTTTTAAAATCCAAAATTTGGAATAGATTGGACAAAAATCTAAAGACTTGTTTGAGGATGTGGGTTTTTGTTATCTCGTGGATATGTTTCCTTTTGAAAGAATGCTTGTAATTTGGATTTCACTAACTAAAAAAAGAGGTGTCACAAATACATCAAATAATAGATATTATATTAATTTTTATATTCAAATTATCTCTAAGAATGTATATACAAATGCCAACTTTGAAGAATAAGCTATAAAAGAATTGTTTCAAATATCTGAGTTTTAGTTTTATATGTATTCTAAATTGAAACATTGTAATCTAATTCATCACCATTTATGATATTTTTGGTATTTATTATAAAATATTATCTATGATACTTCAGGTATTATAAAATTTATCACATTACAATATCAAAAGCTAAAAATTATCTATTCATAGTCAAATAATTTATTATGTAAAGAAAAAATCAATAAGAATTATAAATCAACTTTCTCATAGGTTCCATATAGTAATTTATTACTAAATTATTCCCACTCATCATGTGGTTGATATTTAAGTGTTATCTCATGTTAATCACATTAATAAGAGATTAATATAAGATTATTGATTAACAAGAATCCAAATAAAAACACAACAAGAATTTGATGATCAACAACCATGCTTATTAAGAAACTCCATAAAGACAAATTTACAAGAACCCTTTCTCTACCTTCAAGGTCAATCTTCTTTTTATTGATAAGTTTGGGTTAAAAGGGGACCCTCACCCATAATAAATTTCAAACATTATACCTCATAAGCCTCAGATAAACATCTAGGAGGAAACAAGAATTTAAAAATTACCACAACTAGTAGATTATAAAATAAGACTGGAGTAAACACCAATTACCAAAGAGACTATAAAAGAGAAAAAAAAATGCAAAAACCTAGCATGAAAAAAAACAAAAAAATTCCACATAAATTTATAACTTACATGAAACAACTACAAACAAGAAATATCAAATCGATCTAGACTACCCTGGGAGAGACTTCCTTGTTCTCCTCATCCTCTAAAGGACCAGCTTACCCACTGACACCAACATCCACTACCACCTCCTCCTATGATTTTGTTCCTAGTAAATTAAAGGACATAGCAAAACCTATCCTCCCTAAATTATTAAAATCCAATCCCACACTAGCCCTTGTAGTCACTACCATCACCGAACCAAGTTGGGATTCCCCAACATCCACCATCCTAGTAGGAGGTGGCAAGACTCTGCCACCCCTAAATGGTCTATCTAAGAGGCAAGCTACATCCCACACTCAGGTATAGGAGTGAAATTCCATTACCATTCCAAGTAATGAAAGAGGATCATGCATTTATACCACATCCACCAAAGGAATTTGTTTACTCGAATGAACTGGAACCCTGATGACCCCTTGAATATGTTCCATAATAATGATCTTGAAAACTAACAAGAACAAGAAAATTACCAATAGGACAAGATATTTAAAAATAATCAAAATTTATTTTTATTTATTTATTTAAATAATTATAAACCCAAACCATGCTTAAATAAGCCTAAACTCAAAAATTAGAGTCTACATGCAAAATTTATAAAAAAAACTAAAATCTAAAAAAAATTGTCTATTTTAGAAGTTGTTATTTATATTAAGTTTCACCTGTAAGCACATGTGGCTCTAAAATTTTCATAAAATAACCTAAATACTAAAATTAACCTATATAACAAAATTCAACTAAAGTTGACTTTCAGTTCTAAAAATATATAGTTTCTAAAAATAGAAAATTTTCAAAAAAATCATTAAATGTTAATTTTGGACCCTTAGATGATCACGTTTAGCCTTTGAAAAATCACAAAATCAAATATAAGTTGATGGAATGGCTTAGGGTAGAATTAAAATTTTTGATATGGTCATTTTAGTGTGTGGAAGAGCTCAAATGGAGTTAAGGGTCAAAATTTATGGCTTCTAAAAGGTTGGCCTATTTTTTCTACATCATTCTCCTATGGTTGAAAACAACTTAACTCCTACGAGTTGGCCTGATTATACTACTACCATTTATATTTATCAATATTATTTAGTTCTCATTCTATAATCCAAGTTTTTTCTCCTTGTTGCAATCCTTTTCACTACACCAAATACCTGTTATAATTCCCTTGCCTTGTGCTTACTATCTTCATATCCAAAACTTGCACTATTTTTTCTTTCTTCTTCTTTGGAACCTGTTGCTCCCAATTTACTTCATCATCTTCACCATATTCTCCATGGAATTCATATTAATCTTAAACATTAAATATTGGAGATATATCAAAATTCTATGGTAGACTTACCTCATATGTATTATCATTGATTTTCTTCACAATTCTGCATGGTCCAATTTTCTTATACTTTAACTTATTGTATGTGCTTTTTAGAAATCTCTCTTTCCTCAAGTAAACCACTACCAACTCTCCTTCTTCAAGTACCTTGGATATTCTTCTAACATCCATTTCTTATTTATATTTCTCATTAATTTCCTATAACTTTATTCTTAGTCCTTGCAACTGTTGTGTATGCTCTACAAACACTTTTACATCATCACTAATTCAAACTGCAATTGACAATTGTACCAAATCTAAAATACCCATAAGATTTTTCCCATAAATAATTTGAAAAGGTGACTTTCTTATTGATCTATTCACTAAACTATTATATGCAAGATCAATTTGTGGTAAAGCCAAGTCCCATTGCTTTGGCTTCTCTCCTACTATGCATCTCAATAAATTTCTCAAGCTCTTATTCACAACTTTTGTTTGTTCATCTATTTATGGGTGATATGCACTACTAAATTCTAGTTTAGTACCCATCTTCTTCCACAAATTCCTCCAAAAATTACTTAAAAACTTTGTGTCCCTATCTAAAGTAATAGTTTTTGGAACACCATGTAATCTCACAATATCCATAAAAAATAGTTCTGCAACTCTAGTTGCATCATTGGTTTTCTTACATGAAATGAAATGAACCATTTTAGAAAATCTATCTACAATTAAAAAAATTGAATCATTACCTCTTTGTGTGTTTGGAAATCCCAACACAAATTTCATACTCAAATATGTCCATGGTCCTCTTGGAAGCGGTCATGGCATGTAAAGTCCAGTCTTTTGTGCATGTCCTTTAGCCACCTGACATATTCTACACTTTGAAACATATCTTATCACATCTCTCTTCATCTTTGGCTAAAAATATTTTTCTTCCACCAAAGCTATTGTCTTCATCTTACTAAAATGTCCAACCAAACCACCACTATGTAATTCTCCTATTATATTGTCTTGTAGAGACCCAACTGAAATAAATAATTATTTCCCTTTAAAGAGATAACCTTCTTGTATAAGATACTCATCATGAATAACATATATTCTACCTATTAATGGATATCTACACTATTCAATTATCTTTCCAAAATATGGATCAGTATCATATAATTATTTAATAGCTTCAAATCCAACTACTTCACTCACCATAGTAGTTAATAATGCTACCCTCCTGCTCAATGCATCAACTACCAAATTTTTTTTCCTAATTTATATTTCAACACAAAAGTATACCCCTCCAAGAATGAAACCCTCTTTGCATGCCTACTATTCAACTTCTTTTGTGTACTCACATAATTCAAAGCCTCTTTATATGTAAATAGTATAAACTCCTTAGGCACCAGATAATGCCTCCAATGTCTTAATGCTTGTACAATTGCATAAAGTTAAACATCATAAGTAGAATACTTTGTTCTTACCTCATTCAATTTCTCACTAAAATATGCTATTCGCTTTCCTTTTTGACTCAACACAGCACCAATTCCCATAAATAAAGCATCATAATCAACCTCAAACACTTTTTTAAAATTTGGTAATGCTAAAATTGGACTTTCTATAATCTTCTTCTTCAAAATTTCAAATCTTTCTATGGTTGCTCTAGTCCATGCAATTATTTCCCTCTCATGCAATCTGTTATTGGTGCCACAATACTACTAATTTTTTTTTTAAATTTATGTAAAATGTTGCTAAACCATAGAAACTTTTTACCTCTATAATGCTTTTTGGAATAGGCCACTCAACAATTACCTTTATCTTTTCTTCATCCATTTTTACACCATCTAATGAAACTACAAATCTCAAAAATACCAAACTATTTTGCGTTAACATGCACTTATTCAAATTCGCATACAACTTCTCTTTTCTTAACAAATCCATTACCATTCTCAAATGTTGTAAGTGTTATTCTTTAGTCTTACTGAATATCAAAATATCATCAAAATGAAAAACCACAAACTTACAAATGTATTCTTGTAGAACTATATTCATCACCCTCATAAATGTGCTAGGTGCATTAGATAATCCAACTGGCATCATCATCCACTCATATAAGCCATACCTAATATTAAATGCAATTTTCCACTCATCTCCTTCACAAATTTGAATATGATAATAACCACTCCTTAGATCGATCTTGGTAAAATATTTTGTTCCTACAAGCACATCCATCATATCATCTAAATGAGGTATAGAAAACCTATACTTTATTGTAATTTTATTATTTTCTCTACTATCCATACACATTCTCCATCATCCATCTTTCTTTGGAGTTAGCAACACCGGTGTTGCACATGGACTCATACTCTCCCTTATCACCTTCTTCTTTAGCAATTTAGTAACATGTTTATTTAATTTTGCATGTTCTATTAGACTCATCCTATAAACTACTTGATTGGATAGAGCTGATCCTATAATCAAATAAATGTGATGTTGAATATCAAGCATAACATCTGCATATTATTTCAACATTCTTGCTACTTCTATTGGTATTGACACCATTTCTATTTCTTCATTCTTTGTTATTAATACATAACAACAACCTGCTACCTTCATTTCTTGGATAAACTCTTTAGTAGAAAGCATGCTTTTTGTCTTCTCTTCCTCTTTAAGAGGTAAAAAAATTACCTTTGTATCACCTTTTTAAAAAGTGTATGTGTTCTTTACTCCATCATGAACTACTTTCCTATCAAATTACCATGATTTCCCCAATAACACATGACATATATCCATTAGAATAACATCACACCATATTTCATCATTATAAGTTTTTCCTATAGAAAACTTTATTAATCACCTTTTATCTACTGTAACCTCATTCCCTTTTTTAAACCATGAAATCTGATAAGGGTTAGGATGATTTTCACATTTCAAATTTAGTTTCTTAATCATTTCTTTAGAAACCATATTTTTACAACTACCACCATCTATAATCACTTTGCATACCTTTCCACCTGAAGTACATCTTGTTTGAAAAATATTTGATCACAACCATGCATCACCATATTCTTTATTCTATACTTGCCCCTTCTTTGGAGTGATCATGGTTTTTTTCATCATGAGATTCTCTTCAATATCTATTGGTGCAATTTCAGTATTCTGTTCTTTTATTTCAGCCTCAAATAGATTTACTCTTGGGTGACCTTCTTACCTCTTTTTTTGATCTTGATAGTTTGGACACTCAAATGATCTATGCCCTTATTTTCCAAATCTATAATATAAATAAGATATATGTTGATTTAGAAACCATCCTCTATCACCACCATAACGTTATCCTCTCTAAAATCCTCTTCCTCTTTGTTGGTATTGAAACCCTTGCCTATTATCATCTTGCCTTTCTGCACCATGTGATGATTCACTTTTATTGGAATTAAAGCCACCTCTAGTTGTATTAAACCCACCTCATCCATTTATTGGATGGGATCCACCTTTTTTTGGACTAGTAGATGTCCTTCTAAAATTTTATCTATTTTATTTTTCTTCTGCCTTTAAAGCTCATTGATAAGCCTCTTCCATGTTAAGTATTATATGCATGCTTAATTCATCTTGAATATAAAATTCAAACCATTTGCATACCTTGCATCCATCTAATCTTTTGTTTCATCATGTTCCACTCATATGAAAATCTTGAAAAATTCATCTGTATACTCTTGTATACTACAATCTTTTTTCCTTAAATTTTGAAATCTTCTGTATAGGGTTTATGCATAATCCATAAGAATAAATTTATCCCTCATCTTATTTCCCATCTTTTTCCATGAATTAATCTTCTCTTTACCTTTTCTCTATCTCTCTTGCTATAGGTGATCCCACCAAATCATTGCATGACCTTCCAATTTTATGCATGAAAACTTTACCTTCTTATCTTCTCTCATAGTCTTCCACTCAAAGAACTTCTCCATGCTATTCATCCAATCTATCAAATCCTCTAGTTTTAAACTACCTCCATAATATGAAACATCAAACTTTATTCCTTCATTTCTTCCTTCTAAATCCTGAACCATCCTCTCTTCCATTGATGGTGGTTGATCTTGTTCTTCTTCTTCTTGCTAAACATTGTCATCATGATTGTGTCTTCCTCATCATCACCTTGTCTTCTTCCTTAATTGGTGATAATTTCTATTAATTGTTGAACTTGCCTTTGTGGCTCTTGTATAGTCTAGTTCATCTATGCCATACCTCCTCATCCTCTCACCATTCTTTACTCCTCTAAAATTTGAACTTGCTTTGATACCAAATAATGAACCCAAAAACTAACAAGAATAAGAAAATTAATAATAGGCCAAGATTTTGAAACAATACTTAGAATTAATTTGTATTGATTGCTTTAAATAATTACAAACCCAAACCATGCTTAAATAATCTTAAACTTACAAATTAGAGTCTACATGCAAAATTTTTAAAAAAAAAATCTAAAAAAAAATGTCTATTTTTAGCTGTTGATATTTATAGTAAGTTTCACATACAAGCATGTGCGACTTTAAAAATTTCTTGAAATAACTTAAATACTAAATTTAGCCTATGGAACAAAATTGAACTGAATTTGACTCCATTTCTAAAAATATACAATTTCTAAAAATAGAAAATTCTTGAAAAAATCATTAAACATTAATTTTGGACCCTTAGATGATCACGTTTGGCCTCCAAAAAAATATTGAAATCAAATCTAAGTGGATAAAGTAACTTAGGTAAGAATATAACTTTTTGATATGGTTGTTTTGGCATGTGGAAGAGCTCAAATGGAGTTATGGGTCAAAATTTATGGCCTCTATAAGGTTGGCTTATTTTTTTTGCATCACATAAAAGCTAGGGCCATTACCAAAAGAACTTCTAATTCTCTAAAAATAGAAAGTGGAATGAGGCCAACTATATCTCTACCTAAGAATAGAAGATCAATTTGACTATTGAGAGGGAAACCTATACTTTCTTCTACCAAACCCATTCAGTAACATGTCCTGATCAAACATTTAGCCATCAATTTTAACAATTCTTTATATTCTATGACTAGAATGAGATTTGCAATAAATAGTGATGTAAGATCAAATTTTACCTTAATCTTATGGGGTGTTTCAAGAAAGATAGATCCTACCAAATATTTGATAGCATCCATGACCTAGCTAGTTTACACCACAAAAACATGTCTAATTCGAATATCACTTACAGAGACTTTAAAAGACATATCACATATCTTCGCTTCCACCCTAAACAATGGCTCACTAAGAGCCAACTCCAAAAAAAATCTATTTTTTAAAGAGTCCAAACCTATGGGAAAATAATTTTACAAAAAATATAAAATCTCCCAAAGGCTAGGCACATAGATAGAGCTCCTAGATGATTAACAACACATTAATCCTTGCTTGACACGAACCATCCACTCGATAATCACTGCTCATGAATACCATATTGATAATAATGATTAACACCACCGAATGACAGCTTTAGCCAAAAGGCTTTTGAGAAAACTCATACAAAGGCCCTAAGGTCTTATAAATTTGATGTAAAGGGGGGCATGGGCCAAGCCCACCATTCATTATCACTAATAAATTCATCTACCTGATCAATGCCTTGATTTGCCAAAAAAACCTCTTTCCTATTTTCTTCATGAAAATAATGAATGGCATCCTAATGAGAAAAAGAACTCAAATTTTCCTAGGACTGACCTAAAATGTTTTCAATATGTCAAGCACATGGAATTATGTTTCTCATAGCCTGGATCAAAACCATGGAATCACCTTAGATAATTACCTTTGAGATACCACATTGGACCACCAAATTAATCCCTAATGATAATGCTTGGGCCGCCACCTCATTATTGGTCTCATCAGTTAATTTAAATGAAGTTGCCTGAATTAGAGAACCCACACAATCTTAGATGATATAACTATCCCCTGATGCTCTAAGGTTGCACCAAGCTACCCCATCAAAATTGAGTTTAAAAACTCCTAGGGGATGAGGAATCCAAACTGCATTTTTCACCATGCGATCTTTGTTACTATATGCTCTAAACCCATTAATGGGAGTAAATTTTAGAAGCACCTGATTAGTGATGATCTAGCTATCCCAACCTAAAATAAAACCTATATACCTTTTGGTGTGGGTAGATCCAACTTTAGACATAACAACCTCAACCCTGCATAGAATTTCCCTTAACTAACAGACTTTGTTTTCAAATATTATTTGGTTCCTTTCTTTCCACATAATCCAAATTAAAATGGATAGTCATACCACCCAAAGATTGGCAAAATCACTCTTTAGAGGTCTCCTAAACCAAGATGAGAAATACTCTAAGAGAGATCTTAGGTTGTCCCAACTCAGCCTCAGTCTAACACACAGCCAATTCTAACAAATATCCATGAAGAGAAATCCAAAAAATATAATATTGGCATATTCTTCAATAGATTAACATAGGCAACATTGATATGGACCTTTGAACTGAATCTTTCAAAGTCTATCATAAGTGAGAATCTTATTTTGGGTTTTTACTCATGTAAAATCCCTTACCGTAGGGATTCCAACTTTGTTCTAACACAACACATTTGCCTAGGTAAAATATGCATCCTCACATTTAGACATGCCCCAAGTTGATCTAATAGATTCCTTATTTGGCACCAATCTAATAGATTCTTTGTTACTATATGCTCTAAACCCATTAATGGGAGTAAATTTTAGAAGCACCTGATTAGTGATGATCTAGCTATCCCAACCTAAAATAAAACCTATATACCTTTTGGTGTGGGTAGATCCAACTTTAGACATAACAACCTCAACCCTGCATAGAATTTCCCTTAACTAACAGACTTTGTTTTCAAATATTATTTGGTTCCTTTCTTTCCACATAATCCAAATTAAAATGGATAGTCATACCACCCAAAGATTGGCAAAATCACTCTTTAGAGGTCTCCTAAACCAAGATGAGAAATACTCTAAGAGAGATCTTAGGTTGTCCCAACTCAGCCTCAGTCTAACACAGCCAATTCTAACAAATATCCATGAAGAGAAATCCAAAAAATATAATATTGGCATATTCTTCAATAGATTAACATAGGCAACATTGATATGGACCTTTGAACTGAATCTTTCAAAGTCTATCATAAGTGAGAATCTTATTTTGGGTTTTTACTCATGTAAAATCCCTTACCTTAGGGATTCCAACTTTGTTCTAACACAACACATTTGCCTAGGTAAAATATGCATCCTCACATTTAGACATGCCCCAAGTTGATCTAATAGATTCCTTATTTGGCACCAATCTAATGGATAGAGTCTTCTTTGGGTTTAATGAATACTTTCCTTTTTACCAAAATACTTGACAAAATTTCCTTTTAGATATTTGGGATTTACATGCCCTCAAAAAATTTCCACTTCTATTTGATCATGTCATCCCATGAATGAGGCTGCAATTAGTCCCCCACATTACTTCTCCAAATTTCAGATAAATGGATGTTTGCCTCATATAAGCCTCGAATTTCCTGAATAGGCTTGTGTCCATTCCATGAGTCTCCCCAAAAATCAGCTTTGTGTCTATTATTTATTTTCCAATATACATGATTTGTAATGATAGGATGACACATGATAATGAAATTCTAAAGGTGCAAACCCTTAGGAGAGTTCCTCATAAAAATAATATTTGTAGGATCAATCTTTCCTAAGCACTTGTACCGTAGAAGCTTATTCCACAAAGCTGTGATTGAGATACCATGCTCCAAACCAACTTAGATCCTAGGGCTAAGTGTTACATGGCCATGTTATTGATCCCTGCTCCTCCACTAGATTTAGGTAGAAAAACTTTATCCCATTTCAATAGAGGCACTTTATTTTTTTTGCCACTCATTTCCACAAAAAAAATTCATGATTCAATTGTTTCAACACCTTGATCCAAAGAGAAAAAACTGAGATAATTTTAATCGGGAGGGTAATGATTACTAACTTTATCAAAGTTATTATTCCTATCAAATATAACCATCTACCTTACAAGCCTCTAATATATAACTAAAATTTAATAGAAGGTTATTCCATAGTCTTGCATTGGCATTCCCACCAAAAAGAGGAATCCCCAAATACTTGGCCAAGAGATTACCAATATTGAAGCTCAAGATATTGGCAGTAAGGGTTTGAGTTGTCCTATCCACATTCACAAAAAAATTATGGTTTTGTTTCACTCACTAACTGGCATGAAGCCTCCTCATAGCTAAGAAGAATGTGTTTCATCCTAGCTTCCTCCTAAACTATGGTTGAACCAAATAGTACTGTGTCATCAACAAATTGTTGATGAGTAAATTTGTCCACCCCATTAGCCATTTTAAAGCCTTACAAAGTTCCTTCAACAAGCACCCCAAAAATAACCCTACCTATATATTATACCATCATGATGAAAAGGAAAGGGGATGAAGGATCCACTTTTCTTAGTCGTCTAGAGGCTTCAAATAGCTCGAGGATTCTCCATTAACTAGAAATGAGAACCTAGGACTAGAAATGCATTTAAATACTTTGTATTCTTATCCTTACCCAAGTATAATTATGAAAAAACTTTGTATTCTTATCCCCCTCTTTAATCCACATTTCACTCAACTTTTGTTTCTAATATTATTCTTCTTAGGTATAGCTCATAAAATTTAGCCAAAAGGGATTTCTCTACTTTATATAGGTTCATGTCCATACCAAGTGAAATAACAATTTGATTAATTATTTCTAGCTCATATTCCACTCTATCAATTTCATTGAAATGTTTTTAAAACTCACTTGATTCTAGGATTTTAATAAAGCCTTAATATGAATGATTTTTTTTCTCATTATAAACATCTTAGTTCCCTCCAAAGGAGGAGCCTTGTTCCATTAATATTTTATTAAATCATGAAGTGAGGGATCCTAAAGCCACATGATCTCAAATTTGAAGGGGCAAAGGGGAGGGGCCTTATCTTTAGCAATCCAAAGCTTAATTAGGGAATGATCTGAGCCAGAAATGGGAAGGATATTACTTTCAAGGATCCAATCCTTGTTTTTAATCTAGGTATTTCAGTAAATGATCCAACCATTCCATAATGTTACAAAATCATTCCCATCGATTATTCCAGGAGAAAAAACCATTTTTTGGAACTAAATCTACAAGCTTAGCTGATTCAAGGAATCTATAAAAATCCTTTAAGACTAAGTGCACCATACCTAACCCCCTCTCTTCTCCATGTTATTTAGAATGGAATTGAATTCCCCACCTAAAACACATGTTTGATTTTATAGAAGAGCAAGCTACCCTAAAATATCTTATCAACAAAGTGATTTGTAGGAAGCCAATTTAGGACAATACACATTAAACAAGAAGAAGGTGACATCAAAGGAAAAATATAAGACTTTGTAGATTTTCCAATTGGTCCTCAAACCACAATATTCTACATGAATATTATGTGGAGTCAAAATGATTTCTAGACCACTAGAGGCTCCAATATATTCCACAAAAAAGGCCTTCCACCTATTCCAACTTTTGCTCATAAGAGCTTTTACCTCAACTGTATTTAGTTTTATTTCTTGCAACAAAAAAAGGCCACATCCTAGTTTAAACATCTATAATATTACTAGATGCCTCTTTTTAGGGGAATTCAAGCCCATAACATTCCATGACAAAATCTCACTTCTTAGTGAGGAGATAGCTAGCTTGTACTTTTCATAAAAGAAAGATCCCTTAATAGTAGATTGCTTACCTTTGAAAACTTCATATATAGTGATTACTTTTCATGAATTCCTTCTTCTTTTTATACTAGAGCCAAAGTTTGGTTGATAAATTATACAATCCTTTTATGAAATCATAAGTACTTCTCTAGAGTTTAGCTCTTCTTCATCACTCAAATCTTCAATAATTAGGGAGAGATGGAGATTTCCAACCCAACATGAATATTCAACTTGAGATTTTAATACATCCTCCAAAGGATCCTCTTTTAGCCCATTATTAACCTCAAAAAATTATTTCTTTGACTCAAATTCAAGTCATTTGTTTAAACACTCATGAATTTTATTAGCTTTAGAGGAGATAAACTGAATTTCCTTACGAAAGGTGTTATGTGACATGTTTTCTCCTAATTTTAACTTTTATTTCAAATTATGAGTGGCTTCAACATTCATAATTGGCACTCAATACTTATTTTTCCTAGAGTGCTTGATCTCCTGATGCATTTCCTTATTCTTGGATCTGATCTTAGTAATCCAAGAGAGTTTGTCTTTAGCCAAGGAATTATTTTCCCCATACATTGGTTGTAAGTGTGCCCCACTTTTTGACATTTAAAACAACATAAGGGTATCTTTTCCTCACCAATGAGCTATTCCTAACACCATGATAGTGACTATAAAGGAGTCCTCTTTGGAATTTTCACCTCAATGCCCAACATTACACAAATTCTAGCATAGAAAACTAGGACACCATCATGGTTATTGGATCGACTCCCACAAAATCCCCAATCAACCCATCAATTTGAGAAAGATATTTTCCATTCTAATATTTAATTGGTAGCCCATACAAGTGAATCAAAATAGGGAAGCAAACCTAATTAGTAGAGAAGGGGTTAAAATTAGGGTACCCAAGTTGGATCTAGATCCCAACATCTTCCATCATCCATGGTCCTCCATCTAATATTTATTTTTTATTTTCACCAAAAGGGCACACAATTGATAAAAAAAACCTTTTGGGAGTAAATTTAGAGTGATGTCTGAGCCCCAATACTTCACCACCCATAATTAGACTACTCTAATGGTTGGTCATTTACTTGTAAACTTAATAATTAGGCCTTTCTCCTTTAGTTTCATGATGTTGTCCATAAAATCCACCTTTTCAAAGAGGACCATTAGAGGATCTCTTCCAATTGTACTAGTGCCACCAATCAAGTTTTAAGTTTGGTTTAAATGGATCTCCTTAACCATTTAAGATCCATCGGGGACCTTTGGGAAATCCATTGACTATTGAAACCTCATTCCCAAATAAATTTCATTATCCCCCATAGCCACTCTAAAGCACCCATTTTCCTTTGACTAAATTTCCTTGTCATGATCCTGATCACTCTCTAACCATGCAATATCATCCTCCCTTTACTTCATTACCTTGATGGTTTCTCATAGTTCTTGCCTTACCCACCTAATTTTTTGACCCTCTTTGGTTATTGTGCCTCTTGTTCAATTTTTTGCCTTTACCCTTAGATTCCTTATTGATAAAATTCTACCATAATACTAAATTCTTAGACTAAATTCATTTGTGATAGCTAAATGAGAATGGCATGTGAATCTTAGGTTGTTTTGGACCTCTCTTCAAATTTTGTTTTCATGGTGTTTTAATAAATAATGGAGCCTAGCCTTACATGATAAAATCAATCCATAACTCATTTTTGCATGGTCTCCATGAACATCTTGACCGCAACATCTTCAAGTTTTACTCCAAGAACCTTGCATGTAGTAAAGAATAAAAAAATATGCTCATCAAGATGTTGATTTCTATCTCCTAAAAACTTTGTATTTTTTTTATAACCTCTACAAATTTCATGCATTTTTTCTCTCTTATCTAATGGGCTTATTAAGGAATTTAGGAAACTAATTTGGAAGTATATATTTAGAGGAAAGACTATTTTTAAGATAACCAAGGCTTAACTTGTTTTAGTTCTACCTTATTTTTGTTTATTCTTATGACTAGAAGGAAAATTTATAGGGCTAACTTGAAACTAAATTACTGATGTGAATCAAAGAAAAAGTTTGAAGTACCTTTTGCTTTATTTTCTCTAGTGAATCTTATTTTAGCCAAGGTGTAGAGTTTCACTATCTAGGGATAGGTGGTATGTGAATATATATACAAATAAATCTAAATATGATTTGTCTAGGCTATATTATAAAAATGACTACAACTCTTCTTGCAAGATCATCCCAGTCATCTTCCCCATCTAAGACAACTATAACTCTCTAAAATTGAGTAGCACTTTTTGTATTATCTAAGGTGAAAAATTGTAGTCCAAAATAGATATCTTCTTGTTTAGCTCATATCCAATAAATATTTAGATGATATATAGGGGTATAAACTTTAGAGATGGTCATATGGCTATAAAATTGAGTTTTTTGGGTAGCATTTAAAACACAAAAACATGCCCCATAGTGGGCACCAAAAATTATTGGTAGAATATTTTATATATGTACAAAATGGTGTAAATTCATTTAATTTTATAAGGAAAAATTTCTCTCCTCTATTATCAGGGGAGGGTCCCTTTATTTAAAATAAGAAAATGTTAAATTGAAATTATTTACAATATTCACCTATAAAATTGTTCTCAGGGTCTTTTTAGAAAGGAAAATTTTAAAGGAGAAGATGAGATAATATGAGAAATAGAATATATAATATAGCATGGAGAGGAATTATAGTTTACATGAAAGTACAAATAAACTCAAATTTTATTTTACATGCAAGATAATAACATATAAGGGAACTGATAGTTTAGCATTAATAAATTAAATATTAAGAAAGATAAAGATCTAACATGTATTACATAAGAGAATAATACATGCAAGTATAAATGACACAAAAAGACATAAAGTCCCTATAAACTATCTTTGTATTACCTTGGAAAGAAAACATAAAAAATCTATTTCAAAATCTCTCTCTACAAAATTTCAAACAATTTCAAAAAGTTCATTAATAGTTAACTTCACTCATATTTACATAAAAATTATATTTCAAACTCTTTCTCTCTACAAAATTTCAAAAAAATTTAAAAATTATATTAATAATTAACTTCACTCATACTTATAGTGAAAGAGGGAGTGATCACTCCATAACTACCTTTTTGAGGCAAATAATTTATTTCTATATTTAATTTTTCACTTTTTTCATATTAAAGGTGAACATAATACATTTTAAGTTACGATGATATTTTAAAAATTTAAATGAATAAGATAAAAAAACTAAGAAGCTTGAGTAGAGTGAAGATTTGTTGGGTTGAGTGTTTGTCTACTCAGCTACTATAATTTTTCCTTGCTCCTCAACTTATAATTTTTTCAGCTTATGTGCTCTAAATTTATGCATAGCTACAACTATTCCTTGATATTTGGTAATGATTGTGTTGGATATTTGTGTTATCCACACATTCATCACTTTGGTCATTTATTCACCTCCTTTAAATAAGCTCAGAATATTTCAATCAGACTCAATGAAAGCAACATGGATGTCACTAAATTTATTCATGGCCTTCAAGTTAAATATGTATTTATTAAACAATTATTCTCTAACAAATATTTTAAATTGTTATTTTATCTCTACAGCTATATATGGTTCACCATCACCACCTTTCATTAGCTCACAATGGATACCCAAAAATTCATGTAGATTTCAAATTTTAGATCATCACACTTCTTTCTTTGAATCCAAAAATATTATAGGGCATATTTTAGAACACTTCTTTTCCATTCCACATGATATGACCATTCATGTGAAAACATTTTCTTCCATTTGGATGAATATATTTTTAGATATAAGGACTTTCTCATCTATATATGCCATGTTTCATGGATCTTCGGTTATACTTATCCACAATCCTGATTCCCTTTTCACTATCATCATCTCTTGAGTCACCTTAGCTTGATTAGCCTCTAAGATTCCAAAATATTTCATATTTTTCTCAATGAATTTCAATAAATGAATGAGGATTTATTCATGTGTTTATTTTCCTTATTTTGTCCTCTTTATCAACCTAGTAGAATACTCTTGAAAATTATGAATATTGTTTTCATGGGTTGGATTTCTAAGAAAAAATTAGCTTATAATATAATTAGCCAAGATTATTTATTCCTCACTTATAGCTACCATAATTTGAGCTATTTATACAATTTATTTTATTAAAAGATCACACACTAGACTCAGTGTGACTTTGGCCTTATTTGGTGAAGGGATTTTCAACAAATTTTCCACTCCATTAAAGTCTAGAGAAACAACTCTAACAGTGGATTTCTTATTTTTACTAAATAATTGGTGAACCCAAGGGAAAGATGTGTCACTTGAAAAATTGACCATTTTGAGTGCCATGGGATGTAGAGGGATCAACATAAACAATATTTTTTTGAGGAGATAAAAAAGGAGGTGGAGTTGGATGTGGATAAGGAAAATAAGGATGAGATGGAATGTAAGGAGGATATGGAAGATGAGTGGGAGAAGATGTCAAAGTGGCTACTAGAGTTTTTTATAATTGTGGTAGCAAAAGGTAGAAGAAGAATAACTTTTTTTGCACCTTGGTATGATGATAGAAACTAAGGAGTCATGTTTTGAATCAACACACAAGAATCTAAGATCAAAGAAGTAAGTTAACCATATTCATATATTAGAGAAGTAAAATATCTTTTGATATCAAACTTATTCCTTGAAAATGAGTCATCATTGTAAGTTTTATTAGGTAATTTCTTCTTGTTAGCATCATTCCTATAACCTCCATTATATTTTGTCACTCTTGATTTAATAACCCTAAAATACACCTTAGGACCAAGATATGTTGATGATGATGAGATTGTTTGATTTTGTTTCCTTGAATATTCTACACTTTTTGAGCTTCCTGAAATAATGAATGATACAACCTTATTCTCAAACCATGTCTTTGATATTTTTATAAAAAATATATATGTTATTCCATATATTTCAACTTTTAGATTGATTAATCTATCACTGATAAAGGTAAAACTTAAAGCTTTTCCATATACAAGGGGTATTCTTTGTCACTTCCATCATCTAAAATTCCTTCTATGGCATATTCAATCCTATAACACTTTAATTAATTTAAATTCATGATTCTCTTTTTATTACCCTAAAATAATTTTCACAATCCTCCCAATAATCTTTCA
Organism: Torreya grandis; assembly: GCA_037957365.1. Taxonomy (NCBI): domain Eukaryota; kingdom Viridiplantae; phylum Streptophyta; class Pinopsida; order Cupressales; family Taxaceae; genus Torreya; species Torreya grandis. Next base: position 652,286 of record JARHVA010001787.1, read on the forward strand.
TTTTAGGTTCATGTAAGTATCCCCGTCCAAGCTTGATAAGCTTGATAATGGTTTTCACATAGCCCTTGCTATCAAAATCAAACCTCTTTTTATGAAACCACATTAGAAAGTGCATAATTAACTTTTTAATATTGAATACATCATTTCATTATTTTTAAAATGTAATAGCTCAACCTCATAGGAAACAAAATTCCCTCAACATGCCTATCTTTGTATTTCTTGTCCAAAATTCACCTGATTATCTACTTAGTTCCATTATAATTATCTTATCATTAGCATACCTTGGTAACCTGTAAATGATGCCTTATCTAAACTTTGGGAATTTAATGAATTAACTCATATAACACTTGATCAAGCTGGTAGCCTTATTTGAAACATGCATTTTGGCATTGCCTTCCATATTTCTGACAACAAACATGGTAAATGCATTATTCACTCCCCTAAAATGTGTGTTCCCTTTCTCATGAGTGATCTTAAAGAGATAATCATAGATTAGCCTACTAGAGGTATATTTCCATTCTCCAAAGAGTCTAGGCCATGCACTCATGAATATAATTCAATAAACCAAATATGAGGTCATATAGAATCTTTGTGTGGACTCAATATTTACCAAGTGCTCATGAATATTGTTTCTAATGATCTAACCCAAATTAATAAATTATTTTCCTTTACAAATGATGGTTATAAACATGCACATCCATTCTTTTCATTCATTTTTAGTAGGATGGCCCATTATTTTATTTAATAATATAACTATGTTTGATAGGTTTTCATAGAATTAGAATATGTAGAGGGTCTTAGGGAGCTTATATGGTCCCTTCTTCCTTTTCTTCAACCAACACTGGGTTTTCATGGTCAAACATCTATCAGTAAGTTGATTCCAAAATTATTATCCAACCTACTTGCTCATTGTTAACCCTTCATTATGTTGAGTAATCCCAAGTGTTATGTTCATGGAGTGGTCATATAATTTTTCCATTAACACATCATATGTAGTCTTTATTTCCCTAGTATCTTTATTATAATACTTTGCACATGTGATTACTAAGTTTGTGCATTAGAATGATTTATGGAATGTAGTGGCTTGTATGGGCTAGCTTTCAAAAATACTTTTTCCAACTAGTGTATGCTTTCCTTCTTCCATTCTTACCCAAAATTATTCAAGATCTACATGACCAAATTTGGAATAACCAATCTTGAGGTTGTCCATCTCTAGGGTGGGAATCTGCTTATATCCCATGTATTTGAATTTCATATTTGGTGGCTTAGTAAGGTAAAAGGATATCTCAACAAAGAACTTCAAATTCTTATACATGAAATTAGGAGGTGAAAAATGTTTCTATGGATATGATGCCTATATCACAAGGGTCAAAAATGATAATATTTCTCCAAAAACTCCTCTTATTTTTTGTAAGACCAAATCTATGTTTCTAGGTGTCTATAACACTTCCTAGATTAAAAAATGGTATAGGAAGATCCAAAATCAATGAAAACTTAGAATTAAGGTTTCAAGTGCTCAAAATGATGAAGATAAATAGAAACAAATATGGTGGAAATGAGTAAAATGACAAGATATAAATGCTACAAATGTTAAGTATGAGGGAAGATGGAAATTGGTAGAACAATTATGAAAATCATGGAAGAAAAATAATGAAGATGAAGAGAGATGTGAAAAAAATAGATAAAATTACCTTACTGAGGATTGAGAGATGAAAACTTAAAGGATTTGGCTGGTCTAAAACTATAGGGAGGGTTTGAGTTTGGATGATAATAGGAACTATGTTGGTGGTATTTTATAGACTTAAAACTTAATGTTATAATGTATTTTTCCATTGATCCTCATGCCTTATGCATTCTAGTCCTTTTCAAGCCATGATGCCACTTGCATCACCACTTGTTTTTTGATTCAAATCCTCTTTCTTTGATTTCAAGCACCATTGACACTAATGGCACCTTTCCCAAGTTTTTGTCCAGACTCAAAATCTATATCCAAATTCATTTTATTCTCATTTAAAGTCTTCCAAGACCTTTCTAGGTGTTTTAAGGATTTTAGGAACCATTATAACCTTGAGCACTAAGTCATCAAGATCATTTCAGGGGTTTCAAGCATCAACTACACCTTAAGCATCAAGTTCATTTCACAGATTTTAGGCTCAAATGAAATTATGAGATTTTTAAACCAAATTGGAAGTTTCGATCTTGGCCAAAATTTTAAAAAATTTGATAACAAAATAATTTTTTACTAAGTGTTTATATTCTAACTTCTTTTATTGGAAAGTCTACTCATTGAAGCAAAAATTGAAGTGTTTTGGTAAGTTCAATTTTTGGTATCAACATTTATTACATTTCAATGGATAAAAATATAGTTTGCACACATAATAACAACATAACATTATATGATAAAAAATGAGATGTGTTTTATTATGTCTTCAAATCTCTACCTGCTGACTCAATGTCTTTACAAGTATACTTGTCTCTCAGAATATTCACCATGATTTATTCTTAATCTTGTTAGCTAGCTGGCTCAAACATAGGGACATGTTTATATAGGATTAAGACCCACTTAATTACAATAATGATTAATAATCCATTAACATCATTAAATGTTTGTAAAGCATCTCTAAGAACTACAAACATTACATGAGTATTACAATTCCAATGCACCTCAACACATCACAACATAAGTCATCAAGGTAAAGCACATCACATAGTGACATTAAATGAATCTATAACAAACTTTCATGACTCAAATAATTTAATGCAAAAAATTAATAAATTCAATAACACTTTCCCCATAGCATATCACAAGAACATATGCACACAAAATAAGTTACACGAAAGTCACAACCCTCACAAGGCTAAATCACAACACTTCATAACCAACTCCTACGTAAAATGTTGCAAGATTTTGCATTTAATTTCACAAGACTTCTACCTATATTTCTCTATGAAAATGTAAACATGGCACAAAACAACACAAATAATCTTAAGTACAATTCAAGTTTTATGCAAACTACAAAAATATTTATTTTTGACTTGATATTTTTTTGTTAATGTAGAATTACAAATAAACCTAGCCATTCTAGAAGTAAAGTAATAGTGGCTAAGGGTATTCATTTGTAAATTTACATTGTGTAAAATTCACCAACATTTTTTAATATATTATAATGATGATTTCATCATAAACTTATCAGTACACGGAGATAAACAAAACTTCCATTATTGATTTATGGTTGATTTACATTGTCTTTCTAGCACTGAATAATGGTGGTTCAGATAGTTTTTTCCATAGAAGCCTATTATATTTTCCTAAAAGTTAATTTTACAACAAAATATGTTTAAATTTTCTAAAACTTAAAGCTATAATATTTAGCTAACAACAAGTCATTCTCAGTAGACTGAATGTTTATGTTGTTTATCAAGGGCTTGGAATATGCATATATGTATTGTTTTTTTTATTTTTACAGGACATATTGTTTGTTATATTTGTTTCTCAATATGGTTTTCATGACATATAGCTTACTAATCCTGTTATTTTCTATTCTCTTTTTGAAGGATGAAAATTGTTGAACCTTTGTTTAGATCTATGCTATTATGATAAAAGCATTGCCTTTTATATGTTGTAACATCAATTTAAAAATATTTTTTAATGATTTTGATAAATTTATTGTTAGCTTGCCCCAAATTGAATCATGTACATTTATTGATAAACCAACCACTCCTTGTCAATTTGAGATTTTTTTACACGTTTGATATTTATGAAGTATTGTATAATAAATAACAATTTAAGTAAACTTATCACCTTATTGAAATGGAACAATAATTTTAATAATTATAAAATAATAAATAAATTAAAATTATTGCTCTTTCTTATATAAAAATGGAATGGAGCAATAAATTTTATAATTATAAATAAACTAATTTTAATTTTTTTTTAATACTTATTTTCAATATGGTATAAAAATATATTAGAATAATTATTGTAGTCTCTCAATTCAAATACATAATATATTGAATAGAATATCTAACAATTTTTAAATATAGATTTAAATGGAGGGCTTGTAAATTCTCTATCTATGAACTTTGAAGCTATTTGCTGATATGCAGCCTATGTTAAATGAACTCCATCCTAGTTAAAATATCTTTGAGGATTAGGACATGATTCTATTCCAACACCACATATGCATAATGGGCTGAAATTATAGAGTTCACCATATCTGCAACAAGTTTGAAGAACTTATGATTGTAATCCTACATAATTTAAAATTTCATTTAAATAGTTAAATTAATATAAATAAAAATACTATACATATTACATTTAAATGGTTAAACTAATATAGATAAATATTATTATATATTATCTCAAATCTAAATTATGTATTAAGTATAAAACTATTAAGTAAATGAAATAAAAATTACATCTTCCTTACCATAAGATAATGGATCCTTTAAAATTGTTAATGCTGAATTGTAATCATATGCAAAGATAATATAAATATTTGGATATTTTACTTGTAGTGCTTCTACCATTTCTTTGAGAAGTGTGTTGCTTTTTTGTGAGAAATTGTTGTAGCTCTTCAAGCATCCCATATCATCTAACTCACCATTGATCACAGAGAGATAAGAAGGTGAGCAACCAATAGGCAAATTATTCTGAATTAAAATCTCTTTGCACCTCTTTTATTGATTAATGTCTAAAAATAATAACCAAAAAAAACCAAATTGTTAATATACATAGTATTTTAAATATTTTTAAAAAACCCCATAATAAATAGTATTAATTTTATAAAAGCACATCCCTTTTAAAAAAATCAAAAGTTATACATATAAAGAAATTGTAAAGAAAAAAATATTTGTATACTCACAGTAAGTGCTCTTTGGATTTTAATTATAATTGGAACAACAAAAGTTTGCACTTCAGCCATGGATCTTCCTTTTGAAAAAGGATAATTATAATCCTTTCCACTGATCTCTCCCATTAAAAACATTGTATTTGTAAAATGTTGATCACATTCTACAAATTATTAATATAAAATATAAAACAAAATATTAATATAAAATTTATATCCCTTAACAATATTAAAAATTTACAATTTATAATTGTGAAAAAATAGTTAAAATATTTAATTCCTTTTAAATAAACTAGCATTGAATTTTGATTTTTATTATTCCACTAAAACATAAGTAATTGTAATTTAGAAGTTATTTTTACGAATTCGAAATTTAAATAAAATTTATCAAAAGTTCAAAATGAAATTCTTATATTTGTAATATTAAATATTCGACTTCAAACTAACATATCAAGAGAGATTCAACTGATGCCAATTAGTCTACTGAACATGCAATAAAAAGTTTTTTAAAATTATTATACATAAATTAAATATTTTAATAATTTTGTAAAAATAATAATAGGCACACCTTTGTTATGTAAGCAAAGGTTATTCTTATACTATAAGAACCACTAATTTTGTGTATCTAAAGAAAATGGGGTCAAAAGTGGTCCAAATCCTCTTTGTCGAAACAAAGATAGTTCCATAGCAGTAGTTCCATCAAATGCAAAGTTTATATAACCACTAAAATTTACAATCTTATATAAAAAAAGATTTAACAATGGTTGACCAAGAACTACAACTGTAAAGAAACAACATAAATCATGAATAGATTCAATATTAAAATATAATATATATATATATATATATATATATATATATATATATATATATAAACTTTTTTTAATTGAAAAATACCTTTTTATTAATAACATAATATAAAACATTACTATTGATCATATAAAAAGGTAAAATGTCACTTCCCAAATACACATGAGATAAGCTCAGAAAATAATATACACAACATCATACAAAAACTTGGTATGAATTTTAAAAGACTCCATAAAAATAATAGTTAAATAACAACACCATAAAAAAATTGATATGAATTTAATATTAAAAATCTCCATAAAATTAATATACACATAAAATATACATAAATTAAATTTGGGAAGAAAAAACATCTTAAAAAATCAAACTCTCATACTAATAAAATCAACAATTAATTGACCATTTGAATAATGACCAGTTAGATAACCCAATGTTTCACCATATGGGAAGCAGCCAATAACTTGACCAAGCATTGAAATTAATAATTCCCCATTTTTGCTAACAAATCTCCAAAACTATAAATCTAACACTTATAGTCTCTTAATTAAATATTAAGCAAGAGCCACACCACAAACAATATAATTCTTATAAACTTCACTCTTCCAATGTCATACTCGTAAATTTTTTTTTTTTTAAAAACTTCTTAAAATAAACCAAGCCACAATTGAATCGAAACTTTCCACACACTTACATATATTTATATAAAAAATAATGTAATCTTGGAAGCTAAAAATAAACAAGTTTGCTAATATAAATAGAATATAATTACATGAAAGATAAAAATAAAAAAGTTTGCTAATATAAATAGAATATAATTATATTTACAAACACGTTCTATAAATAAACTTAATAATAAAAAATATATAATAAAATATTAAAAATTAATATATACAAAATATTTTAATTATTATCTAAAAATATAAATTATTATAATAATAAAATAATATAAATTACAAACAAAACTTCTATTTTATACTTCCTAATATTTATTATATTGATAATAATTAATTTATTATAAAAAATTATTTAAAACCATCACACAAAAATAAAAATCTATAAATATTCGTAAAGAATCATCTAAAAAATTATCATAATATATATATATATATATATATATATATATATATATATATATATATATATATAATTGTGTAATAATAAAAAATTAGTATAATATTAAATATTTATAAAAACTAAAAACATACCTTTTAATATAGATGATTAGAAATAATTTATTTTATTTAATAATTATTTAAATATTTAAAAAATTATACAAAACCCATATTCTATATTATCTTATATTAAAATATTATATTTATTTAATATAAAATTATTGAAAATCATAAACATTACACCATTATTTCAAGGTCTCTAAATAGTTTACCTTAATTTACACTCTTGAAGATGTACATAGATTTACAACAAGAATTATGTGGGTGGTTTGTTAGTTGGAAATGGCTTTTCATACTTTTGAAGATGTACATAGATTCTAAAATTGGGTCTTTGGATAGACTTTTATAAGCAAGTTCATTCCATTTATATTCAACAGCTTGGAGTCAAATGATTTCCATTCTTTTTTATAATGGAGGTTTTAACATTATTTTTTTTCTATGAATATTGCATGTTCAAGTCTTATAATAGGCATTTTGATTGTGTTTAGTCTTTGAATAATTTGATAGGGTCTTGTTTAATTTTTGAATGTTCTAGTCTTATAATGGAGGTTCTAATTATGTTTTTTTTAAATGGTTTGGTGGGCTTTCGTTCAATTTTTGCATGTTCTAGTGTTATAATGAGGTTTTGATTATGTTTTTTCTATAAATGGTTTGCTGGGTTCTTGTTCAGTTTTTGCATGTTTGAGTCTTACTGTGAAATTTTTTATTATGTTTCATCTCTAAATGGTTTGGCAAGTTCTTGTTCAATTTTTATATGTTCAAATCCAAAAATGGTGGTTTGGATTATGTTTCATCTGTAAATGGTTTGGCCAGGTCTAGTTCAATTTTTGAATGTTTGAATCCTACATTAGAGGTTTTTATGTTTCATATCTAAATGGTTTGGTAGGTTATTGTTCAATTTTACATACCCTGGAGTATTTTTCATGTTGATTGTACATTTGGCAACTCGATCTCCACACAAGCCTACTAGGTTTTCCTTAAAATTAAAATTAAGTTTGTTTAAATATTTTGAATCCTAAAGCTATAAGATTTAACTATAACATGGAGTCAATCTCAGTGAAGATTTGTTACTTTTTGGGTTTTGATAGAGTGATAGTTTATGTGGCTTCTGGAAACTTATTATGGTGACATTTTTGTTGGGTCACTTTCCCTCTTGAGATGAAAGAGGAAAGAGGTGTTGTTATATTTATTTCTCTAAAAAAGATTTCATTGAAAGGGGTTTTATAGAGGGGGTAATTATAACTACAATTAAGGGATAAATGGCCTCATGCAACTAAAAATTTAAGTTAACAATAAAATATAGATTCCAAAAAAATTGGAGCAGAGGTTACATACATAGGAGAACCATTTTAATTATGGGGCTAGGACTTTGTTACTATTGCATTGCATTATATGATATCACATGTCATATAATTAGGATATTCATGGTCAATCACCAATAATAAATAGGATAATTCACCCCCATAATTTCTTAAATATTTTTACAATACACGATAAAAAAATTGAGAATAGAAAGGAACAACATGCATGTAAAAATATCCTAGAATTTCTCTACATCACCCACCAAAAAAATATTTCTCTACCCCCTCCATGATGAAGATAAAATAGATTTGATAAAATAAAATGAGAGAAGTAATATATATATATATATATATATATATATATATATATTATAGAGTAATTTCTTACTCTACATCATATTTAATTTATTTTTTTATTCAAGCACTGCAATTTTGGTTCCTGCATTTCCTTGGATGTCGCAGCAGAATTTTGAAGCAGAGGGCCGGTTCATTTTGCCTAAGTGTCGAAGTGTAGTGGAAGCTACCAAGTGTCACCCTCCGATCGCGAGTCCTTTTCCCTTTTGTTTCTTTCATCTCATTTTTGGCCTAAGTATTGAAGTCAAGCAGAAGCTGCCAAGTGTCACTTTCCAAAACACAGAGCCAGCTAGCTAGCATCCTCTGAGGCCCTTTTTGTGACTTTTTGGAAGATCGCAGAATGTGACACGTATCCAATAGTAGCTGAGCAGAACATACCATGTGTCAGCATCTACATTTCATAGAGGCACCTACATTTCATTCTACTTTTTGACAAAGATTTTCAATGAGCTAAGTAGCAGAGAGAGTGGAGAGTGCCAAGTGGCAGTTGCAGAGGCCCTGAACTACCTTTTTAAAGAAGTAGTGGAGGTCACCACATGTCAGCATCTGGGAGATTTTGGTCCAACACTTTTGTTCAATGCATAAAGGCATCATTTCATTTTGCTTAAGTGCAGAAGTGCAACGGAGGCTGCCAAGTGTCACTCTCTGGGTCCCTTCCTACCCCATCCCCAAAGGGCTATGAAAGGTGCCACGTATCTTCCCAAGAGCAGTGGAGGTCACCATGTTTCAACCTTTGTGAAACCATCTTTGAGCCTAATCACCGAATAAAGATTGTGGTGGGTCCTGGACGCTATTTCAAAAGACTAAGGAAGCACCGAGTGTCAAAAAGTGAAGCCTACCACATGCATCCATCCCTTCCTAAAAGTTGCTCGAGCAAGGAATGCAGTGAGTTTATTTTGTTAAAACTACAAAAGTATCGAGGAAATAAACTGCAACAGGTGTCAAAGGCAGAGCGTCCCTGAATAGAATATAGAGAAAGTGGAAGTGGCCAAGTGTCATTCTCCAGTGCCTTCTAGACAAAAGGAAGGATTTTCATGAATTGACTAAGTGTGCTCTTTCGTTTCAATAGAACAGAGTGCCCGTCTACCTATTATAGCAAAATGGAGGGAAGCTCAGTGAGAGTTATTCTGGGTAGATAGAATAGTGCATCGAGTAGATTTTTGGGGCTGGCAAGCATTGAAGATGCCGTCTGTTTGTCCCCCATAAGCAGAGGTAGAGCAGATAGTTGAGTGGCCAAATAGGTGATAAAATGAGGAAATTTAGGCACTAAGGGAGGTACTAGACATGAATCGCCATGTCGCGGTTAGGGTAGTTGTTGATAAGACCAAGATACATCTGAAGCATTGAAAGCGCCATCTGTTTTCTCCCATGTGAGTGAATGAAAAATTAGAATTGTGAGGGAAAGAGAGTGATGAAAAGAGACATCCGAGGATATATAATAAGAATTTTAAAATCAAAGAGAAGGGAGGATTTTATCATAGTTTTAGACTTTCTAAAGTTTTTGACAAGTAACATCATTTTCTCTTGTCTCAATTTTATTGAGTTGTAAAGTTGATATAATCGTGCATGTTTCTGTGCCCTTTATGTGGCTAAATGAATTAAGGAAATTTGAGCTCCATGCCTTGGTTGGTGTTGTCTGTGTCATTTGCAAAGTAGTCTATACTGTAAATTCTCTGGAGTTGTGATTAGGAATGTCATTTGATTTTGTTTCATTTTCTTGAATTGGAAGGTTTATATAATTGTACATGACTTCTGCGCCTCTTATGTGATTGGAAGATTCTATTAAGAAGATTGAACACTATGCCCTTGTTGACATCCCTTGTATCTTAGCAAAAGACTTTCCTATTGTGAGCCTCTATTTTTGTTATTTCAAATCTTTTACATTGATCATGCACTTGTCTACTCTTAAATGTAATTGAATCTTATAATAGTCTCACTGTGCTTAGGTTAGGATTAGGATTACACTTAGGTGCATCACCATAGTTAGGTTTCAGTTCCTACATCTGCATTTGTTTAATCTCCTATCCCTTTTCCCCAACACTTGATACAAAAGAAGAGACCAACTTCTCTAAAATTTGGAGGTTGTTTCAAGCCGCATTATCCCACAGCTTGAAACTTCCCATTATTGATTGGTTAAGATCTAGCACAATTTTAAGTCATCAATAGTTTTTGGCACACCTGGTGGGACCAATCTTTCAAGGAGTTGAAGAATTTTTGGTGTATTCTTCAGCCAATCAGCATTTAGAGTTTTTTAGCAACACCAACAATGGCTTTGAGTAAAATTAGCCGATCAAGTAGTCATGGTATCATCAAGAAATCACTTTTGGTATGTATAATTCTGTTACTCATAGCTATGAGTCTTATTCTCCTTATATATTTAATCAAGAATAAGCTCCTCCTGGAATCATGTCAAGTAACAAAGATGCAGATGGTTATGAGTTATACCAATCTTATGCCCAGCCTCCCCAATATGTCACATCCCATGTTCAACTTGACCTTATTTGCACCTTCAAAAAAGCATTGTTGGGATTTAAAAAATATGTGTTAGAGCTTGACAGTAGAACAGGATATGGCCAAGAAATTCCTTGTCATGTCATCCATCAAGTAAGGGATGCAATAGATCTGATTAAAAGTGAATGGGATCCCATTGAAAGGGCAAATTGGCAAGAGCTTACATATGAGATGTTGGATGTCTGTGGATTGATTGCATTTATAGAAGAGAGGCTAAGCATTCATGAAAACTAGCCTTACCAAGTCTACCAAACTCCATATTCACCACCACAAATTCTAGATTAGACATACGCCACCCCTATTCATGAGCAAGGTCAAACCTGTCAAGGTCATTCGCCAATAATGCAGAGTCTATGATAGCAGCAAGGGAAGAAGACCCCAATCACTCACTTTCCCCTCAAGTCCCTTCTACCCTTCCTTAAGAAGCTTCTTGTTTGTCATCACAGCCTTCTTCTTTATCCCTTTTCAAAGAAGAATATATTTTGAAGGAAGCAATTGAGTATGCAAAAGAGTACGCTCAATTCATGGCTAGTCAAGAGGATTCCATAAGTACAGATATGGAGGAAATCACCAGAGGTACTCCCTTTGATGAACAAAAAGACAAGTCACAAGCTTTTGTCTTAAATTTTGATGAGGAAGAGATCATTTCTAACTTTTTCCTCACTTTGCAAGAGGATATGGAGGAACATGGACACTCCCTTGATCAGATCATTGATCAAGGCAAAACTACCCTTCAAGAAGGCTATGAACTAGCTGAATATGGAGAAGACAACTGTGAGACTCAATTGAGTGTGCAGAAGGGATACCAGCTTTCAGATTCATCCTTTCAAGAGGATGAAGTCATCAAAAAGCATGATGATGAAATAAATCTGGAACCTAAAGAAGATAAGCTAGAAGACAAGGGATATCAAAAGGCACAGAGTGAAGAACCAACAGCCATCAATTTCTTAATGACACACAACAAACTGAAGAACTAGTATTAGATGGGCTTTCAAGGACAAGAAGAGTTTATGGATGTCAAAAGCATTTTTGTCTCAGACTCATTCAAATACAGGCAAATCCATGTGGCCATTGCAGAGGATGTTTCATCAAAGACATACCCGTTGCAATCACTGGTATGGCAACATAAGTTGGCTTGTCATAAAGAAGACATTGGAAAATTTGTTTTTGATCTTGGAGGGAAATAAGGATGCTTAATTAATGTAGTTAGGTAGTTTCCCATTTTCTCATTACTTTCTTTTATGTTGTTGTTTTCTCACTTTCTTTTAAAAATAAGCATTTTAAACGTAGAGTTAGTGTCTTAGAAATTTTTATTCTTTAAATTTTGCCACATTAAATGTTTTCCCAGATCTTTGAGATCTCTAAGGTACCTTGCACTGCATAATGTGTCCATCTCACTATTTCCCAAAGATTGAGTAGGATTTGCTAATGGTCATCCAAATTTAATGTTATTTGGGACTTGATAGGCCCATAAATATCCCTTAGCAAGTTTTAAAGTTTAAAAACTCTCAAGTATTCCTACGAACATACCTTGCTCATTGCGATTATTAGCGCCTAAGAAAGTTTGCTTTAGCGAGTGTGTTTCTATCCTACACAAAGCTTATACCAGATATCATACAAGAGATATAGAGATGGCGGGAACATCATCGTCACACTAAGGAATAGGGACACCTGGATATCTTGAGAGGTTATTGACTAACAAATCATACACAACAGCTCTTGCGTAACCTCCAAGAAGCTACCCAAGAACAAAAGACCTGGGAGTCAGTCAAACTAGTGACCCATCAAAGGTAAAGGACTATGCAGATGGAATCATGGACCTGACCCTACAAAGAGCTAGTAATAAGAACCTCAGAGAAGGGGCACACCAAAGGTGTCTGCAAAGAGCCAGAGCAAGGCAATATGAGACATTCGAAATGAGGATATGAAGCTCATAACTGGCTCAATTCATCATCCTATCTATGCACCCATGTCCTAATGTGATTGAATTATGTGTAGACTTGCTCCATCCATAATCTTACACCATTCAACAAGGCCCCTTCATGCTGTAGATCACCCCACTAGCTATCAAGGACATGCTTGCCTTGTAATACAATGGTACCGCCACCTTCCCCACCATTGATAGGATGTAAAGGATCTGGGTGAATGTCAACACTCAAACAAGGTTTTTGAGGTCTAAGTTATAAATGGCTGATGGGGATACCATGGTACCTACACTCCCTATACCAAGGACTCAGTTTGCACCCACCAACCAAGACATGTTGTCTATGATGGCCCTCATCTTTGGCATGAAAGATGATATGGTGGTATATGCTAAGTAGATGGCCATCCTCTTTAGGCTAAAGATAGTTGACAAGATGCAGGAGTATCGATTGGACTTCTTGAAACACATCACCTTCTCAATGGTGGAGTAGCTAACCCAATTCAGGTCAAAAGGGATATTTAGGTATTCCTCCTTTTTATTCCATTTAATACTACACTAGAACCTTGACCTTTTCACCCAATTTATGAGTTTGAATCTGTATGACCCAACTTTCGACCCCCAAAGAACTATCCCTGTGTCTGCATGGACACATGTTTTATCAAGAACTAGTGACCCATATGATTTTTGGCAACTGTTCATTACCCCTATTCTTCATTGCCTTAACCCTAAGCCTATCATAAATAGGTTGTTCCCAAGTGTTACAAACCTGTTGGTCAGTTGTTTAATCCCATGTGATTTCTATTTCGGGTCCCATCACATGATCATAAGGGTCCATGGATTTTGTGGAGAACCAGTGCTACTGCCAAAGACCTTAACTCTTAGGTTAGCATTCTTATAAGTCACTTGATAAGTGTTAGTAGTTGATAATGAATATGGTTCTGAGAAGAAGAAAAGGAAAATGTATAACCTCCCATGGATGGCAAGCAACGTAAGCCTAGAAGCTAGAGAAGCTAAAACTATGATGCTAAGGAAGCTAGCCTTCTTGGGGTTCCTATTGGTCAAGGATAAGTGGGTTTATGACCCAACTGATTACATAGCCTCTATGGTGAGGACAAATAGAATTAGAGCCAAGATTGCGCATGAAAGCCACCCCTTCTGGGAAACCAAGAAAAAGCTTGCAAAAGACACCCCTGGTCTCTATGTTAAACTAACAGATTTGCCATGCCACAAAATAGGCCATGGGAGACCTTCTATGACAAATAAAGGGATTATGATCCCAAAGTTAGGATGACCTTTGGTTTGAGAAGGACGCTAAGGAAACAGGGTTGGGATGTAGAGAAAATTGAGGCCTATTGGAAATATAGGCAAGAAATTTCCCAAACCACCCACACTTTTGGGGGTGTGGACTCAAATGAAAGGTGGGAAGAGCTCTGGGATGAGTACCATCCCTCCCTTGCATCTAGCCTAAAAACAAGCCAAATGCTAACACTTGGGGTAGAGCAAGAAGCTGAAGTAGGACCCAGCTAGTAACCATAGACTTCAAAGCAAGCTGTAGCTACTGTAGAATAACCAAGGAATGTGGTGTCTTCACCACCAAGAGCCTCCCCATCATCAGGAGTGATTGAAGTCCCTAATTCCCCACATGTGCCACCAATAACAACAAAGGTAGAAGGAAGACAAATGTAGCCAGAGGCAGAGACACCCAAGAAAAGAAGAAGGGTGTAGTTCCATTTGGATTCAGAGGGGGAAGAGGAGCCTTCACAGTGCCCAATGCAGAGCACTACAACTTCCCCTTAGGTAAGTATTACTCCTCCTCCTCCCTCTCAATCTATTCCTCACCCTATTAGCATGATGCCTCCACCCAGTCAAATGACACCTCCTGCCACTGCTACCATTCCCATTTCACAAGCCACCCCATCATCGGCACCTCAGGCCCCAAAATTACCCCATTTTCCCCCCTCTATTCCCAAAAAGATGCCCCTATAACTTGCCCCTAGCCAGCCAATGACTATCCAATATGGCTTGCCACAAGGGTATCCTTTTGTAGAAGGGCATATTGTATCCCCTTCCACCTTCCAAAAGCAGGCTGACACTGCTAGGAAGGCAAGTAAAGCCCAGTTGGAGAAGAAGAGGATTAAAGAGAATAAGGCACCAGCTATCCCACATTTGTGGTCATAATTTGACTCCATTCAATAGTAGCTGATGGTGACCCATTTGTCACCCAATGTTGTTAAGTTGAGCGAGCAAATGCAGCTGAAAGACTACATGATGAATGCAATGGCCATTGGCATGTCCCTGTTCAAGCCCCAAGATGGAGTCAAGCTGCTGACCAAATCCACTTCTATGGTCATAAAAGATTATTTGAAGAAATCAAGAAGACTACAGAAGATGGAGGCTGATTTGGCCCAAGAAAAGGCAAACTATAACAGTTTGGCCAAAGAAATAAATAGGAGAGATAATGAAATAGCTAGTCTGCAGAAATAGTTGCAAGATATTGTTTCCCTTCAGACTCAATGGGTAGTCCAAGCCCATAATGATTCATTGAAGATGGAGCTTGCACTTGCAAAAGATGTAGCAATAACTCTAAGATGGGAGAATGCAACATTGTAGGGAAGAGTCGAAGGACTTCAACTGTAGGTTACCCAATCATAGCAAAGGCTACTAGAGGAGTAGAATAAGGCTATAGCTTTTCAAGCCCAGTTCCAAGCAGAGCAACAGAGGATAGCACAAATTACAACTGAGTTGGCTAATAGGCCAAGAGGTGTTGGAGTAGTGCAGCTGGTGAAGGAGCTCTATGAATCAATGTGGGAGAGAATCTCTTCAAAGATCATATAGCTCAGGCCGTTTCTTGCCTTCCTACTCAACACAACAATTATGCAAGAGGGTGGAGAATTTAGTATAGAACACTCTGGCCACAATCTCTAAAAGAGTCATAGACTCCCATTCATTGTTGGAGAAGCTCTATGACATGATGGATGCAACATTGGCAGCCACGGGAATCCTGGATAGAATGGCCACTGCAAAATGGGTTAATGAGGTGCTCAATTGCAATGCCATGGCCAATAGTTGCAAGAGCTATCTTGATGTCGTGAAAGAAGGCATTGGTCAGATGAGGCACCATATTAAAGATCTAGTGCAACTAGGCCTCCCTTTCTCATTTTTGGATGCAAAGATGATGCTGATGGTTGACCAAATTAAACCATTACTGCTCACCAAACAGAGGGATCAAACAGTCTTCCAAAGCTTGCAGGATGATTCCTCAGTCTCAAAGGTTGAAGCTGTTCTAATTCTTGTTTCCCAACTAGAGTTCAAATTAAAAGCTATGGTTTAGATCTTGCACACCTTTTCACACAAAGATCTCATTAACCTGGATTTGGCTTTTGTTGAGTTGCAGAGCAAGCAAGGATTATCTAACCATGAGTGGTCTATCTACCAAACAACATTGTTGAAGCTATAAATTTTGAAATTTTGATCGAGCAAGAGTCAGGTTCTTTTTGAGCAGGCTCAAAAGTCTTGGAGGTCACCAGTAACTGTAGAGTAATTTCTTACTCTATGCCATATTTAATTTATTTTTTGATTTGAGTATTGTAATTTTGGTTCCTACATTTCCTTAGATGTCACAACAAAATTTTGAAGTAGAGGGCCGATTCATTTTTCCTAAGTGTCAAAGTGCAGTGGAAGCTGCCAAGTGTCACCCTTCGATCATGAGTCATTTTCCCTTTTTTTCTTTCATCTCATTTTTGGCCTAAGTATTGAAGTTGAGTGGAAGCTACCAAGTGTCACTTTTTAAAACATAGAGTGGGCTAGCTGGCATCCTCTGAGGCCCTTTTTGTGACTTTCAGGAAGACCGTGGAATGTGACACGTATCCAATAGCAGCTGAGCAGAATGTATCACGTGTCAACATCCACATTTCATAAAGGCACCCACATTTCATTCTACTTTTTGACAAAGACTTTCAATGAGCTAAGTAGCAGAGAGAGTAGAGAGTGCCAGGTGGCAGTTGTAGAGGCCCTGAACTACCTTTTTGAAGAAGCAACAGAGGTCACCAGGTGTCAGCATCTGGGAGATTTTGATCCAATGCTTTCATTCAATGCATAAAGGCATCATTTCATTTTGCTTAAGTGCAGAAGTATAGCAGAGGCTGCCAAGTGTCACTCTCTGAATCCCTTCCTACTCCATCCCCAAAGGGCTATGGAAGGTGCCACATATCTTCCTAGGAGCAGCAGAGGTCACCACGTGTCAACCTCTGAGAAACCATCTTTGAGCCTAATCATCAAATAAAGATTGTGGTGGGTCCTAGATGTTATTTCAAAGGACTAAGGAAGCACTGAGTGTCAACAAGTGAAGCCTACCACATGCATCCATCCCTTACTAAAAGTTGCTCGAGCAAGGAATGCAGTGAGTTTATTTTTTTTAAATTGCAAAAGTATCAAGGAAGTGGACTATGACAAGTGTCAAAGGCAGAGCATCCCTGAACAGAATATAGAGAAAGCGAAAGTGGCCAAGTGTCATTCTCTGGTGCCTTCTAGATGAAAGGGAGGATTTTCATGAATTGACTAAGTGTCCTCTTCCATTTCAATAGAATAAAGTGTCTGTCTACCTGTTACAGTAAAATGGAGGGAATCTCAATGAGATTTATTCTAGGTAGATAAAATAGTGCATCAAGTAGATTTTTGGGGCTGGCAATCATTGAAGATGCCATCTATTTATCCCCCATAAGTAGAGGTAGAGTAGACAGTTGAGTGGCCAAACAGATGATGGAATGAGGAAATTTAGGTGCTAAGAGAGGTACTAGACATGAATCACCATGCCGTAGTTAGGGCAATTCTTGATAAGACCAAGATACATCTGAAGCATTGAAGGCACCATCTATTTTGTCCCTTGCGAGTTAATGATAGAGTAGAATTGCGTGGGAAAGAGAGCGATGAAAAGAGACATCTGAGGCTATATAAGAAGAATTGTAAAATTAAAGAGAAGGGGGGATTTTCTCATAGTTTTAGACTTTCTAAAGTTTTTGACCAATAACATCATTTGCTCTTGTCTTAATTTTCTTGAGTTGTAAAGTTGATATAATCATGCATGTTTCTGTGCCCTTTATGTGGCTAAATGAATTAAGAAAATTTGAGCTCCATGCCTTGGTTGGTGTTGTCTGTGTCATTTGCAAAGTAGTCTATACTGTAGATTCTCTAGATTTGTGATTAGGAATGTCATTTGATTTTGTTTCATTTTCTTGAATTGGAAGGTTTATATAATTGTACATGACTTCTGCACCTCTTATGTGATTGGAAGATTTTGTTAATAAGATTGAACACTATGACCTTGTTGACATCCCCTATATCTCAGTGAAAGACTTCCTTGTTGTGAGCCTCTATTTCTGTTATTTCAAATCTTTTACATTGATCATGCACTTGTCTACTCTTAAATGTAATTGAATCCTATAATAGTCTCACTATGCTCAGGTTAGGATTAGGATTACACTCAGGTGCATCACCTTAGTTAGGTTTCAGTTCCTACATTTGTGTTTGTTTAATCTCCTATCCATTTTCCCCAACACTTGATACAAAAGAAGAGACCAGCGTCTCTAAAATCTAGAAGTTGTTTCAAGCCGCATTGTCCCACAGCTTGAAACTTCCCATTGTTGATTGGTTAAGATCTAGTGCAATTTTAAGTCATCAACACACACACACACACACACACACACACACACACACACACACACACACACACACACATATTAGATAACAATAGTAAATAGATCGCATACACATAATATTACATAGTACACATGATTTCACCTAAGAAACCCTTTCAGGTAAAAAATATAACACAATAACTCTTTTATTGTATTAACTTAACCATTTGCAATACAATAATACACTACCAAATTATGTTTTTCCACTATCATATGTGTATGCATATAAAGACACGTTAATAGGTAAACCATGGGCACCAATACCATGGTTATTAAAACTATAGGTACCCACAACTTTGGGTACCAATACTATGTGTACCAAAACCATGGGCACATAAAAAATATGGAAAATATACAACACAATTTTAACAATCTCCAATGAATTGAATACTTTCTATAAGGGGTCAAATAACCATATATTTAGTAGCTAAAGGAAGTTACACCCATTGATTTTATGCACCAATAAAATTTATCGGTACTCATAGCATTTGTTAGTGAATTAAAAATGTTCACACCTATGTCCAACTTATCCAACAATATATTATTTTCCTTCACTAGTTATCTTAAAACATGGTATTTCACATCAATGTGTTTCCTTCTAAAGTGATACTCATGGTTCTTTGCTAGACAAATTATACTTTAAGAGTCACAATCTATCTTTTTAGCATTTTGAATAAACCTAACTATGAAAAATAACTTTTAAATCCAAACTGATTCTTTACTTGCTTGAGTGGTTTCCATGTACTCAGCGTTTGTGGTGGATATTGTAACACTAGCTTGTTGTTGGATCATCTGGCTTATATCTCCAATAATCAATTTGAACACATATGCACTGGTAGATCTTTGGTAATCAATATCTCCAACCTAGTTTGAATCTATCAAACATGTAGATTCAATGTTTTTATGTTAATAGGATTACCTTAATAGTAGATTGCATAGTCAGATATCCCATGTAAATACCTAAAGATCCTATTTACAATATTCTAATATTTATTTCATGTATTTGACATAAATCTTCTCACTACTCCCACTACATCAACAATGTTAAGTCTAGTATAGAACATTACATACATCAAGCTTTCAATAGCACTAGCATATAGGACTTGAGACATGACCTCAATTTCTTGTTGTGTCATTGGACACTATTCAACAAATATTTTTTGACCAACCAAAAAAGGAGTTCTAGTAGGCTTTATTTGTTTCATCTTAAACCTTTGCAGTATCACTTTAATGTACTTCCTTTGATTTAGCCATATTTTCCTATTTAACTGATTTCTTTTAATTTCAATGTCCAAAATATATTTTTTAGCACAAAGATCTTTCATATCAAATTGATATTATAATTGAGACTTAAATTTGATGATCATTTCCTTATTATTAACAATTAATAACATGTTATCCACATACAACACTATGATAAAATAAAAATTACCTTCTTATTTAAAATAAACACATGTATTAACTTTAGTTATTCCAAGGCCAAGTCCCAACACATTCTTGGTGATTGTTTCAAATTATATAGAAACATTTTTAGCTTGCATGTGCCAAATCCTCCTTTCCCTTTATCTTAAATATTTATGGCTGCATCATGTAGTTTTTTTTATCAATCTTACCATGCAAAAAACCTATCTTTACATCCATATACTATATTTCTAGATGGAAACCAACAACAATAGTTAGAAGAAATCTAATTGAGTATAATTTATTAATAGGAGAAAAAATCTCACCAAAATCAATTCCCTCTAACTGAAAGAATCCATTTTCTACTATGTGAGTTTTATACTTCTTCATTTTTCCATCCACATTGTATTACTTCTTAAATACCCATTTTTGGCCAATAGGTTTCCTTCCTTGAGGTAATGTTCCCAAGTCCCATTTTTTATTTTTATATAAGGACTAATTTCTTTCTCCATATCCTTATTCCACGACTTGGTTTCTTTTGAGATAAAATCTTCCTTTATAGTCTTAGGGTCTTTATCAATAACAAACAAACCTAATAAAAGAATGCAAAGTTGAAAATATGAGGGTTATATTTATGAGGGGATCTTCTCACTTGATCTAATCTTATTAATACTAGAGCTTTTGGTTCTGCATATTATATTTCCTCCTTATCTTCTTCTGAATCTTCTTCTTGCAAGTCTTGCTCTGGTTCATCTTCTACAATTGATTCAAGTTTAGACACTTCTTCTCCCTCTCCTTTAAATTGACTTTATTTAGGTTCATCTTTGGTTGTCCTACCTATTTTTTAACCCCTTTAACCTATTTGAAGATAAAATTATGACTACAAAAAATCTTATTTATTTCAAGATTTCATATCTTATATCACTTTACACTAGTACTATATTCAATAAAGATAAAATTTGTTAATTTGTTGTCCATCTAAGTCCTTTTTTCCTTTAGAATATACATATAAGCATCAAAGCCAAAAATTCTAAGATGTTTGAGAGAGATTTTATTACAAGTGCATGTTCTTGTGGAGTTTTATCCACCAGGATTAATGTGGGTGATTTATTGATTAATTAACAAGTAGCCATGATTGCTTATGCCCAAAAATCTATTTCAAATTCTAAAACACTAAACATGTTTCTTACCTTATCTATCGGATTCTTATCATTATTTCTAGAACTCTATTCTATTGTGGTGTATATTAAGTTGTATTTTTAATTTTTATTCCAGAGTCTTTACATAACTACTTGAAAGCATTGGAGTAGTATTCTCTAAGACCATGTCAATCCTCAAGATCTTAATCTTCTTCTCTAGTTGAGTTTTAAAAATATCCCTAAACTCTTTAAACTTACTAAATACCTAAATTTTAGCCTTGAAACAATAAACCCGAGACTTTCTTAAGTATTCATCTATAATTGAAACATAATACAAAGATTTCCCTAGTGATGTAACCTTCACAAGTTCAAACAAATCATTATGCAATAAATTAAAATTCCTTTCTAATCTTGTATCACTACTAAAAAACTTCACTCAAGTTGGCTTACCAAACACACAATGCTCACAAAAATCAAATTTTAATGGCAATTTAGAAATTCATTTAGCCATACCTTTGGATTTTAATGCTTGAATGACTTTCTCTCCAATGTGTCTCATCCTCTAATGCCACAACATTAACTTTTTTTTAGAAGCTATAAGAGCCCATTCTAATTTATTATTCACCTCATAAACCACAAAATTATTAAAACCATCACTTATAGTGTCTACCTAAAACTTGAGCACATTTCTTATACAGACTCCTCTTTCTATTAGCATTCTTCCATGGACCATATTTAAATTATCTTTACTAAATAATACCTTCACACTCACATTATTGATCTTAATTACAAATATTAGGTTTCTAGTCAAACTTGAAATCTACATAACACTAGGGAGATTTTTAACCCTTCTATATTTAACCTAAACTAGGGTAAATTTTAATGGTTATTTTTCATTAATTCACAAATATTTTAGTTTTAGAAATTGGAATTTAGTGATTTTAAGGGGTGGTGAACATCATGGATTCACCTAAATTATCTAGGTACAAGTTAATTTCTTGGGTTGACTCGCCTACTATTTAAAATAAAATTCATACATATAAATATAGTTTTCCACTCCATCAAAATTCAATATGAGATAATTATCCATTATATATAATATATTATCATTCAAATACTGAACTTCTAATGCATATTGATATAGATACCATCTAGAGACACTTATGTTGCTCACCAGCATAGTTGTCACCTACTCGTAACAAGGTCACCCACCACAACCTATGTCAACCTCTAGCAATCTTGGCACCTAATAACATCAGTGTCATCTAATAATGTTTGTGTCATGTGTTAGCATTGGTGTCACTTGATAATATTAGTGTTATCCAACAACATTAGTGTTGTTCAATAGCATTAGTTTTGCCTTCCAACTACCATGTCACTTACCAACAACCTTGACATGTGATAACATTTTTGTCATTGGGTAACATCCACGTATCCCTTTAAAATATAGGTCATCCACTTGAATTCATGTATATCATCAACATTCTTTTCACCCAACATCATTTGTTGTTAGCATTCATGTCACTCACCAGTGTTATCACCCATCTACACTATAATCGATTGAGTACATGGCATCTTCTAGAAATGATAAGGGGGTGGGACAATCAGTCAATAAAAAAAACCCTATTATCTTATTATAACCAACTAGAAAAAAACCCCAAGAAATTAGCATCCACACCAAATATAGGTACTATACTAAATGATGAAATTTATTTTTATTTATTTTTAGTTTCATATTAAGGTTCAATAAAAATTCAAAGGTAAACCCTCTTAAATACATAACCCATAAATAATGGTATTATGGCTAAATGAATTAATCACATGTCACCATTTGAAGATATTATTGATGATGACATGCCAGCACTCGAAGACATTCATGGGTATGACTATGTAATGCCTCAAGTGGAGGAAATTTGAAAATAATATGACTTGGATGAGGTGAAAATACAAGAATAGACTTTTAGATCTCATGAAGCACCAACTTCATTTAAAAATTCAACTCAGAATTATGTATGAAGGAAGAAGAAACTAGATGACATTCATGATAATGAGATCCAAATACTAGATGATATTTATACTCATCAAACACAAATTTTATTTAAATATCACACTAATAAATTTGTGTGGAATAATAAAAGTATATGGACAATTAGAAGGTCTTTTAAGTTTGACTGGGCATTTAAATATCCATTCATTGAACTAGTGGAACCAGAAAATGGTAATGATAATCCAACAGAATCTAGATATACAATATGTATTTAAAAACTATGAAATAATGATAAAATTCAACTTAATTTGGACACAATTGAGAAACATTGTGTAAAATATGTGTTGATAAATCAAAAATATAGATAAACCTAGAAAACATAGAGATGGAAAGATGTAAAATAATGCATGCATGTAAAGTATGCAACATAGTATGAAGATCACTATAAAGGTCTACAAAATATCATTGAGAAAGGAGGAAAAATTATAGCTCAGTTAGGAAAAGTTACTCAAGCTAATATTCATGCCAAAAATATATAGTTCTTTACCATCTATCACAATCTAAAAAAAGGTAAACCTATATCAATTTTTTTAAATTATAAGATTTTGTTCCAACATAATGTATTTCATAACATTCCATAATTTGATTGGTCAAATAGCAGTGCTTGGGAAATGGTAAAATGTATCACCATGATTGAGAAGGAGGATTTGAAATAAAAAGTAAAAAATATGTGGTTTATCTCATTGTCAATTGATGAGGTTATAACAATTGATAACACATCATGGGTTAGGTTTATACTATTCATAAACATTCAAGGCAACCTCATATGTTAGCTTTACATAAAATGACTAAAAATTATAATGTCAAAAATCTTTACAAATTGATTATTTCTAATTTGAAGGTTATAGATGGGATGGACAAATATGTTATAGCTACCAAGTTAGTCTGTGTTGGTGTTGATGGTGTATCTATGATGTAAGTGAATAAAACTAGTCTCTATGTTTGACTATAAACAAAAATTACCCCATATATGATTCCAATTCATTACATGGTTCATAAAATGAATATTTATTATAATACTTTTAGCACATTTGAAAATTTACAAAACTAGATGAGCTTATCTGTGACTTGCATGCATACATGTTAAGCAATCCAAAAATATGTTTAGAGTTTCAAAATTTTGTGATTAGAGTGACAAATGGTAAAAATATTTTGAAAGATGTTGATACAAGATGAGTTTTTATATATGAGCCAACATGTATAATTTTTGAAGAATATTTTTAATTGGCATGTTTTATGTTTAAATACTAGATGGAAGTTGACAAGGCAAGAAATGATTTGCACAATTTAACAGATTTAAAAACTCTATTGACATTATGTGGTATTCTACCTATATTGAGATAAATTCAATGTTTGATGAAATATGCACAAGAGAGATCTATATATATTTTTGACTTAATTTGGTTGAAAAAATGAGTTTGTCAATCTCTAGACATGTTACACTTCTCACAAAGACTGTTTTAAGGGCCTTGTATTTGGTAACTAACAAATTTTAATAGATATTAAGAACCTTAATAGTTATTTGAAGTTTAATATTAATGACCATATTTTTATCATTTTTAATTTAAATGATATATCAATGAACACATTCCAAAGATATGTTGAATCTGTAGGATCATAAATTGAAGAAGTCCCTATAACATGACTACTATATGATATTGTTATTTATGAGACATGGCTGAAATTAAGAAAGATTTCAAAAAGCCTATCTACTAAAATTCAATATCATTTTTAAAAAAAATGACTTACTTGAATCTATGGGAGTGATGAATCCAATATTTTGGAACATTATAAATGGTGAAGAACTAACAAGTAATGTATTTGTCAAATACATGGGTAGTCTCATTAAGTATTTCAACAAGACTATGGAGATAAATGGAGTTGAAATTAAAGGTATTTTGTACAAGGATTTATTGATGTATCATTAAACACATTTTGAAGTTACAATGAATGATCAATATTAATTTTTAAATGAACCAAAAAAAAATGGTGCTATTACAAGGCTATGAAAAAACTTTATCCTAGCAGTGTCCTTCAGAAAAATATTAACAAATATTTTTTATTATATGAACTCTACCAAACAATGATTTTAGGATTTGTAGAAGATGAAAGGGTATTTATTGCATTATATTTTGTTAAATCCAAACTTCATAATAAATTGAATAAAAAATTAGAGACTTGTTTGAGGCCATATATTTATTTTTATCTCGTGGATAGGTTTCCTTATGAAAGAGCACTTGAAATTTGGAGTTCACTAACTGAAAGAAGAGGTGTCATGAATAAAATCACTAATAAAGATTATGTTAATTTTGATAGTCTAAATTCCTCTAAGAATATAAATACAAATGCTAGCTTTAAATAACAAGCTACAAAAGGATTGTTTCAGCTACTGGAGTTTTAGTTATGTATGTATTCTGAATTAAAACATTGCAATCTAATTCATTACCAATTGTGATATTTTTTGTATTTATTATAAACTATTATTTTTGATAATTCATGTATTGTAAAATTTATCACATTACAATATATTAGCTATTTATAGGTAATATATAGTAATTTATTACTAAATATTTCCCATTTGTCATGTGGTTGATATTTAAATGCTATCTCATGTTAATCACACTAATAAAATATTAATACAATATTATTAATTAATAAAGATTAAAAGAATAACACAATAATAATTTGATGTTCAACAACCATGCTTATTAAAAAACTCTATAAAGACAACTTTATAACAACCCTTTCTCTACCTTTAAGGTCATTATTAATAATATAATTATTGGCCATTTATCTTATCAATAACAACATAGTTAGCACTTGATAATATATTTACTAATAAAATGATAATATTTAGATGTGAGAAGGTTGGTTTCAACCCTTAATAACTTTAACCATTATCCATTTTCATTTCAATTAAATATTATAGTGATTATATTAATCAAATTAAATTATTTTTCTAAAAATCTCATCATCAAAACATGTCTACTAAAAATCAACATTGTTATAATTGAGATTGAAAATCAACATTCACATTTAAAAACATATATCACACATATAGTGTAGCTAAATTAATTACAAAAAAAACATTACATTCAAGATAATATCTAACACATCAGCAACTAAAAGCTATCAAATAATCCAATGCATCTTCAAAAATCCATAGATACAATATGTATTTAAGTTTGAAATTTATTGTCTAATAATATTACAATAGTTTTGCTATAAATACATGTTACAATTAATTGATTCATTGTTTTTTAATTTTCTATGGAGCGTCTATCTACTTTCCTATTATAGAAGACACTCCCTCTCTATGGATTGTATCATATTTTAGGATCATTAATCAGAGAAGACCCCTAGCTGCATCATTAATGTTGGCAAGATTCCTTTGCTACATCTCCTATCAAAAGAAATGATGGATCTGCATTAGATTTTTGTTTGATCAAAATTACTAGATCCAATCTATGCTCTTTGATGATTTTCTTCAATGTATTATTCAAGACAAACTTATGCTAATGATTTAATGTTGCTAATGCTAATAATTGAATCTTTTAATTATTATATACAAACTTCTTCTCGCTCATGTTTGATTGTGCTTTTACAACAAACATATCTTCTCCATAATTTATTTTTTATATTATAAAGATGTGTGCTTTATGTCTACTCAAACCTCAATCCTCAAATGTGCCTAATCTATCTTGGTATTAGAGCATGGTTTATTGTATTTGAATTCTAAATCTCCTATTGTGAAATATTAAGTTTCAACTTGCATGTCACACATCTACCATTCATTGACCTAACACTTTGAAGATTCACTCTTTCATAGATTTTGTTCTTTTTCTAAGGTCTTTGGTGGATCCATATTTAGAGAAAGAACAAGGGAAAAGGTGTCTCTTACTGGTCATATTTCATCCAATATATTTTCATGGAAAATAGCTTTTGTCATTAGACTCAAAAGGTGCCACAGCTCTAGGAATGACTGTGAACATGACCTAGTTGTGACAGTCAATTTTAGCCATTTTTGGGAGGTTTGAAGGCATTTTCTTAGATTATGTGCAAATCTATACCATCAAGGTCTCCTAAGGAAAAACCATTTCTAGGTTTTTTGGGTTTCTTGAGAAATTTAGTGGGTTTTTTTTGGATTTTTTGTAGCAACAATAGATCTAAGGGTTTCTTGTTGTTTTAAACTTATTAGTGCTACATCAAGCTAGGCAAAAACTCCCCCTACTTCAATACTTATTAGATATATGACCTAATTCTATACCTAGTGAAACTGAGAGCTACTCCAATAGTCATTAGACCTGATACCCACTCCAATAGTCATTGATCCTGACACCTACTTTTGGCTCACTTGAATCCATCATAACTACTTCTACCTTCCACCATTATTTCTATTAAGACTACTTTTGACTTAGGTGAATTTGATGCCTTGCATTCCACCCCTATCTTTTTTATGGGTTGAATTTCACTAACCTACTTTTTCCATCTTGATGGCATTCCTACACTTTTGAAATACTATCTCAGGATACTTTACTAATATTCATGACTTAAGAATAATTTCACTTCATTAAACTTATCCTGATAATAAATAATTCATTACTCACACAAAATATCTTTTTAGATCTGATAAAAAATTGATTTGCATTATCTTTTATTGGTCTTTAATACCAATGAGAGTATAGAGAATATACAAGTATTTCTTCTCAAGACCAATTTAAGGATTGTTATCCGATTAGCATCATTGTGTCAAGAAACCATAGTAAGACCAATTCAAGAATGGTGATCCCAATTAACACTACAAAACTCCTTTATTACCAGTAAAACACTATATAATATTAAGCTTCATACACTTTTATTCATCATATTTTCGTCCAATGTAATACCATACTTTTGCTCAATCGATTTTAGAATACAAACAGTTTTGAAGGAAGTTTTAATTGAATATCAAACCATTATGAATTCAATAGTCCTGATTATATTTTATGGAGTATTGGTCTTCTCACATGGCTAATTTGGAAAGATAGACATCACAAAAGATTACCAATAGCGAATGAATGACTTAGAATAAAATTATTATTATGATGGACCAAAGATTATTTAACTAATAGAAACTCCATTATTTCAACTAACATTCTCTTGAATATATATCAAATAGAGACTCAATAATTAAATCATATATTTTTTCAATTTACTCAAAATATAGATTTTATCTCAGTATTATGACCCAAGAAAACCTAAAAACTTGATTCATTTGAATGCAAATCAATTTTAAATAGGTTGATCCCCACAATTTGCTCATAACTATAAAACTTTTAAACTTTTCTTTCCTTATCAATCAATTGGACTTTGTCAAATCACCAGGAATCATTTAATTTTTAAAACCCAAAAGAGGATAAGAGACTAAGACCCAATCAGGTCTGAGAATGTCACTTAATACTATTGATAACAAATACAAATTTTATTGACGTCTTTATTTTCCCAATCAATAAATTATTTACTAATGCAATATAGAATTGTACATCAGTCAATATACAAATCTCAATCCTCTAATGATACAGATAAATAGTAGACCAAAAAATACATACACCAAAAATCTTACTTGAACAAGACTATTTTGGTCCTTGAATTCTGATAAATATCTCATACTTTACTTAAATGATTTCTTGTTCTGATTAGAATTTCAATTAATAGTATAAACTATTGAAGCCATAAGAATCCTTGATAAACTTTTGTGGACTGCAGGAAACTTTCTAGGTGCTATATTATCCTCATGCATGAGATAATACATGAAAGCACCTTGTTCATGTGACTATAATATAAACTTTTATAGTTTGTAGATCCTTACCTCTGAAAAATACTTCTGGACAAACCATCTTATACACCACCATCCTTTTATTCAAACATCTTTATTACAAATGTACAATCTCCTATATAATTATCATTCCATCTATACACATACCCAAAGGTCTACGACTCTTCCTCTTACATCTCATTTGATTTCTTCTTATCCTACCATTTTTTAGACTAAATTTGTTCCTACTACTTATGAGGTGTACCTTATCTCATGGAATAATATTATACTTTCAAAGCCTATTTATTTGTTAAGAAATTTTATCCTCAACAACCATCCCTATAAACTTGTTATTGAACTTTATCCATAATGATTCATTCCCATCTATACTCCCTTTTTATGTTGAATTTATTTTTGTTTCACTTTGAGGATGTTCTACATTAGTTGGAGGATGAATATCTACTCTAAGACATTAAGACCATATGATAAAGTCATCACTCTTAAGTAAATTCAAATCCAAATCTCCTTTTTGGAGGGAAAACCTATTTAAACACACGTGACCTTATAAGTGAGAGGGAATCTTGAGAAGGCTTCCTCATTGCCAACACACCCATATGAACACAAAGATAACTAATTTACATGTTTACATTAGTATTCTCCTGATGCTCCTGCATCAGATTACCACTCTTGAAATCTTTATTATGCCCCTGCAAATGATGATGATTCATAATTACATCTAAATTTAGATGTACATGCTCTTTGTCAATATTCTTTTCTTCATCATTTCTCTTCTCGTGGTGTATTCCTAGATCCCATGACTTGTCTTGATGATATGAACTTGCTTTGACCTTAGAAGTGTGACCTCAGAATTGTTTCAAGTCTTGATGTCTGTTACCTTCTTGAAAATGTCTCCAATGGATTGATATACTCCTAATCCTTCTTTGCAATATTTCATCATTTTATTTTTTTGTTTATATCTTTTCATCTCTATCCTTCAAAATAGGTTCCTTTTTATCTTTTTTACTCAGATTCTCATCTCCCTTACTTGTACCTACATATATATAATAATTAAACTTGTTAAATAAAATAATTGGTTCTTTAGGTCCTTAAGACCTATCCTTTATCATCAAGATGACTACCAATAGATGATAGCCAAGGTGCCTTGAAATAAAGGCTTCTTGTAATTTTATCTCTCTTGATATAAATGACTATTTACCATCTTAATCTTCACTCCAAATGTATCATCCTGTATCTAATTTTTTTCTTCTTCCATAAATACTCTCACTATTTTAACATGTTCCTCATTGTTTTTATATTCTTCATCAAACAAGTTCTTTCTTATATTATCTCTGTCAAACATAATGAAAATGTTCCTCACCTTCCATAAGCTGCTTTCAATGAACAAATCTCTGTGAATACTTTTTCTTTGGTATTTTCCTTGGTTACATGGATATTTTCTTATCCATCCAACTACTGGTCCATTTTGATTATCCTTTTTCCATACTTTCAACTTTGTTGTCATCTCAACAAATGCCTTCCATAGCATTACAAATGAATATTCATATAAATGAATTATAATTTGATGATTCAATACTCCAAACATACCATTTACCTCTATCTCAACTTCAATTTTAGTGCCTTGATGATCCTCCTTTATCCTTTGTAATTCAGATTTGCATTCAATTTGGTTGTCATTGTCCTCTCTTTCTCCCTATTTTGGCCATTCACCCATTGTTTCCTTTATGTAATTATCCTCGCTATCATTTAATCTTTTGTAATCTTCATTATCAACTTTAGAATCTTCACAATAGGACTTCACCTCTTTATTCATAATCCTTTTACTTGCATAAACACACTCTAAATTACAATTAGAGAAAAAAATTTAAGAGCATATGACCTCCATAGTTGTCTCTTTCATAGGCATCATTCCTTATTTTGAAAAATTTCTACTTATATTTTCATGTCCCATATCCAAAAAAGATATAAATACCTCTATCATTTCTTCATTTGTATCTTTACTCTCCATAATGAGACATTCTTTCATTTCTTCTTGTCCTTGTTGTTGTATGTTTGCAACCAGCTTCTCAATCTCTTTGTTTTCTTCATTTTCTTATAGGCATAGTTCCTCATCCATGGTATCATCCTCACACACCTATATATCTACAAACATATTTTTAAAAACAAACCTTTGAGGCTTGATTGCCCCTCCAAATCCTTTTCCTTTTGGATGGTCTCCTAGTATCCTTATCTACTTATTTACCTTCTTTATCATATGTTGTCTTCTTCTTCTCTTTATCGATTATTTTATTGGCCACTTTAACTTTATCTTTATTATCCATCCATATTATTGGCTATATTAATCTATTATGGCTTCAAATAATGAACTTAACCTCTGAATTCTCTCTTTTAGATCATCCATATCCTTTTCTATAATTAACTCTCTATTTTTCATTCTTTTGTTGAATTATTTTTCAATTGAGTCCTCCTTCATTTTCTCAATCTCCCTTTGAGCATCCATATTCTCACTATATCTCTCTTCTTTTCTCAACCTCACTTCTCAAGTAAGTCTATTTTTCTTACTTTGATATCTCACCTAGGCTTTCTCCTCTTTGACTAGTCTTCTGACATCCTTTAGTCTTTCAACTTGGACTTTTCCTCTCTCTTCTAAGCTTCTTATTATATCTCTTTATTTTTTATTCAAACCTCTATGGATTTTGGACTCTTTATTTCCACTCACTCCCTTCTTACTTTCCACTTAAAATTTTTTACTTCTCTTTCTCAAACCTTTCAAGATTCCCTCACTGTATCTACTCTTCTTTAAAATTCAAGAGTTTTCTACCTTTTCCAACTTTACAAATGAAAATAAGGTACAACAAATCAAAACATGTACCATTCAAGGTTGCCTATACTTCCATCTTGTTTGGCAGGGTATTTTTCTTGTCACCAATCCTCTCTTTCAAGGTTTTCAAGAACCTTTGTTCCCTTCCAAGCTTCAATTCACCATTACGTAGATGGATTCTATTACTTATCACTTTACCAACATAATTTACCCACATACAATTATTTCAAAACACTATTTTCACAAAACATCATTATATACCTGATTGCTTAATGCAGTTGCTTCTCTAAGAGCTCGTTCCCTACTCTAATACCAAAAACGATGGTGTTCCTACACTTTTGAAATACTATCTCAAGATACTTTACTAATATTCATGACTTAAGAATAATTTCACTTCATTAAACTTATCCTGTTAATAAATAATTCATTACTCACACAAAATATCTTTATAGATCTAGTAACAACTCGATTTTCCTTATCTTATATTGGTCTTTAATACCAATGATAATATAAAGAATCTACAAGTATTCCTTCTCACTACCAATTTAAGGATGTGTTACCCGATTAACATCATTTGTGTCAAGCAACCATAGTAAGACCAATTTAGGAATGGTGATCCCAATTAACACTAGGAAACTCCTTTATTTTTGGTAAAACACTATGTAATATTAAGCTTCATACACTTTTATTCATGATATTTTGATCCAATGTAATACCATACTTTTGCTCGGTCAATTTTAGAATACAAATAGTTTATAAGGAAGTTTTAATTGAATATCAGACCATTATGAATTCAATAGTCCTGATTATGTTTTATGGAGTATTGGTCTTCTCACATGGCCAATTTAGAAAGATAGACATCACATAAGCTAACCAATATTCAATGAATGACTCAAAGTAAAAATGTCATTATGATGGACCTAAGATTATTCAACTAATATAAAATCCATTATTTTAACTGACATTCTCTTGAATATATATCCAATAGAGACTTAATTATTAAATCGTACCTTTTTCAATTTACTCAAAACATAGATTTGATCTCAGTATTGTAACCCAGGTGAACCTAAAAACTTGACTCATTTGAATGCAAATCAATTTTAAATAGGTTGATGCCCATAATTTACTCAAAACTATGAAAAAAATAGACTTTTCTCTCATTATTAATAAATTGGACTTTGTCAAATCACCAAGAATAATTTAATTTTTAAAATCCAATAAATGATAAGAGACTAAGACCCAATTGGGTTTGAGAATACCACTTAATACTACTAGTAACAAATATGAATTTTATTGATGTCTTTGTTTTCCCAATCAATAAATAATGTACTCATGTAATATAGAACCATACATTAGTCAATATACAAATATCTATCCTCCAATGATATAGACAAATAGTAGATCATAAAATATGTACACCAATAATCTTACTTGAACAAGACTATTTTGGTCTTTGAATTCTGATAAATATCTCACACTTTACTTAAATGATTTCTTATTCTGATCATAATTCCAATTAACAGTATAAACTATTGATGTTGTAAGAAGACTTGATCAGCTTTTGTAGATTGCTAGAAACTTTCTAAGTGTTATATTATCCTCGTGCATGAGATAATATGTCAAATCATCGTGTTTGTGTGACTTTTATTTAAAATTTTATAGTTTCTATATCCCTACCTCTAAAAAATCCTTCTTGACAAACCTTCTTATACATCACCATCCTTTTTTCAAACATATTTTGTTACATATCACTTTACCAACACAATTTTCCCATATACAATTATTTTAAAACACTATTTTCACAAAGCATCATTATATACCTAATTTTTTGATGCAGATACTTCTCCAAGAGCTCGTTCCCTTCTTTGGTACCAAAAATGATGGCATTCCTACACTTTTGAAATACTATCTCATGATACTTTACTAATATTCATGACTTAAGAATAATTTCACTTCATTAAATTTATCCTGATAATAAATAATTCATTACTCACACAAAATATCTCTACAGATCTAGTAATAACTTGATTTTCCTTATATTATATTGGTATTTAATACCAATGAGACTATATATAATCTATAAGTATTCCTTCTCAAGACAAATTTAAGGATGTGTTATTGGATTAGCATCATTGTGTCGAGAAACCATAGTAAGACCAATTCAAGAATGGTGATCCCATTAACACTATGAAACTCCTTTCTTGTTGGTAAAACACTATGTAAGATTCAACTTCTTACACTTTTATTCATCATATTTTTTAAGGTGTGGAGCCTAAAAGCTTCATATATGAGTGCATTACCAAAGTTGCAGGTTTACACAGTCACCGGCATCGGTCAGGAATGACCGACGTCAGTTCGGTGCAGTTGAAGAGACGCCGGTGTCGGCAGAGGATCGGCTGATGTCGATCACAGGCAAGCAGGTAGGAACCGACATCGGTTACTTATGCATCTAGAATGCTATTTCTGAGGACAGAACCGAGTGTTTGCATGATGAGTTTAAGTCTTAGTCTTAAGTTCACATTTCTATTATTAGTAAGATTGTTTTTAGAGCCCTTGTTCAAGAGGCTTCACTGTTGGTTGTAAGTGCATGCTCAAGTCTCCTAATTCTATATGTAGAATTAGATCTTCTTAGCTTAGTGTGATTATTGTAGTAGTTCATTATATGTGAATGTTGAAGAACAGTACAGAGTTGTATCAATCCAGGTTATTGGAGTTGATTGTACTTGAGAGAGAGAGCTCTTGAGGGATAGAGATCTAGAGAGAGATCTTGTGCATTTGAGAGAGGTGTGGAAGAAAGAAGTTTCTTCAATTGTATTCCTTTTGTAAAGAGTTTAATACAAGTTTTAGGGTGGTTTCTTGTATCTCTTATTCTTTGTTATTATCTGATTCTAGTTACTTATCTATCTGATTTAATTTCGCGATTTATTGCTTTCATAAGTGTAATCATATTATTGGTTGATCCCCAACAAGTGGTATCAAAGACTTGGTTGTAGGTTTAGAGTTTGATATCCAATAATTGGTATCAAAGCTCAGGTTCACTAACAGGTGGTTTAGATCTGTGTAGTGTGTACTGATTACAGGTTGCTCATAGGAGTTTCTGCAGGGATTTCTATTTGAGTGGGAGAAGCAATGGCAGATGAAAGTAAACTGAGAATGGAGAAGTTTAATGGCAAAAATTATCAACATTAAAGAATGCAAATAGAGGACTATCTATATCAGAAAGATCTATACTTACTGTTAGGTGGGATTGCAAAGAAGCCCACAGACATGGAGGATGAAGAATGGGAAGTTCTTGACAAAAAGGCTCTGGGGTCTATAAGACTGAGTCTAGCATCTACTGTGATATCTAATTTATCACAGGCAAAAACAACGGTAGAGTTGATGACTACTTTAGCAAATTTGTACGAAAAACCCTTAGCTTCTAATAAGGTATATCTTATGAAGCAGCTATTTAATTTGCATATGCAGGAAGGTGGATCTTTATCTAATCACCTGAATGATTTCCATGGTATTGTAAATCAATTAAGTTCAGTCAAAATTGTATTTGATGATGAAATAAAAGCTCTTTTAATATTATGTTCTTTGCCTGAAAGCTGGCATAGCTTAGTAATGGCAGTTAGCAATATCGCATCTGCATCAAATATTCTAAAAGTAGAGGATGTTGTTAGTGTTATCTTAAATGAGAAAATTCATAGGAAAAGCACAGAAGAGACATCTAGGAATGCTTTAAGTTTTGAGAGCAGGGGAAGGCAAAAAGAGAAGAACAAGAAAGGGAGATCAAGATCTAAGTCTAAGGGGAGAGGTAGATCCAAATCCAAAAATGGCAGAAGGCCACAATGCTGGAATTGTGGAAAGATGGGGCACATAAGTAGAGATTGCTGGTCAAAGCCCAAGGAGGACAATCAGCATGAAGGAAAAGAAGAAGAAAAGGTTGAAGGTATTGCACAAGATGCTTTAATATTCTCTTTGCATAATAATATAGAATCTTGGGTGTTAGATTCTGGTGCATCTTTTCATGCTACCCCTAATAGGGAATATTTCTGTGACTATATCCATGGAGATTTTGGAATAGTGTATATAGGGGATGATGAGCCTTGTAAGATTATTGTCAAAGGTAAAGTGCAGCTGAAAATGTAGAATGGCAACACATGGGTGTTGAGAGAAGTTATGCATGTTCCTAGCTTGAAGAGAAATTTGATTTTTGAAGGAAAGTTAGGGGATGAGGGTTGTACAGTAACTCTCATAGTAGAATCTTGGAAGGTGACCAAGGGTGCACTTGTTATGGCCAGAGGTAAGAGAGTAGGTACTCTCTATTTGTGTAATTGTGTTACTAACAATTCTCCTTCTATATTATCTACTTCAGATGTGGATGCAAAATTGTGGCACTCAAGGCTTGGCCACATGAGTGAGAAGGGGATGTCAATTCTTAAGTCTAAAGGTAAGCTTTTAGATTTGAAAAGCATGGATCTAGAATTTTGTGAGCACTGTGTATTTGGAAAATAGAGAAGGGTTAGTTTTCTCAAGACTGGGTCTACAAAGAAGAGGCATAAGTTGCAGCTTGTTCACACAGACGTGTGGGGACCGGCTCAGGTAGCTTCTATTGAAGGATCACAGTATTATGTTTTGTTCATAGATGATGCTACAAGAAAGGTATGGATCTATTGTATTAAGAAGAAATTTGATGTATTTGAGACTTTTAAGATTTGGAAAGCTATGGTTGAGAATGAAACAAGCAAAAGATTAAAGTGCCTGAGATCTGACAATGGTGGAGAGTTTTGCAGTTATAAGTTTAATTGGTATTGTTATATGCATGGAATCTGTAGGCAAAAGATGGTTCCAAGGACACCTTAGCAGAATGGAATTGCTGAAAGGATGAATAGAACAATCATGGAGCATGCAAGATGTATGAGATTGCATGTTGGTTTGCCCTTAGAGTTTTGGGTAGAAGTTGTTGACACTACAGTGTACTTGATTAACAGAGGACCCTCTACAGCTCTGGATGGTGGAATTCCAAAAGAGGCTTGGATAGGTAAAAAGGTTGATCTCTCTTTTCTCAAAGTTTTTGGTTGTGAAGCCTTTGTGCACATAAATAAGGAAAATAGAAAGAAGCTAGATGCTAAGTCTATCAGGTGCACATTTATTGGCTATGGCTCAGATGATTTTGGTTTCAGATTTTAGAATCTAGGAACTAACAAGATAATTAGGAGCCATGACATTGTTTTCAATGAAAAAGTGATGTATAGTGATCAGCTGAAGAAGCTGAATCAATCTGGGTAGAGCAATGCTGAATTAGACGAGGTGACGGTCCAAAATGAGCTCGCGGGAAAAAGAAATAATCACTTGCAGGAAAACACAGAGACTGACGTCGGCAGGATAGGAACTGGCATCGGTAGAACATAAACCGATGTCGGTCATACAGAGACCGATGTTGACAGGACAGGCACCGGCATCGGTCATTCAGAACCGGTCGGCTAGTAACAAGTCTGGAGGTGACCGAGGTCGGTCACTGTCAGAGAATTTGGGTGGATAGTGTGTTATGAACGAGTCTTAGACACCCATCAAGAGGTCAGAAAGGGTAAGTAAGCCTCTAATTAGATATTCTCCTTCATTATTCTATTTATTGCTAACTAATGGTGGAGAAACAGAGAGTTTTGAAGAAGTAATACAGGTGGAGTCCAAGAGTCAGTGGGACCGTGGCATGGTTGAGGAGTTGGAGTCCTTAAGAGAGAACCAAACATGGGATTTGGTTGAGTTTCTAGCTGGTAACATAACACTGAAGAATAGATGGACCTACATGTTGAAGGAAGGTGAGAATGGACATATGAGATATAAGGCCAGATTGGTAGTGAAAGGATTTGCACAAAAGCCAGGTATTGATTTTGGTGAGATTTTTTCTCCTGTTGTTAAGATGACTTCTATACGGATTGTACTATCTTTGGTTGATGGTGAGGATTTGCATCTTGAGCAGCTAGATGTTAAGACAACATTTCTTCATGGAGATTTGGATGAGGAAATATATATGGAACAACTGGAAGGATTTGAGGTCAAGGGTAAGGAGAAGTTAGTGTACAGATTGAAGAAAAGCTTGTATGGCCTCAAGCAAGCTCCTAGACAGTGGTATTTGAAATTTGACAGGTTTATGACTGAGCATGGCTATAGTAGGTGTCAATCTGACCATTGTGTGTATTTCAAGAGATTGGATAATGGTAGATATATTATTCTATTGTTGTATGTAGATGATATGTTGGTTACAGGATCACACATGTAGGATATCTCTGAGATTAAGGTGAAATTAGCTCAAACTTTTGCTATGAAGGATTTGGGAGCAACAAAGAAAATCCTTGGCATGAGCATTAAGAGAGACAAGAAAAATCATAGGTTGATATTGTCTCAAGAGGATTATGTGAATAAGGTGTTGAAACAGTTCAATATGCAGGATGCTAAACCGATAAGCACACCTTTATCTGGACATTTTAAGTTGAGTAAAGAACAATGTCTTAATTCACATGATGAGGTAGAGTACATGAGTAAAGTTCCATATTCTTCCACAGTAGGGAGTTTGATGTATGCAAAGGTGTGTACTAGACCAGATATTGCCCAAGCAGTGGGAGTGGTAAGTAAGTATATGGCCAATCCAGGTAAGGAACATTGGAAAGCAGTTCAGTGGATCCTTAGATATCTGAGAGGAACCAGCAGTAGGCACTTGTGCTATGGAGGTTTAGATAATTCTCTACATGGTTATGTAAATTCAGATATGGTAGGTGATTTAGATGGCAGGAGGAGCACCACAGGATATATTTTCACTATAGGTGGAATGGCGGTTAGCTGGATATCTAAGTTGCAGAAGGTTGTTGCCTTGTCAACTACAAAAGAAGAGTATATTGCAGCCACAGAGGCTAGCAAAGAGATGATATAGATGACACAGTTCATGGAAGAGCTTGGAAGGGAGCATGAGAGTTGCAGATTGTATAGTGACAGTCAAAGTGCAATCCATTTGGCTAAGAATTCAGCCTTTCATTCAAGAACCAAGCACATACAGTTAAGGTACCACTTCATAAGACAGGTATTGGAGGATGGCGATTTGAAGCTGGAGAAGATCCATACAGATAGGAATCCTGCTAATATGTTAACCAAGCTGGTTACAAAGGAGAAGTTGAATCTTCATTCAACTTCTATTGGTCTTCATGATTGAGTTGAAGATGGAGGAGCTAGAAGATATTACTATACAGGTACTGGTGCAGCTGTTTATCTCCAAGTGGGAGATTGTTAAGGTGTGGAGCCTAAAAGCTTCACATATGAGTGCATTACCAAAGTTGCAGGTTTACACAGTCACCAGCGTCGGTCAGGAGTGACTGACGTCGGTCTGGTGTAGTTGAAGAGATGTCAGCATTGGTAGAGGATCGGCTGACGTCGATCACAGGCAAGCAGGCAGGAACTGGCATCGGTTACCTGTGCGTCCAGAATGCTATTTTTGAGGACAGAACTAAGTGTTTGCATGATGAGTTTAAGTCTTAGTCTTAAGTTCACATTTCTATTATTAGTAAGATTATTTTTAGAGCCCTTATTCAAGAGGTTTAACTATTGGTTGTAAGTGCATGCTCAAGTCTCCTAATTCTATATGTAGAATTAGATCTTCTTAGCTTAGTGTGATTATTGTAGTAGTTCATTGTATGTGAATGTTGAAGAACAGTACAGAGTTGTATCAATCCAAGTTGTTGGAGTTATTGTACTTGAGAGAGAGAGCTCTTGAGGGATAGAGATCTAGAGAGAGATCTTGTGCATCTGAGAGAGGTGTGGAAGAAAGAAGTTTCTTTAATTGTATTCCTTTTGTAAAGAGTTTAATACAAGTTTTCAGGGTGGTTTCTTGTATCTCTTGTTCTTTGCTTTTATCTGATTCTAGTTACTTATCTATCTGATTTAATTCCATAGTTTATTGCTTTCATAAGTGTAATCATATTGTTGGTTGATCCCCAACAATATTTTGATCCAATGTAATACCATACTTTTTCTTAATTGATTTTCTAATGCAAATAGTTTTGAAGGAAGTTTTAATCAAATATCAAACCATTATGAATTCAATGGTCCTGATTATATTTTACGGAGTATTGGTCTTCTCACATGGCCAATTTGGAAAGATAGACATCACATAAGATTACCAATAGCCAATGAATGACTCAAATAAAACTATCATTATGATGGACCTAAGATTATTCAACTGATAGAAAATCCATTATTTCAACTGATATTCTCTTGAATATATCAACTAGAGACTCAATTAATAAATCATGCCTTTTTCCAATTTGCTCAAAACATAGATTTGATCTAAGTATTGTGACCTAGGTGAACCTAAAAAATTAATTCATTTGAATGCAAATTGATTTTAAATAGGTTGATGCCCATAATTTTCTTAGAATTATCAAACTTTTAGACTTTTCTTTCCTTATCAATCAATTGGACTTTGTCAAAGCACTAGGAATCATTTAATTTTTAAAACCCAATATATGATAAGAGACTAAGACCCAATTGGGTTTGGAAATGCCACTTAATATTGTTGGTAGCAAATCTAAATTTTATTGATGTCTTTATTTTCCCAATCAATAAATAAGTTACTCATGCAACATAGAGCCATACAACATTCAATCTACAAATATTGATCCTCCAATGATATAGATAAATAGTAGGCCATAAAATATGTACACCAACAATCTTAACTAAACATGACTATTTTGGTCCTTGAATTATGATAAATATCTCATACTTTACTCAAATGATTTCTTGTTTTGATCAGAATTCCAATTAATAGTATAAACTATTGATGTTGTAAGAAGACTTGATCGACTTGTGTAGATGACAAGAAACTTTATAGGTGTTATATTATCCTCATGCATGATATAATACATGAAAGCACCTTGTTCATGTGACTATAATATAAATTTTTATAGTTTCTAGATCCCTACCTCTAAAAAATCCTTCTTGACACACCTTCTTACACACCATTGTCATTTTATTCAAACATCTTTATTACAAATGTACAATCTCATATATAATTATCATTCCCTCTATATACATATCTAAAGGTCTATGAATCTTCCTCTTACATCTCATCCGGTCTCTTCTTCTCTTACCCTTTTTAGACTAAATTTGTTTCTACTAATTATGAGGTGTACCTTATCTCATGGAATAATATTAGATTTTCAAAGCCTATTTATTCATTAAGGAATTTTATCCTCAACAACCATCCTTATAAAATTGTTATTGGACTTTATCCATAATGACTCATTCCTATCTATACTCCCTTTTTACATTGATTTTCTTTTTACTTTCACTTTGAGGATGTTCTACATTAGTTGGAGGATGGATATTTATTCCAAGACATTAAGACCATATGACAAAATAATCACTCTTAAGTACATTAAAATCAAAATATCATTTTTAGAGGGAAAACATATTTAAATAGACATGACCTTATAAGTGAGAGTGAAGCTTGAGAATGCTTCCTCATTGCCAACACACTGTTATAAACACAAAGATGACTTATTTACATGTTTACATTAGTGTTCTTCTAATGCTCCTGCATCACATTTGTAATTCAAAAAAATACTTTCAGGTCACCTAATCTTGGTTAGCCTGATTCCATTCTAAATACTTCTACCTTGGCCTAATTTTTCCAACTTGAATTTTGATGACCTACTTTCACTGACTTACATTCCAATGACCTGATTCCATCAACCTACATTATGATTATTGTGATTATACCTCATTCATTTCCTACATCATATCCATGTGAACATTAAAACTCATACTAGGGATTATCTGCTAGTCATATGGTATTTTATCCCTTAGTCAAAACCAACCCAAGGGGCTAAACTTTTTATTGAAAATTGAGTCAAACTTTTGCACACCCAAAAAATTATGCAAAGTGGAGACTTATTTTGTGATCAATAACTTCAAATTCACATAATTTTCAACCTATTTCTCCTTTTTAAGCACATTTTTTTAAATGCATGTTTTTTTAAGCTATATGCATTAGTTATATTCTTGAGCTTTGTAAAAATTGAACCTATGTAGTTTCCATGGGGGATGAATATCATTATATTTATAGTAACATTAGTTCAACACATACCTACTTATTGTAATGGATTAGAATCAAGTTTTGTCTCTTACACCATTCAAATATCTTGAGTGAAAATACAAAATATAGATCTTCTTGAGGAGTAAAATCTTAAACTAGATCACTATGGGTGCTTAAATAGAACCAACACTTGAAGAAAAGAAGGTGAAGTGGTTTAAAATAAGTGGAAAAAATTATGGTCTATTATGTCTATCAATGTCTCCTAACTTACTCTTTCATACTAAATTTTTAATTTCTCCTAACTATGTCTAGACCATTTTCGAAAAATTCTTTGGATGTAAGACATAATGAGAGGTCATGAACTAGAAAATGAGCCCATAAGTTTGATGCCAAGAAATTTTAACAATATATATGAATTATTCACAAAATTTAATTCACTTAGGTTACAGCTGAAACTATGTGGCATATACAAAAAGGATGATCAATTTATTCTTTCCATCCTTAAAAAATTGGGTTATGATTGTTTTGTCTTCATTTCTACATTCCATGCCACCAAGTGTGCCCTTGGAGCTACATGGACCATGTCATCCTAAGATTATTTTACCACTAACTTGACTCAGAAGAAGTAAAAATTTATTCAAATGGGTACATTGAAGTCCTATAAATTAGATGACTCAATTATGAGTATGACAAATAGAAGGTTTCCAATAGTAAAGAGAAAATACAGAACAAGAAGGACCAAGAGAAAAGAAAGGGTCAAAAATTGATGTTAAGTTCAAAGCATCAACTAAGTCCTCCTCTTTAGGGGAAACCCAAGAAAGAGAGACTCACATATGTATACAATAATAATATTAAGCATGATAAAATTAAATATGTGAAAAAACATATTGACCAATTGACAAAGATGCTTGAAAAGCATAATATCGGTGTCCTTGATTAAGCCAATCATATTTCATTAGTGTAGGAGTATTCTAAGGAAAAAGATAGTAGTAAGGGAAAATGTAAGGGCAAGGAAATTTTTGTAGATGCATTCCAATCTTCCACATGGGTGATTGATTCTAGTGCCTTAAACCACATGGATTCATCACAGAATATTTTCTCATCCTTTGAGATTTTTTTTAATGCCTTGTATTTTGTTGGGTGATGATACTTACATAGAATTTAGTGGGGGAAGATATATTAAATTGAATGATGGGATATTTTAAGATGTTATATGTGTTCCTTAGTTTTCCACTAGTCTCTTATTTATTTATCAAATAACTCACATCAATTCAAGAAAGAGATTTGAGTTCACACCTAATTATGTGGTTATTAGGGAAGTGCATATTGAATCTATAGTTGCATTTAGAAAGTAGATCATCAATCCCAATTGTACAATTTATCACATTTTTTCTTGATCAACTTTTTACTACTTTATTCATTCATATAGATGGGATGAGTAAATTATGAAATGAGCGATTTGG
Organism: Torreya grandis; assembly: GCA_037957365.1. Taxonomy (NCBI): domain Eukaryota; kingdom Viridiplantae; phylum Streptophyta; class Pinopsida; order Cupressales; family Taxaceae; genus Torreya; species Torreya grandis. Next base: position 695,656 of record JARHVA010001787.1, read on the forward strand.
CCATCTTAAGTATTTTTACCTAGAGTAACTCAATCATAATGGCATGGTTTCAGGGTTGCCACATGTTCATTTTTCTAATGATGTTTTTCAAGTTTACTTAATTGATAAGCATATTGAATAGAATTATGACAAATTCAAATCATGGATAGCTACACAAATATTAGAGTTAATTCATAATGACATTGATGGTCCATTTTTAGCTCCTTCATTCGATAAGACTAAATACATGCTTACCTTAATTAATGTATATTTTAGGGATACTTGGGCATACTTTATTAAGTATAATTTTGAGGTATTTGATCATTTTTAATACTTCAAGATGATTATATAAAAATATTTATAAATCCATTGAGATTTTATGCATGAATAATGGTGATGAGTACATCATTCATAATTTTTAAAAAAATAAAACTTCATATGGGATTAAACTATAACATATAGTTAGATATAATCCTAAATAAAATAATGTTATAGAATGTAAGAATAGGTCCTTGAAGGAAATGGCTAACTATATGCTACACTCTAAGTCTTTTGAACCTAAATATTAGGTTGAGGCCATCAACTATGATTGTTATATCTAGAACCAGGTTCCTTGTAAACCATTGAAGGGAGTTAAAACACTTTCAATTATTTAGATATCTTGTTATGGATTGCATTCCTAAGAAAACTGTAAAGTAATGGAACCTTAGAGTCACCCTTGCATCTTTGTTGGATATCCTAAGGGTGTTAAGGGATACAGATTTCACCATCCCACTACTCCTGAGTTGTTCATTGAGATAAGTGTTCATTTTCAATATGGTCCTTTAGATTACACACTTGACACTTTTGCCTCTTCTTTAAACAGACTAAGATTTTATGGAAGTTTTGATGATTTGGTTCTACCTAATTAGCTTCCTAATGATCCAAATTCTTCTTCTAGTTTTGATGATGAGAGTAGTGATTTGCACTCACCTCCTCCTCCTAGACTATCTTTAAAAGATGATGACTCTCCTTTGAATCTCACACATATAGTCCTCTTTGGGGTAGAAAGACACTACATAGTGTTGTCCATTAGGTTGAAGATCCATCAAACACCAAGTGAACAAGTCCATAGTTATAGAATGTCTCATATGCCTTTATTACATGTGATTCTGATCCATGATATTTCAAGAGGCATTAGATAATCCTAAGTGGGATACTTCTATGGAAGAGGAGTATTGTTCCTTGATGAGGAACACCACTTTGGATTTAGTCACTCTTCCTAAGGTAAGAAAACTTATTTGGTATAGATGAATCTATCAAACAAAATTTATTGTAGATGGGTTTATAGATAATTTTAAAGAATGTTTGGTAAAAAAGGATTTTTTTTAGGTACCTGACATTGACTATATTGAGAATTTTTCCCCACTTTCCAAAATGAATTCAATCTAATTCACTCTTTCCATTTTTATAAAACATCACTATTATGTTCATCAGATATATATGAATACTTCATTTTTTCATGATGACCTCAAAAAGTAAATACACATGTAGAAACCACAAGGATTTATGGAATATTCTTCCTTAGTTTTTAGACTTCATACATATATTTATAGTCTCAAACAACCTTTTTAGGCTTCATATGCCAAGATCAACTCCTTCCTTATTTCAGTCAAGTTCACTAGATGCCATTTTAATCCTAACATCTACATTTTATGGTAGGATGATTCATTATTGACTTTGGTTCTCTATGTGGATGACCTATTTATCACAAGAAATTATTCATCCACCATTACACCAATGGAAATTACTTTTTATGATAGGTTATCAATGACTAACATGGGATTGTTTCATTACTTCCTCAAGATTAAAATTTCTTAGTATAATGTTGGGATCACTATTGCACAATCCAATTATGCTCTTGATTTGATTACATGGTTTAACATGGATAACTATAATCCAAATCCAACTCCCTTTTGATTTGTTACAAAGCTTGAGGTTGATTGTCTTTTTCCTTTGGTTGATTCTACTCATATTGAAAACTAGTTGGTAGTCTCATCTATCTTACACACCCTAAAGCTAACCTTTTATGTGCAATGGTAATGGTCTCTAGATTTATGTAGGAACCACATGAATTGCACTAAAAAATAATTAAATAGATTATCCACTACATTTAAGGTACTCATAATTTTTGGATTCACTATAGATCAAGCATTGACATTGATTTGATTTGGTATATAGATTTAGATTGGGCTAGCGATATTCAAAATCATAAGTATACTTTCAGATATAGTTTATTCCTTGGTTTAGGACCAATTCGTTGGTCAAGAAAGAAGTAGAATATTATTAATTTATTTTATATAAATGAATAATATAAAGGAGTTGTTAATGATACCAATGAGGCTATTTGGCTTCAAGGTATTCTCACTAAGTTTGGCATCTAGATTAAATGACTAATAATCATCCTTTATGACAAACAAAGCACAATCTAGATTTGTAGGAATTTGGTCCTCCATCAGTGGACCAAGCATATCAAGGTACACATGCACTTCATATAGGAGCTTATTCGTGAGCAAGTCATTAATCTTCACTATAATCAAATTACTAATATATTCACCAAACCCTTCACTAAGAGTAAGTATCTTCATTTGCAAGCCCTTCTTGTGGTTCATGTAACTCCATCATCCTTCTCTAGGGGGTATTTTCCATGTACTTGGGTACCTCATCAAGCCTTATTATTGTGACATAATTCTTATACCTAACTAATAATTTATTAAGGGGGTGTTAGTGTAGCTTTTTATTCCATTTAATATTTTTTACTTACACATTTTATTTATCTTGCTTAGGTGTTATTTTTAGGTTATTGGGGAAAATAATCCCACATGCATGAGGATGTGGAGTCATGTCTATCTTTCAACTATATATGTACTTTTCCTAAATCTATTTCAGATAATGATTTAATGATGATAGTGATAATAATTGAATATTTTACTTATTGAATACAAGATTCTTTTTGCTCATGTTTGATTTCACTTCTAAAACATGCATCTCTTTTGTTTAATTCCTTTTGCATATTAAAAAGATTTTTGATTCATGACTACTTAGACCTCAATTCTTGATTTCAGCCTAATATGACAAAGACCACTCCATGATCCTACCACGTGAAATAAATTTATCCATTTTTAATATAACGAGGTTACCTTTAGACTTGTGTATTGTGGCCTAAACTTGTTATATATTTGGTCTTAGTTATGTATATGAGATGATAAATTCGAGCAATGGATTTTGATTATGTAAATTATATCAAAAATGCCCAAATCATCAATCTAACATTAAAATTGATAATCATTAGACTAAAATACAATAAAATGAAAATTTAAAACAACATTATAAACTAAAGCTAAATATTCCCAATCAAGATTTAAAAAAAAAAAAAGACTAAAGATTATAGATGGGGATTTCTTACAAATAGACTCAAAATTTTAGCATGATGTTGGATTGATAAATTGACTTGGATTTGTTGATAACATGATAGTGAGGACTAATGCATTTGATCATAAGATTGGAATGGAAGATCTTGGACTAATAGTTAGTTTGGAAATGGAGGGGTGGTTGATTTAAATAGAGGAGAAGGGAGAGAGATCAATGGATAGAATTCAAATTTGGGTGTAGGAAGATCAATGGTTGAGAATAATCCAAAGAATTAAAAATTCCTTGGATGATCCTAGAGGAGGGAATGTTTTAGAGGTAGAATCCTCTAGAATATCTTTAAAAGTATAATCATGATTGGTGGTGGATTAGTCATGTGATTATGGGGTTCTAGAGAATCTAGGGGAGTAGGAGAGGCTACTCATAGGCTAGGATAGGCAGGTAGTCTTTTAGGAAATACTAGGAGCATGTAGGTAGGTGGGTCATGGGAATTTTAAATTTTCAAATATTAGACAAGTGGTATTATTTAGTAGATAATGGGGATTTAGATAAATTAATATATTTATGGGATAATATAAGGTTAGTGGATGAAGAATGAAGAAGGGAGATACTAGGAAAATGACTAGAAGGGGTGATATTAGGATGGAATTAGAAGAGATAAATGAGATTAGATGAAATAAGTGAAATTAGTATCAACTAATAGTAATATTAGTGATATTAAATGAAGTGATCTAATTTAGATGTATACCTTTTTACCCTTTTTGAAAGGGTGTTGTGAGTGGAGGAAGTGGAAGGAGTAATGGTAATTAAAAAAAGAAAGGCACTCATGGATGACAGTTAGTAAATGATGTTAGTAGATATGATGCCCCCTCGATGGGACATGTGAAGAAGAATGAGATGGATGGACAATTGAAAGAGGAAATGAGGGGTGGAATGCAATGAATAGACAAGGGGATGGGATGTTAGATGTGAGATAGGTGATAATTATGATGGACTTGACTTGAGTAGTGAGCTATAAATTGATGATGCCCTTGGAAAATACATATGCATAGGGAGAGAAAATGATAGGGTCATAATTATCAACAAATCCCAAGGGGGAATAAACTATAACATGATGATGATAAGATAAAAGGCCTCCAACTTTCAACATATCCAAATTAAGGATGCATGCAAGGGAGAGTTGTAGGCTAAGATAAGATAATGATTTGATTAGATTGATGATGAGTGTAGCTTAGAGCTAAATTTTAGTGATATGATGAAGGGTATGAGAGAGACTAAATGATATGATCAAGTGACCAAAAGATAATGGGTCAAAATTAGACTGCATTACAATCAAAATAATGAGAAATAATGAAAGATAGTGATGATACCCTTAGTAATGTCACATGCAAGGGAACAAAATATGATAATAAATTAATGGTTCTAGTGATGACCTAGTTGAGGGAAGAAACTATAAAATTTAAATGATGAATGGACCAATCAGTGATAATGGATGACTGATGGAAGAAAAGATGGATGTTGTGATTTGTTGGGCCCAATTGACAGGTACAGGCAATTGACAAAAAGATTAGGGAGATGATTTTAGGGATGGTAATTAATCAATAGACTAATTGATTAATGATTGGTATTATATCTCAAAGATTTTATGGGGAAAGAGGAAAGAGTGTCTGACCCAACCTCAAGCACACCATGTGATTGAGCACTACCTACATAGCCTGAAAAGGCCTCAGGCCAATGTAGTTTAACTAGATGATAGATGACAAGGTAGACTATAGGATGATGATGATTATGGATGTTGGACATGTTAGTTATTATATAGAGGATGATTTGACTTAGATGTTATATGTTTATGACTAGAGAGATGAGATATGGGGTGATAAATAGCCTAGAAGAATGATTGGATGTTAGATGAGTGAACAAATAATATCAAATTGATGATGGGATTAAGATGATTAGATATATTAGGAGAAATTATCAAACCATCATTTTGTAATAAGGCTCATCATATTCCGAGAAATTTGATGTAAATATAACACTAGGTAGTATGCCCCCTGATATAAGTATGACCAAGAGGACATTGTGTTAGAGTGCAAAATTATAAAAGGTGGGAAATAGAGAACTCTACATCATCTACAACACCTAAAATAATCATTGTATCTTTTGGTGTCATCATAGCATCCTTATTTATTGCCCAATAAACAAAAATATTTATGATGCAAGACTAATTAAAATATTAATAAGAGAAGACAAACATAGACAAACAAACATATGTAGATATATACATGATAAAAGACATGTAAATAAGTCAACAACAAAGAGTAGACAAGTAGCACACACAAGTATCGACATGCATAAGTATTATGAGTAGTGTCTTATCTATTATCCTAATGAGAGTCAATGGGATGATTGATTAGGTGATGAATTAGACTAAGTTGGTCATGATGATGTGAATTTTGGATCAATATTATGGATTTAGATAGGGGTATAGATTTTTAATAGACTAAAGACTTATATTAGGATAAGGTTATCAATCAGGACTTGGATGTTATGATTAGGATATAAGACAAGACAACATGATAAAATGATAAAACCACTAGGACATAAGACAAGATAATATGATAATGAGATGAATAACTTATGACATAGGATAAGATGATGAGGATAGATATGTTATATGACTAGTTGACTCAAGATAACTTAGATGCTTTAGGATTTTTTGGATTGTATATGTTTTATGGTTTTTTTATCTGTATGTACACTATACAAAAGGTGGGTTACTAGAAAAGGGAATACCAAGCCTAGAAACTAGGATAAGGACATATGGAATAATGGATGGGATGACAAAATGATGAGGGTGATGCATAAAAGTGGATGAGGACCAAAGAAGAATAGACTAGGGATTACCAATGACCACAATGTGAAGGAACTATAAATATAGTTTCTTGAGTTTCCATTAGAGGATATGCTAAGATGATTCTAGAACATTTCCAAAGACATCTTCTACTTCCTTACAAATGTAAAGTCGAGAAAGAATGATTGACATAATGGGATACAATATATGGTGGAAGATGATGGGTAGGAACAATGGATAGAGGGATATGACATGGATGGGATTGATAAGGGATGGAGTTTTCCCCAAAATGTTGAGGTATAATGTAGACAATAAATTATTTAAGAATGATGTTGGAAACTAGTTTTCATAATGGTACATGCCTAAGGTGTCAGAAGGCTAGTTTTTACCTTTGGATGAATGATTTTTTTTACTTTTTAACTTTTAACATCTCAACTTTTTAGAGGTGGATGAGATGTAGGATGTAAACATTTTTTGATCTTCATCTATCACCTTTTCTAGATATGTGTGATGTTAGGACCACAGTGTCATCACTAGATGTATTGATGTCCTTTTGACCTTTGTTTAATCTTAATTTAAACCCCTTCATACATCTAGACTAGGTGTCTTCATCACCCCTCTAAGATATAATGTTACTCATGTTTGTGAGGTGTTGAATGGATGGATTTAGGGTTTGGATTTATTGGTGGAGTATAAGGATTGAATGGATGATAGTATCATGAGAAGAAGGTGTGATGGGTGGCTGAGAAGTGGGACTAGAATTCACACACATCATTGGAGATGTTGGACATTCTAAATTTGATTGGTGTCATATGACAAAATACTTTAAGAGACCTAAGGCACTTTGACTTTGATTTTTATCTTTGATCTAGTTATTTAAAGGATTATCAGTGATTTTGATATTACTTTCGACATTGTTTTGATTTTTAGACTTGATTATATCTTAACTACCCCTTGGTGCCTAACTTTGGGCTTCACCAGAGGAAATGATCATTGATTTTATAGATGATGATTATTTTGACTTTGATGGTCCCCTAGCATCTCAAATTGTTTTCACTAGGGGAAGACACTTTTTAATTAGGTTGATGATTTGAATTTTCTTGATTTTAATTTATTGGATCAGAGATGATCTAATCATCATGCATGATTTTTTGAATATGTTCTTATATTTTTATATTTATGCAACATGTTATGTTTCTTGAGTAAATATCCAATGATGTATGTTATTGTTCATCCCTATGGAGGGAGGTGATTAAATGATCATTGATGGGAAGAAAAGGATATATGATGGATGAAAGTGGGGGGTGGTAAGATGAGGTTAATGAGTGGTGATGGGGTATCATGATCCTCATAGGGATTCCTCAGACACCAAATTTCAATATTGGATAAAATATCCTCAAGATCCATTAAAAGATCACTAAGACTATTTGTAGTCCATGCATCTAAGGTAAGATCAGATCCACTCTATCTTCGATAAATAAAGCTTATAGAAACTCTATTATGACTTCATCATCCTAATTAGGATCAAAATATATGATTTATTGTTGATTAACATCTGGATTAGAGGTACTCTCAAATAGGTAGATATCATAATGAGATATAATATATGTAAGTGATAATGTTTTTGATAAGGAATCTAATTCAGATTTTGGTGTTGAACATGATCCTGATGCAAATAAAATTAATGTTGACTCCAATACTGACTTTGATGTAAAGAATGAAATAATGCTATAAAAGATTCATTATTCAAAAGTGATCTATCAACATGGGATATTTGATATTATGGGTGAGAGGGAGATGATGAAGGTATAATGGACTCACCAAAGATAGGTCCATGGAAGAAGGACTCATTAGAGAATGAAGGTCTAGGTTCATGGGAAATAGACTCATCAGCAATGGAAGATTTGTCAAAGATGGGGGGATCATGGAATATGGATGTGGTGTATTGACCTTGGCTTGAAAAAGGAAGGTATTGATCATGATCAAGAATGGAATCTTGGCATTCCTCTTCTTGTTCACCCATAGATGTAGACTCATCGGATTCATTCTCAATTTCAATGTCACCATGGTTGATGAAGTCTTGGACATAGTTTTAGAAATTATGACATTGATTAATGTTATTCCCCCAGGTTTGGTGATATAAATAGTATTGGTTAGATTTCTACCAAGAGGTCTTAGGCTTTGAGGGATTAAGATGTCATATGGGTGGATAGACCATCATGTTGGTGGCAACAAGTTTTTGGAAGAGAGATGCTAAAGATATAGGAAGAGGAACATATGGCCTCTCTTCATTTCATGAATTGGACGTGGGAGAATTAGACTTAGTATTAGAGAAATTATCCAAGATCAAATTCCCTTTAATAATAGAGGAAGAGGTAGATTATTGGATATAACTAGTGGATAGATGATTTGAATGGGATTGGGTAGTATGAAGGATAAAAGTAGACTGAAGTGGATGGGTGTGTACTAGAGGAATTGTTGGGTGGATGGGGTCAAATATTTTAGGATAATGAGTTTTCATCTTGAGGAGATGAGATAAGAGTATATACCTATTGGAAATGAGGCATTGCTCAATCAGGGTATTACCAAATTTATTTTACATGTCATGGATCAAGACTGGAAAAAGTATGGATGATGTAGTTTTCTAGCCAATCGGTAGGTGTGGGGGATTAAATGGGAGGATTCAGGGATAAATATGGGATGTGTGGAATAAATTTTGACAAAGAATTATTATATTCTAATCTTCAAGTTTGATTTAGATGTGATGTTTGATATAACAAGACAAGATCAAGTAGATCAAATTAGGATTTTGACTAGATTTAATTGGATGAGGTATAATAAGATTTAATATTTGATAGGGGGATATACTAGCCTAAGAGACTAATTTCAAATAGGGATTGATTGGATTAAGACTAGCTCAAGACTAAGATGATCAAATCAAATAGGATGAGATGATTTGATTGATATGTTGATAGGGTTATGATTATGAATGAAACTCAATTAGACACAAGCAAGACTAGAATCAAGATACTAATGTGAAAATAGTTATTTTCCAACATGAATTAGGACTAATGTATGACTATATACTTGATGGGATGACTAGTATAGTCAAGGGGATGATAAGGTAAGGACTATGACTAGACTAGTTTTCAAGGGATAAAGTGATGGACAAGGTGATTAGGCTAGACAAGGTCAAGATGAGAGACAAAGTGTTGACTAAGACAAGGTAGGTTTTGTGATGGGTAATATGGTTTAGAATAAGACTCTAAAGATTAGTAAGACAAGATAAGGTGATATGAGGATATGGTGATACAAATGAATAAGATGTGACCAAGATTGGTTATGGATAAGGTGGATTTAGTATTATGACACTAGGGATGATTAATGCTAAGGCTAAGTGACTAATACTAAGTTTTACTATGATAATATGTGGATGACAAGACTTGATTAGGATATGTAGGTGATGGGGGTATGACTAGTGATAGGTGGATGAGACTGGATTAGGATGACTAAGATAATAGGGTGGTGAGAGATAGGATAAGATGTAAGATGAGATAGGATTAAAATGATATACAAAAAATATACAAAGAAAATATGTACAAGAAGATATTGACAAAGATTTTTATAATAATACAATGATGATATGAGATCTAGATAGGTATGTATAGGTTTAGGTAAAAGATGACTTAGTATAGACACCAAAATTATGTCACACACACATGTGTGTAACTCCCTATGTCAAAACCCCCCTTAAGCCCATTTCAATAGTAAAAATTAATCTCCCTAACCCATAATTTTACCCCTCACACATTTAATTAATTTAAAATAATTAATTAAGTTAATAAAAAACCCCCTTTACCACCTTACCTGGCCACCTCACCCAATTCCCACCTGATGAGTCACTTCAAGACCTAGTCACCTCATCCTAACTACCTAAGACTTATTCCCACTCCCAAACTAAATTCATAATCAACTACCTCCATCCTAACCTCTTATTTTTACCATTTTATAATGGGTGTGACACTTGTCATGAATAACAAAAAACAAGCCAAAAATAGTAAGGTTTACCTATTTTAGGGCCACCGATGTCGGTCAACCCACGACCAACATCAGTAGGATCACCGATGTCGACAATATAACCCAAACTCCAACTTAAATTTTAGGTCATAAAACATTAATAAACTTCATTCTTACTCACATTCAAGCTCTGGGCATTTTATTTTTGACATCCTAGCTTATAGCCATCTTGCATAAGTCAATCATGATCAAAAACTAAGCTCTTGAGGACCAACAACACCCGCCTATTCTCTCTATTTAGGCATTCAATTTTGGAATCCCTATTAGGGATCATCAATATATCATATATAATTTAGTAACCATATCTAAGTACATCACTTTCACTATAGGTCATTTAAACATGTATTTTGCTATTTCTTTACATCTACTCTACATTGCTTTACACACTTCTGACTGAACCCCTGTGATGGAGTTACAAAGTTTCCTTAATTATTTCTCCTTAACCTGACACACCAAACCTCTAACCAGACTTACCCAAGCCATAATCTCTCTCTTATAACTCTCCCGACCTCCCAAACCTGATCCAAACCATTTCCCAAACCTAGAAAAGCCTTCTGCAAGCTCCCAGACAATTATTACCCCTACTGACCTCAGCAGCCTAACCGACATCAATCACCTCACTACCAACCTTAGTATTATAACTAATATCAGTCATTCCCCCATTAATGTTAGTGACTATGGGCTCCCTAACCTCTTTAAAAACCTACCTAAATAGCTTCTAAAATACAAACATAGTACATCACCTGCACCCTGTCACTCTCTACTGCATACTTGTTGTTAATAATGGTAATCTTATCTCTCTTTCACTCTCTCTTTACCTCTCTTTTAGTTAATTATTATTATTTTGTCTCTCAAAAGTGTATTTTCATCTCTAAGGAAGTTTCAAACTTCTTAGAATAAGTGTGTAGCTTGGCAGCCCACTCATTTAACTACTAACAAACATCTTGTGGTAATGCTTTCTTACTTGTAGGTAGTCCTCCCTAGCCAAAGAGGAATGCTCATAATGTCTAGATATGACACACAAACCAAATATGGGTTCATTATAATTAATTATCCCCATCCTTCTTTCTATTTTCCTTTAGACTTAAAATAGACAAAATTTAGTGAAACATTTTTGGCATGCCTAGTGGGACCCTAGAGTTTTCCTTGGGTTCATTTCTTGTTTTAAGCATTTATATAGGTGAATTATAGTGGAAACTTCATTTCTTACACTTCCTATTTCTCTTTTATCCTAAAATGAAAAATTCAATATCTTAGTTTCTATTTTAAAAAAATTAAATCGAAATCTTCTTTCTTTTCTCTTTGCCTCTAAAAGCAATTTACAAAAAAAAAGAGAATCTCTTATTTACTTCTTCTTGCATGCACATTAGGATAGTGAAATTCAAACTCTATTCCTATTTCATCTTCATTTTCATTTAAATCTAAACATTTTAGATTTGGGTTTTAAACTTACTATATTTCATAGTTTGCTTGTTGCATATTAGCTCACCTAGTTAATTACAAGCATTTTTAATAAATTGTAGTTCACCTATGTTACACAACCAAATCACATTCACATAAACAAACATCTAAACTCACCTAAGAAAATGCCCATCAATATTTCATCACCTAGTGGATCACCTTACCCTACCCGACTATCCTACTTAGATTTCACCACCAAGGAGAGAACTCACTTTGTTCTTTAGAAGAGTATAATCTCTAAACAGAACGTATATTTTAGCTAAGTGGCCTAGCTCAGCTCCAGGTTCATGAAGTGTAGAGATCAATCTCCTATAACAAACCACATACCTAGTCTAACATAGATTTCCTGTTGAGCACTGAAACTAACTTGAAACTAGTTCTAAATTACTTTCTAGTACCTTCGATAACCAAATTATATCCTCACTACCTGATTAAGGCATAAGCCAACATGAGACTAAAAATTAATCTCTATGACTTAATAGTTGTTGGTTGTATGTTCCTTTTTTCTTTTCTTTTGCCTTCAATATTTTTGAGTTGGGAAGGAAGTTTTCTTATTGATTCAAAAAATAAATATTATTTCTAATACTCGATTTTTATAACCTATTATCTCAAGTTTTTTGAGTGTCCTTCCTTCTTACACAGACCTTTTACATCCACCATTTTACCTAGTTTCAACCTCTATTTCCTTAAAATAGTAGATTTTCCATCTCTCAAGATATCACAGTGACTGACATTAGTTAACCCTACTAGCATCAGTAGATTTTACCTACCAATATCAATTATTCGACCGACATCGACAAACTTTTCCTACCGACATCAGTCAAGCGACTAACATTGATGACTATGTAATTTCATTTGCTAAAAAAAAGATAAAATAACCCATTTACCTACACTAAAACCTAGTTTTTCCTTATTCCACTTCTAATACAGGGTAGTAATACTATGTATACATCCTCTTACATGGTATTGACATGAGCTCAAGCCAAAATTATTATCAATTACACAAGCTGGTAACCACTTCCACCTTCCCCTCTCACTTTTGATTCTATCATGGAGCATACTTTAGATATAGAGCATACTCCCAACCCTGACCAAATTCCCATTGTGCCTGAGGCAGATCAAGATTTTGCTAAATTTCTTGATCTCAATGTGGCAGCCCTTCAACATTACCTTGCTATGAGCTAAACCCATAATTCTTTGGGTGACCCAATCTATGGTATGCCAACCTCTCTAATGAATACAACCTTAGTTTTAATTACCTCCACTATTTTCCCCATGGTTACCCAAACCACCACTTTGATGAGTAACCCAACTATAAACAATGTTCAAAGTGTAGCATCTCCAACTACCCAATCCTACCTAAACCTTGGTGTGACTTCCCTACTTTCATAACCATAACCAGCTCAATCAAGTCACACCCCATTCTAGAATTTAGTGGTACCTATTCCATTGACCCTCACACCTATAATTACCTGATTTATGACTCACCCTTCATCTAGTATAACCATGCCAATGATCTAACCTATAACAATAATAACCAACCAAGGCATAGCCTCCAACCCAGTGGGATAATTCCTTTTTCTTTTTGCACCCTATCTTATGAATCATTATCCTTATGTTGCCCCAAAACAACCTCAACAGTCTATGTCATATGCTCCCTTTACTTCCTATCAACTTACCTATAACTTAGGAGGCATTCCACAAACTAATCCCCCTCTAGACCTCATTAAGATGCTGATGGACAAGATGTCTAATCTAAAGACATCTATTTCTATTTCAAAGAATGTGTTATCATATGATCAGATATGCAATGAACCCATCCATCCTTTTGTGCCTATTCCTCCTTATCTAATCCAATGGGAACTCACTAAATTTACTCATTTCTAGAGTAAAGAGGACCCATAATAACACTTGTGAGAATTTAACATGCTTGTTATTTAATAGGACATGATGATGTATTATTACTTCACACTTTCCCTATGTCTCTTTTAGGTACTACCTTGGATTGGTATAACTCTATACCTTATCACCCCCTTTTCTTGTTTACCCAACTCACACAAATATTCCTAGACCATTTCTCTATTAACATTTCTAAGAAGGTTTCTATAATAGGCCTTTATTCTATTAGACAATTTGATGATGAGTCTATTGTAGATTTTCTCGCTCATTGGAGAAGTTTGATCAATCAACTCTCCTTCTCCTTATCCCAACTTGAGCTTATTGATCTCTTCTCAAGGGCATGTGCTAAGCACATCTCATCCACAATCTGGGTACAAACATTCCACACATTTGATGAGGCCTTTACAATGGCATAGAAACTCAAGGTTCACACCATAGATGAAGATAAAGTCAAGTTCCACAATAAGAATCCTAATTCTAAATCAAATGACTTCTCCTCCTCTAAAACTTCTCCCTCTAACAAAAAGACTAAGGCTCCACTAGTACAATGGTTGTTAAGTCAGTTTCTTCCACAATCACAAACCAATCAAATTCTTTGACTTCCCAAAATCTGACCAAGAAATTCCAACAATGGTATGAACAAAGACAATACACTCCCATTGGAGAGTCATATACATCCATCTTGGAGAAAATATTAAAAAAAGGTGTCATAATCCTTCCTCGGATCAAACCTTCTATACATTTTAACCCTTCCCATCCTATCCCAACTTGGTACAAGGAAGATGAGTTTTGTGGTTACCATCAAGTTAAAGGCCACAATTATAATAACTACAAGACATTCAAGAACATTTTTAAAGACATGCTTGATAGAGGTGATATCATCTTGGATAGTCCTAATTCACCCCCTAATCAAAGTATGGATGTGTTTAAACACCATTTTCCTAACCATTCATTGAATCAAAATATTTTCCATTCCATAACTAACTTAGGTGATCACAACATCCATATGATTAATATGGTCTTTCCTTCACCTTTAGTTTAACCTTCCCCTCAACGGGAGACATCCATTTCATTAACTCCTCCCCCACATTCAATGGCATCTATTTTTCCCATTCTTCCTCCTCAAGTAGAAATCCTATTTCACCCATTCCACTCCCTCAAGATGAAGAGCCTCCTTTACCACTCCTTTTTCCACTTGAGGAGCCTATATTACCAATTCCATTTACACCAATATTACCTATCCTCTTAACACTTGAATACCACACCCTACCTATTCCTTAACCACATGTTAAAGGGAACATCATTCATACATTATACCCTCTTGAGGAACCTTCACCTACTTCTCCTGTACCTATAGAGAGTAGTACCCCACCCACTCCACCTTTGCACTTAGAGGAGTCAGTATCATCTACTCCCATAATGGATGAGAGACTTAATGTGCCTACTCAAATTATACCACTCTTACCCCTTCTTTTACCTATGGAGGATCATACTTTATCCATGCCTTACCCACATGTTTAAGAAACCATAATACCTATGATTTACCCTCTTGAGGAACCTTCTTCACCTACCTTCCCTCCACCAATGGTAGACCATGTCTCTTTTCCCATCTCTGTCAAAGAGGATCCCATTGCAGTTCTTTCTCATCTTTGGCCCAAAGTAGAAGAAACCAATAATTTCCCTCTTTCCCAAACATTGTAGACTTATAAAAACACAATTGTAAGGCCTACATCAACTTCATCTAAACCCTTCTCACATTTGGTGAGAAGTATAAAATTTCTTGACTCCATGAAGCTAGACCATACAACATTTTGGGACTGGCTTAAAACTTTGTATCCAACACAACGAATGTTGACCTTTACCACCAATACCCTTACTACCCTTTACCCTAAGGTCTTTGACAAAGCTAAAGATTATTCACTAAAAGTACCTAAAGTTCAGTCATCTATGTCATAACCCTCACCCTCATAGGAATCTATTACATTAAAGTAGATCAGGCCCTTAGGTGTACATTTAATTCATCCACAGGTGAAATTAGATTTAACTCCTCAACCACAAGTTGGATTTTCTTAGCCTAAATTATAGAATAATGTTAAGCCTCCTAGATCTTGCCAATCCCTTCTCCAACCCTCAACTTTACCATCCATTTTAGGGCCACACCCCTCTACTTTAGTTGGAATATTGCCTAAACAAGCAAAATAAAAAAGTTAAGCTACCTCTACTCCTACCTTTACCATCTGGTAGGCCTCTCACATCTAACACTAAGAAAGTGACAACAAAACACGTAACTTCATTGTCACCAAACAAGGCACCACATAAAATTACCTTTCCAACATCACAACAAAAGAAGGTGTCCAATCTTATTAGCATAAAAAGTGTGAGCCCACTTGCAAGCTCTCAAATCATTTTCTTACATCAGTTATTGCAATCTTCCATAATAACTCTTCCTCCCATTAAGCCTTATAGTCCTCTTGGAATGAATCCATCTTGGTTTGATGATACACAAGTGTGTTTATATCATCACTGACCTGGACATGATACTAAGAGTTGTAAAGCCCTCATAGTAGTTATTCAAAAACACTTTGATGATACTCTTGTTAACCTTCCTATTATTCCACCTTTGGCATCTATAGTGCCTCCTACTATTCCACCTAAATTCAAACCCAAAGATGTCATCATAACCCATTTACTATCTCCTTCACCAAAATTTCAAATCAACATAGTTAATGTGGCCACACGGTCACAAAACCAAAAAGATAAAGCTAAGGAAAATCTCACTACTCCTTGGACCCATCCCTTCACCAAGGACACTCCCCCTGCTAATCCTAATATTTCCATCTTGGGTGTTCCTAAAACAACATCTTTGGATGTTATTCAAAGCTCAATGGTGAAATAGCTTCACCAAACCCTTATGAAAATGTTTTTATATGAGTTAATATAAAACTCATCCCAACACCATCAAGCTTTGATTAGTATTTTTCAAGTGATTGATGTAAAATTGGATGATCCCCAACCTCTTGTAGCTTTGGTTGGCTCCCTTAATTATGTCTCCCTAATTTCTTTCAATGATTTAGAAATTCCACTTTAGCATCCTAAAGATCAGGATTCTACCCTTTTTATTACAGCATATATTGATCAAACTAATATCAAGAGAGTCATGATTGATGGGGGAGCTAGTATTAATATTATTTCCATACATGCCTACAAACAACTATCCTTTATTAATAATTACATGTCTCAAACTGATGTGGTACTCCATTCCTTTAATGATACTATAGCTCCTATAATAGGCATTATTGTCTTACACACCCCTATAGGTCTCCGCACAATTCATGAGCTCTTCTATGTTATAAAAGGAGAGTTCAAATATAATATACTTCTTGGATGACCTTGGATACATGCTATGGCAAGTGTACCCTCAACTTTGCACCACTATGTCAAGTTTGAACATGATGGACAAGTACATGTTATACCTATTGACCACCTCTATTTAAAACATGTAACATGACCTATAGTCCCAATGATGTTCTCATCCCATTGAAAACATCATCTTCTTTGCACAATGCTTTTGAAGCTTACACAAGTTGCACTCCCATGGTTACACAAATACTAGAAACATAATTTCTTGACAAGGATCCCATGGAGGAGACTTTTCAATGTTTGTCACTTGATGAATATCATTTATTGACACTCGATATGTTCTATACTCCATAAGAGTATGGAATGCTTGACATGCACCCAGATTATGATCCTTGTATTGGGATGGACATCTCTTATAGGCCCCCTAACCTTCAAACTAATTTCACATATGAAGCAATTGATCAAGCTCCCACTATCAGCAACCCATCTTCTTCACCACAACCATTTACTTGTGACTTCTCTTTCTTGAGTAACCCTAAATTCACTCACATATATCTCTATAGGTGTGCTTGGAAAGGATTTGATTTGGGTTGTTATGAACAAGGTTTTCATACACTTATTGAATACCCTACTAGTAACACCATTGAAAATGACAAAAAGAGGCATGGATTGGGATATGACAAACCAAATAAACTCGCCAAAACCTCCCATGAACTAATTGTCTAAGAAATAGTCTCTCCTTTTCCACCTTCTTCTCCACCATCACCTACTAAATTAGAGGTATCTATACCTCCTAATTTTTTTTCAATAAATGCCATCCATTTGGGCCTCTCACCTATCATCATGGTAAGGAAATAAGGTCCCTTACTCTCGTTCATCCTAAACTAATTGATGAAGGCTCTCCCACTATTAACATTGTCCAATGTCAAGATAATGATGTAATTCTCACCTACATGGGTGTGAATGATTCCTATATCTAATGATCACTCCCATACAAAACACAAGCTATGTTAAATGAATCAACCATTGACATCAACCTAGCCTCTCATGATAACCCTCACATCCTCAATATTGGCCAATATTTAGATTCCTCTGAGCAAGATGATTATGCCACATTTCTTAATGACCATAGCAAAGCCTTTACTTGGTCTTACAATGACATGCCTGGTATTGACCCCTCTATTGTCACACATAACATTGTCACTAATTGAGATGCTAAACCTGTTAAGCAGAAGCTTCATAAAATTCATCCTTGTATTGTTCTCCTTGTCAAAGAAGAGCTCCAATGCCTACTTTATATTAACTTTATCCAAACCATCAACTACCTATAGTGGATTTCTAATATTTTTCTTATCATAAAAGCAATTGGGGGAATCTTTATTTACGCTGACTATCATGATTTAAATATTGCTTATCCAAAAGATGATTTCCCATTGCCAAGTATCGACCAACTTATTGATCTAATGATTGGCCATGAGATGCTATCACTTATGGATGGATTCTCTAGATATAATCAAATCCTCATTTCTCTTAAGGATCAACACAAGACAACCTTTATTACCCCATGGGGGATTTTTTATTATCGAGTCATGCCTTTTGGCCTGAAGAACACTGGTGCAACCTACCAATATGCCATGACCTATATTTTTCATGATCTCCTACATAAAATTATGGAAGATTACATGGATGACTTACTCGATAAGTCTAAACTTCATCAAGAACACTTGATTATTATCAAAACCATATTTACTCGTCACCTCCAATATAACATTCAATTAAACCCAAAGAAATGTGTCTTTAGTGTTCTTTCTAGTAATCTCTTAGGTTTTATCATTTCTTTCTATGGTATCAAGGTTGATCCTACTAAGATTATAGAAATCTTAGAGATGCCTCCACATACTAATATCAAACAACTTCACAGCCTATAAGGCAAACTTTAGTTAATTCACCACTTCATTTCCCAGTTGTTAGATTGCTGCCAACCCTTTCACCATCTCCTCAAAAAGGATGTCTCCCTAAATTGGAATATAGATTACCAAGAAGCTTTTGATGCACTTAAATGATGCCTCCTTTCCCCACTGGTTCTTATTCCACCTAAGGACAATTAGCCTTTCTACCTATACATCTCCACAACAAACCATTCTCTAGGTGCTATGATTATACACTGAGATGACCAACATCAAGAGCAGGTGGTTTATTACATAATTTACACACTTATTGATTATGAGACTCGATATAACCATACTAAAAAATGTTTCCTTACATTGGTGTTTTTTATCTCCATCCTTCACCATTATCTCCTAAATCACAAAACCTATGTGATCACCCATACTGATATGCTCAAATACATGCATTCTAAACCATATCATAACCAACATGTAGCTCAATGGCTCATGCTTCTTGCTGAATTTGACTTAGAATTCATTTATTAAAATTCTATTAAAGGGAAAACAATCATTGACTAGTTAGCTGCTACCCCTTCACCTAATAATTAGCCTTCAAACCTTAAATTCCCTAATGAATCCATTGCAACACTCTCCACCGATGACATATCATATCAAATGATGATGTTCTTTGATAGATCTAAATGCCAACATGGTGGGGGTGTAGGGGTCATTCTTATTCCTCTAGATGGAGAGCCTCTGCCTTTGTCATTTAAACTAGATTTTGAATGCACTAATAATATGGCCAAATATGATGCTTTGATTCTAGGACTTTAAACAACTCTCTTTTTGGGTATCAAATCCATAACCATTTTTGGTGATTCTCAACTAGTGGTTAATGAGGTTAATGGTTCCTACCTATGTAAAAATAAAATTATATAGTGATATAAACATCATGTAGATATGTTATTGGGATCATTTGACTCTTATCTCTTGAAAACTATTCCTTGATCTACAAACAAGTTTGCTAACATGATGGCTTCACTTGCTTCACACATACCCTCTTCATCCTTCTCTTTAAGAATATATGTCACCATGCATTGCTTAACATTACCCTCATGTGTCTCAACTAGCATCCTCTTTATTGGAAATGTCACAACCAACCCAAAAGACTTATTGTATAAACAACTCATGGATTATCTTTCCTTCTTTATTACCCCTTTTGATCTCTCCAATAATGGGAAAAGGGACTTCATAAAATGTGCCACTCATTACACTATACTAGGGAGACTCCTATACAAGTGAGGTATTGACGGTCTTCTCCTTAGATGCCTAACTAGTACTGAGATTCCATTTTCTATTAAGGAAGTCCATGATGGGATTTGTGGTGGGCATTTCAATGGTCATGCAATTTCCAAATGTATCCTTTGACTTGGCTATTATTGGCCCACACTTCATCAAGACTATGTTGATTACGTTTGATATTGTGTCAAGTGTCAACAACATGCTAACCTCCTTCACATTCCTAGTTATGCATTACAAGTCACCAAAGACTTTTGGCCCTTCTCCCAATGGGGCTTAGATCTAATAGGAGAGATTAACCCTCATTAATCCCTCCATCATCATTCTATCATTACTACTACTAAATACTTCACCAAGTGGGTTTAGGCCATCCCTCTCATCTCCACTAAAGTTGACAAAATTGTTGACTACATTAACCATCACATCATCTATCATTTTGGTATCCCTCATAATATTATAATATATAATGATAAGTCCTTAAAAAATAAGACTATTCAAAGTCTTTGTGATACATTTGGAATCAAATTAAGCTTTTCCTCACCATACTATCCATAAGTTAATGGACAGGTAGAAGCTTCTAACTAAACATTGGCCAGAATTCTCATGAAAGTAGTCAACAATACTGGTAAGGATTGGCACATACACATTCTTTTTTCTTTATAAGTTTACCACACTAGCATTTAAACCCCTATGAGTGCTACACCTTTTTAATTGGTATATGGGATAGATGTTTTTTTGCCTCTTGAGGTCTAGATTCCTTTTCTTTTCATTTCTCTACAAGACATACTTACTAACGATGACTTTCACCAAGAACATTTGGCTCAACTTGAATTACTTGATGAGCATCATCTCATAACCCTTAACCACCTCCAAATATATCAAGATCATATCAAATGTGCTTATAACAAAAACCTCAAAGAGAAAGATTTCAATATAGGAGATCTTGTCTTAAAAGAAAATCAACACGTGATGAACATGGATAGAAGCAAATGGGTTAAGTTTGCTCCTAATTGGCTTGGACCTTATATCATAACTCACAAGTATGGTTCAATAACTTATTACTTGTCTTCTCTTAAAGGAAGGCCAGAACCTGAGCCTTTAAATACCTTACACCTATGACCATCATTTTGTTAAACAAACATCACTTTACTTCATGTTTAATTTGAGCTCATCCCTTGAACATCCCTATTACATTCATTTCCCTTCCTCTTCACCCTTACTCTTATATACTTAGTTAACTTACACAGTGGTATGATTTTGTCGTCATAGTGGAAAAATCCTAAGCCTCTATAGTCTTGTCCATGATTAAAATTAACAAAAAAATAGGATATTTAAAATTTTTATAAAGTCTCAGGTCATACTTCTCAACATAGACTATGCCCTTGAAGGATAACTACATAATTTCCCTTTGATACTATCAATAGACTACTCCCTTGAAGGATATCTATTTAAAATTTAAAAATAGATGCTTAGACCACTCCCTTGAAGGATGGCCAAGCTAAGCTTTGTTCTCAAAGGAAAAAATAAATGAAAAAGGCTCCTCATAGATTTATAAGACATTAACCCATACAAAATCCCATTGTAGGCTTCTCACATTAATTAGCTTACACACAAAAAAAAACTTTAAGTCATGGACTTGCCTATAGTAGCTCTTGGATCACCCATAGTAGGGGCATATCATCCCTACTTTGTAGGTTATGCTACCTAAACATTTTTCCTCATCTTAACCTTTTTCCCCTTATATTATTTCAAGGGATTTTGAAGCTCACTTAATATAAGGTAAACATGATGCTTCTCTAACAAACACAATGGTTCAAAGATATAAGGCATGAACGAGGCTCATTTTCCTAAGCCTATTTATGTTCTAATTATGGTCCTTACCAATGCATGAGCATTTTCCCTCTTTATTTTCCATCCACATCACATGTCGATATCTCTATTTGAGATGAAGAAATAATGTCATACCAACACTAACAAAGCCTATTCAATTTATTTTATGCATACACCATCACAAATATGGAAATTTTTTGAAATAAATTAACATAATAAATCTATTCATTTTAAGCATACACCATCACAAATATGGAAAAATGCTAAGATGAAACTAACCAACCAACTATGCATATACCATCACATAAATGGGAAAGGATAGTCTAATGCAACTAACATGATCAACATTAACATCAAAATTAACATAGCATAACATAATCATAATCCATATCATCATCATAATCACAAGAAACACATCTCAAATGAACACATAGAAATAAATGAACATCTCATAGATATAATATGTGCTCAAAGTATATGTTCATCATCTACATCATCATAAAATCATATCTCTCTTTGAAAATATACATCTCACATCTTTAGCTCATAGGCTGGTATACATATAACAAATATAATCAAAACTAGCAAACTCTAACACTCAGGGTCCTCAAGGCTCTCCACATGGTCATGAGGAGGCAGTGTCATCACCACTATCTGTCTATCTTCATTGACATGAGCTAGAAGCCATCACATGTGACATTAACATCTCTTGCTCTCTAAACTTTGAATATCTTTGAATCTATGGGAACTCTCTAATCGCCCTCTCATAATAAGAAATATCATCCAAGGTAGTCAAATATATTACCATAGACATAGTTTGTGGAGGTCCTATAGCATCTGATGATGGTCCAACTTGTATTGGTCCTTGTGTTGGTGGAGGAAGACTGGTAACCTAGCTTATTGTTCTCAAACTATCTCTCTCTACTATCATTACAATCACCTAACCCTATAAAATAATAACCTAGCCTTGTAGTGCTACAACCTAGCCCTTTAGAGCCCTAATTTGACCCTACAATGTCATCACCTACCCCTATAAGACTAAAACCTATGCTTGGGCTATCTCTTGAGCCTACACTATTGCATCTCGAGCCTACACTATAGCATCTCAAGCCTATACTTCTACATCCCTCTCTCTAACCAACCCTTGCAAATTTGGTGGTGGCCTCTTGGCCTCCATCACTAGATTTAACCTTACCCACCAAGCTATATAAACTATTATGCATCCTAGGTCTCCAAAACCTGGCCCTATTGGTAGCTCCTCTAAATTTGGTCAATCTATCTCTTAGGGCAATAGTAGGTTGCCTCTATGTCATCCCTCCTATATCAAGGGAAGGTAGGTAGAATATCTTGTAGTAGACCAAACAACCTCCTGACCCATGCTAGAGGTACCATATCCAACTCATTGACCCATCTCCCCCTAACCCATAATGAGCTCTATAACCTAACAATCTTCTATGCCTGTCCTCTAAAAATTGGGTATATCAAATATGGTCTCCACAAAAAATTTATAGGGATCAATCCCTTGATCATTTGCCTATAGTAGGCAATGTCTTACACCATGCTATCCACTTGAGTCTATAACATACCCTCTCTCCAACATCTAAAACCAACCCTAAAGCTAGTCAGGATAATGGTAGGTAACCCCAATGATCATGTCACCATGATATTCTCATATACCCAATAATGTAGTAGATGGTCAACACACAAATTGTGTCATTATCATAGCCTCAAACCCCACAACTCTTTATATAACTATACCAAAAATATTAGACCCCAAGAAAAAATGGTTTGCTACTCAACCATCTATGTAAGTACACCTATCAATGTAATCAAGAATCTATCACCATTTGCATCTAGTAATGCATACACCATGATCTCGATCATCATTAAGATACTCAGATGATGTTACTACTCATCAACCATATAGAGTGGCTTGTATAAAAAACTCATAGAGTGGTAAGTCACCTCACTGACATGTTCTCCATATAAAGCAAACGTGCTTATCATGCTCCTCTTTTGAGCATGTGAAAAACTCCTCACCCTAGAGTGGCAGCCATAAAATCCTATACACATCCTCCTACATCATTGTCAACTCTTTGGTCAATATATGGGAGGTGTTAGTGTTGTGATCCACCTCTTAATCAATGCTATCATCAGAGACACATGTCAAGTAACTCGATAGTACTATCACACTCCTCTTAACCCCATAGTCACCATATGCTCCCACTTATCTAGAGTGACATCCCTCCTCATGCATGTTAATAGCCTCAGTATATGATCTCATAATGTTATCTCCATCCTCACCTACATCCATACACATAAAAAACTCAAGTCACATACCTTTTAATATACTCTATCACTACCTTTTTCCCTTCTCATTTGGAGAACTACATTGGTTTGAGGCCCTAAACTAGGTTATGTAGGAAGCACTCAGTTAACACAGGGTCTTCTGAGGTTAACTCAGCCATATACCCACCTAACTAATTACCCTAGGCTTAACTGCCTCTCTCTCTCTCTACCCTAAGTTTCACTACCTTTCTCTCTATGCTAGGCCTACTTGCCTATCACAACTCTAGGCCTCATGGCCTATATTCTTGACTCTTGACACTATAACCTATCTTAAAAGCCTTAAACCTCTCAACCTATCTTAACTTACCATTTTCCCTAAACACACCTTTTTAGATCTTTTTCTTAGGTTTTCAGAGAACTACATTGGCCTATATCCCTAAATTGAGCTATGTAGGTAGCACTCAATTGACACAAGGTCTTTTGAGGTTAGCTTGGCCATTAGGCTAGTTGACTACTTCCACTATAGATCTAAAACTCACCTTTTCTCATATTTTTCTACTTTTCTATAGTCACCAACATCAGCATTAATGCTAACATCGATGCTTTATCATTCTAAGTATTGTTTGACATTAGTAGGCAACTACCAACCTTAATGCCCTATTAGTCGATGTTAGTGGACCTCATCAATGTCAGTGATTGGTTCAGCGCCAGGGCTAAATGACCCAAACCCAAACTTACCTATTTCACCTTAAAACCTACCCAAAAAAGCCCCTAACTTATCCTAGAACTACCCTACCCTATTTTCTACCCCTCCACTAACATTTTCTACACCCCCACCCCTCAATTAGTCTAAAAATTACAAATACCAAAATCAAACTTCAAACCAACTAGAAGAGGCTCTTACCTCATCTCTTCATCTCCTCTTGGCTAGCACTACTGGATCCTATGGTTGTGTGCCTCCCATTGGGTCCCCTCCTTGAGCTACCATCTTAAATCATTCTCAAGCTCTATTTCTTCTCTCTAATCATAAAGTTATAAATGAATTTGGTCAGCCACCAAACCCTCTTTTATTAAGTTTGGTCAGCCACTAACATCAACATTCTTGACCTAACATACAGATGTCAGTACTTATGCCTACTAACATCGGCAATGTTTCCCTATGTTTATCAATGTCAGTACTTTTTATTACCGATATTAGCAAACGTAACCAACATCAGCACCATTCCTATAAATTTTTTTCCTACCAAACAAACCCAACTTTTCAAACTTTACCCATACACTGAGGAAACTAGAGATCACATATATCTCCCCTAACTATGATGAACACCATTGAATATCACTTAAATATTTACCCATGATGACTTTTCTTGGATATCACAAATATAGCTTTGCTCATTGACTCTTTTACACCAACCTTGCATTACTTGTCCTGATTGCTTATGCTATTCCACTATAGTTGGCCATTATGCACATGTATGTATATTAGGTGTTATGGATGGAAACTAAGCTCATCTTATCACCTTAAACCCTATTGTGTTTCCTAGGGTCACTTCCTACCCTAGATACCTGGGACACATTGACCATTGGAGCTACAACTTTGATTATTTTGACCTATCAACTATCACTTACAAGCTATACTTTGGTTACTTCTATTTGAATCCTCCTTAACCTTACATGTTCTTTACTTTGTTAACTATATCTCATTGTAATATACACATATGGAGTGATACTCAAATCTCCACCATTTACCTAATTACCTTTTTATCAAGCTAGTACCCGATTCTGGTTTCTCCTCCATCGATTCTCATTTTGAAGGGGGATACTTCATACAATACTTGGAGCATCTAACTCTTGTTTTTGTCTTGCAACATGTTAGTATAAATTACAAGACAAAAAGGAGCAAATATAGACATCAAAATTATGTCACACACACATGCGTAACTCCTTGTGTCAAAACCCCCCTTAAGCCTATTTCAATAGTAATAATTAATCTCCCTAACCCATAATTTACCCCTCACACATTTAATTAATTTAAAATACTTAATTAAGTTAATTAAAAACCCCCTTTGCCACCTTACCTAGCCATCTCACCCAATTCCAACCTAATGAGTCACCTTAAGACCTGGTCACCTCATCCTAACTACCTAAGACTTATTCCTACTCCCAATCTAAATTCTTAATCAACTACCTCCCTCCTAACCTCTTATTTTTACCATTTTATAATGGGTGTCACACTTGACATGAATAACAATAAAAAATAGGCCAAAAATAGTAAGGTTTATCTATTCTAGGGCCACCAACATCGATCAACCCATAGTTGATGTCAATGGGATCATTGACATTAGTAATATAAGCTAAACTCCAACTTGAATTTTAGGTCAATATAAATTAAGAAAATTCATTCTTACTCACATTCAAGCTTTGAGCATTCTATTTTTGACATCTTAGTTTACAACCACCTTGTGTAAGTCAATCATGATCAACAACTGAGCTCTTAAGGACCAACAACACCTGCTTGCTCTCTCTATTCAAGCATTCAAATTTGGACTCCCTACTAAGGATCATCAATCTAGCATATATCATTCAGTAACCATAGCTAAGTACATCACTTTTACTATAGGTCATTTAAACAATTAAAAAATTATTTCTTTACATCTACTCTACATTGTTTTACACACTTTTGACCAAACCCCCATGAGGGAGTTATAAAGCTTCCTCACTTATTTCCTCTAACTATACTTATCCAAGCTATAATATCTCTCTTATAACTCTCCCAACCTTCTAGACCTAATCCAAACCATTTCCCAAACCCAAAAAAGCCTTCTACAAGCTCCCAAATAGTTGTTGCCCCTATCAACCTTGGCTACCTAACTGACATCGATCACCTCACTACTGACCTCAGTAGTATAACTAATATCAGTCACTCCTTCACTAATGTCAGTGACTATGGGTTCCTTAACCTCTTTAAAAACCTACCCAAACAACTTCTAAAATACAAATAGAGTACATCACTTGCACTCTATCACTCTCTGCTACATACAAGTTATTAATAACAGTAATCTTATCTCTCTTTCACTATCTATTTACCTCTCTTTTAGTTACATATTATTATTTTGTCTCTCAAAAGTGGACTGTCATCACTAAAGAAGTTTCACACTTCCTAGAACAAGCACGTAGCTTGGCAGCCCACTCATTTAACTACTAACAAACATCTTATGGTAGTGTTTTCTTACTTGTAGGTAGTCCTCCCTAGCCAAAGAGGAGTTCTCACAATGTCTAGATATGGTGCACAAACCAAATTTGGGTTCATTCTAATCACTTATCCCCATCCTTCTTTCTATTTTCCTTTAGACTTACAATAGACAAAATTTAGTGAAACACTTGACTCATAAACAATATTGGTCTAGCACAACACTCACCAAATCAAGAAAACCACAAACTTATCACTAGTAAACTAATTTGGAAGTATAACTCAATGAATATAATGTTTAAAAAATTTATGGGTGAGGTTGTAGGCTATTGACCCATTATAAAATCTCTTAAACCCTCTCAACCCTATCTACACATGACAGTCACTTGGGAGCTGATACTAACTCTGGTAGTAAGTCACATGTTATGGCTGATGCTCCTATGGTAGGTTTGATAGTATTTTAGGGGCATCCTCAATATATGCAAGGTACATTGGGACCAACTCTATAAAGGGTGTTGTCTAATGCTTGGTTCAGAGAATTAACTCTTCCTCTTCATAGAAAACATGTATGGGCTCAACCAATTAACCTAATGATAGTTGTCCTTGATATTTATACTCTATTAGAACATGAAGTATGTATTTTTATGTGGTTATGAAATCCATGGTCACAATCCCCTTAAGACTATGGCAAGTATGTGGGTGTCACTTCCACATCACATTTCCCATAAAAATGAAAAATGGGAGGATTTATTAGTGATTTTTTATCCTCCAAGACTTATCACTAAGATGCAAGGAGGAGAGCATACAACACCATGGCTTTCAGGTAACACTCAAGAAAAAAATATTTACTAACTAATTAATTAAGTGTGATATATACTAAATATACACAAGATATTTTTCAAAATGATAAAATCTTTGATAAGTGTCCTACAGAGGAAGTGATTAGTAGTTTCAATTGAAAATATTGAGGGGAAACCTACAAGATAAGACATTAGACAAAAATATGACCTACAAGAGAAGATGTTATCAAGCCAAAATTGGCACTAGATTCACCCTTGTAAGAAACAAAATGTTATTCCAATAAACCTTAATAAAAACACCCAAAAAAATCATGATTTTGCACTATAATTTTTTTGGCTGAGGGACCATGATGTAGGGGTCTAGGGGTGGAATCCTCCATTTGGTTCAAGGGGAAACACCCCTTATGGGTTCAAGTGGTAGTTGATTTGGGCATTTTTGATATAATTTGGAACTTGTAAAACCTTGGGAATGACTCAAAATTCACTAAAATTTATCCTAAAAATACACTCAAAAATGACAAATTGAAGGCAAAAATGAATGCAAAATAACAACTATATAAGGCAAAATCACTTATACACAATCAATGTTATGCAAAATCACTCCTATAGAGTTAAAACTATAATTAATAGGTCAAAACTATGACTGATAGATATACACTTTTACAAATGGTTAGCTAACTAAAACTATGCGGTTAGGCAAAGCCACCTATGGTCAATGGAAAATCACTTGTAGGATTTAAAAATACAACTATCAAGATGCAATTTTGTAGTTAATGAAAAAATAATAAATTTCAAATCATATTATATAATAAAATATTTCCAATTTTTGAAAGAGATTTTACTTTATAAAAGGAAAGTCTAGATGATATATTAGTCAGGTAGATATATGATAAAACTATCCTAATCCAAAACCACTTATATATATTCAAAACTGACTCTAAAAATCAATATCACCTCTTTTAAGATGTGGTTTTACTTCAGGAAAATTTAAAATAGTTATATAAAATTAATGTTAAAAGTCTAAGGTAGATGATTTTTTAGATTATTTACAAAATCTAAACCCTAAACTGACTAAAAAAGATCAGTTATTAAAGATGATCAATAAGACTTAGTTTTTAAATATATGTATAATTCCTTGTCTAGGTGAAAAAATGCCTATAAATTTTTTTATGATGTGTGTGTGTGTGTGTGTGTGTGTGTGTGTAAAAACATATATTATGCAACTATCTATCTACAAATCAAACTACCTATAGAAATTTGTATGACTAGAGATCATAAATTAAAATGATAGAAACTATTATCTATGGTTTAAACCACCTCTACAACTTACAAAACTATGACTGGGACTCAAACTCATCTATGTAAATAGGTGATATTGTAAAACATGGTCAAGAAGATTATTTTAGTATCAATGATTGTGTTTGGGTAGAGCCTTTCTTCCCCTACAATCATATTATTAGCAGAGAGAAATAATAAAGATTTTCAGAACATAGGACCTAGTTAATAAACTTTTATCAAGATCAAAACCATACTTCTTGGGGGGGAGCCACAACTAGGAATAAAAACTAATTTTTTTGAGAAGTGATATTTCAACAAACTATAAAACTAAAAGAAAAGTAAATGGTTAGTGGTTAGTTCATATAGTTAAGCAAAATCACAATTGTGACCTATAAAACTACCTATGTAAAATCATAAGTTGTGAAGCAATCCCGTACATCACCTGAAACACAACCTTTTTGAAATTTTAATCTCAAATTTGACTTCAATCTAACTTACAAGCCTTATTAACACACTTAAACCACAAGAGGTTAGTTCTATATAAGGGCTCCCTTATGTTCACCAAATGTGAGATGATAATTTTGAGTAATGAATTTTGATTATGCAAATTATATTAAAAATGCTCAAATCATCAATCTAACATTAAAATTGAGAACCATTAGATCAAAATTCAATAAATGAACATTTAAAATAACACTCTAATATAAAGCTAAATGTTCCTAATTAAGCTTCAAAACAAACAAAAGACTAAAGATTATAGATGGAGATTGCTTACAAATAGACTCATAATTTTAGCATGATGTTGGCTTGATAAATTGACTTAGATTTATTGATAACATGATAGTGAGGACTAGTGGATTTGATCATAAGATTTTCATGCAAGACTTTGGATTAAAATTTAGTTTGGAAATGGAGGGGTGGTTGATTTTAATAAAGGAGAAGGGAGGAAGATCAATGGTGGAGAATTATCCAAGGAATTAAAAATTCTTTGGATGATTCTAGAGGATGGAATGTTCTACAGGTATAATCATATATAATATATTTGGAAGTCTAATCATTATTATTAGTGGATTAGTCATGTGATTATGGGGTTCTAGAGAATCTAGGGGAGTAGGAAAGGCTACTCATATGCTAGGGTAGATGGGTAGGCTTGTAAGAAAGCCTAGGAGTAGGTAGGTAGGTGGGTCATTATAATTTTAAATTTCAAAATATTAAACAAGTTGGATTAGTTATTATATAATGGAGATTTAGATGAATTAATATATTTTTGGGATAATATAAGGTTAGCAGATGAATAATGAAGAAGGGAGATAATAGAAAAATGACTAGAAGGGGTGATATTAGGATGGAATTAGAAGAGATAAATGAGATTATAAAAAATAGGTGAAATTAGTGTCAAATAATAATAATATTAGTGAAATTAAATGAAGTGATCAAATTTAGATGTATATAATATCACAATTACAACACAAATGATTATAGTTGAAGGGGGAATGTATTTTAGCAAATTTATGTTTATGA
The DNA here is from genome assembly GCA_037957365.1 of Torreya grandis. Taxonomy (NCBI): domain Eukaryota; kingdom Viridiplantae; phylum Streptophyta; class Pinopsida; order Cupressales; family Taxaceae; genus Torreya; species Torreya grandis. The sequence goes on from JARHVA010001787.1 coordinate 726,784, forward strand.
CTTGGTGGCCTTAAAGAATAAAGGGACCCATTGTCCCCTTTTCTCAAACATGATGCTATTTTTTTGGCAACCCTTATATAATGTGGACTTGTTAAAATATACACCATTATTCAATAAATTTAGAGCCCACCATAATACTCTTGGTGATCACTAATAGCTATACGACTAAGCCATACTTTTCATGTCAATTTTTATGAAATTCCATATAGACACACTATGTCTATGTTATAGGTATACCAAAGTAGCACTATCTTAAATTGATAATTGTGTAATGTTAATAAAATAAGATATTATTTGGTCTTAGAGACTCTACTAAAATAGATTAAGTGAATGGTGACTAATCATTATTTTGGAGAACATGTGGATAGTCCATATCACTTCACAAAGACTTAAATCATGTGGAAGGCTATATAGCATAGCTAACTTTGCAACCATGTGGATACGATTGAATAAGTTATCCCTTTTAAATAACATAAAGTTGAATTATTTTGGCATAAGTGTGGTTGAATTTGCATTAGTAGAGATGGAGCCTATCCATGATCATGATGTGTTATGGTCATAGGGTCGTATATTCATGCAATGCAATTTTAATTAGTAAACTACATGGGACTACGTAATTTTACATATGGGTAACCACATGGGATCCAGTTTAATATGAAATTATATTCATCATAAGGTCATATAAATTATTTATATGATTATGGCCAAATTGTTATATTAAGCCAAGGGGGCTATTTAGATTAATATGATACATACATGTGTGTATAATCATGGCCAAATTGTTATATAAATCCAATGAGACCATTTAGATTAATTTGTGTACATGTGTGTAAATGCATACATACATACATATATGCATATATAGTTCATAGTGACTATATTCTATACAATGAAAATACCTTGTGACCCTTTCGAGGCATGAGTAATTACATGAATTATTATGAACTTCATAACATAGCTAGCTATTTAAATATGTAATAGGGTGACCATGTTGTCACAATAGAGATCCCTATGACTTAAAAAGACCTTATAGTATGACCCTTGGCCATACAGTTTATATATGGTCCAATTGAAAATAATATTTAAATGGAAAATTAAATAAGGCTCAATCCTTATGTTATTTACTGAAGCTTAGCCTAACAAGGATTTTATATCCAATAGATAATCTTTGGGTTTTTATGAGAAATATTGTATCCATGATTCTACTTATGTTAGGAGCATACATCAATATGTAGGTAGATTAAGGATACATTAAAGACTAACACTTGGGTTATTTTGGTCGTAATTGATGTGGGATGATCTAACCTTCGAGTGACCAAGGAATAATTCATCTCTTGTGATCCAATAAACCACAAGTTCTAAGACCACAACCTGACATATCCTTATTACAAATCAAGTGAGTTATGTGTGGTCGCTAACTTTCTTTAGGGCCCACAGAGAGAATCATTTTGGTCACTAGGGTGATATGGTAAATATAATATTAAATGAAAGGCCAAAATGACATATATCTATAATATATATGTCAAAGTGATTGTAATTCAGTGGAAATAAATAATTATGGTGGTAGTAATGTATAGTGACCATGTAAATAACATGAGGATATATTATTAGAATGGTTGAGACCCTTGTGCTTAAGGGAAACATTTAATTGTGAAAATTTTAATATACATGTTTCCCTCGATCACAAGGGTCTCAACCATTCTAATAATAGATCTTTGTATATTCATGTGGTTACTATACATTACTACCACCCTAGTTATTTATTTATGTTATATCATGATTCCTTGCCAAGCAAACTTGCTAGATTATTTGTGGATATCTGCAGCTAACAAATTTAGATTTGGTTATATTTCTGACTAAGCTTGATATTTACATTAATATGAGATAGTAGAATATTGATTAGATACATGATGATACATGATTTCTTATTGTGAGTTGGTTAATGTATGCATTTACATTTCAAGCATATTAATGTATTGTTTTAGTTATATTTATTATTATATGTTTATCATGCGATATGATCTAATTACCTATGTGTTGTGAGGTAGATGTAGGAGAAATCATCCCTTAGAGCATGCCAAAGGGAGAGCATCATCAAAGAAGGTGACTTAGATGGATACAGCGAAGGTTGATAGAGATCTGATAAAACCCTACACATACCATAGTAGTTAGCACATGGTTGAAATGCATTAAAAATAGCTTGTTAATGGTGTGTTCTTTTATACTTGCTTTCAAAAGTTGATTTCTATACATTTACTAGTATAGATAAATAGATTAATGAATTGTGTAGTGTAATTAGTATGTTGGTCATTAATGCTTGTGAAAATTTTATTAGCATAGCTAGATTTAAAAATCTAGATTATTAGTAAATAAGTAAATTATCATTTAAATTACTATAATATTATGGATGCTAATTAAATTTAATAAAATTGTGAAATTTTGGTCTTTAATGCTAAAATAAATAAAAATAAGAAATAAAAGAGAAGAAACTCATAAAATATAATTAAAATAAAATTGAGAATTTGAAGAAAAGAAAAAGCATTGCTTTAAAAAAAAGAAAGAAAGATAGCTTTTAAAACAAATAACTACACCTATTTTAGGTAGTTGAAAATTAAAAAGAAAGTCGAGAAGGAAGGTGGAGCATAGTCTAAAGAAGGGAAGAGAGAATCATAGAAGAAGTTTGTCAATTCTAATTGCCAGGTAGGCAATGTTCTTAAATCTTTAGTATGGATATGGAAGTGGCTAAATTTACATAGTTGTCTTCATTTTTATTATTGATAACTAAATATTTAACTATTAAATATATCATAATAATCTATGTAGCTTAAGAATGATCGAATGACTAAAATATGTTGTCAGTTGCTCTCATGTCTATTTGCACCATTTTTTCTCTCATTCTATATAAGAAATTAAAGAGCTTTTAGTGTGTATTACATAGTAGATGTAAATATTATGACAATGGTTATGTTTGATAGGAATTAGTTACTTAATTTTGGAATTTAGATAAAATAAAATAGTTTTATTTTCTTACAACGTGCCTCAAAGATGCCACTAGGAAAAGTAAAGTTTTTAAAATATTTAGTAGGTCCTTGTAGACCATTGATAATGGTGTCACCAAATTTGGAAAAGAAACTAATAATTGATGTATGTTTATTAGAGCATTTAGTTACTTATCCAGCCAATTCAAATCATTGATAGGTTTCTAAGGTATATACAATGCTATATAATTACGTTTCCCAAAACTAATAGTATTAGTAAATTGACATAGCTTAATATTTAGCCTATTATAAAAAAAGATGTAACACAGGCACCTTAATAGGATGCAGGCCCATAGGTAGTTTAAATTAATGCATGACATCTTCCTTTAAAGTTAGTAAGTGAAATACATAATCTATTGGATCATTTATATTGCTAAAAAAATATAAAAATTAGTTGGGACATACAAATTTCTAGAGATTGTATTTATTGGGACATACAAGTAAGTACTAGTCAATGCTAAAAATATAAAAACTAGTTTCTAGAGATCGCTTTAATGACTCAAAAAAGCATGTGAATATAATGGGCCATTGATATATATTTAAAATGGAAAAGGATTTACAAAATTATAGGCTTAGTGGGTGAAGTTGACATATTAAAACAAGGAAAACAATTTCTAACACCAATTGAAACAATCTCTTTGAGATCTTTTCATGTTTTGGCCTAGAAGATCTACGTATGCATTTGATATATGTAGAAAATTCTTGCTTATAATATCTTTTTCTGATGTAAGTGTCTAAATATCTCATGAGATTTTTATTACATTGGAAAAATTTTATGTTTTATGACTCATTCGATAAGAACCCTTTGGGTATGGGATCATCGATCTGTTGTCCCTATTGTAAAGTTTCCCCACAACTAAGTTCAACCTAATCATATTACTTCTTCTTCTCCAAGTAATAAATTGAAATTAATTCCCTACTACCTGAATACAAGTATGAATTTTAGGTGGTGATATGACTTGTATGGCATCTTCATATTAAAGGGATTATATATTTTTTATTTAAATTATTGTTGTGAATATATATAGATAGCAATTAGTATTATAATTCTTTGCCTAGAATAGGCATCCCACTAAATGATGTTAAAACTAAATCTTATGCCTAATTAAATTGAAACAATGACTTAAATAATGTGTTAACTACCTAATTTATTTTTAGGTAGTTTGTTCAAATTAATACATTCTCAAGTAACTTGTGAATTTCAATGAACTGGGTCACTATATTCAATGAAATTCTCCACTTATTTAATGCTCTCAGCTAGTTGTAGGATATTTAAATATTTTTTGATATATTTAGATATAAAAATAACTCTAACTAATTTGAATTTTAAATTGTATCTTATATCATATTGATAGTTATAAATTATCTTATATAGATTTGATTTCATTAGAAATATACCGGTAAATTATATTATTATGACCTGATCATGCTAGATATTTCTAACCTAGATGGATATTATAGCACGGCATTGGTGTTAGCATGGACATTTGATATGATGAGTTATATTATTATATCTCTAAATTAATATCCAATTGATATCAATTTAAGAATATATAAAATTAATATGTCTAGTTTTTAAAATTAGATTATATTAAATCATTGTATCTTCTTATTTAGCATACCCTTATGGTCTTGATTAAAGGGTTGTATGTTGAGTCATTATTGGGGTGACTCATTTTTGCATGGAATTTGCTATCATGCATAAAATAAGAATATGTTTAAAATAATCGATTCATTAAATATTTTATTAAGCCTTTTATTAATCTTATTTTATAATTGATTTTATACTCAATGTTTGTGGACATAAAATAAGAGTAAGTAGTGAATAATATTGTATGATGTTAAATCAGAGGACCCTCTATGGATGTCTTCATATAAACATGCTACATATGGGTAAATGATTTGAGGCATATCATATAATTGAATCTATAAGTTGTATGTTGCACTTTATTAATAATTAGAAGATTTTTTTTAAGGTTTGACAAAACCATAGGGAGCTCTTGATCATGAGGTATAAATGAACTTTAGTATTGAATTTCCTTATCATTTGAGTACTTTATTATGCCTCCTATTATAATGTATGAACACTCTTATATACAAATTATACCCTTAGTTAATACGTGAATAGAATGAATCATAAAGTGTCGAGGGACCAAAATTATAACCATATGAAACAATCTCTTAGAAAATAGAATGAGGTGCTCTAATGAATGTTATAATGGGTTTATGAGTCCTATATTTCTATGCACATGATTGATTGATTGTTTTTTATATGTATTTTATATTGAATACTTGAGTGTAGTACATGTTATGAGATTGCTAGTATGTATAAATGTTTGGTTATATCTAGCATATAATGGTGTATCATAATACGTGCTTATATGTTATGTTTCTAGCATACAATTTTAACTTAGGGTATACTAGAGTGGTATAATCCATACTTGCTTGATTTTTAAATATATGTGTGTTTCTTGATTCTTAATATTATAAGTTTGATTATGTGCTTTTGTGTAGTTGGGAACCTATGATAGTATGGGATATCATAGAGTACTACAATATTAACATATGTTATACTCGAATGGTACATACTATAATTTTTATACCGAGAATCATACCTACATTTGTTTAACTATATGTATGCATCATTGGTTATCACTATGAGTAGTGTGTTTTGAGACAATTAGTAGGACTTGTCTATGTAGGCATACAACCTTGGAAGTGTATCATTTGCTAAATTAGTATATTATTGTTTTTTTTTGGGAACTGTAACTTGATTTTTTAAGTCTAAATTCTTAAATAGAAGCTTATGTTTCCATGTATTAATACTACTTTATATGATTTACTGTGGAAAGCTAGTAGTTGTGTCTTAAAATATTAAACTATGGTAGTATGGGTTATCATAAGGTGTAGTATGTATGGGAACTATTGTGGTAGTGAAAATATATAGTTAAATGTGTATTTATCTAGATGGTATAAACTATAGTCATTATTTATAGTATTAGATAGAAAATAATGTAAGATTTATTCATATGTCTGACAGAATAAATGTATTCTTTGATTACTCCTATGTTTGTCATGTTATATGTTGTGTTTGTAAGTAGGATGTAAATTAAATAGATCTTGTGGTTAAATTGTATTTGACTAATATGCATTGCTAATATGGAGTAAGGAGTGAGATGGACTTCACTAGGTTAATGGTATCACAATGATAGATAAAGGCAATCCAATCAAGTGGTGTGTATGAATTTCATTAATCTAGATTATTGTCATTTATTATTTGGAAAAATTTGGGGCAAAGTATGTTTAGTGAGACAATATCATTTCATAAGTGTGATTCACATGTTTGTGTGAATATTATAATAGAATAGATTTCTATGATACACTACATTTTTAGTTTAGAATCATACAACACACAGGTACTTGTTTGTCTCTCTAGATTCCTACATCATCACTATCTACTCATATGTGAAAGGAGGGCCATTTCCTGATGGAATTAGTACATAGAATCATTAGTCCATGGTTGGTGTGGTAAAGTTCTCAAATTATGCTCTCCTTCCTCATAGTAGTACTACTTATTGAGATGACACTTGAGATCGCCATAGATACTAGAGTTTGTGAACTATGCTCCAGAGGAGCCATGTATCTTATATGTACATTGTATTGTATTGTATTGTAATTATTATTGAATAATGTAATGAAGAGTTGGAACTACTTGTATATTGACAATGATGGTTGTAGACTTGTTACATTTTTAGTTGAGTTAATGTGATTACTTCCTATATTCATATTATGATATGTACTTACATGATATTAAAAATCACTGATATGTGATGTATTATGTTTGTTACTATTATCACCTTGTGTATTTATTTTGGTCTTTTTATATTCTCATGGTGTAATCTATATTTTTTATATGTGTTTAATTTTTTAAAAAATAACATATTTCTATGTCTAACCCAGTGAGGTTGTTACAATTCCCACCAAATTATAGTCACTGTCACACACACACACACACACACACACACACACACACACACACACACACACACACACACACACACACACACAAAATGATAGATATTTAATTCATAATAGTGATAAAATTATTATATCACAATGTGACCCAAAATTAAATTGAAAATATTGAATTTTATTTCCAACACATCCAACCTTATTCTAATTGACCATAAACAAATACAATGATTACTTTTATAAATAGTAAGTAATACATGTAACTACATATTCGAAAGTTAAGCATTATAAAAATGTGTTTATGTCCCCATTCATGTATTTAATTCATGGACCCTTTACATTTTATAAGATTTTGGACTTGTGAGAATATTAATTTTATCAAATACTCCAATGGGTTCCAACATTATGTTATAGCAATTTTGTGACCTCCCTGTCACTTCGTGGCCTCGTGATGGTGCCACTAGTCATGTTCTCAACCTCAAATTTCCATTTTAATTACAAAAAAACTTTTGAATAATATTATGAACTTTTTCAACCTTTAGTTACATGTTATGTGTCTCAAATTGGTTGTTATTTTATTAAATTTATTTATGAATATGTTTTTTCAATATTTTTTTTCACATATATTTGTGGATTTAATATGTGATAATGTGGCCACTTTATTAAGTTTGAAAACAAAGTCATTATATCATAGGATGTATTTTATATGATAATGAATATGAGAGTGGGTGATTTGAAACCCTATCATTCCCTACCACATGTCTTGTGACTTGGTTTGACCTTGTGCCATGTATGAATTATTTAGGCCCATGTGAATATAAATTTGATCTAATAATCCAATAGGTCTACACATTATGTTATATCAATTTTATGACCCCTCATAACTCCATGACATTATGATTATTCCACTTGTCCTATTCTCAAACACATAATATAATTTAAATTATATATGAACCCATGAATAGTATTATAAACTCCATGATATTTAAATGAATGATAGATGTCTTAGAAATAATTCTTCTTTATTAACTTAATAGGTGACGTTTTTTATACATGTATGAATAATCTTTATAAAAATATGTATATGATCCCATTCACATAATTTAATTCAAGACCCCTTTACATTGTACAAACCTCTAAATCCGTGCAAATAAAAATTTGATCTAATACTCCAACGGGTCCACACATATGTTATAGCATTTTTTTTACTATGTGAACTCATCTCAATGGCTCGAACATGATCCCTTCTATGTAGTGTTCAATACTTAATCACTACATGAACCTTCGCTTAGGTGAAAAGTGATTAGAGTGATAGATGAACCCTTAGGCTTTACTCATAGTGACCCTATGTAATACATGACTTACTATATTATACTTAATCCTAGCCTAATATATAGAAATACCACCATGATTCTGCCACATGGTAGAGATTAAACCATTCAAAATATCATGATGTCACTTTTAGATGTGCATTCTAGCCTAAAACTATTATATATCCGATCTTAGTTAGATCAAAGTTATAACATTAATGATTATAGTTTATGGGGCTAGGTAGTTCAACAACTTTATGTTTAAGGTTTGGTGGCCTCATAAAATGAAGGGACCTATTACCCTCTATCTTGAATCTGACACTATTACTTTGGTAAACCTCATAGAATGTGGAATCTTGAAAATATACAACATGGTTCAATAAATTTAATCCATCATAATGCTTTTGGTGATTACCAATGAGGTCATATAAACAAAATGAATTAAGGGATTTCCCATATAGAAACACCCAATCATAAATCTTGATGAAACATATTTCTACTCTCATGAAAATTTAAATCTGTAAATGATAAATGATAAAATAATTGATTTTCTATGTGAAATGCCTAATTTGCACTCATAAAAGAACTTGATTTTCTAAGTGAAAATGGGTAATTTACACTCATAAATGAAACATCTCAATAAGTACAAGAACACAATAAAAATAGACTTATTGTGCTCTTTGATTACTTTCTCCACAAATAAATCATATATTTTTTGAACTTATTTTTCATGTGACTATGGATGTTTTACAAATCCACATAGTAGAGAGAAAGGATGAAATATCCAGCACAAAAGGCACCAACCATAGATATTTTGGCCATGGTCATGGGCTTCACTCAACTCATTTTCAGAATACATTCTACTAGCAAACATTCTATGAGTAATATTTTCAATAAGGGCAGACATGCTCTTGTTCACATCTATGGACCTAAAATTGGACACTTCATGTCGATCTTAATTAGTCCTCTATCAACACTATTCATCACCCCTGAGCCAATTAATCCATTTTTTTCCATAATCACATCTATCACACAAAATTCATATCACATCATATTAGTTTATTAATCAAAATTAATTAACTAATCATTCATTGTTGTTTAGCCCAAGGTTTTATGTTCTAAAATACACATATTGAGTTACTTGTACTAAGTGAAGGTTGGGAAACAATAAGGGATTTTCATTCTCTTATTTTTAAATTGTTGATGAAATAATCTAGAGCACAAGTTGTAGGTATTTGGATCCATGAAATAGCATGCTTAAAACATATCTACAAGAGATGAAGTGCTACCACTGAAGATTCAATTATTGTTTCCCATTTGATACAAAGCCTTTTATCACTAGTTAATACAATTCAATGAGAATACTTATTGATAAAATATACTTAAATTTTTACAAAATAGGGAAAGAGTTAAAGATTTAATAAATAAACATGAAAGAGAGAGAAGGGTAAGGTATAAAAAGAAGGTTTTCAAGCAAGTTCAATAACATCAATGCTTGAGACTTCAATATGTGCTTAGTTATAGTTTTACCACTATATGTCAAGTTTCACATGATCTCAGAATTTAGCCACCCAAGTAAGCAAATCAATAAAGGATATATGCTTAATTCTCAATTACTCTTTCTAAGAATGAGCACATATTAAACTATTGCTAATTGTGCATAGTCACATGAAGATAAATGAAATGGAAAGAGAAAAGAAGATAATTAAAACATCATGTCGTTCATCCTAACTATCATATAAATTTTAAATGGGTATTTAACCAATCTCTTAACATCAATATCATGCAATATACCACAAAAAATTGGAAGCCGTTCATGGAAATAAAACACAATGAGATAAAAGTAAAACTTTGCATTAAAATTTTAGTATTCTATTACTAAATTATCAAATTTTACAATGAGATACATAATATTATATATAAAAAATGAGATGGGGCCACCTCCAAATAGCATGAAATCCCACTCTAAGCCATCATGGCCCAAAATAGTTATAAACTCGATTATTACAGTGATACCCATGGAAAAATATAAAGAAGAAAGAAAGGGTCATGGGTCTTGTCAGCACACCTACCAATTGGGAAAACAAGGGTCTTCATGTTGAGCTCAGTGGGGCAAAACTTTTTAAATTATTTGTGATGCCTTAATGAGCTACCTATGACTATGCCACCAAGTTTTCCTATGGATATATATTTGAATAATTGACATGAGGCTCCCAAATGATCACCTCTACCTAGCTAATAGCATGTCATGAATTTAAAGGGGGGATTCTAATGAGACTCTTACCTCATTGACCTAGATAATGTTGGTGGTTTATTGTGTGGTGAGATCCAAGACCACTTTATCTCCATCCATGTTATATTCTCCCACCTTTATCTTCATTATGTCCTTGAATTTTTTGAGGTGGACCCCAAACTTGTCAAGGTTAAGCAATGTGTCATTTGGGTGAAAAAGGATTGTGATGCTTAACTCTTTTAAGTATGAAAATATATTGTCCTTTATCTTCTCTAAGTCCTATATGGTAGCCTTGATATCCTTGATTTAATATTTGATTTAAATCCTCATGGTTCCCATGAAGTTTTGATACATATTCAAATCAGTGAGGGGCATGAGTCTGAGCTTTGGGAACATCCCCTTGTTCTTTACCATGGCCATAATTATAAAATTATTGTACACTCTAATAATTCTCTCTAGATACTAATATGCTCCTTGGAAGAGCACTTTTCTCTTTGAAAGAGCCTTGGTCACCTTCCTAAGTGTTATAAATAGTTATACCAGAGCCTTCTCAATTGTGCTAATTAAACCAACTATAAATGATCTCCTCACTTGAGACTCCAAGGTCTTGAATTGGTCCATATTGTCTTATATTACCTTCTCTATGAGCTTATTAGTAGCCTTGATCACAAATACCTAGTCCTCTTTAATATTTTCCTCTCCTACAATAATCCTCTTGTATATGGGGGATAATAGGTCTTGTTTTGTCCTCTAGATGATAGGGTCCCCATATTGTGTTAAGGTCTATGTGAGCACCCTCTTCATTGTGCCTAAATCTCTATCAAATTATATATATATATATATATATATATATATATATATATATATATATGTTTAGGTCCTCATATAAACCATTTTTAGTCTCTTTGAACCTAAATATTTAACTGGACCCATCCATCCTTGCCAAGTCATAGTCCCCTAGGGTGGTAGAAGATGAGGCAATGGGGATGGTGAAAACTATAGTGGAAGGTGGAGGGATGGGTGGAGGAGGTAAGGAAGAAGGTGAAGGGTGAAATGGAGTGAATATTTTTAGAGGTGGCATGGGATTAAATGGAGTAGCTTACAAATGGGGATCCCAAGGGTATAATTGAGACCCCATTGGTTTAGGGTCATGAAAACATGGGAACAATTATGCCTAGGAGTTATGTGTTCAATAAGAATGGGAATATTAATTGTTTAAACATAAATCCTTGAGAACCTAATGTGATGGAAAAGGAAGACCAATAATGAACTGTAATAAAAATTAGAGGCTACAGGGGTGGTTGAGGTGCAATCATCCTTGGCTACTTATGAGCCCTTTTCTTAGATCTCATTGGTGGTGTTACCAAACTCTAAGGGAGAATCCCATGTAGAACCTATGTAGGCATTGAAATTAATATTAGAATCATTGGAGTGTTAAAAGTTGTAAGAACATAAGATCTAGTAGTCCCAAGAGCCATTAGAGCAATAACAACTAATGGTGATGGGGTGATTATGACTACAAGGGCTATTAAGAACATAGGAGAAAAATGAATTTGAGTTAGACCAAAAATTGAGCTAACCTATGGGGATGGGATGAGAGTTACTAATGGTTAAAATGATGTCAATGGGGTCAAATAAGGATACAACTAGATTATAGTATGCATAGAATGAACTAGGGCACTGAGAATACCAAGCATGGTCAAATTTATAGGAAAAGAAGTCAAATAGACACTTATTACCATAGGGTAAAAAGGAAGCACGATAGGGGTAGGTCATGTGGGAATGGGGAAACCTAGGGGAGTTGTAATGGGAAAATGAGAAACATTAAAATTTAAGGAAGGGGACTCAGGAGAAGCCACAAAATAGTTCCTAATGGGATTAGACTCTAAATTCCTTTCAAAGTGAAAGGAACAAATAGCATGGGGTTGTTTTAAACTTAAGAACTAATGCAAATGTCAATGGAGTATTAGATGTAGTTGGGAATCCCTACTAGATTTACTGATTAAACCCAATTGTAGTAGTTGGGCCCTCAACCTTTGTGGAGATTGTTGTAGCGGAACTGGATGGACTAGATATAGCTATAAAGGAGCCACCCTTTCTTCTAACTTGGATTGAGCTTGAACTTGGGCCTTCTAATGGTTGATAGCCTCAATATTTATAATCACCTCTATGTCATTTTTGAGTTTGAGGTGAATTATTTCAACTACGTGGCCTTCATGGTAATATATGGTATTGAGATGCATATATTACTTCTCCATGTGATTATGTACCAGGCCATGAAGATCCTATTATCTAGTGTCGACCTTGCCCAATCTGAATGATTTTGTGTTTGGGCATCACTTATAGCACTTGCATGATTTTATATTCATGGTGACTAATGACCATGGGAGCACTAGTTAGGTATGTTATCTTCTAATGATATAAAAGCCTAATATTCCATTTGATAATTGCCAAATTATTTCTCGCTCTATGAGGTGGTATAGGATTATGCATAACAACAAGAGATTAGTGCCTATAATACCCCAAACCCTTATTATGGTTGTATATATATAGTATTATTAAGCTCTAATAGGATAAAAACAAGCCCACATCTCCTTCAATATCCTTGGCATCAGCCTATCATTGATGTAATGATACATAATGAGGTAGAAGTGGTCACAGATATCCCATACATGATTTTGGAAGTGGTGAATGTATATTCTATTGAAGACTACATGCACCACATACCCCATTGGTACTCATGGAAGGAACATTATTTGATTGAAGTCCAAGGTGGTGTAGACTACATCCATGATGTAGGAAATCATATTAAAGTTACCTCTAGTGAAGGCTCTATTTATATGTCAAGTTATATTAAATATGATGATGCTCCCAAAATCTATAACTTCCTCTCCCCTTATAATGATTTTGAGGATGAGAATCTAGAACTTATTGATATGCATCATTTTTTGCCCCATATATTTGATTCAACAATAACATATTGGTGTGAACTACCTTCCAAAACACCTCAATTGTGTATGCATTGATTTCATCCTTGTTTACCCATCTTTTTGCATCCTCAACCTAGTATTTGAAATCCTCATTGATGTTATGGTTCTTCACCCAGACTATATGCACTCCTTGTCATAAGATACTATGTATTTTAGGAGGTTATAATATTTATTGAATGTGATCCCTAAGATTTTTGTGATCTTAAATTTAGTGTTGGTTGAGTACATGATATCCATACTAAACTTGGAAGATAGCAGTAGATTATTAAAGATGTTTGTGCATGGGAAGAATTTTAACTTAACGATCACTTAGTGTAGGCCCAAGGCTCAAAGATATATTATGTCCATGTTAAACTCCACATCATCATCCATCATTTCATCATCATTGTTGGGAAGTTATATATCTTTAATGGTTCTTAAGATATCATTATTGTGTTTATACATCATGATTCCCTATAGTAAAATCATGTACTAGAACTCAATATCTAGTATGGGATTAAAAGTAGAGGTGGTCATCTATGAATTTATTATTATTCATGTAAAATATCTATTAGGAGCATATTCTAGGCTCTATGAGGAAATTAAGGTACAAATTTAGGAATAATTTGGATGTGGAGAAGATAAATAATAGTGTGTTCAATCTAGATTATACCTTATAGATCCCTATGATATTTTATGTAGTTATGGCATTGGAGTATTGTGTCCTTTCAATTAAACTCCAATTTGATGGTATTGATATTAATTTAATCATTTCCTAATTAAGAATCAAATCAAATTTTTAAAAACAAGCCCCATTTAGATTAATTAGTGGTGATGGGACTCTTCCAATTGTCAAATCATGATTTATTCAAATCAAGCTAATAAACATGAGGATAATGGTAGACATACACTTATTTTAGCCCTTGTGTCATTTTTATCATCCCTAAGGTTATCCATGTGTCAATTAGAGAGTGATGGGATCACTGAGTACAATTCCAACTAGTTATGATGGGGATCCCTTTCTTTTGAAAACTATGCCTATATGAGTTAGTTATTTAAGTTACAAAGTACACATGGTACTCTATTAATGGTCCATGCCTAACCTATACCTTTTCTAACTCTATAATGCTTTTTGAGGATCTAATATCTATGACACCTCTAGGTGTATAGGGACACATAGGTTCTTCTCATTGATTCGGGCCTCTTAGGGCTCTGACACATCTGGGGATATGGTAAATTTGAAACATTCAGGTGTATGGGGATACACGATGCCTTCTCATTGGTTTAGGTATTCTAAGGCTTTGACATATATAACATATTCAAGGCTATGATAGATCTGACACCTCTAAGGCTTGTGATAAATCTATAAAAATATAAATCAATCCAATGTGATTCATAATCAAATCGATGCTTACATGTCTATTTAAAGAGACTTGGGAAAGCCAACTAGGACTCTAGGACTGAGAGTCTAGGGGATATTAGTGTAAGTTTCTATTTTTCCCTATTTATTATTTAGGGAAATTGTATTTCTTGTGAATACATGGAGTTTCCTACATTTGTGGGATAGGCTAGCTTATGTGGAGGTGTGTGTCATAGGTGTCATAAGAATGTCATAAGTAACTCCCTTGATGGGAGTTACCTCTCTATTCTTAGCACCTTGTCACCACCTTTCATGGAGGATTTACTGAGTATTTTTGGTGTGCCTTGTCCACCTTTTATGGAGGAGTTACTTTCGTACTCTCCTATTTGTAGTCCTCATTTTGGCCATTTCATGCTAATTTAGATTTGGTTTTCTCCATTTTGTCTTGTGTAATTTATCTTCTTGTTATTTCAAATTGCTTTAGTGGTGTGCACTTGTTCATCTTGTGTGATCACATCTCCATTGCACTCGCGTTATCCGGATTCTAGCAACAACTCTGATATGGTATCAGAGCCACTCCGGTAATCGTGTGTCTGGTTATGCTATTTTGAAATTCTTACGTTGTTTTCTTAGTAGTTTTTTTCTTAACTCTGTTACATTTGAGAGTTTTGGTAGAGTTTCTTGAAAACTCATGCAAATCCATATGAAATTCTGTTAAAAAAATTTTACATCTGTTGAGTTTCATTATGCTTTGAAGGCATTGACTTCTACATTGAATTTGTATGGATTTTCTCTATTTCAAAGCTGGTAAGCATTCTGCCCACCTAAGTTGTGCCTATGGGGGGCTGGTAAATAGGCCGAACCAGTTCTTGTGCTTATAGACAAGCAAATCTCCAGCCATACGGATCAATAAATACATGGAAGATAAAGTTGTTTGCAGATAAAGATCTATGGACTTGATGCACTTGGGTGCCATTTTTTTGTGTGCAGGGAGGTTGCATAGTTTCTCTATCCTTGCCTGTGTCCTTTCCATCCACTCTAAGTAGCAGCAGGCGCCTCTAGTTTTGCCACACCACTATCCATCCAGTAGGTCTGCAAGTTTCTTTTCAAGCAAAAAAATTGATCTGCGCTTTTTTTGTGAGAAAATTCTGCCAGGACTGTCTTTTTTGAAAATGGCGCTTTGTTTTATCTTGTTTGGCATCACTTTTCTTACACCTAGTGCTTCTTTTTCTGCACTTGTTTTGTCTCTTCTATGGTAAAAACTAGCTGGAAGTGTTAACTCCAGCAGTCTATGTTGAAGTATTAAAATCTGCATTGCATTGGAAGAGTTGAAGGGTGCATGTTCATTGGTGAAGCCCTGATTTCATCTTCTTGGCAGTGCCTATCCTGTCTTAAACATCACACAACAGCTATCTCCCTTTCTCTTATTAAAAAAAAGTAAAAAAAAAACTAGCTAGAAATTCATTTTTGCCTTACTAGTATTTTTTTACTAAAAGAGGAAGGTAAACTTGCTTTCACGCATACCGAGACAACAGTTAAACGTGTTTTCACAAAGAAATTTTTATTTAGATTATTCATTCCATGCCAAATCCAATGAGTGGTTGGAAGGCCACTTTCTCTCCCCATAACAAACATTTTTTTGATGTTTTAGTGCCTTTTTTTTGTAAAAACACTAGTTTATGGGAAAATTGTAGCTTTAAAATCTTGCAAACAGTAGCTCGGTTTTGGGTGCCATTTTTTGAAAAAGTGCTTGTAATTCAATTATCCATAGTTTAGACTTATTATTTCTCAAAAATTCACTAGTTTATAAAGTGTCAAAAATTTGGGTCTCTCGGGATGCATTTTCGGCTGAGTTCGACGTCCTGTTTGCTTTAGTCTTGCACTGATTGCTCTAAGATGCATTTTCAACTGATTCTAACATCTTTTGAGCATGCACTTGCATATTTATGGGGGCTCAATATTTTGGGGGGGTGTGATTGCTTTCCACAACTTGCAAACTTTACTTTCATTCTCCTTTCTACATACATTCACAACTTGTAATCAACACAACTTCACCTAATCAACTAAAAATGGATTCTTTTCAACTTAAACCCCTAACACCCTTCAACTATCATGAATGGAAAGTTAAAATGTCAATCATTCTTAGAAGCAAAGGGTTGTATAGGATCACAATGGGTACAGAAGTAGAACCCAACACAGATGTTGAAAAGGTTAAGTGGTATAACCGTAGTGATGAATCCTTTGGATTACTGAGCTTGTCTGTGTCTCCAAAACTTCTCTTCCACTTAGAATCCTCCCAAACTCCTAATGACATATGGGACACCTTATAAAAGTTATTTGGGAAGCTTGATGAGATGAGAGGTCATGAGCTCGAAAATGAACTCATAAGTCTAAGTCCTAGCAACTTTGACACCCTACAGGACTTCTTCACTAAGTTTAAGGCCCCTAGATTGCAATTGAAAGAGTGTGGGATAGAGAATAAAGATGATCAGCTTGTTTTTTATATTCTCACAAAGTTAGGTCCTAGCTATTCAGTCTTTGTCTCCACTTTCCATGCCACAAAAAGTGCCCTTGGCACTACATGGAAAATGCCTTCTTTGGATTCATTCATTGCCGACTTGACTAGGGAGCAAGATAAACTAATTCAAATGGGCACAATGAATTCTAATCAACTTCAAGCCTTGATAGCTATAAATGGTAAGGATAAGACTTCAACAAAGGAGAAGAAGAAAAAAAACAAGGATCAAAAGAAGAAGAAAGAAAACACTAATCCTGCCAAAAACAACACTGAGACTTCATCCTCCAATGCTAAACCTAAGAAGGAGAAGGTTAAGTGTGCCTATTGTAAAAATATGGGGCATGATAAACACAAGTGCATGAAGAAACAAATAAACCACCTAACTCATCTTCTAGAGAAGAACAATATAGGTGTTCTTGAGTCCATCAAGCAGAATTCATCAACCCAAGATTCTACTAAGGCAAAAGGAAAGGGTAAGGAGAAAGAAAAGGGCAAGGCCCTTATAGCAACTATAGCTTCTACATCTTCATGGGTCATAGACTTGGGTGCTTCTCACCACATGGGCTCTTCACTAGTTGAGTTTTCATCTTTAGAGCCTTTTAGTATGACTTCAATTAGTTTGGGTGATGACACATCAGTTTTTGTTGCAGGGAGAGGGTCAGTTGAAATGGAAGGAGGAACATTCAACAATGTTCTAAGTGTTCCTTCTCTTTCAACCAATCTCCTATCAGTGTACCAAATCACTCACATTGGTCAGGGCATGAGAGTTGAGTTTTCACCAGATTCAGTGTCTATCAGGGAGTTGCATAATGATACTATAGTGGCAGTGGGAAGGGCAGATCACCAAGCTAGGTTATACACCTTCTCACATTTTGCATCAAATTCTTCTCCAACAGCATTGTTGACTCATTCAAATGGAGTTAGAAAATTGTGGCATGAGTGGTTTGGCCACCTTAACTACCGCTATCTTGAGCAACTTTGTAAAAATGACATGGTCATTGGCTTGCCTCGTGTCTAATTCTAAAAAGGACTTTGCGAGGGGTGCTCCCTTGGGAAGCATCCTGAAGCAAACTTTGACAAAGGCAAAGCTTGGAGGGCTTCACAACCTTTGGAGTTAGTCCACAGTGATGTATCGGGACCCTTTCCCAAACCATCTTTCACAAGGGCTAAGTACATCCTCACTTTTATTGATGATTTCTCTAGGTACACTTGGATATATTTTCTCAAACAAAAGTCTGAAGTGTTTGAAATTTTTCTAGACTTCAAGGCTCTTATTGAGAAATAGAGTGAGAAATCCATCAAGGTTCTTCGAACTAATAATGGAGGGGAGTATGTCAGCATTAGATTTGAGTAGTTTTGCACCACAGAGGGGATTAATTTGCAATGCACAGTCACCTATATTCCTTCACAGAATGGGGTTATAGAATGCAAGAATAGGTTCTTGAAAGAGATGGGTAGCTGTATGATTCACTCCAAATCCCTAGCACCACAGTACTGGGCCAAAGCTATCAATTGTGCTTGCTACATTCAGAATAGGGTTCCTCATAAACCTTTGAAAGGGATAACACCCTTTGAAGCTTGGCATAAAAGGAAACCTGATGTTGAGCACCTCACAGTTTTTGGATCCCCAACCATGGCCCACATTCCAAAGAAAAAACACAAAGTTATGGAATGTTAGTCCAAGCCTTACATCTTTGTAGGATATCTGGATGGTATTAAGGGATATCGCCTTCTAGATCCAGTCACACATGAGTTGTTCATTGAGAGAAGTGTCCATTTTTAGGAGAGTCCTAGAGACTCAACACTTGACACTTCTTCTCCCACATCGGATCTACTTCTTCATCATGATTCTTCATCAAATTCAGATCAGCCACAGCAAATTCTTGAGCCAGAGTCATCTTCTTCTTCTTCAAGTTCAAACAGTGAGGACAGTGATGTAGAGTCATCCACCTCTAGTTAGTCAGAGGATGAGGAGTTAGCACCTGACTCACCCACTTCTGGGCCACTTTGGGCCAGATAAACACTTGAGAGTGCTGGCACTTGGGCAGGAGATCCCATAGATGACAGACGTACTAGGGGGGATTTTTAGAGAGACCCACATGCCTTCTTTGCTATAGTTTTGGATCCACAAACTTTTCAAGAGGCATCAGGGGTACCTGAGTGGGATAGTGCTATGGAGGAAGAATATTCTTCCTTAATCAAAAATCACTCTTGGGACTTGACATCACTTCCCAAGGGAAGAAAGATGGTTTGATGTAGGTGAATATATCAGACCAAGTTTGCAGCAAATGGGTCAGTTGATAAGTACAAGGTGCGATTAGTCGCCAAGGGTTTCTCACAGGTGGCAGGCATTGACTACTTAAAGACCTTTACACCCATTGCAAAGATGACTTCTATTTGACTCACCTTGGCTATTGCCGCAAAACATGGTTGGGATGTGCATCAGATGGATGTGAAGAGTGCATTTCTTCACAGAGACCTTGAGGAGGAGATCTACATGGAGCAGCCACCAGGATTTGTTCAAGATTCTTCCTTAGTATGCAGACTTCGGAAATTTATCTATGGCCTTAAATAGGCCCCTCAGGCTTGGTATGCCAAGATGGATTCCTTCCTTCTCACAATAGGTTTCACTAGGTGCCATTCTGATCCCAATGTCTACTTCTTATAGCAGGATGATTCACTCTTGATTTTGGTTCTATATGTTGATGACCTTTTGATCACTGGGAGTTCTTCATCGGCTATTGTAGTGGTGAAGGCATCTCTTCAAGATAGATTTGACATGATAGACTTGGGCTTGTTGCACTACTTCCTTGGCATCGAGATCTCATAGTCAAATTCAAGGATTTCTCTTGCATAGTCTAAGTATGCTCTCAACTTATTGGCTTGATTTCACATGGCTGATTGCAAGCCATCTCTAACTCCCTTTCTATCAAGAGTCAAGCTTGAGGCTGATTGTTCTTCACCATTGGTTGATGCCACTCAATATCGCCAACTTGTTGGTAGTCTCATCTACTTGACTCACACCAGGCCCAACATTTCATATACAGTGGGACTTGTTTCCAAATTCATGCAAGAACCCCATGAGCCGCATTGGAAAGCAGCTAAGAGGATCTTGCATTACATATAGGGTTCACATAGACATAGGATTCATTATAGATTTGGCACAGAGGTTGACTTGGTTGGATATACAGATTCAGACTGGGTTGGTGATTCACAGACTCACAAGTCCACTTCTAGTTATAGTTTCTCTCTAGGTTATGGACCTATCAGTTGGTCTAGCAAGAAGTAAAATGTTATTGCTATATCATCCATAGAGACAGAGTATAGGGGAGCTGTTAATGTAGCTACTAAGGCTATTTGGCTTCAAGGGATTCTTTCTGAGTTTGGCATTCCTATTAGGCAGCCCACCATCATTTATTGTGACAATCAGAGTACCATATAGATTTGCAAGAATCTGGTTCAGCACCAGTGGACCAAGCACATAGAGATTCACATGCATTTCATTCAGGAGCTTATTCATAGTCAGGTCATTGACTTGATATTTTGCCAGTCTTCAGAGTAGATTACAGACATCTTCACCAAACCTTTCACTGAGAGCAAGTTCATTCATCTATGAGCTCTTCTTGGGGTGCGGTCTACATCTGTAGTAGCATCATCTTTAGCGGGGGCCTTCTAGCCTCTTCTTTTCTTTTATGTCTCTCTTTTGGGGGGGATTTTTTTCCTATGGGTTTTCTCCTTTTCTCTATCTTATGGGAGATTGCATTTGTACATGGGTACCTCATCAGGCCTAGTTGTTAGGACCCATTTTATATTTCCACACTGCCCACCTAAGCTACGCTTATGGGGGGTATTAGTGTAGGTTTTTATTTTTCCCTATTTATTATTTAGGGAAATTGTATTTCTTGTGCATAAATGGAGTTTTCCTACATTTGTGGGATAGGCTAGCTTATGTGGAGGTGTGTGTCATAGATGTGTCATAGGTGTCATAAGAATGTCATAAGTAACTCCCTTGATGGGAGTTACTTCTTTATTCTTAGCACCTTGTCACCACCTTTCATGGAGGAGTTATTGATTATTTTTGGTGTGCCTTGTCCACCTTTTGTGGAGGAGTTACTTTTATACTCTCCTATTTGTAGTCCTCATTTTGGCCATTCCATGCTAATTTAGATTTGGATTTCTCCATTTTGTCTTATGCAATTTATCTTCTTGTTATTTCAAATTGCTTTAGTGGTGTGCACTTGTTCATCTTGTGTGATCATGTCTCCATTGCACTCGCGTTATCCGGATTCTAGCAACAACTCCGATAGGGGATTCCTACACATGGATTTTATATAAGAAATAGTTAGTACCTAAATAATAAACAAAGTATAAAAACACTTAGAGAATGTAATGGGACCAAACTTTTTGAATGGTAATAGCTACAAAATTTTCCTCAAACATAAGAAATAACTGCCAATGGTATTGCAAAGGATTTTATTAATAGAGTTTGAACTAACATCCACATTTTTACTTGAGCAAGGATAAAATGGGGCTCAATTAGAGTGCTGAGAATTTTCAAACTTTGGGTAGTGTAGAGGTCCCCTTTTCTCTTTCAAAAATAGACATGTTATCCACAAAAAATGATGTCTATGCGGGGGGAACACTACCAATTGTTTATAACCTAGAATGTGAACCTCCATTATTTAACAAATATATAAATGGTCAAAACTTCTTAAGTAGAATTTGAAGAGAAAAAATCACTTAAGCATGTTTTAACATATAACTAAGTAGGCTCTATATCCTTCAAGAGATCATATTGTGTGAAGATGATTTATTTCCTTTCATTTCCCTTTGAATCCATGATCAAATTTAGATATAACTTAAAAGGGTAGAACTCTTGGAGCGTGCTTAATCTTTTACATAGATTAGAAAGGGAAGGGAAGGCTCAAGCATGCTTGGTTCTCATCAATACATCTATAGCCTTGACAAAGATACCTTTGGTTCCACTCTAGGCATTGCTCCATTACCAGCTAAGCCAAAAATCCTATGATGGATGTTACCCAAATCACCCTTTATTAGGAAGAGATTTTGAGAATCTATTAAGACTATAGACTTCTTAAATTCTAATGTTTTATTTATTTTTGATCTATGAGGGTTGGGAACCAATGGAACCAAGGTAATTAGTTGACCCAATGAGTCTTTCAGCACTAAATGGGACTCTTTTTCTTATTCAGTGAATTGATAGTGACCTTTTGATGTTATTTTAGGTCTAGTGATAATATATTGTTAGAAATAGAAGTTTTCTCAATTCATCTACTCAGTTTAGAATCAATGGCATCTTATTACAAGTTAATGTGTAATAATTCACTCTATATATATGTTAGTTCAATAATGGAAGTACAATCTGATTGTTTTTATTCCCTTAATTATGTCCTCAATACATATCCTACCTTTTAAAGGATCAAAATTGAGGATACAGGGACTAGTGCTTGGTGTTATTCTTATCTATTTCTAGCACCAACTATTTTTCTTGATCTTATCATGGGGATGATTTTACACTTCTAAGTGTGGAGTGGTAAACTACTTTGGGGGATAGGTGAAAAATGGCAAACATAGGGGGAGGAAAAAAACACAACCAAGGAAAAAACAAGCAAAAAGTAAACACACAAAAAAATCAAAACTAAACTAAAATTAAACTAACTCTAATCTATATTTACACTACCAACCTTCTCCCAAATGGATATTTTGAGACCATAGTGGAAGAAATAACAAATAACTCTAGTGCTTCAAGAATTGTCCATTCATATGCAAAAAGGTATCATTTCTATTGAAGTCCTTTATCCTAAAATCATTCTATTTGAGTAACTCATAAATCTAGTAAGGGAAAAGCTAAAGTGATTCTAGCTTAGAATGTTTCCATTTATTCTCATGTGTTTTGTCCCATAGTAGGACCATGTATAATATCTAAAAGGATTTCACCTTCACCTTCTTTTCAAACCATATTTTGGCAATGTCTTGATGCCTATTGAAGTTTTATAGGGCTTATTCTCATGTGTCTTTTATTTAAATAACATCCAACAGCGTTGAGATTGTCCTTCCATCATCCTCCATGTATTATTGCATGAAATTGTATGTGGATAGCTTAAGATTCATTTGGAATATTAGCTCTAGGACATATATCAATAGAAAGGGTGAACTCTTGAGAGCTCACTTATATCTTGTTTGATTAGGCCAAAGTTCATATTTCATCAATGAATGTCATTCCCTAGGTCACTTCTATGTATATTTATTTATTGTGTATATCATGTTCTTATTGGTCAAATTAGTTAATCCATTCCCTTTTAGATATTAATTTGATGATAATTTTAGGGTGATGTCATTCTCATAATCCCATTCAGTGAGTTTGATTAACTGGAATGAAAGAACATTGTCACAAATTAGTGAGGCTAGGGTATTAAACCTCATAGTTATGTTATCTTCAATGAACTTGATCACGTCTATAGTTGTGTTTAATTCTTAGTCATTTTTACCTCTATCTATCTAGTGCAATAATTAGTGGATATAAGTATAAACTTGTGTCTTATTGATGAGTTTAGTTTGATGACTCCTACGAAGTCAAGTCACCATTGAGAAAAAATACACTCTTTTATTACATATTAGAATAGAATAACTAAATGAACCTATTTTTTAGTGAATTTTTGCCACTTTTAGTAGGTGTGGATATGATCATGGGTGTCCTTGAAGATGGTGGGCCAGTAATATTCAACTCACAAGATTTTATGGGTTATTGTCATTCCTAAAAGGTGATTGTTCCCTAGTTTATCATGAAAGTTGGTCATGACTTATTTTGGTTCCTATTATGATAGGTACCTGAGGTATTTTCCCTCATGATTATTTCAATATATCACTCCCCTATTAATCATGTAATGGGCTACCTTCAGCCTTAGGGCTCTCTCTTGTATTTGGTTAAATCTTGGAAGAGGATTACCATAAAGAAGATGATGGATAAATGGATCATACCAATCCCGATGGAATACTTATAATTGATCTAATTTTACCATAGTAATCCTTGGGTTAATTTTAGTAATTTTTTAAGTGAGACCTTGGCCTCTCACCAACTTGACCAGTTTGATTTTTAGGTCATATTCTTGTAGCTTATCCATCCATCAACCTATACATTCTCTCAAATCATTCTAGATAATGATGAGCTTTATGGCCAAGTCCATAATAATAACATGCACCTTGTTTAGGTGTATATAGTGTTATAACTTGTTCACAACCTTAACTAAGGCATAAGCATGTTTTTCTAGGGTGGGTTAGTTCAAATTTTCATCCTTCAATATTGTGTTCATGAAGGCTATTGGATGTTTGTCTTTATCTAGTTTTTGAGTGAGTATCATGGCTATGGCATGTTCTAAAGAAAAGGAGTAAAGGTAAAATTCCTTTGTATAGTCTAGGTTGGTCAACACTAGTACCTACATGATGGTGTCCTTGATGTCTTAGAAAGTTTTCTTAGCTACATGGGTCCCTTCCACCTCTGACTCCAGTTTCAACATTGCATTCAGTGGCTTAACAATATCAATGAAACTAGATATAAATTTTCACACATAGTTGATCTCACCAAATAATAACTTTGTTTCCCTCTTGCTATTAGGAAGAGGTATTCTATAAATTACATTAACACATTCATGATCAATATAAATCTTTCCTTAGGGATAACATGTCTAAGGATCCTAACTTTCATGATACCAAAGATACTCTTCTTCAAGTTGATAGAAATACCATACCTCTGCACCTTTCTTATATCTTTTATAGGTGGTGGACATGATCAAATCTTCACTCTAAGAAAACTATCAAGTCATCCATATAAATAATTATTCACTTACCAATCAAACTCTCAAAGTCAAAGTCCATGGCTCTATAAAAAAACCCCTATGTTAATGATATTGAATGACATATTTTTATAAGTAAAGGTATCCCACTTTATTGTGAACATAGTTTTCACTATCTTTGGGGTTTATCAGGACCTAGTTGTATCTCGAGAATCCATCTAAAAAGGACATCATCTAGGATCCACTTACCATCTAAATTAATTCATCTAAAGTGTCTAAGGGATAATTACATTTATTATAATCATGATTCTAATTCCTAAAGTCAACACACAATCAAATCTTTCTACTCTTTTTATTAATGGGCACAAGTTTAATGGCTAATGTGGAATGTCAGATTGGGAAGATAATCCTAGTTGAGAGAAGCTTATAAACCTCTTTATGTATGAGGGGATCTAAAATTAGGTTGAATAGGTTGTTGTCTCTACCTATATGAATTTTTAAATTACTTGAGTAGGATAGAATGTGTTATCGAACTATGGTCGAAGACCTTAAGATATTTATACATCGATGCAATGACATCTCTATACTACAAAATTAATCTCTTGAGTTGATCTATTTCACTTGTGGTATAGTTGGGACCAATATTAATGTCCATGGTTTGGTCATTTTAACCCAAGTTGATGGTGAGTGATTTTTTATCAGCATATGTTTGTCTATTTGGTCTGTGAATATATTTATCTAAATTAAACACTCTCTCTAATAAGATCATACCTTTTTGGGATGAATCTATCTCTTAATTTCATGACACCCTATTCATTACATTCTTCACTAAGGAGGCTATCTCTATCATTCTCATCTGTGATCTGAGCACTAAAGACCCTAGATTTATTTAATAAATTAAGTATATGATTTTTATTGTCAAAGACCTAGAAGTCCTCAATGTTGTCTACGACCAATGTGTAGGGTACAAGCTCTATGGAAAAGCATTGTAGGTTTGAGTCATCCAAAGGTGTTAAATTCATAGCCAAAGATGATAGATAATATGTAACCCATTTATCTTCTCTTAGGATAAGAATGACATTAAATGCATCAAATTTCTATATCAAGTCCCACACTCTATGTTTATATTTTATAAATAAAGATATCTTACACTGTAACTTAATTTTAACTTGCTTGACTACTAGTTTAGAATTTAAAAACATATTTAGCTCTTTAACATTGAACTTTAGGGCCATTTGTAGACCTAAGATCAAGGCTTATACTTTTTAAGGTTATTTATGAAAGGGAACTATAACCTATAGTCATCTAAGTGTCATTTTGCCTACACATTAATTAGTATAATCCTAGCACCAAAACCTTGTTTAGAATGGACACCATTAAGGTACAAAGACCACAATCCTAACAACTAAACATTATTTTCAACTTCATATTGTATTCATTTTGTAGACATGGTAAACATTCATATATCATATTATACTATGTTTATCTTTTCATTGACTGTATTATATTATGTAATCATGTGTTTCATCATTGGGTCTCTATCAACTAGATTTGATTGACCACACCTCTCTAAGGTAACCACATATAAAAAAAATTGGTGGACATATATCCATTTAATATATCTTCTAGTTCATTATCCTCTTGTATATGGAATGCCAACGTATCTAAAATCATAGTGGTGATTGGAAATCTTGAATAGCTAGGGGCATCAATATGATTAGTGAAATTGGAGGGCTTACAACTACCTCATATTCTTATATTTCTCTTTTTAATATATCAAATACACTTCAAAAATTGATATAGTCCAATACCCCATGTTGGGTTGTGTTAAGTACACAACACTAGTATGGAAGTGTTAGCTTGCAAATGTTAATCTTTGATATTCTATTATGAAAGGATTCAGGTTGATTATTAGAATGGTTAAAGGGGTGGTCACATATTTTATAGGTTAAATTCCTATTATAATTCTCCCCACCATTATTGTTAACCTACCTCTAGATACCCAAGAAGTCATTATTGAGATTTTGTACCATACATTATATGGTGTCTAGCTCATTCTTTGTAGATTCTTTGGGTATGATTTGAACATTGTTCATGGTAGGGATAAACATTTTATTATATCTTGAGGAACTAATTAATTAATTATTGGGCCAAGAAATCCCAATTTTTGATTAGGTGTAGCATACCTTAAGGAAAGCTAGTTTGTCATGGGCACATGTTGTGGCATTGACATATTCTAGTTAGTATTGAAAATAGGGTTCAAGGTATGTAGATTTAGTAGTATATTTGTGATGGATAGCACCATTTGGACTTGAGGGTTTTATATCTTGCCTACTTTTATGGCCTTGGCATATGCTAGTGTAAAATCCACAAGAGGGGATATTTGTGTAAGAATATTAAAGTCCAAAGATCTAGGGCATTCTTAAACATTTTAAGAGCTAGTTAGGCATTGGGTTGTATAACATAGTGACTCTATTGTACATATTTTAGAACTTGGGATTGAATGACCTAATGGACTCATTGACTTATCCCTTATGCTATAAAATTATTGATATAGAACACTAGGTTTAATAATTTTCCCAAACTAAGCTAAGAAGTGTTGCCAAACTCTTCCCATCATGTGATAGAATCCTTAGGTACATTCCAAAACCAATCATATGTTACATCCATCAAAGTGAAATGGAATAGACTATAAGCTACATATTCATGCTTAAAAAATAATTACTTGAGAGATATCTTATATAAATTCACATGTTCCTCGATAGTGTATCCTCCATTAGGTGTGAATCATGGGAGATATCCTTCTAGGTTCTAAGGTAAATCATGAATAGATCTAGGAACATAAATGGAATACCTAGTTATCTATGCCACAGGTGAAACTATAAGGATAAGACTATTTGGGGTGGTCTAGTTGGATTAATTATATATGCTAATTGAGGGTCTTGGTCTCCCTCTATAAGATCTAGCCTTTTTGTGAAATGGCATGGGTGATATTAATTACTAGCAAGGACCATACCTAGATCTAGTGATCCACATAGGAGGATATATATACCTTTATATCAACTAGTAATCTAAGTATTTTGTATCGAATGGGTATGAGGGCCCTATTTTTTGTTTATCCCAAGGTTTTATGATCTCAAATATACCAATTAATTTAGTTTCACTGATTGAAGCTTGGGAAATAACAAGGGACTTTCATCCTCTCATTTTAGGATTGTTGCTAAAACATTTTAGGGCATGATTTTTTGGTATTAGGATCTATGAAATAGCCTTCCTAAAATAGACCTCCAATAAATATAATGTCACCACTAGAGATTCAATTCATGTTTCCCATTTGATATAAATCCTCTTATCACTAGTTAATACAATTTAACCATCTGACTTCTTAAGAAAATATACTTCACAATTTATAAAAGAGAGGAAAAGTTATATATAGAAAATAAACATCAAAGATATGGAAGGCTAAGGTATAAAAGGAAGGTTTTTGATCATGATGGAGAATATTAATGCTAAAGACTCAATTATGTGCCTAGATATAATTATACCATTATATGTCAAGTTTCACATGAGCTCATAATTTAGCCACATAGGTAAGTGAGTCAAGATAAAATGATATATGTTGAATTTTTATGACTCTTTCTAAGAATGAGCACCTAATGAATTATTACTAATTTCACATAGAGTCATTGGAAACTAAATGAAATGGAAAGATAAAAGAAGCTAATTATAACAACATACCTCTCATCCTAGATATCATATAAATTGTAGAGAGGCATTTAATAGAGCTATTAACATCAGTATCATGTGTTATACTATTTAAAATTATAATTCATTCATTGACATAAAAAATGAGGAGATGAAAATAAAACAATGCATTAATATTTTAGTGTTATTTTGTAAAAAAATTGACCTTTATAATGAGATACATAATCACATACATATAATATTATATAAGGATACCTCTAAATAAAAAGGTATCCCAATCTAAGCCATCATGGTCTAAAATAGTTATGGAACCAATCATTACAATGATACCCATAAAGAAAGACAAGAGATAAAGGGCCTAGTGTCTTGTCATCATGCCCACCAATTGGGACCACAAGGGTATTCATGTCAATATTTATGGGGACCACTTTCCAACTACTTTGGGATGCCTTGTTGAACTTCCAATGCTTGTTCCACTAAGTTTCCCTCTTAATCCATCTTTGTGAAAATGATAGGTGGATCCTAGAAGGTATCTCTACCTAAGCCAACAACATGTCATGAACTTCGAAGGGGGCTTCCAATGAGACCTTCACCTCAGTGACCTTATTAATGTTGGTGGTAAAGGGTGTATCAATATCCATGACTACTTTGGCTCCATGTATGTTGGATTTTTCCACCTTTCTCTTCATTATTACCTTAAAGCCACTAAAGTGGACCCCAAACCCATCAAAGCTAAGCAATGTGTCATCCACGTAAAAGATAATTATGATGATGTCCTCTTTAAAATATGCAAGGATCTGGTCCTTACTCTTTTCTAAGGTACCAATGGTATCCTTGATATCCTTTAGCCAATATTTGAGTGAATTCTTCATGGTTCCCATGATGGTTTGGTATAGATTAGATCAATGAAGGGCATGAGTCTAAGCTCTAAGAACATCCCCTTATTGATGACCATCATTACATTTTACACTTATTTTCCTCTATGATGATTCTCTCTAGATACTATTATGATCTTTGGAAGAGCACATATCTCTTTGAAAGAGTCTTAGTCACCTTCTTGAGAGATGCAAAAAATTGTACTAGAGCCTCCTTGACTTTGTTGATCAAGCCAACTAGAAATGCGCTCCTCATCTAAGACTTCAAAGGCTTGAATTAATCCCTCAAGTCTTCCATTTAATTATTTGTGAGCTCATTAGTGGCCTTGATCATATATATTAGGTCCTCTCAAATATTCTCCTCTCTTACAATATTTATCTTATTTGTGAGGGAGAAGAGGTCTTACTCTATCCTCCAATTAATAGGGTCCTCATCCTATGTAAAGGTATATTTAATCACCCTTTTAATATTACCTGAGTCTTGGTTGATTTTTATTTGGATTTATAGGTCACCAAAATAGACCATTTCTAGTTTATTTGAACCTAAAGCTTCAACTGGACTTATCCATCCTTGCCTAACCATGATCCCAAGGGTGGTAAAGGATGAGGCAATAGGGGTGGTGGAAACTAAAGTGAAATGCCAAGGAATAGGTGGAGGAGGCAAGGAATAAGCTGAAGGGATAAATAGAGTGAATAGTGTAGGAGGTAGCATGGGATAAAATGGAGAAGATACCAAATGGGGATCTTAGGGGAATAAGTGAGACCTAAATTTGTTCAGGGTCATGAATAACTGGGGACCAATTTTGCTTAAGAATTATGTGTTCAATAGGAAGGATGATATTGGCCAGTTAAAGCCAAATCCTTGAGATCCTGGTGTGATGGATATGAGGGACCAATAATTAGTTGTAGGATAAATTAGAGGCTTTAAGGATGGCTAAGGTGAAATCATCCTTGGATGCTTAGGAGCCTTCCACTTAGATTTCTCATGTGGTATTACCAAACTCTAAGGGAGAGTCCCAAGTGGAACCTACATAGGGATTGTAGTTAATATTTGAATCATTGGAGTGCTAAAATTTTTAGGTGTAGATGAGTTAGTAATCCTAAGAGCCACTGGAGTAGGAGGAACTAATGGTGATGGGGTGATTATGATTATAGGGGCTATTGAAAACATAAGATCAAAGGAATTATGTTAAACCAAGATTTGAACTAACCTATGAGTAAGTCCCAAGAGTCATTGATGGTGAAAATCATGTGAATAAGGTCAAAAAATACCACAAATGAGATGAATTATTCATAAAAATAACTTGGGCATTATGAATACCAAACCTGGACATTATTACCATAGTGGAAAAATAAAACACGATAGTGGTGGGTCATGCGAGAATGGGGAAACTTGGTGGGGGGGATGCAATGGGTAGCTAGGAAACACTGATTATGGGGTATGGAGACTCAAGGTAAGCCACAAGTTAATTTTTAATGATACTAGACTCTAGATTGATTTCAAAGTGAATTGCATGAGTAGCATGGGGATAGCTTACCTAAAGAACTAATGTAGAGGCTAGTGGAGTAGTGGATGTAGTTGGGATTACCTATAAAATTTGATGAGAAAGTATCTTTACCATAGATTAACCTTTAGCCACTATCCTTTATGGAGCATTTTTTGGTGTGACTAGATAGACTAGAGGTGGATTTGAAGGAGCCAAGCTTTTTTATAAAATGGGTTGAGCTTGAACCTATGCCTTCTAGTGGGCAATGTTATCCAAATTTGAAATCACCTATACATAATTTGATAGGTTGAGGTGAATTACATCATATGCATGGACTTCATGGTAATATGTGGTGTTGATATGCATTCATTTATTCTCCATGTGACCATGTAATAGGCCATGAGGATTCCACTATCTACTTTGGACTTTGCCTAGGATGAATGAGTTTATGTATTGGGCCATCACTTGTAGTGTCTATATGGTTTTGTATTTGTGGTAACCAATGACCATAGGGAACATTGGAAAGGGATTTTGTCTTCTGCCAATACAAAATCCCAAGATGATATTGGCTAATTGCCATGTTATTTATTGTTATGCAAGGTGATAGGGAACTATCTATGGAATCAAGAGAGGATGCCCCATAATACCCTCAACCCTAATTATGGTGTGATATATTTAGTACTAGTCATCTCTAATGGGTTATAGGGAAGACATCTCCCCTAAGAGTCTTGGCATTAACATCTCATTGATGGCATGATACAAAATGGAGTAGAAGTGGTCTCAAATGTCCTAGATGTGATTCTATAAGTGGTGAATGTAGATATTTTAAAACATTACATGTACCATAGACACCATTGGGACCCATAGAGGGAGCATTATGTGTTTGAAGTTGAGGGTGGCACAAACTGCATCAAAGATGTAAGATATCATATATATTATACCTATGGCATGATCTCTCTTTTCCTAATAAGTGAGGATGAATGTAATGACACTCCCCAAATATGGGACTTCCTCTCCAATCATGATGATCTTAAGGATGGGAACCTATAACTTTTTGATGTGTACCATGTTGATTTCCCCATATAGTTGATTCTATAAAATCATTATAGTGCACACTTCCTTCTATAACATCTTGTTCATGTATGCATTGATGTCCTCCTTGTTAACCCATCTATTTACATCCTCAACCTAGTATTTGAGAGCATCATGATGTTATGAGTCTCTACCTAGAAATCTATGAGGTCCTTGTCATAGATGACTATGTATTTTGGGTGGTTGTAGTATTACTTGAATGCAATCCTATATATGTCTATGATATTTTATTTTATGTTAGGTGAGTACTCAATATCAATTATTCACTTGGAAGATAGAATTAGATTACCAAATAGGTTTCCACATGTGAAGACTTATAGATTTGTAGATGATTTGTGTAGGCCTAAGGCCCTAAGGGATATAAAGTTCATGGTGAACTCCACATTATCATCCTTTAGTTCATCATCTCTATTGGTAGTTGTATATATTCAATGGTTTTGAATATCTCATTGTAATGATTATACCTCATGCTTCCCTTTAGGAACATGGTGTCCTAAAACTTTGGCTCTAGTCTAGGATTAGAATTAGAGGTGGTCATCTCTAAATTACTTCTTCTTCATGTGTATAATATTTCAAGAGCATATTCTAGGCTCTTAGGGTAAATCAGGGTAAATATATTAGAATAATTGGGATGTGCAGAAGACATATAATGGTGTGCTCAATCTATATGGGACCTTATAGAGCTCTATGATATTTTTTACAATTATGGCCTTAGAGGCTCACATCATGTGAATTAAACTCCAAGTCTATAGGATTGAGATTAATTTATTCATTTATCAATTCGGAATTAAATTATAATTTCAAAAATAAGCCTCATTTATATTGGTTTGGAATGATGGGACTCTTCCATCTATCATATTGTGATTTTCTCAAATTGAGCTAATAAATGTGAGGAACATGGTAGGCACACACCTAGTTTATCCTTCATGGCATTATGATCATCCCTAAGGTTAGCCACATTTCAATTGGAGAGTGGTGGGCTCACTGAGTATAATACCAAATAGGTGAATTAGGGAGCCCTTTGTTTTAACATATATGCATGTATGAGTTGGTTGCTTTAGTGTAAAAATTACACATGGTGATTTATGATTGGGTCAGGTCTAACTTGTACCTTTACTGAATCCATAAGGTATCCTAGTGCTTTGATGGCTCTAACACCTCTAAGTGCACAAGGGAATGTAGGGGCTCCTCATTAGTTTAATCCTCCCAAGGCTTTAACAACTCTAATAATTCTAGGGATCTCATAGTTGTGATGCCTCTATGATTATTAGGACATGTGACATCTCCTCATTATTTTAAGCCCCCTGGAGATCTAACAAATTTGATGCCTTGGAGGCTCTAAGAGCGCTGACACCTTCATGGCCTACAAGAAACATATAAAAAGATAAATTAGTCCAAAGTGATTTATAATTAAGTTGATGCTTACCTATCTATCCAAAGGACTCCAATAAACCTAGCTAGGACTCTGGGATTAATGATTTGGTATTGAGACTCTGAGAGATGCCTGCACATGGATTTTTTACAAGAAATAGTTAACACCCAGAAAATAAATTGAGTATAAAAATACTTAGATAATGAAATGGGACTAATGTTTTTAAATATGAATAGCTATAAAATGTCCTCAAACATAATTAGCAAGTATAAATGATGTTGCATAATATTTATCAATCAATTTTAAACTAGCATCAACATTTTTACCTACACAAGGATCAAATGAGGCTCAATTAAAGTGCTTATTTTTCTTTGAATTTTAGGTAATTCATAGGTCCCATTACATATATACACATAATTTCTTTAAACTTTATCATTTACTAATGTTTTTTATCTTGCAAGCATCTGTCAAGTTTTAATCTCTTTAAGTGCATGCCTTAGAGGGTGCACTGGGAAATAGGTGGGCAAACCATTAATGCTTTGAAAGGTTTTTGGTCAACTCTATCATTACCTAAACCCTTTAAAAACCCTACTTATCCAACTCCAAAAGCAATCCAACCTCATCCATAAATTTCCATAATCATTTATACTTTTAAATATCCCATAATTGAGTGAATACCCCCTTTATACTAATTTATCTAGGCCAATCTTGTTAGAAAGGATTACACACACATTATGAAATTAAATCAACCTAGTTGACTTAGTTTGAGGCCTAATTCTAACTTTTACCAACTGATGAGATTGAGTTGGTAAATCTTGTCAACTAAAACTTTGGAAGGGTTAAGGTTTATCCATTACTATAAATACAAGTTTTATTTGAATCCAATATAAAAGAATAATCATTTTCACATCATTATAGTTAAAAATTATACTAAATATTCATTTTAAGGAGCCATTACTTAGGGTTTTCCTTGGAGAGAAGATTACTTGTCTTGTTAGAAGTCTTGGATACAAAGTAGGAGTCTTTTATCCTAGAGTTGATTTCTATAGTGTGATCTTTACAAGCCACAAAAACCTCTTACAAAGCACCATTAGCTAAGGGAGATATTGAGACTCAACAAGTTCACCTGAGGTAAGTATTATTAACTCTTATTATTTCATTTGATAGATATATTTGTATAATTAGTATGTGTTTTGAATTTATAACTCCTTGCTTAGATTACCTATATGCTTAAATTTCATATAGATATAGGATTTTCTTTGCTAGCCATATTTTTTTTAGGTTATATAGGCCCCTATTTACCTACATAATCCATTGATTATTTACTTATGTTTAACCATCCCCCTTTAGGCCATTAGCTTTGTTGAGCACTAGATCAGTTTTACCTTATGTACCTACGCCTAACTAGGGTTATTATATAATGTTATTTTTTTAGAGGCTTTAAAACCCTATCCTTTGTTATTGTGTGGTAATAAATCCCTTGGTTAGGTTTATTGCATTAAATTTGGTCATTATTCTAATATAAACATGTTTCAAAATGGATATTAGTTGATTACCTTATCCGATCTTGGATTTTACTAAGTCAGATAAGTTGTAGATCTATCTTAATTTTCTTTATACATTTTATGAACCTCACATGAATCTAACCCTTTATTTTTTTTTATAATTTTTAACTTAAAATCAAATATATTAAAATATTAAATCTAGTCTTAATATTTATTTATATATTTAAGATTCATAGTCAACTAGATCATGTTGATCAATCCCTTTTGGTCTTTTATTTTTAGGTTCTTTTTCTACAATCAACTAGATCGAGCTAGATGATCTAGTATCTTTCTTTTGTTTATAGGTTATTTTTCCATAATAAAATATATTGGGTTGGTTGATCTAGTCTTAGTTTTCCATTTATAGTTAATTAGATCAGGTTAGCTGATTTAGTCTCTTTTTCTATTTATAGGTATAGGGTTTTAAATCAACTAGATCATGTTGATAAATCTAATTTTTTCCTTTGGATTGTATGGATTCATTTCTAAACTAAGTCATGCTAGTTGACTGAGTATTATTTCTTATTTTTTGGACATCTCTCTTACAGTCAACTACATCAGGCTAACTGATCTAGTCTAGATTATCAGTTTTCACTTTTTAGTTTTCAATAGACTAGATCGGGTTGGTCAATGTAGTTTTATTTTACCACTTTTAATTTTTATATTTATAACAAACTAAATTGACCTAGTTAATCCTATTTAACCTCTATGTTTTTCATATTTTTACATCTACATGAATCAATCAGGTCTAGATAATATAACTAACAAGTAGATTTTTAGCATTTTCAAATAACCAACTAAGTTGACCTAGTTGATCTAGTTATATTTTCTAGGTTCATTCTAAACAAGATTTGTATTTCCATTTTGTTTGACAATTAATTCAATTTGTCATTTCTACTTTCTAGAAAAATTATTCAGCATTTCAATTTTTAGTCCATATTTAGCAGTTTTTAGTTATGTCAAATTGTACCACATAGTTAACTAAGTTGACTTGGATTATTTAGTTGTGTCTATCTTTTTTCCAAATAAACTAAGTTGACCTAGCTGACTCTATTTGTTTTTGGCCTATTTTCACAATAGACTAGATCATCCTAGCCAATCTTGTTCTTTATCTTTTATTTTTTTAGTATAATTAGGGTAATTCACTTCCATTTTTAGTAATTAATCTCACATGTGCTTTGAAAATAGTTTACTTATTTATTTAATTTTTGAAATGGATAATTATTTTTTGACAATTACTTTTCACCTTTATTTTCACTTTGTCTTGATTTCCCTAAAAACTATGTACTAATAGCTTCAAAACTACTTAGCTACTATTGTGAAGGGATATGTGATACTCTATTTACAGTCATTATCTATCATTTACATATATCATGGTATGAGGGGTTTTACCAAATAATTATAGCCATAGTTTAGAGCTAAACACGATCTTTAGTTTCCACATACCTCACAACATTTTATAAATGATTAGGATTCCACTTTGAATTAAAACTTAGGAATGTATCTATCCATTTGATTTTATGGTGCATCAGTTAGCAGTTAGTGTTGAGAAGTTACTTCCAACATACCCTTGTCAATCAACTCAACTTAGTCATTTGTCTAAATATTATATGTTCCTACATGTATAAGTAAGTTGACTAGCTCAACTTAGTATGTTCAACTTCCTATTGCTACTTTCACTTTTCAATATGCAATACATGTTGACATCGAAGATTGTACCCTTTGGCAGGAGGCCCAGCTCCTGCCTTCTCCTCATAACTATGGAAACTCCCCTCTCGCTTGTGGGACTGGTGAAGCTAGAGGGGAGAATCTCTAGATAAGGGCTAGCTCCCTTTGATGCATCATGTTCATTCTAGAAAGTGCAAACATGCATATATATATATATATATATATATATATATATATAGATGTATAATGGGGGGTGAAAAGAGAGAAAGATGCAGGAAAACAAACTACTCTATGGAGGTGATGCACCAAAACAAGTCAACCTTCTCACACCCACACTTAAAACTAGACAAATGTATACATATGCTTTAGACTTGGTAGAAGGACCAGACTATAAGAAAATGGTAAGGAGGCTCTCATGAAAACCCATAAAATAAGGACTCACCAAGGTGTTGTGAAATGCACACTATAAGTAACCTCTTCTGTTCTACACTCTCAAATAGAGCTCTTCTCTTGTCAGCTACAGAGATGGCACCTTGTAGACAACAGGTATGCTGGTGTTAGATCTGTGAAAGCATCAAGAGACAATGAATGAACACAAACAAACACTCAGGACATACACAAAAAATCTATCCAAGATGAAGGTAAAAACTGCGTTTATTGATTTAGGTGGAAATTTTGCCAAGGCTACACCTTACAAATGTGAAAGATGTTTCTTAAAATGACAACTCTTCAATATATAGGAGAAGTAAGGAGGCCCATTTGGTGATCCTTTTTTACAAGTGGCCTATCGTGTCCCTTCATTGGGAAGAACAAGTCACTCAAAACATTAATGAGATGTGCACTTTGTCTGTTTGAAGTCTACCTTTTCAAGGTCAATACACGGTTTGTCTACTCATTAAATGTAAAATGGAAAAACTAGTTGCATTGCTAGCTGTTTGCATCCCCAATGATCAATTCATAGGAACTATTTCACCTACCAGAGTCACTTCTCAAATTGGTGCCACTTGGACTAATTGCTTGCTTGTTCCATGCTTGTCTCCTTGTCCTTTCTCAATTTTGTCTCTTCTAGCTCCTTTGGCCCTCGAGGGTGAATTCTTAGCGAGTCACTACATTATGGCCCCTTGGTTAGCTCTCTCTCAATTTGAAAACAAATGGCCATTTTATTTCACTAACTTTGACATTCATATTGCTGTCATTGGTTTGAAAACCAATGGCTAACTTGTTTTGTTAATTTTGACGTCCTCTGAGACGTCACCGTCCCCATCAAAATGTCATCAGGTCTTCATGACTTCTCTACAGCTTTGCTTCCTCTTAGCACCTTTTCGAGGGAAGGTGACCCTCCATCTCTTTGAAAGCGTCCCCTTTGTGTTTGGTCGAGAGTCCCTCGCAAGGTCACCTGCCCTTCGAGGTCCTTCGGTGGGTCCTTTGGTCCTCCAAATTTTTCCCTGGGTCCTCGCAGACAATTTTCTTGGGTTTTGTTTGTTCTGTGTATTTTCTATGGGATTTTGTCTATGGACATTTTCTTGTAGACAAAAAGTCTGTGGAAATTCTACTCGACCTTTGCTTTTTTTGATTTGAGCTGTGCCTGAATTCCTTCAGACTTTTTGTTTGAAGGAATTCCTTTGGGCAAAAAGTTTGAAGGAATTTGAGACTTAGTCATTTTTGACAAATTTGAACTTTGAACTTTGAACAAAACCTCACTTACCTGGTTCCTTTTCCTTTGAAGTGCCTGCCCTCCGCTAGGGCATTTTGAACTTGAAGACTCCCCTTCGGCCAAGGGCATACCCTTGAACCAAGCCATTGAACCAAGCCCGTTGAACCAAACCTGTTGAACCAAAAAATGGTTCAATGGTTCAATGGTTCAACCATTGTGCATCGATGAACTAGTGAACCAAGGCCAATGAACTTCTTTCTTTGAACCAAGCCTGTTGAACCAAGCTCGTTGAACCAAAAATGGTTCAATGGTTCAATGGTTCAACCATTGATGAATCAAGATGTTGAACTTGAAGATGGACCTTTTGAACCAAAGGTCACTAAACCACTTGAACCAGGCCATGAACCAAATTCATTGAACTTGTGCAACTTGAAAATAACTGGCATGGATAGCAAGGGAAGAAGGGGACCAAAAAATTTGCCTAGGGAAAAATTTGGTCAACAAATTGGTGACTCCCAGGGGAAGCATGCCTGTTAGTCTTAGAGACTAGTTGCCTTGTGGTCCATTGGGCACGGAGTCAGATTGTAACTTTAAAATTAGCAACAGCCTCAATAATTTAGAACCAAACACGTAGATCTACCTCCAAGGAAATGAAAACACACACAAGACCTAAGAAAACTACTACTTGTGCAAATTTCACTTAGGGAAAGCATGAAAAGAAACTGAAAACAAACTACTATATACAGCTAACCAAGTATTGTTCACCTCCATCTTGGATCAAAGGTAAAACTTCTCAAGTCCCCTTCTTGGCAAGAAGACTTATGGTGCTAAGAAATTAGATAAATTAAAAGGAGATTTGGTGACTTGCTCCTCTTGCCTGTCACCTGGTTTGGTTGGTATCCGAGTGAATCAAATTCAAACATGCTTCCAACATATATGTACTCTACTTATCCTTGGAAGCTTGTTGAAAGCTAGTTCATCATATTGGTGCTCTTCCAAGAAATCAATGGCTAATGGCTCATCACCATAAGCCCTTTGATCTGCACACTCCCTCTGTAATGTAACATGATCCAACTTGTTTCCTTCTACCTCGTTAAAGATCCTATCAGACTCATCCTTTGCTTCCTTTTGGCCTTGTTGAAGAAGGGTGACTGTGGTGATGTCTAAAATGGACTCACAAAATGATTGCTCATCCCGCAAAACATCACCTCTCTATTCAAAGCTCTCTTCTTCAAGGCATTCCTCCAAGAAGACAGACCTCTCCTTTTCCTCTTTAAAATTTAGGACCTCTAGATGTTCAAAGGTATCTTCCTGATCTTCCTCCAACTCAGGCTCCTCAGTGTAATTGTCCTCATCATAAAAGTAGCAAGGAAGTTCATCAAACAGAGGGGAAGAGAGCTTACCATGCATTCATCCCTCCTCGTATCACTGGAACATCTGCATATATGCAAGACCTGCATCTTTTCCATTGCCGATGGTGTCTTCATAAGAAGCATCAATGACGATTCTATCTTTGTTGTCGCTCATGACAGCCTCTTGAAGAACTATAGCTTCAATCTTTTTCTCCTCACTCGCCTCCTATAGAACAGGTTTCACCTTGAGAAGGGGTGAAGTGGAGGAAACATGTGGAAGAGGAGGCAGTCTATGAGCTAGAATCGAATGATTCTCCTCTTTCCACTTGGTCATCACTTCATCTATATTAGGTGCGGCCTGATATCTCTCTTGTAAATGTGTAGGTGGGGTGTGTTTAGACATGGAATGTGTTATTTGGTCTGAACCATCCATCACACATTGGCTGAGGAATCTCTCTCTGGATTCCAACTCTGCAATTCTCCTAGCTAAATCCTCTTGGAAGAGCTTTTCTTAGAGGTCATCAGCATTATCATGAGTAGGAGCAGTTTTAGCTCCCTGAAGGTTTTGAGAAAACCTTGATTCTCTTCCTTCCTACCCCATGATTCTACTATCTTTCCCCAGTTCAAGATCTCAGAATTGAAATTTTGCTCCTATGAATAGGCAACAACTTTGTTTTCTCCAAGGTCC
Organism: Torreya grandis; assembly: GCA_037957365.1. NCBI lineage: Eukaryota > Viridiplantae > Streptophyta > Pinopsida > Cupressales > Taxaceae > Torreya > Torreya grandis. The sequence goes on from JARHVA010001787.1 coordinate 767,432, forward strand.
TAGGGCTCCTCCACAAGGTCTGGAAGCTTGAACTCTCTTTCAAGAAGAAACTTCATCCTAGCCTCGAAATCTTCAATTTGCTTGGCTAGATTGTCCTAAAAGAGTCTTTCTTAGAGGTCACCAACATGATGCTCTTCAAAAATCTGAGCTAGTCCCTAGCATTCCTTCCTCTAACTAGGAATCTACACATCATGTTGAAAGACTTGGGGAGGTTGGGGAATGCAAGGAAGAGACTATTGATGCACTAGAGGATTCTTTAAAAGAGGGACATGTTGGCTGGTGGTATTCCCCCTAACGGAAGATTCACAATCTAAGGAGTTTAGAAGGTTCATCTCCATGGGAGGTTATTCTAATGTCTATTGGTGTTGGAAAGCCAGGTGCACGGGATTGAGAGTGAATGTATTTGATGAGCTAGAGTGAGCAAGTGCAATCTAATAGAAAGGATTTGGCACAAAAGAGGGGGTTTTTTTTAGATTAGGAGGGGGCACAGAAGGCTGACTACCTTGAATAAATGTATTTTTCCATTTTGCTACCTCCTCTTCCATGGATTGCAAGGCCTGTGCTTGCCTAAACAAACACTCCTCTTCATACATCAGCTCCTGCTGATATATGTACTACTCTTCCAGTCTATTAATCTCCAATTCTAAGGCCACTTCCCTTATCGTTGCAAGGCAAATAGGAGAGTTGCTTGAGGGGATTACTGTTGACACAGAAGATTGCACCTAGGGCAAGGAGGCCTAGCTCCTACCTTCTCCTCGCAACATGGAAACTCCTCTCTCACTTGTGGGATGGTGAAGTAGGAGAAGAGAGTCTCTAGGTAAGGGCTAGCTCCCTTTGATGTATCATGTTTATTCCAGAAAGTGCAAATATAGGCATGTGTGTGTGTGTGTGTGTGTGTATATATATATATATATATATATATATATATATATATATATATATATATATATATATATATATATGCAGCTACATAATAGTGGGGGGAATGAAAAGGAAAAAGAGATGCAAGAAAATAAACTACTCTAAGGAGGTGATACACCAAAACAAGGTGACCTTCTCACACCCACTCTCAGGATTAGACAAAGCAACATACATACACTCAGACTTGGCAGGAAACCTGGGTGCAGAAAAATGGTAGGGAGGTTCTTATGAAAACACAAGAACAGGGACTCACCAAGATGTTGTGAAATGCATACTATAAATGACTTCCTCTATTCTATACTTCCAGATAGAGCTCTCCTCTTATCAGCTGCAAAAGATGGTGCCTAATAGATAGCTGGTGTGTTGGTGCTGAACTTGTGAGAGCATCAAAAGACAATGACTGAACACAAATCAAACACTCATAACATACACAGAATATCTATCCAAGAAGAGGTAAAAAAATACTTTTTTTTATTCAGGTGGAAATTTTAATAGGCTGTGCCTTGTAAAATTTGTGAAAAAATGATTACAAAAATGACAAGTATTAAATATATATGGAAAGTCCAAGAGGCTCATTTGGTGCTCTTTTGTTACAAGTGGCCTATTGCACCTATTCATGAAAAGAAACAAGCCACTCAAAGTATTAATGAGTCATGTGCTTTTTTTTTCTCTAAGTCCACATTTTTAATGTCAAAATGTGATTTGTCTACCCATTAAATGTAAAATGAAGAAACCAGTTACATTCTTTAGCTGTTGCATCTTTTCATGATCAATTCGAAGGAACTATTTCACCTACTAGAGTCACTTCTCGAATTGGCACTGCTTGGACTTAACTGTTTACCCATTCCATGTATGTCTTCTTGTCTTTTATCAAAATTTGTCCCTATCTGGCTTGTTCAGCCCCTCGAGGTGAACTTTTAGCAAGTTGCTGCATTCTGGGCTCCTTGGCAATACTTTCTCAGTTGGAAACAAAGGCCATTCTATTCTACTAAAATTTGACGCTCATTCGGTCATCATGCTTCAAAAAACTAATGGATATTCCATCCTCTTGAAATTGATGGCTTCTCGAGCGTCATTGCTTGAGATCTAATGGCTAAACCATTCTGCTAAATTTGACGTCCACTGGGACGTCATCGGGTCCCTTTAAAATGTCATCGGGTCCACATGGCATCCTCTCGACACTTCTCTGTCTTGAAAATTTCCCAACACCTATCCCTTTAAAAAGTCCTTGGACTTGACTAGAAGTCCCTTTATTGCTTTGAACTACCCTTCCGACTTGGGGCATACCTTTGAACTGGGTTATTGAACCAAAAGGATCAACATTTCAAAGGTTCAACCAAGTGCACCAAATTCCCAAGGCCAAGCCTGACGCTTTAAACCAAGCCGTTAAACTGAACCCATTGAACCAAGCCATGAAATAGAGAATACTAAACCTAAACAACCTAAAATATAACTGGTATGAATAGCAAGGGAGGAAGGGGACCAAAAATTTTACCTGTGGGCAAAATTTGGTCAACAAATTGGTGATTCTCAGGGGAAGCATGCCTGCTATGCTTAGAGACTAGTTGCCTTGCAATCCATTGGGCATGGAGACTGATGATAACTTTGAAAACCAGCAAGAGCTCTATCAAAACTTAGAACTAGCCACGTGGATCCACCTCCACAAAATGAGAACACATGCAAGACTAAGAAAACTACTACTTGTGCAACAGCACTTAGGGAAAAATAGGAAAGAAAACAAGGGAAAATATGTATAGGCAAACCCAAAAATTAGTGGTAATGCTTCAGATGTATCCCATTAACTGGGATACACAGTTCTTCACCGTCTAACTTAGAAAGTTGGAACGCATTATACTACTTGCACTAAGTAATCACGTAAGGACCGCTCCATAGGGCATCGAACTTTACATGTTTTCTAGGCTTAGCTCAATCTTCATCCCATTTTAAGACAATGTCTCCTTCAGAGAAATCTCTTGACAAAGATTTCTTGTCAAAGTGCCATTTTACTTGCTGTTGGTGACTTGTCATAGAAGCCATAGCTCGATCCCTTACCTCTTGGAGCTTTATTAGCTCACACAGCCTGACCTCCATGCTAGTTCCTTGTTCTAGTTGTAGTTGGTGGGAGAGATCCAACGCTGGCAATTCAAGTGAGATGGGAAGCCTGGATTCCCTTCCATACATGAGTGTATATGGAGAATTTTTGATTGCTCTCTTCGGAGTAATTTGGTCAGCCCATAAATTTGTCTTTAGCTTGGCATGCCAAGTCCTCTAATTTTCTTCCATAGTCCTCTTTATGATTCTAATCAAATTTTTGTTGGTGGACTCAGCCAGCCCATTCCCCTATGGATAATAGTTTGATGAAGTGCTGAGGTATATGGCATACTTCAGTGCCATTCACTAGTTTTGATTCCCAAACAAGCCAAGGCGTTATCTGAGATTATGGTGGTTGGGACCCCAAATCTTGTTACCAGGTCTTCATAAAAATCTAGGACTACACTCTCATTCACCTCCTTCAAAGCAATGGCCTCCACCCACCTGGTGAAATAATCCATGGCAATCAGTACCCACTTGTGCCTAGCATCGGAGGAAGGATTAATCATCCCTATAATATCCAGGCCCCACTGCATGAATGGTTGCTCAACTTGAATGGACTATAGAGGCATGGTAACCAATCACTATTTTCCATCAAAAAGTGCACACTTCTAGCACTTTCTTACCTAGGCATGGGTGTCCTTGAAAAGAGTAGGCCAAAAATAGCCAGCTCTCATTATCTTTGCTGCCATAGCTCTCGGAGTGAAATGACCACCAGCTGACCCATCATGAAACTCAGCCAATACCTTATCAGCCTAATTGGGGTCAATACATCTTAGAAGAACCCCAGAGAGATCCTTCCTAAATAATACTTCATCAACCAAAACATAAGGAAGGGATTGGAGTTTAAAATACCTTCTTTTGGTTTTATCAAGACCCTATGAACACTCACCCGTGAGAAGGAAACACCTCATGTCTAGCGTCCAATCCTTTATGACAGTTGGTTCCTCTACAGTGGCTGCATCATGGATTAGCAAGCTATTTTCCCCTTTTTGTTTGAAACCTGCAGCCAACTATTCACATAGGCCTCTGCCCCTCACCAGCTTGGTGATTTTAATGTCTACATCATATTCCATCACTTTGGTGATCCATCCCACCCTTTTCTCGTTTAAATCTTGATTGGTCAAGAAATCCTTGATGCTAGGATGTGGGACCATAAAATGAATCTTGATGTTAGACAACATATACCTAAATTTCTTCAGGCTCCACACTACTGCCAGAACTTGCTTTTCTACATATGTGTACCTGACTTCGAAGTCCCCTAACCCTTGGTTGAAGAAGGTGAGTGGGTACTCGAGGTCATCGTCATTTGCTTGGGTAAGCATGGTGGATATCACTTCTTCATTGTTGAATGTATAGAGGTTAAAGTCTTTACTGAAGTTGGGGTTGATCAGAGTGGGCACCTGGGCTAAAGCCTACTTGATGGCTTCAAAGCTATCCTTTCTTTGCACTGTCCACTTGAATTCTTCACCTTTCCTCAACATAGAGGTCAGGGGCTTAACTATAATTTTGGTATCCCTGATTTGGTCTGTTACCTTGAGCTTGCTACCTTTTAATGGCAATGAGTTCCTTAGACATGTTCTACAACATACTCCTAACCTCATGAAGCTCATTTAATGGGACAACAATTGATTTTTTGATGGTAGGCAGAGGAGCCAATGTGGGAGCAACAATCTGGGCTGGGGGCAGCATTTCTAGGGAAAATGGCATGTGAGGCCTAGGAAATTTGGCACGCTTGGTTGAACCTTTGAAACGTTGAACCTTTTGGTTCAATGGCCCAGTTCAAAGGTATGCCCCAAGCTGAAAGGGCAGTTTAAAGCAATAAAGGGACTTCTAGCTGAGTCTAAGGACTTTTCAAAGGGACAGGTGCCAAGAAATTTTCAAGACAGAGAAGTGCTGAGAGGATGCCATGTGGACCTGATGACATTTTCAAGGGACCCGATGACATCCCAGTGGACGTCAAATTTAGCAGAATGGTTTAGCCATTGGATCTCAAGAAATGATGCTTGAGAAGCCATCAATTTCAAGAGGATGGAATATATGTTGGTTTTTTGAAGCATGACGGCTGGATGAGCATCAAATTTAGCAAAACAGAATGGCCTTTGTTTCCAATTGAGAAAGTATTGCCAAGGAGCCCAGAATGCAGCAACCTACAGAAAGTTCACCACAGGGGGATGAACAAGCCACATAGGGACAAATTTTGATAAAAGACAAGAAGACATACATGAAATGGGCAAACAGTTAAGTCCAAGTGGTGCCAATTCGAGAAGTGACTCCAGTAGGTGAAATAGTTCCTTTGAATTGATCATGAGAAGACACAATAGCTAAAGAATGTAACCGGTTTCTTCATTTTACATTTAATGGGTGGAAAAACTGTGTTTTGACATTAAAAATGTGGACTTCAAGTAGAACAAAGCACATGGCTCATTAATACTTTGAGCGGCTTGTTTCTTTTCATGAATAGGCGCAATAGGCCACTTGTAACAAAAGAGCGCCAAATGAGCCTCTTGGACTTTCCATATATATTTGATACTTGTCATTTTTGTAATCATCTTTTCACCAATTTTACAAGGCACAACCCTGTTAAAATTTCCACCTGAATCAAATAAAAGCAATTTTTTACCTCTTCTTGGATAGATATTCTGTGTATGTTCTGAGTGTTTGATTGGTGTTCAGTCATTGTCTTTTGATGCTCTCACAAGTTCAGCACCAACACACCAGCTATCTACTAGGCGCCATCTTCTATAGTTGATAGGAGGAGAGCTCTATCTAGAAGTATAGAATAGAGGAAGTCATTTATAGTATGCATTTCATAGCATCTTGGTGAGTCCCTGTTCCTGTGTTTTCATAAGAACCTCCCTGCCATTTTTCTGCACCCAGGTTTCCTGCCAAGTCTGAGTGTATGTATGTTGCTTTGTCTGATCCTGAGAGTGGGTGTGAGAAGGTCACCTTGTTTTGGTGTATCACCTCCTTAGAGTAGTTTATTTTCCTACATCTCTTTTCCCTTTTCATCCCCCCACTATTATATAGCTACATATATATATATATATATATATATATATATATATATATATATATATATATATATATATATATATATATTTGCACTTGTTGCAATAAACATGATACATCAAAGAGAGCTAGCCCTTATCTAGAGACTCTCCTCTCCTGCTTCGTCATCCCATAGGTGAGAGAGGAGTTTCCATGTTGCGAGGAGAAGGTAGGAGCTAGGCCTCTTTGCCCTGGGTGCAATCTTCTACGTCAACAATTACATAAATATTTGGAGCCTGATCTAAACCATATGAAGGAAAACAAGACCCATGGTCTTGTGCAAAAGAAATATACATACAAAGAGTGATTTTTGATGGCACTAGGCTGCTTAACCAGTAGATTTAACTCAGAGTTGCTAGATGCTAAAAATATTTGATTTACTGTAACAAGACCAGCATCAATCCTGAGACCTTACTGAGTTGTAAAACTATGTCCCACCAGGCATGCCAAAACTATTGATGTCAAAGATTGCACCCTTTGGCAGGAGGCCCAACTCCTGCCTTCTCCTCGCAACTATGGAAACTCCCCTCTCACCTGTGGGACTGGTGAAGCTAGAGGGGAGAATCTCTAGATAAGGGCTAGCTCCCTTTGATGCATCATGTTCATTCCAGCAAGTGCAAACATACATATATATAGATATATAATTGGGGGTGAAAAGAGAGAAAGATGCAGGAAAACAAAATACTCTATGGAGGTGATGCACCAAAACAAGTCAACCTTCTCACACCCACACTTAAAACTAGATAAATGCATACATACGCTTTAGACTTGGCAGAAGGACCAAGCTGTGAGAAAATGGCAGGGAGGCTCTCATGAAAACACAAAAAATAGAGACTAACCAAGGTGTTGTGAAATGCACACTGTAAGTAACCTCTTCTGTTTTACACTCTCAAATAGAGCTCTTCTCATGTCAGCTATAGAGATGGCACCTTGTAGACAACAGGTATGATGGTGTTGGATCTGTGAAAGCATCAAGAGACAATGACTGAACACAAACAAACACTTAGGACATACATAAAAAATCTATCTAAGATGAAGGTAAAAACTACGTTTATTGATTCAGGTGGAAATTTTGCCAAGGCTACGCCTTACAAATGTGAAAGATGTTTCTTAAAATGACAAGTCTTTAATATATAGGAGAAGCAAGGAGGCCCATTTGGCACTCCTTTTTTACAAGTGTCCTATTGCATCCCTTTATTAGGAAGAACAAGTCACTCAAAACATTAATGAGCTATGCACTTTGTCTATTTGAAGTCTACCTTTTCAAGGTCAATACATAGTTCATCTACTCATTAAATGTAAAATGGAGAAACCAGTTGCATTGCTAGTTGTTTGCATCCCCAATGATCAATTCATAGGAACTATTTCACCTGCCAGAGTCACTTCTCAAATTAGCACCACTTGGACTAATTGCTTGCTCGTTCCATGCTTGTCTCCTTGTCTTTTCTCAATTTTGTCTCTCTTGGCTCCTTCGGCCCTCAGGGGTGAATTCTTAGCGGGTCATTGCATTATGGCCCCTTGGTTAGCTCTCTCTCAATTTGAAAACAAACAGCCATTTTGTTTCACTAACTTTGACGTTCATACAGCTGTCATTGGTTTGAAAACCAATGGCTAACTTGTTTTGTTAATTTTGATGTCCTTTGAGACGTTACCATCCCCGTCAAAATGTCATCAGGTCTTCATGGCTTCTCTGCGGCTTTGCTTCCTCTTAGCACCTTTTTGGGGGAAGGTGACCCTCTGGCTCTTTGAAAGTGTCCCCTTTGCATTTGGCTAAGAGTCCCCTATAAGGGCACCTACCCTTTGGGGTCCTTTGGTCCTCCAAATTTTTCTTTGGGTCCCCGTGGACAATTTTCTCGGATTTTGTTTGTTCTATGTATTTTTCGCAGGCTTTTATCCGTAGACATTTTCCTGTGGACAAAAAGTCCACAAAAATTCTACTCGGCCTTTGCTTTTTTTTATTTGAACTATGCCCAAATTCCTTCAGACTTTTTGTCTGAAGGAATTCCTTCAGGCAAAAAGTCTGAAGGAATTTGAGACTTAGAAAATTTTGACAAATTTGAACTTTGAACTTTGAACAAAACTGAACTTACCTGGGTCCTTTTCCTTTGAAGTGCCTACCATCCACTAGGGCATTTTGAACATGAAGACTCCCCTTCAGCCAAGGGCATACCCTTGAACCAAGCCCATTGAACCAAAAAATGGTTCAACAGTTCAATGGTTCAACCATTATGCGCTGATGAACTAGTGAACCAAGGCCGATGAACTTCTTGTTTTGAACCAAGCCCATTGAACCAAAAATGGATCAATGGTTTAATGGTTCAACCATTGATGAATCAAGATGTTGAACTTGAAGATGGACCTTTTGAACCAAAGGTCGCTAAACCACTTGAACTAGGCCATGAACCAAACTCATTTAACTTGTGTAACTTGAAAATGACTGGCATGGATAGCAAGGGAAGAAGGGGACCAAAAATTTTGCCTGGGGCAAAATTTGGTCAATAATACATATTTGATGAAATTGAAATTCAAAATCAAAATGACATGTTGGCTTTAACTAACCCTCCTAAGCATCTTCAATGTCACCTTACCTATACCTCTATAGAAAATATAGATGTTAGTAATGTTCATGTGGCTACTAAAACCAAAAACTACAGGTTACCTTCTCCCAAAAATTTGGATCCACTTAATTATCCTCCTAATATTCTTATTGTTGAATATGGGAGTGACCTCAAATATATTGTTTAAATGATACTCTTCATAAATTAAAAACCCCCAACATCAAGGCAAGGATCCCAAAATTATCTAAAATATCATGATGGGACCTTACATCAATTTTCCACCTTCACCTACATGTAATTTATCTACAAACCATAGGCCAAGTAACTATGACTTCTTCCATGACTTTTTCTTCTTTATTACCCACTTCTTCTTCTATGCCTTCAACTTTTATACTACCTCTTATTCAACATTGCCTAGTATTTAATGGCTATGGTTGGGCTTTCCTAAAGTGGGACTACTCAAAGTGACCATGTTAATAGTCACATCAATGATACCTATATAACATTATAATTTAATTATACTAGTCAAGCCACTATCAACACTAATCAAATTCTATTACAGGCCATGAACCAAATGGCCACTTTTCAAACTAATAGTATAAATAAAGTGTTAAAAATGAAAAACCAAATTTTATAATTACAAAATCATACTCAACCTACTCAATGGGAAGTGTAAAATCCTAATTCCCCCCATCCCCTAAGAGATGCACAAGGTAAAATTATACCTCAACCTCCACTTCTTAACAAGACTATTAAACATATACAAAATGAACCCTTAGTCCCTCAAATTGAAAACATCAACATAAGAGATATTGTTCCTACTGTCACCTATAACGAGTCTACTAACCCTTCCTTGCACTTGAAATATTTCAATAACTTATATAAATATTGGATTAAACTCAATACCTTTGCTACCACCAAGCTCTTAGCCAAAACCTTTTCAAGTGATGATTTGGATAGGTATAATCAACTTAAATCTCATAAAATATCTATATTATAATATTTAGTTTATGTATTGGTACGAAAATTCCATATTAACAATCTTCCTAAAAATATCTTGGCTCACTTCATCAACTATAAACAATCAAAATCTATAACTGCATAAGTGTTCATTAAATGATAGAAAACCTTATCCAATAAATCTAAACACATGTCAAAAGATAATATTTTCCACTTATTCACTAATTATTTTCACCTTGAATTACAATATCATGTTAGGATCCTTTTTCCCAAATCTTTGGAATAAGCCCTCGACCAATCCAAACATAAATGTTTTCGCATAAGACAATTCAAACTTTCTCATCCTCCTAATGGAACTTTAATACTTATGAAAAATAAAAATTGACATGCTACTAATGATGGCATTACAAATAATTACTATTATATTCACACTATTCATGTTATTACTCCAAGTGGTTCCAATGATGCTACCTTGTCACAACCACTTCCAACTAACCATTTAACACAACATAGTACTACATTTTCCCAAGTCAACATTATAGATTCTCACAAACCTCTTTCCATGGCATAAATTCAAAAGAATATTCCTAAGCCTTAACCATGATATTTTGATCTGACTTGACCTACCAAACAATGGTATGGCCCACACAAGTTTTTTAGTTACATGAAATTTAGGGTCATTCTCATGAAACTTACCATCAATTACACAACTTTTCTCCTTAATATCTTTTGGGTTATAATTTTGATCATGAAACATTAATATGTGAATGTCAACAAGCTTATGAAGTGGTAGCCAAGGTTCAAGAAACTAAAACAAAACATAATGCCCTTAATAAATTTAATGCACACCTCATAACTTACAAATACCCTCTTCCTAATCATCAACTTAGTACTTTTTAACTTCCCAACACCAACATTGTCAAAAATTCCATCGACACTAATGATGATAATGTTGTCAATATGAATAATATGAGGAGAATAGTTTGTTATATTTATTATTACATAATTTATAATTGTAACAAATTTAATACTTTCCATATTATCTAATATTCTTACCCATATCATATCATATAACTTAGACATACGACAACAATCCCATAAATCCAAAAACACAACCCACCCCTTCATATACTATCCCAAATGCTTCTACTCAAACACCACTTTTGGATACTGATTTAATTTTCCTTTGATACAACTTCTAATTCTCATTTATCATAAAAAAATTTTGAATCCAACCCACCTAATACTACAAATCCACTTACTTCTTCACCACCTAAAAAATCTTCTACATAACTACACATTACTCTAATTATGATCCCTAAAGCAACACGTACTTCAATTCAATTAGATACACTCAACACAGCCACATTATATAAATCCCAATCAAATATCTTTTATCAACGTCAATTTAAATATACTTCCACACTCCCCTTAATAGATTTTGTTTAACAATATGCACCATTATTTGACATAGCTATCACCAAATATGATGAATGGGGTCATATAACAGAACTTTCTCATCTCCCATCTCAAATTCCTTTTCTCAAACTCATGAGGACTTCTAATCATAATCATAATCATTTAATTCAATTTTTATTTGAAATGAACATTCCTCAACCTCCACCTATGGGGCATGAAGCCACTTTATATGGGTCTAAAGATGGTATTATTAAACAATGTGAATAAATATCTATACATGTTGTTGAAACCATAGATACTTCCTTATAACTCAAATTTCCCATAACTTCAATTATTATTGATGAAATATTACTTAGAGAATATGATCCTATGTTATTTATTATCATATAAATTGGTGATATATAAGTCAATCATGCTTTAATTGATGAAGGTTTTGGCACATGTGTTGCTTCTATTGATTTTATTAAAACACTTGGGTACTTTGAATGTAATATAAAATCTAACCAAAGTATGAGTCAAGGCTATGATCGAATAAAAATGCCCCCTTTAGGATGTGTTTGTCTTCCCATCATGGTTCCTCATGTCATGGTTCAAATCAAAGTTATGATCTTAAATTGTATTCTATCATATAACATATTATTAGCCAACCTTGGACACAAAGCATGAGCGATATCACCTCATAGGCATGCCAATGTGTTAAATTTCCTCATAACAATGTTATTTATAAGATTCAAGGAGATACAAACCTAAGTAATTTTAAACAATTCTAATAATGCAGTGTTTTTAAGATTCACACCCTTGAACCTCTACCTAGCATTCATTTTCATGAATCTCAATTATTTAATTACCCTGTCAACTCAACTAAAGGTTACAATGACCACCCAAAACTTATGGGAAATATCTTGCCTAACCTCTTAGAATCTGATGATGATGAACCTGATGAGATATGTTTGAAAATTAAAAAATTTAAACAGCCCTTCACATAAAATTACTCAATTACCTCTATCTTTACAACCTTGGTCTAAAAAAAACCCATCAATGAGATTCTTATTACTCTCACCAAGAATAAAAAAGAATTCCTCATGATTATTCGACTAATAAGATCACTAATGCTTGTACTACCAATATTTATACTCCTAATTATGGTGATGGTTATTCATTATATGATAGTTTCTTATCTTATTTTTTTCAAGTTAAAAAATCAAAAATAGTTAGATATCATTCTTATTTATAGCATTCCTTTCATATTATTAGTTTTATTGATGTAGTTCCTTCATTTTCTCTTGCACTTGACACTATTTCTTATTCACTTTATTTCCATAGGTCAAAGATGGAGAGCACACACACTACTTCACACCTAGTTAATGTTGATCCTCTTTAGACTATGTTTATTACTCATGCCATGGCATGACCATACTGATTCACTAGGTTTTATGATCCTTTGAGATTACTATCTCTAGAGATGTTTACCACATTATGCTGACTTGCATTGTGCACATCTAACATAATTTTTGATCCTATCATAAACTCTATTTAATTTGTATTATTGATGATGATGGCATATGACCTTTGCCTAAGCTTGATTTACTTACCTACAATATGGGTAGATGATCCATATTATGAGTTTAATAATAGTGTTGGTCATTGGTCCAAGGATTTTCATGTACATTAGAGATATTTAGCATAATAGTAGGCCTCGAGTTCCACTCCTACTATAACTAGTATAGCTCCATAGTTAGTTACTCATATACATGCATGTTGTTTCCATATTACCACCACACATGATCAACACCTTCGATAGTATATTGATATGCTTATTTCATAGAAGGCACAATCTATTAATAAGACTCTACCTCCTCCTAAGATCCCTCTAGAATACATCCCTAAACATGGGGAGGTTTATTGTCTTTGTAATTAGTGTGATACACATAATATAGATAGGTGTAGAGCCCTAAAATAGTAATTTTGTGATTTTCCATGGCCTAAACCATTACCTACTCAGCAATGTACATAGGGTCATTCATGGTGAAGGCCTCCCCTTCCCCACCACCTTCATCATACTAGATATATGGTACTTACACTCACATTATGGCACTAGTTTTTAGCATTGATTACCCATCATAGGATATTCCACATACACATTCATCTTCTTATAGCATCCCTACATACTCCATTAATACAATCCAATAATAAGTACTCACACATCTCTCTATAATAATTGATGAAACTATGGTCAAAGATAGATTCTAGTTACAACAAGTTCTACAATAGGTTATTGATGGTGTATTCCATGAAATCTATTAATACTTTTGAACACAATTTTTTTTTATGGTTTATTATGCTCACACTCTATCTTGATTAGGTTTTTTATATTTTTACATCATTATATTATTTTTGATGCATTGCTTATTATTTTTTTTACTCTATTTATAGATGGTTACCCTTACATTTTATGAATCTTTATTTTTTTTTAAATTGAGAATTTATACATTTAATATTCATGTTTTAATCTTAATTCCTTACATACTTTGAAAATACTTGCTTTCCCCCTTATCTTGTGATGATTTCTCATTACTTGGATGTTCATACTAGCTCACATGTTGAATAGTTTAGTTATTTATGTGACTTGGAAATTTATACCACAGCCTATACTATTTTATTCTCCTTATGATTAGTTATGAAACATATGAATATATGTACCATTATTTACACATATCTCTCATGATCCTACCATTTCCATTATATGTCCCTCATTTTGATCACATGTAAGGCTAGTCTTGACATTAAATATTTACTTGTGAGAAAGTCTAAGCATTGTTGAATCCAACATAAGTTTTATATACTTATATCTTGTAACCAAGTTATAAGCTTCCTTATGTTATTCAGATATATCATTCATGTTTGTTCCTTTTGAATCCATGTGGGAGAAGACTAAAAAAATCTATAAAAGTTAAATGCCAAATCATTAAAACAAAATACAATGATCAAAAGGTAAAAATAAATATTCAAAAGTGAAAATCACACCAAAAAATGTGATAATTTTTTTGGCACATCTCCTATTCTAATTGAGATTATTCCTATTTTCATACCAATCATAGGGATTGCACATATATAGGTTTGAAGCACTAAAGGAGCAACCCAAGAGCCCAGTTTTCTAATTTAAAAGTTAGGTCACTATTATACTTTATGATTCACATAAAATCCAACATGTAAGGGATAGCTGCATGATTCTGAGGCCCTCTTTTGTAGTATTGGTTATGTAGGTAGTGTCATTTGATAACGAGGTCATTGGGGTGAGCTCAACATCATTTTCCTAATAACCCATTTTTACCCAAGGTCACATTAAAGATGAAAAACTATGGTTTTGCCATTTCATAAGGATCGATAGTCCATGACCTAGATCTGAATGCATAGGATTGAAGGCAAAGACAAACCTTGAAGTATCTAGGTGGTCACATTTTATGTTAGCATATATTTTATACAGGACACTAGAATTGAACCTATATAATAACATTGATGCAACCATCCTAGTTTGATGTTATTATCTAGATATTTAGAAGCATCAAAGCTAGAATCTGACCATTATTCCAAAATATCTTTCTTACTTGCTTATAGCCTATTCTAGATCTAGAACTGCATTAGCATTGAAACAAACTAAGTACTCCATTTATTTTCATTTCTATATCTAGCATAGTTGTAATTTCCATATTAAAACTAGCTTGACATAATAAATTTATTATATACTTGTATCTAAGATTATCATTTAATTAGTCTGCTATAGATCTGATTATCACCTTATTCCATTTCATTTTTATATACCCCTTTACTAATCTAGTTAATCCCAAGATATAACCATTTTAAGATTAAACATTTAGTGATCCTAATCTTTAAACATCGAACCCTAGGTCACTTAGAGTTTTTTTATTACTGTACTTTTTTGCAAATTTTAAAATTTTCACTTGTGAAATAATGGAAAATGTTAGTGCAAAAACCTAATTCAAATTGTAAGATTAAAAAGCATTGATTACTCATCTCAATGCATTTTTGTATGTTATAAGAGATGAAATAACTAAACAAGATTAAACCAAGGTTGCCTCACCTAGTAATGGTGAATCCTTATAAGGTATTATAACTAAACCCACACTTATCAACCCACATACATCTAGTGGGGACATGGATTATGTGTTTAAACCTTTGTTCCCTAAAACTACTATTGACACATCTATCATGGAATTCTTGTTATTTCAACACAAATGCTAGTTTCAATGCCTATTACTAATCAAAACATGTTTTCATTCCCTTTTGTGACTACTCAAATTATTAATCTAAACCCCACTAGGCCTATAAATTAATCATTGCTTCAAGTTATAAATACCTCGGAAGACAAGATTACAAATATTAAACAAAATGCTTTAAAATCCCCTCATGTTATAGATTTTCAAGATGTATTATATAACCCTCTTGCACTTGAAATCTCTTTGCAACCTTTGCCAACTATATTTGTTTCACCTAAATTCACATTTTATGATGAAAAGGGTGATCATAAACAACATATTCAAACATTTCATATAGCATGCCTTGACTATGCTTCCAATGATAAACTTTTAAACAAATTATTTCTAATAAGCCTCAAGGACTATGTTTTAAGGTGGTTATATGATTTACCTCTCCAATTTATCAAAGCATTCAACCTCTTGCAAACTAGTTCTTAGCACAATTTTCTATTAATACTTTTGAAAAGGTTTCTTATGCTCAAATTACCAAAATCAAAGAAGGAACCAATGAACCTATCAATGAATATGTCTTGATATATAAGACAATGCTAGCCAAAATGACTAATATTATGGAAGACAGAGTTAAGAGATATATTCAAGTGAAGTTTGTTTGGTCCTTTACATGATTCAATTACTTTTAAGAAGTTCAAATCTTTTCACAACTTATTCCATGTTGTATGGGACAATCGAATGAAGCTTATATCATCGAATAAGCTCAAGTATGTAACAAACACACTAGCTACATCAACATCTTGTAAAAAAATTAAAATTAAATTAAGTTATAAGGTAAAACCCCCTGAGCCTAAAAAGGAAACAACCACCATGGTTAACATAGTTACACAACAACCTAATTGGCTTGTCTTATCTAATGCACCAAGGAGACAATTTACACACTTACTTGAGTCCCAGTTTCATTACTCCCATGATTACTAGATTGTCATCTTATATCTCTTCCTCATCCTATCGAGGTTGATATGAGTTGACTTCTACCCAAAGGATATGATGAAAATGCTTATTATGATTATCATTAGAGACCAAGAAATTTTACAAGAAAATGATTTAACTTAGAACATAATATCCAATATCTCATAAATGACCAAAAACTTATAGTTGAGATCCTTCAAAGGAATCAAGTTCATAACCTCATGATCGCCATAAATAAAAAAATATTTAATAATCCCTTGTAAGACCATTATAAGAAGTAACCATAAGGCTAAATGGAATATAATGCACATCCTCCTCCATCACATTATGGACACCCACTAGAGGGGGTTATTGGTACTTACATGTGACATAAACCTCTATGTTTTAGAGACCTTCTATTTCCTTTGATGATAGTGAAATTAAGGATGATGACTGTAATATTCATTCTTTATTCATTCAAGTATACCTTGAAAAACACTTTATACACAATGTTATTATTGATAATGGTACAAGCTAAAATTTTTGCACCATGACATTACTTATGCACTTGGATTATACTCATCATAATTTACGCCCTTCTACTAGATTAGTTAGATCATTTGATAGGACCTCAAAAACCATTCTTGGTGAGATTGATTACCTTTATAGGTCAGGCCCACCCATATGGTTAAAATATTTTTAGTTATCCCTTACATAGACATCTTTGATATGTTATTGGAAAGACCTTAAATACACACTCTTCGATCAATACCTTATACAATGCATGCATGTGTTAAATACATTCATGCCAATCAGGTAATTATAGTTTATAGAATTCCATATGATCATCCTCTTAAACAAAATAAACTTATATCCAAAAATTAGATATCAATCCTATTAAGGCTAATTCACCATAAAATGGTAAGCAACAGGCAATACCCTTTAATAGGTGGCTAATACTTGAGAGAGCATTACATCAGAGACATATAGTGGCTTTCATGGAATGCCAAACTTCTATTACACATCATGTTCAGATATTTAGAGCACTTCAAAATGTACATATTACTACTATATAAAATAAACAAATAAGCACTCAATGATGCCTTCCAAGAACCCCTACTCTTTTACTCCTACTATTACTTCATGACCATAAAGTCCTATTTGACATATGTAGAGCACCATTGATACCATAGTGATAGATATTACACCTATACATGCTCCTATATAGTGTAAATGGAGTATTACACCATATTTTCAATGGGGAGATATCTTTGAACACCCATTGGATGGCATCATAGGATGATATTTCCTCTTCAAAAAGTTCCAAAAAAAATCAAAAACATTAAAAACTCCTAAAATAATTTTAGTACTTACATGTTTTATTGGATCCTTTACATCCATGTGTTCCTTCCATATTGATTAATGACATAATCAGTTACTCTTACATACACATATGTGTCACACTACTGCTTGAGTGTGATACAAGCATACACAAATACATGATACATTCCTATTTTGTATGTTGTGCCTTCCCTCTACTCATGTCATATGGATAGTGGGTGTACCCACTTCTTTAATCTTGATACACACAAGTTATATGATTCGATGATCGCTCTACATTATCATGCTTGAAATTACATATGTACTTACACATGCCTATCATCCATAATTATATCTTACACAAGGTACTTTTCATGCTATAAACTTGACATACTTTTCCTAACACATTGGATCCATGGGATACTATGACATGTTGATGCTAGTTGTTTATGCTTTACTTTATGCACTTCCTTCAGTGTCTTGTATTTCTTTTCTGAGCATTTGAATATGCTCCTTTTCTTATGGCCCCCATGCCTATGTATGATTTTATTGACATTTGCATTTGTCATTATTTATTTTATCATCATTTGAATATATCATTCTTACTTTTATAGACATTTGACTAGATCATGTCCCTTTGATTGTGCATCATTTTAACATTACCCTTATTTTTAGTCTCCTAAGACCATTGCATTTTGACTTGATTTTGATTGTTCTTGTGTGTGTGTTTTTGTACTTGTTGAGCTTGTATTTTTACAATATAAATGTTTCCATGATCTTTATCATGCATATTAAGCCTACATGTGATCACCTTGTGCTATGTGATTCAATGTTATATATACCTAGACCTATTTCCTTCTATATATTACATGGTTAAATTCATAGATTATACAATTATCTTATCCTTTTGAGGTTAGGTAACTACCAATTCTTATATTATGCTCACTTAAAAGGGGTACATATTAGTGGGGGCATACTTTGGAAGCATTTTCTCCCCACTCATTCACTATTTGGTACATATTAGTGGGGGCATACTTTGGAAGCATTTTCTCCCCACTCATTCACTATTTGGTACTTATATCAGTTTTAAGATTCAGTGGGAGAATGTCATATGGTTATGGCTTCCACACACTTTCACATTTTTTAGATATAGTGGGGGTGTACTTTGAAAGCATGTTTTCCACATAAAGTTTAGTATTTATCTATTAGTGTAGGTTTTTATTTTTCCCTATTATTTAATTAGGGAAATTATATTTTTGTGCATACATGGAGTTTTCCTACATTCATGGGATAGGCTAGCTTATGTGGAGATGTGTGTCATAGATGTGTCATAGGTGTCATAAGAATGTCATAAGTAACTCCCTTGATGGGAGTTACTTCTCTATTCTTAGCACCTTGTCACCACCTTTCATGGAGGAGTTACGGTCTATTCTTTGGGTGCCTTGACCACCTTTTGTGGAGTAGTTACTTACATGCTCTCCTATATGTATTCTTCACTTTGGCCATCTCATGCAAATCAGATATTGAGTTTTCTCCTATTTTGTCTTGTGTAATTTATCTTCTTGTATAATTTCAAATTGCTTTAGCATCTATGTGGTGTGCACTTGCTTCATTTCGTGTGATCACGTCTCCATTGCATTCGCATTATCCAAATTTTGGCAACAACTCTGATATGGTATCAGATCCACCCCGATAATCATGTGTCTGGTTATGCTAGTAGTTTATTCTAAAATTCTTACTTTGCTTTCTTAGTAGTTTTTTTTGTTTAACTCTGTTGCATTTGAGAGTTTTGGTAGAGTTTCTTGAAAACTGATGCAAATCCATATAGAAATCTTTTAAAAACTTACTTCTATTGAGTTTCATTCAGATCTCCCCTTAGATATCTGAGTTAAAATTTGCCAAGACATCTTGTATAGATCTATTGTGGCTTCAGTAAAGGCAGAGGAATTCTTTTTTTGGTCATTCTATAGGAAAAGATAGATCTTCGCTCATCTAGAACCTGAAAGTTATGCGCCTCAGATGCTTCAACATGGCCAAAATCTGTTTGATCTACTCCAATGTGTCACCAAAATTCTCCTTGCAGTATTTAAGCAATGTGTTCCCTTCTATTGAGGCTGACTTTGATGGAAACCCTGACAAGCTCACACTAGTTGTACTTACCCTATAGAGAGCTGGCATTTGAACATTACAACACCAGGCTAAGCAAATAGCCATGCCAAGTAGACAATAGTGATACCAAGTAGACATCAGCCACGCCAAGTAGATAGTCATGGCTTGGGCTTTTGGTCGCAGTAAAGGTCTTCTTTAAAGCAAGGCAAAGTGGAGTTTCAAGGCATCTAGCATGCAAGAGGTGCGTGGTGAGGTAGTGGAAAACTATTCTTTTTGAAAATGGCACTCCTTTTTTGGTTTCCAATGCCCCATTTGGTGGGCCCACCCTCTCTCACTGTTAAATTGGTAAATCTGCTTTTGATAATTATTCTGATCTTAAATCAGTCATTTTATTTTTTGAATTAAAGTCAAATTGGAAATTAGCATTCAAAAAAAGCAGTTTAAAGGTTTTCAAAACTTGTATCTTCAACCTACGAAGACGAAGGGTGAGGCCCGAGTTGGCAAGAGGTTAATTCCCCCTCACAAAGACCTCCTTTGGATTCCTCACTCTATGCCAAGTTAAATGACTAGTTAGAAGGCCACTTTCTCTCTCAAAATAGGCATTTTTTTAATGTTTTAGTGCTATTTTTTTGCAAAAACACTAGTTTATGGGAAATTGAATCTTTAATATCTTGCAAATAAGAGCTCAAATTCGGGAGCCATTTTTTGAAAAAGTGTTTGTATTTCAATTCTCCATAGTGTAGGCTTGTTATTTGTTAAAAACACACTAGTTTATAAAGTGCCTAAAATTTGCGTCTCCTATGACGCATTTTCGGCTGAGTCCGATGCCCTGTTTGCTTAAAGTCTTGCACTAATTGCTCTAAGATGCATTCTCAACTGAGCCCAACATCTTTTGAGCTTGAAATTTCATATTTGGAGGGGGCTCAACATTTTATGGGGGTGTGATTGCTTTTCACAACTTGCAAATCTTTGCTTTCATTCTCCTTTTTGCATAATTTCACAACTTGCAATCAACACAACTTCACCTAAATTCAGCTTAAAATGAATTTTTTTCAACTTAAACCCCTAACACCCTTCAACTATCATGAATGAAAGGTTAAAATGTCAATCATTCTTAGAATTAAAGGGTTGTATAGGTTCACCATGGGTACTGAAGTAGAACCTAACACTGATGCTGAAAAGGTCAATTGGTACAACCGTAGTGATGAAGCCTATGGATTATTGAGATTGTCCATCTCTCTAGAACTTCTCTTCCATTTAGAAACCTCCAAGACTCCCAAAGACATATGAGACACCTTAGAAATCTTATTTGAGAAGCTTGATGAGATGAGAGGTCATGAGCTCAAAAATGAACTCATAAGTCTAATTCCTAGCAACTTTGACACCTTACAGGACTTCTTCACTAAGTTTAAGGCCCTTAGATTGAAATTGAAAGAATGCGAGATAGAGAAGAAAGATGATCAACTCATCCTTGCTATTCTTTCAAAGTTAGGTCCATGTTATTCAATCTTTGTCTCCACTTTCCATGCCACAAAAAGTGCCCTTAGCACTACATGGAAAATGCCTTCTTTGGATTCATCCATTGCGACTTGACCATGAAACAAGATAAGCCAATTTAAATGGGCAAAATGAAGTATACTCAGCCCCAAGCTTTGATAGCTATAAATGGTAAGGATAATACTTCAACAAAGGAGAAGAAGAAAAAGAACAAGGACCAGGAGAAGAAGAAAGAAAACAACAATCCTACCAAAAACAACACTGAGTCTTCCTCTTCCAATGCTAAACCTAAGAAGGAGAAGGTTAAGTGTGCCTATTGTAGAAATACAAGGCATGATGAAAAAAAATGCATGAAGAAATAAATAGATCACCTAACTCATCTTCTAGAGAAACACAACATAGGTGTTCCTGAGTCCATCAAGCAGAATTCATCTACCCAAGATTCTACTAAGGCAAAAGGCAAGGGTAAGGAGAAAGAAAAGGGAAAGGCCCTTGTAGCAACTACAGCTTCTATAACATCATGGGTCATTGATTATGGTGCTTCTCATCACATGGGCTCTTCACTAGTTGAGTTTTCATCTTTAGAGCCTTGCAGGACAAATTCAATTAGTTTGGGTGATGACACATCAGTTTCCATTGTAGTGAGAGGGTTAGTTGAAATGGAAGGAGGAACATTCAACAATGTTCTAAGTGTTCCTTCTCTTTCAACCAATCTCCTACCGGTGTACCAAATCACTCACATTGGTCGGGGCATGAAAGTTGAGTTTTCACTAGATTTAGTGGCTATCAAGGAGTTGCATAATGATACTACAGTGGTAGTGGGTAGGGCAGATCACCAAGAAAGGTTATACACCTCACATTTTGCACCTGATTCTTCTCTAATAGCATTGCTAACTCATTCAGATGGAGTTAGAAAATTATGGCATGAATGGTTTGGCCACCTTAACTACCACTACCTTAAATAACTTTGAAAAAATAACATAGTCATTGGCTTACCTCGTGTCTAATTCTCAAAAGGACTTTGCGAGGGGTGATCCTTTGGGAAGCATCTTGAAGCAAAATTTGATAAAGGCAAAGCTTGGAGGGCTTCACAACCTTTGGAGTTAGACCACAGTGATGTATCAGGACCCTTTCCCAAACCATCTTTCATAAGGGCCAAGTACATCCTCACTTTCATTGATGATTTTTCTAGGTACATCCAAACCATCTTTTAAAAAGAAGTCTGAAGTGTTTGAAAATTTTCTAGGCTTTAAGGCTCTTGTTGAGAAATAGAGTGAGAAATCTATCAAGGTTCTTTGAACTGATAATGGAGGGGAGTATGTCAGCATCATGTTTGAGCAGTTTTGCACCATAAAGGGGATTGATTTGTAGTGCATAGTTATTTACAGTCCTTCATAGAATGGGGTTGTAGAATGCAAAAATAGGTTCTTGAAAGAGATGGGTAGCTGTATGATTCACTCCAAATCATTAGCACCATAGTGTTGGGCCAAAGCCATCAATTATGCTTGCTACATTCAAAATAGGGTTCCTCACAAAGCTTTGAAAGGGATAACACCCTTTGAAGCTTGGCATAAAAGGAAACCTGATGTTGAGCACCTTAGGTTTTCCAGAGCCCCAGCCATGGCCTGCATACCGAAAAAGAAATGCAAAGCTATGGAATGTTACTCTAAGCTTTTCATCTTTGTAGGATATCTGGATGGTATTAAGGGGTATCACCTTATAGATCTAGTCACTCATGAGTTGTTCATTGAGAGAAGTGTCCACTTTCAGGAGAGTCCTAGAGACTCAACACTTGACACTTCTTCTCCCTCATTAGATCTACTTCTTCATGATTATTTCTCGTCAAATTTAGATCAGCCACAAGTTCTCAAGCCAGAGACATCTTCTTCTTCTTTGAGTTCAGACAGCAAGGATAGTGATGCAGAGTCATCCACCTCTAGTCAGTCAAAGGATGAGGAGTTAGCACCTAACTCACCCAATTTTAGGCCACTTTGGGCTAGACAGACACTTGAGAGTGTTGGCACTTGGGCAAGAGATCCCACAAATGATAGATGTATTGGGGGGGATTTTCAGAGAGATCCACATGCCTTCTTTACTTCAGTTTCAGATAAATAGACTTTTCAAGAGGCATCAGGGTACTTGAGTGGGATAGTGTTATGGAGGAAGAATATTCTTCCTTAATCAAAAATCACACTTGGGATTTGACTTCACTTCCTAAGGGAAAAAAGATGGTTTAATGTAGGTGGATATATCAGACAAAGTTTATAGCAGATGGGTCAGTTGATAAGTACAAGGTGTGATTGGTCACTAAGGGTTTCTCACAAGTGGCAAGCATTGACTACTCAGAGACCTTTGCACTCATTGCAAAGATGACTTCTATCTGACTCACCTTGGCTATTACCATAGCACATGGTTGGGA
Organism: Torreya grandis; assembly: GCA_037957365.1. NCBI lineage: Eukaryota > Viridiplantae > Streptophyta > Pinopsida > Cupressales > Taxaceae > Torreya > Torreya grandis. The sequence goes on from JARHVA010001787.1 coordinate 790,954, forward strand.
TGTGCATCAGATGGATGTGAAGAGTGTCTTTCTTTACAAAGACCTAGAGGAGGAGATCTACATGGAGTAGCTGCCAAGATTTGTTCAAGATTCTTCCTTAGTATGCAAACTTATGAAATCTATCTATGGCCTCAAATAGGGCCCTTGGGCTTGGTATGCCAAGATGGATTCCTTCCTTCTCATAGCAGGTTTCACTAGGTGCCATTCTGACCCCAATGTCTACTTATGATAGGATGATTCACTCCTAATTTTGGTTTTATATGTTGATGACCTTTTGATCACCGGGAGTTCTTCATCAGCTATTACAATGGTGAAGACATCTCTCTAGGATAGATTTGACATGATAGACTTGGGTTTGTTGCATTACTTCCTTGGCATCAAGATCTCACAGTCAGATTCAGGGATTTCTCTTGCATAGCCTAAGTATACTCTTGACTTATTGGCTCAGTTTCACATGGCTGATTGCAAGCCATCTCTAACTCCCTTTCTATCAAGAGTCAAGCTTGAGGTTGACTGTTATTCACCATTGGTTGATGCCACTCGATATCGAAAACTTGTTGGTAGTCTCATCTACTTCACTCACACCAGGCTTGACATATCATATACAGTGGGACATGTCTCCAAATTTATGCAGGAACCTCATGAGCTGCATTGTAAAGTAGCTAAGAGGATCTTGCATTACATATAGGGTTCACATAGATATGGGATTCATTACATATTTGGCATAGAGGTTTACTTGGTTGGATATAAAGATTCAAACTAGGTTGGTGATTCATAGACTCACAAGTCCACTTTTGGTTACATTTTCTCCCTAGGTTTTGGTCCTATCAGTTGGTCTAGCAAGAAGTAGAATGTTATTGCTATATCATCCACAAAGGCAGAGTACAGGGGAATTGTTAATGTAGCTATTGAGGCTATTTGGCTTTAGGGGATACTTTTTGAGTTTGGCATTCCTATCAGGTAGCCCACCATCATTTATTTTGACAACCAAAGTACCATTTAGATTTATAGGAATCTAGTTCAGCACTAGTAGACCAAGCACATAGAGATTCACATGCATTTCATTCAAGAGCTTATTCATAGTCAAGTCATTGACTTGATATTTTTCCAATCTTTAGAGCAGGTTGTAGACATCTTCACCAAACCTTTCACTAAGAGCAAGTTCATTCATCTATGACCTCTTCTTGGGGTGCGGTCCACATCTACAGCAGCATCATCTTTGGGGGTGGCCACTAGCCTCTTCCTTTCTTTTATGTCTCTCTTTTGGGAGGGAGTTTTTTCCTATGGGTTTTCTCATTTTCTCTATCTTATGGGAGATTGCATTTGTACATGGGTACCTCATTAGGCCTAGTTGCTGGGACCAATTTTATATTTCCACACTGCCCACCTAAGCTGCACTTATGGGGGGGTATTAGTGTAGGTTTTTATTTTTCCCTATTATTTAATTAGGAAAATTATATTTGTGTGCATACATGGAGTTTTCCTACATTCATGGGATAGGCTAGCTTATGTGGAGATGTGTGTCATAGATGTGTCATAAGTGTCATAAGAATGTCATAAGTAACTCCCTTGATGGGAGTTACTTCTCTATTCTTAGCACCTTGTCACCACCTTTCATGGAGGAGTTATAGTCTATTCTTGGGGTGCCTTGACCACCTTTTGTGGAGGAGTTACTTACATGCTCTCCTATATGTATTCTTCACTTTGGCCTTCTCATGCTAATTAGATATTGAGTTTTCTCCTATTTTGTCTTGTGCAATTTATCTTCTTGTATAATTCAAATTGCTTTAGCATCTATATGGTGTGCACTTGCTTCATCTCATGTGATCACATCTCCATTGCATTCACATTATATGGATTCTGGCAACAACTCTGATATTATCATCTCCAATTTATAGTTGGGCATATTTTGGGAACATTTTCTCCACATTGGTACTTATATCATTTTTCTTATTTCTCCATATATAATGGGGGTATGCTTTGGAAGCATGTCCTCCACACTTACATAGTTTTTGTAATTGGCCAAAGCACACAGTTATATAATTCAAATTCATAGTTGTGTCAAAATTTTATACATTGGTATCATTTTTATACACAATTTTAGCATGAGACATATCTAATGTGCATATGTTATGAATCATGTGCCTAATATTGTAAAATCTAAATTGGTTTTAGATTCTAAAACTCTTTTATGGACTATTACCATATCACAAACTTTTTTCATATTGATACCCTATGTATTTTTATGAACTTTTATTGAGTCAATCTACTATAGTAGTTGGTTCACCTTTTGGTGTGATTGAGGTGATTAAATCACTCAATATTTACATTTTTTTAGGTTGTACTTGATTATATAGCCTCACTAGGTTATAAGTATCATTGGGTTTCACAATTGACCTAATCTTAACTTCTAGGTGGCAACTCACTTTTAATCCAAAGTTGGGCACATCTCTCTCTCTCTCTCTCTCTCTCTCTCTCTCTCTCTCTCTCTCTCTCTCTCTCTCTCTCTCTCTCTCTCTCTCTCTCTCTCTCTCTCTCTCTCTCTCTCTCTCTCTCTCTCTCTCTCTCTCTCTCTCTCTCTCTCTCTCTCTCTCGGATATATGCACTTTAAATATTTATCTATATTTATCATAATTTTATTTTTAGAGCCTTATAATGATACATATTTTATAATTCAACTTGTCCATAGGCAAGGAAGTTACATCGACACATAGGTGTATTCCTAAACCTTTCTCTTTTAATTTTAATCTATTTCAAGTAATTTAAACCTAGATTGTACACATTACTTTTATATTGTAATATGCTCTTGTTTGTAGGTCAATCACTAATAAATCACTCAAGTCAGGCACATGCAAAGACAAGGTGTGCATACACACCCAAGTATGCATTCTTTTCCTTTAAACTAGAAATTTCATTACTAGATTAAAGGGGGGAAATGTAGATGATATTTTGTGATTATATAGCACCTTATTCTTGTACACTTTGGAAACTTAAACCTTGGTTATTCTCTCAGCTCTTTACCTTTCTTAGTTCCAAAAATCTTTCATATACTCTATCTTTGTGCCCCTTAGCCTATATCTCTTAGTCCAACTAATATTATGTTGATGATCCAAGTATTATATCTTGCCAAGAATTCTTAAAATGTACTTATCTTCCATATTTGAAAGTTTTAAACCTTTACTTTTCTATCTTTTTCGATAAACACTAATGCCTAGGTATGATAGTATTGTGGATATTACTATCCTATCTCGACACAAGTGTATAATGCCCTAACATCATCTAGTTTACAAATGAAATGTATCATAATGGTCAACCTAAGTGATTTAATATGATTTATTAATCCAAAGGTATTGATATACATATAAGATCAACCCTCATTCATTCCTAACCTATGAAACACCTAGCATTTAGACAAAAGAACATTCAATTAAAAAAATCTTACCTATTTATTCCTATTTATATAACACTCATAAGGACTACACATCTACAGGTTTGAAGTACTAAAGGAGAAATCCAATAGCCCATTTTTCCAAGTTACATGCTAGGTAACTATTATACGTGTTCAACACATATTGTATGATTCACACACAATCCAATAGGTAAGGGAGAACTACATGAGTCTGAGGCCCTCTTCAAGAGTATTGGTTATGTAGGTAACACCCTTTGATGATGGGGTCATTAGGGTTAGCTTGAAACCATGTGCCCACTAACCTATTTTCATCTAAGGTCATTGGATATGGAAAGCTAGGTTTTTTACATTTCATAAAGAGAGATTACCAATTGCCTAGAGCTAAGGTGAAGACAAACCTAAAAGCATCTAGGTGGTTACATCTTGTTTCAGCATATATTCTATCTTGGACACTAGCATCAAACCCATATAGTAGTGTCGATGCAATTATCCCAAGCTAATGTTACTATTCAAAAAGCCATAAGCATAAATAAAATATGATAATTGTTCCAAAATATCCATTCCACCTTCTTTCAAATTGTTCCAGATCCAAAACTACATTAGCATTAGAACAAGCTAAGTAATTCACATATTTATCATTTCTATATCTAGCATAGTCTTACTTTCCATATTAGACTATCTCAACATAATAAATTTAGTGTATTCTTATATCTAAATTTAGCATTTAATTGGCCTCTTATAGATTTGATTATCACCCTTGCACCATTTAATTTCTATATACCCCTTTAATAATTTAGTTAATCCCAAGCTAAAACCATTTTAGGGTTAAATAAAAATAATAAACACATACATCATACATTTTCCCATGACATATATAAAACTCAAACATGTACTAAAAATAAAATAAGTACATCGATAAAATATATGAGTCATCAAAACACTATATATATATATATATATATATATATATATATATATTAAATAAGCAATAATGTTTAACATAATATCTCATGACATAAATCATAATAAAATAATCACTCTATAGAGGGGGTTTACCTCTTATATCTAGTGATGATCAAGATACACTACCCATATAATCCTATGACTTTCATCTAAGAATAGTTGATTTAAGTGACTTTGTACATTTATGCAATCCTTCCACATGTCCCTGTAAATGGGCCACTTGGCCCTATATATAATCCAAATACATAGTTTTATCCAAATGCACATCTCACTCTACAACTAATGACTACCATGCCTATAACTCTCCATCACCAAAACCTAGTGGTAATACCACCTAGGCTAGATTAGGTCATCTATGTAACTCTTGAGTGGCCACACCAACTAAACAAAACCAACTAACATGCATAGGTTCTGATAGTAGCATCAAATCAATCATCTATGTCATATCATGATCAAGGAATACATCATATATAATATCATGATGCACTCTCTCCACTATAGATGACTACCTAGCCTGCTTAGCCTAACATCTACAAAATAAAAACTAAATAATCAGATTAACAAACCTAATAAATAACTTAAGATCCTAAAACATAATAAATAACTATCAATGGTATTGCAAAATATTTTATCAATAAATTTTGAGTTTGCATCCACATTTTTACTTGTCAAGGATCTAATGAGGCTTAATTAGAGTACTTATTTTTTTAGTTTTGGGTAGTGTAGAAGTCCCATTTTCTTTTGTGAAAAGGGATGCTTTGTGCACAATAATTCCCTAATCAAAAAATTCATAGCTTTTTAATATTCCTATTTTATAAAAATCAATAAATCAAAATGTACTCATATCACACTCAAATCCCAAGATAATCACATAATAACCAATAAAAACCAATTTTAAATACATTTCTCCACATCCCCATGCATTTATCCCTTCTTTCAAAGTAAATCACCTCTATGCATCATAAATGAAAATCCCTAACACATCTCCCCCACCCCCATATTTATGCATCAACCTCCCACATTTAATGATGAGGAGGTCTCATTTTCCACCATTAATCTTTGACCAAGATCAATGGATTAAAATCATCATGAAATCCTATAAATTGAGGGTTCCCCCTCTCATTTCCATAAGTATAATTTTCCTAACAGAGTTCTACCAAAATTAACAAGCAAGCTTTAAATTGAAAATGAAGCAATTTGTAAGTCTTCACATAAATATTCAACCATCCTCTTTACTCATCATCAAATCATCTATTGTGTAAGAGGTTACATTTTCATATTTCTCACATGTATTCTACATGAGTTTTTATAACTACATCTTAGCACATCACTCTTTTTGACAAAGAGATTATAAGAAAAGGTATAACAATTATGTTTACTTAATTTTTTCTTAATATTTCTTAATCTGAGGATGCACACTTAGGTTAGTGTTACGATTTTCAATTTATTTGATTTCAATAGTAACCCAAAACTAGTCAGGTGTACACAATAATGTTTGTCATGACTATTTTCTAAAATATTTCTTCCAAGGGTTCATTGAAAAAATTATATCTTCCCCACTTAAAACCTTGTTTAAATATGGATGGACTTGATTCTTGATGTGATTTTTATATTTCAAGATTTATATCTAAGTTTTGATTGACCATGAAGACATCAAAATATAACCAAATACATTCATGTCTAATAATTAACAAATGGGGATATGCTAAGATCCCTTTCTCCATCATATATACAGCCATCCACTACCCAACACCATCTGGCTCTTAGGGAAATGGTACTTGTAGACAAAAAAATTCAAATTTACTTCCATTTAGACATTCCCAACATTAATAACCAATCAACATCAGCATTTTATTAGTTCAAAAAAAACATCATTTATCATATCCAACCTCCTCATAAATGAGTAAATAGAATAAATTATTCAAGGTTATAGAAGGACACCCTTGGGACTTGTTTTCAAAGCAAAAAATATCCTATAGGAATAAAATACTTCAAAACATGAGCTATAAAATCCAAGGCCTTGGTCTTCATGGGTAATAAATCATTGAACTAGTACATATCCAAGTACACAAAATTTATCATAGAATCGATTATAAGCCATTGGTTCATAAACAAAAAGGTGTCAGTGATACTTTCATTACTTTTAAGGAATATTCATCTAGTTCATTGACATAGGTTTTGTCCATAGTTCCTATGAGGACCATACTTCTACCCATCTTATTATCAATTCCTCCATCTTTTCCACCATATTTAAATTTAACCTCCCATGCCTATAAACTAGGACCAAAAACATCACTTGTCATCAGTATTCTTCCTTAACAATCAAACCATGGTAGAAATCATGAATAGTATCTAACTAGAAGAGCATAAATATGTTGTAGTATCCCCTAGTGAAACCTTATTTGAGGTATTATGGGACATCAAATTCAAAATATCATTCCCTATTTAAACCCTATTTCAGGCACTAGGGTGCAAACCATCAAATCAAGATCCAAAAATGACATCCCATAGTAAAACCTTTTTTAAGTCACTATGGGGAAACTAAAGTCAAATCTTAGAAATCTAGAATAAAAATCCCATAATGAAACCTTGTTTGAGGAAATATCAAAATCTAAATCTAAAAAGTTAAAAATCTAAGCCCCTTTGTTTAAACCTCTTTGAGGTGATATCATACCAAAATCAAAATCAGATAGGTACTCTTAGTCTCATAGAATATGAGATTATTAGTCCTAATCCCTCTTCACATTATGGTCCCCACATCCCTCTAGATCCTTCAACAAATCAACAAAAATCCTCCATCTAATATAACTTTTGCTTCACCCCCATTGGTAGCATACTCTTTTTTATGGGTTATGATGGCATCCCAATCAATTTGGACACAACCAATCTAGAAATCAATGAATTTCACAACATCTTTGAATCACATACTTAAAAGATCAAAGGGTAAATATTATGAATCTTTTAATCCTCAAATGAGCTGAGATGCTATAAAATTAAATAATTCATCCAATGGTGAAACCATGTTTATGGTGCCTTAGGCAAGTACCGTGATGAAAATGAAAACCAAGTTTCTAGAATTATGTGTGAATAATTCATTATCTACAAGTACCTTAACTCTTAGGGGTATTCCCATCTACATCCTTATCCATTCCATTTAATCCATTTTGGTCATCTAAGACTATCCAAATCCTTATCCATAAACATCCTATCCAAATTTGTATTCATCCTATCATGCCCATATTTCAACCTATCTTGACCTTAATAAATAAGTGGAAGATGTTTTGAGTCCTATTTTACAAAGCATCTTGACATATCATTGAAACAAAACTTTTACATTTGGGCACTTTTTTACCATGTGACATGGTCATTTGATATCCATAATACATTCTTAATTATCATCCCCCTCATTCTCCATTATCATCTAACATCATCCTAAATCCCATCCATCTTTTACATCTACCATCCTAATGCTATAATAGGTTTTCCCTTTGCTAGTGACCTGGTTTTATATAGTTTTTTATAAAAATCCAAAAACAACTGATGATCTAAAAAATTAAAAAACATTATAAAACCATAAAATCCCTAAAAATAAAAAAAAAGGCCAAAAATCTCCAAAAGATATATAAAGCCACAAAATCCAAAAACATTTGTTTTATCCTAAAATCTTGTCAACATTATTAATCAGGTCATTTTATCCACCATTAGGATATGTTATTGCCAAATCCACCCTACTTGTGGGAAATCCCATCTTTCTAATTTATCAGGATATTTCATTCCCACATCCACCCTATTTGGGTAAAATCATAAATCTAACTTTGTAGATTTCATCATATTTGGATAAAATCGAAGCATAAAGTTTATTTTGAGATATTTTTTCCCAATATGTCCTCTTGCATATTGTTAGTTATGGATCCTGATCTTATTAGTTAATACTCATAGTGATAGGGGTTACAAGGGGGGATTCTCCCCCCTTGTGGGGTCTAGGGGGGTGCCCCCCTTGGTGGGGGGTTTGAGGGTTGTGTGTCTCAGTGGGTGTTCAAGGGAAGTGCCCCCAAAAGCCACATTCTATATGTATTTATGCATTGTGAAATATGGGCCATTTATTATTAGGTCACAGATCTAATGATATAGTTAGAGTGGTTTTCTTTATTTCCCCAAAATAATTAAAAAAAAACACTAAGAGATGTGAGATGTGGCTCATTGTAATGGTGATCATATTGCAATAGTGGTAGCATTGTGAGAGTGATAGGTTTTTATTGGACTAAATAATAAGGACTGGTTATTTTTGGTGGATGTAGCCCATATTGGGTGAACCACATTAAATCTTATGCCTCCTTTTATTATCTACATATTTCCTCTTATGTGTTTATTCTACATTAATTTATTTGTTCAAATTGATATTTTCTATCTGGATATCTAAAACTCCCTAAAAATTAGTATGAGAGCTACAGCTTGGTTGCAGGCAAGGTTGTGTTTGTTGCAAATTAGACTGGGGATTTTGTGTTTTGATAGAAAGGTGCTCATAAGAGGGTTTTTTGTTCAAGTGAGAGAAAATGTAAAAAGAGGGTAGAAAGTTTATAGTGGAGAAATTTAATGGCAAAAATTACCAGCTTTAAAGGATGCAGATTGAGGACTATTTGTATCAAAAAGATCTTTATGAACTATTGAAGGGAAAGATGAATCAACCTGTAACTATGTCAGATGAGGATTGGTCCATTCTAGATAGGAAGGCTCTTGGTGCTATAAGATTGAGTCTGAAAGTGTCTGTGACTTTGAATATCTCTCAAGCTAAAACTATGGTGGAATTAATAGAGACTTTGTAAAAGTTGTATGAAAAGCCATCTGCTTTAAATAAGGTATATTTAATGAAACAACTATTTAGTTTTAAAATGCAAGAAGGTGGATTTATGGTTACCTACTTGAACGAATTTAATTCTATTATAAATCAATTAGACTCTATAAAAATTCCTTTTAAGGATGAGGTGAAAGCACTCTTGATCTTGAGTTCATTACCAGATAGTTGGGATAACTTGGTAATGGTTCTTAGTAATACTGCTTCTCCTACCAATATTTTGAAATTTGATGATGTTGTAAATTTTATCATAAATGAGGAAATTCATAGGAAAAGCATAAGTGAATCATCAATAAATGCATTGAGTATTGAAACTAGGGGTGGATAGAAGGATAAATTATGGAGTAAGGCACATGGGAGATCAAAATCAAAGAAGCCTAGATCCAAATCTAGGAGTGGCATTATATGCTGGAAATGTGGGAAGAGAGAACACAAAAAGAAAGAGTATTGGTTAAGTGAGAACAAGGATCAACAAGAAGGTAATAAAGAATCTAATGTTATAGGTGATATATTTAAGGATGCTCTTGTACTTTCTTTGGATTAATCATGGAGTTTAGATTTTGGAGCCTCTTTCCATGCTACTCCTAATATGATTTATTTTAGAGATTATGGCTAGGGTAATTATGGATAGGTTTATTTGGGGGATGATGAGCCATGCAACATTTTTGTAAATGGTAATATTCATCTCAAACTGTAGAATGGAAACACATGAGTGTTGAGAGATGTCAAGCATGTACCAAGCTTGAGAAGGAATTTTATTTCTATAGGGCAACTTGGAGATGAGGGTTGTATGGTCACATTCACTTTAGATTGTTTTAAAGTGACCAAGGGAGCATTGGTTATGTCTAGATGTAAGAGAGTAGGTATTCTTTATTTGACTACCTATGTTACTAATTTCTTTACTATTTGGACTACTTCAGATGTAGATGCAACCTTAAGGCATTGTAGGCTTGGGCATATGAGTGAGAAAGGAATAAAGATTCTCAAATCAAAGTGTAAGTTATCATATTTGAAATGCATTGATTTATATTTTTGTGAGCATTGTGTATTTTGAAAACATAAAAAGGTTAGGTTTCTAAAATTTGGAGCAATCAACAAGGAACATAAATTGGAACTAGTGCATATGGATGTGTGAGGACCAGCTCAAGTAGCTTCTTTTGGTGGTTCTCTTTATTATGTTACCTTCATTGATGATGCCACTAGAAAGGTATGGGTAAACTATATTAAGAATAAATCTAATGTTTTTGACACTTTTTGAGACTGGCTTGAAATTAAAATGTCTTAGATTTGATAATGGTGGTGAGTATTACACCAATGAATTCAATATCTAGTATTCTCTTAATGGAATTAGTAGGGAGAAGATGGTTCTAAGGACACAACATCAAAATAGTGTTTCATAAAGGATGAACAGAACAATAATGGAGCATGCATAGAGTATGAGGTTGCATGTCAAGTTGCCCTTAAAATTTTGGGTAGAATCTATAAATACTATGGTTTACCTAATTAACAGAGGACCTTATAGTGTTCTAGATGGTGGGATCTTAGAAGAGGCTTGGATAGGTAAAAATGTAGACCTTTCATTTCTGAGAGTGTTTTGTTCAGAAGTATTTATACACATAGATAAGGAAAATAGAAAGAAATTGGATGAAAAATCCAAGAGGTGCACATTTATTGGTTATGGCTCTAATTATTTTATAATTAAATAATTATAAGTCGTGATGTAGTGTGGAATGAGAAGAAAATGTACACGGATCCATTGTTGGGTAAAAAGAAGCTAGAAAATGAACAAGCTGGTAAAGTTGTGTTTGAAGATGTATTTTAAAATAAGAAATAGGCACCTATAGGTATTGATGTCAGTCACAAGCCTATTGAGGTTGACATCCCTGTAGGAAACCCTAACCATGTTTTATAACTTGTACTAGGCTTAGTTCTAGATACACATATAGGTGACCATGGTTGGTCATTATTACCAAAAACTCAACAAGGTATTTATGAGCCTCAAACACCCATGAGGAGGTCACAAAGGGAAAGTAGGCATCTTGAATGGTTTTCTCCTTCATTTTATTATTTATTATTGACTAATAGTGGTGAACTCAAGAGCTTTGAAGAAGCTTTATAGGTAGATGCAAAAAGGTAGTGGGAGCATGGCATGGATGATGAGATGGACTCCTTGGTACAAAATCAAACATGGGATTTGGTTGAGTTTTTAGCTACTAAGAAGGCATTTCAAAATAAATGGGTTTATAGGTTGAAGGAAGAAGAGGGTGGAAAGAAAAGATACAAGGTGAGGCTAGTGGTGAAAGGTTTTACACATAAATAAGGTATTAATTTTAGTGAATTTTTTTGTCCTATAGTAAAAATGACTTCTATTCAAACTATTTTAAGTTTGGTAGCTGTAAAGGATTTGCATCTTGAGAAACTTGATGTTAAGACTACATTCATTCATGGTGACTTAGAGGAGGAGATCTACATGTAGCAGTTTTTAAGGCTATGAGGTCAGAGGTAAAGAGAAACTTGTGTGCAGGCTAAGAAAGAGTACATTAATGATTTGAATAAGAAATTAGCTAACACATTTTTGATGAACGATTTGGGTACAACTAAAATAATCCATGGGATGAGTATTACCAGAGATAATAAAAATTGAAAACTTTATTTATCTTAAGAAGATTATGTAAATAAGGTGCTTGAGAAGTTTCATATGCAGAGTGATAAACCTATTAACACACCTTTGGTAGGGCACTTTAAATTGAGCAAGGCTTAGTGTCCCAAGACACAGGATGAGACTAATTACATGGAACATGTTCCTTATGCTTTAGTAGTTGGGAGCCCAATGTATGTGATGGTTTGTACTAGGCCATACATTGCACATGCAGTGGGAGTTATAAGCAAGTATATGGCCAATCTAGGCAAGGAACATTGGAAAGTGATTTAGTGGGTACTCAGATACTCGAGAGGGACTAATAACAAGCACTTATGTTATGGAGGATCAGATATTAAGAGGATATGTGGATGTGGATATGGCTAGATATTTGGATAGCAAGAGGATCACCATAGGGTATATATTTATAGTTGGTGGAGTTGCATTTAGTTAGATATCTAAACTATAGAATATTGTTTCCTTATCTACTACTGAGGTAGAGTATGTTGTAGCTACTAAAGCTAGCAAAGAAATGATATGGATGGCTCAGTTCATGGGAGAGTTGGGGAAAAATCAATAGGATCATAGGTTTTTCATTGATAGTCAAAGTGTCATACATATGGAAAAGAACATAGAATTTCATTCAAGAACCAAGCACATTTAACTCAGGTATCACTTCATAAGATTGATATTGGATGATGGTCAGCTAAAGTTAGAAAAGATCCATACAAATCAAAATCCTACAAATATGTTGACTAAACCAATGACAAGATAATTTGAAGCTTCATTTAGCTTTGGTTGGTATTTAAGAGTAATCTTGAAGAGGGAGAAATAAGCCAGTATTAAGGTTAGAAGAAAATTCTAAGCATGAGTTGTAGCGGTGGAGTTCTGATTAGTCTCCAAGTGGGAGATTGTTAATTTGGAGCCTGATATTATTGGTTAACACTCATAGTTATAGGGGTTATAATGGGGGATTTTCCCCCCTTTTAGGGTTTGGTGTGGATGTCCCCCCCTGATGGGGAATCCAGGGGTCATGCACCTTGATGGGGGTTCAGGGGTAGTACCCCCAAAAGCCACATTTTGTATGTATTTATGCATTATGAAATTTGGACCATTTATTATTATGTCATAGATGTAACGGTATAGTTAGATTGGTTTTCTTTGTTTCCCAAAAATAACAAAAAAACCCTAAGAGATATGAGGTGTGGCTCATTGTAATGTCGATCATATTGTAATAGTGGTAGCACTATGAGAGTGATAGGTTTTTGTTGGACTGAATAATAAGGATTGGCTATTTTTGGTCGATGTAGCCCATATTGGGTGAACCACTTTAAATCTTGTGTCTCCTTTTATTGTCTACGTATTTCCTCTTATATATTTATTCTACATTAATTTTGTTGAGTTGTGGAGCTAAAAGCTTCAACTCTTTGCAAACAGAAGGAACAAGAGGTTGCTGAGTTCTAGGAGAACCGGCGTCAGCAGCAGGACCGATGTCAGTCGTGACCCAGTGCAGAAGGCCACCAGCGACGGCAGGGAATCAGCCGACGTTGGCAGAACCAGACAAGTAGGGACTGACGTCGGTCGCCTGTGTGTTCCTGAACTGCTCGTTACACAGACAGTTAGTTAAGTGAATGAAGTGTTTGCATGTAAAGGCCAGTTAGAGTCTTTGGCTGGGTGGATAATTGTCTAAATTAAGAGTCTAAGTTATTGTTTGAGTTATGGATCTATTTATAGACCCATTGGCATGTATTGTAATTAAGGTATGAGATAGAAAGGAAGGCAAGTAAGTTGCTTCCATTGTAAGATCATTGAGTTGCAGGTTGTTGCAAGCTCATAAGAGATCTACATGTGAGTATGGTCTATTGAATTACAGGTTGCAGGTTCATGGGAGATCAACTTGAAGTACTATTGAGTGCTTGGTGAACTGGCAGGGGTATTACTGACTAGTTGGAGAGGTGAACACCAATTCTGTTTGTGAGTTGGTTGTTGGGACCATTTTTTGTGTAGGAGAGTGTTGTGTGAGAAGAATTATTGTACACTTGAGGTGTGGCAAACCTCTGTAAGGTGAAAGAGTGTGGCGGCTCTTTGTTGTATTCTTTTTTGTAAAGTGTTAATACAAGATAGTGTATTGTCTCTCATATTCTGTGTTATTGGTGAATTCTAGCTACTTGTGCTTTTGGTTATTTCTGCATATTTAATTGTTTATATTTGGTAATCATACTGTGCTCTTTCTGAGGAGCAAGATCCAACAAGAGGAATTAGAATAGAGGTGTGTTTGTTCTTGGACTTCCCTGACAAGTGGTATCAGAGCTTTTGGTTGGGATACTAACAGATTGGATTAGATCTGGTTAGTGTGTTTTGATTACAGGTACTCACAGGGTTTCTGTTTGAGTGGGAGTTGAGCAATGACAGAAGATAGTAAGCTATGGATGGAAAAGTTTAATGGCAAGAACTACCAATTGTGGAGGATGTAGATTGAGGATTATCTGTATCAAAAAGATTTGTACTTACCGTTGGGAGGGGTTACTTGCAAACCCTCAAATATGAAAGATGAAGAATGGGAGGTTCTTGATCGAAAGGCTCTGGGATCTATTAGATTGAGTCTTGTATCATCTGTGATTTCCAGCTTATCACAATGTAAGATAACGGTGGAGTTGATGGAATCTTTGGCAAATTTATATGAAAAACCCTCAGCTTCTAATAAGGTATTTCTTATGAAGCATTTATTTAATTTGCAAATGTTGGAAGGTGGATCTGTTCATAGCCATCTTAGTGATTTCCATGGTTTGGTAAACCAATTAAGTTCAGTCAATATTGTATTTGATGATGAAATTAGAGCCCTCTTAATCTTGTGTTCATTACCTGAAAGTTGGGAAGGTTTGGTAATGGCAGTTTCTAATACTGTGTCTCCTTCAAAAGTCTTAAAAGTGGATGATGTTGTGAGTGTGATCTTGAATGAAGAGATACGCAGGAATAGCACAGGTGAATCACCAGGAAATGCTTTGAGTGTTGAAGGTAGAGGAAGGCAAAGAGAAAAGATAGAGCATGGGAGATCAAGGTCCAAGACAGGCAAGAGATCCAAGTCCAGGTATGGCAGAATAACCTGCTAGAAGTGTGGAAAGCAAGGGCACTTAAAGAGAGATTGCAGGTCAGGTACAGATTAGAATGAAGAACATGAAGAAGAAGTAGATGTTGCAGATTATGCTACATGGGATGCTCTGGTATGTTCTTTGGATAAAGTAGAATCTTGGGTTTTAGATTCTGGTGCCTCTTTTCATGCATCCCCACATAGGGAATTTTTTCATGAGTATGTCCAGGGAGATTTTGGAGAAATTTATGTAGGGGATGGTAAGCCTTGTCAGATTGTTGGCAAAGGGAAAGTGAAGCTGAAACTACAGACAGGTAACACATGGGTGTTAAAAGAGGTCATGCACGTCCCAGTTCTAGAGCGGAATTTGATTTCTGTTAGAAGTTTGGGTGATGAGGGTTGCACAGTAACTCTCACAGCGGACTCTTGGAAGGTTACTAAGGGTACACTTGTTGTAGCTAGAGGTAAGAAAGTAGGTATGCTTTATCTATCTACTTATACTACTGATTCTCTTTCTGGGTTTTCTACTTCAACTGTAGATTCAGAGATGTGGCTTGATAGGCTTGGTCACATAGATAAGAAAGAGATGCTTGTTCTTGAGTCAAAGGATATGCTTTCAGATTTGGAAGGTATGGATCGTGGTTTCTGTATGCAGAAGAAGAAGGTAACGTTTCTTGAGGAATCCGATGTTAGTGACAAGAATAGGAAAGCCTTGGTTTTCAAGGAGAAGGTGATGGATAGAGTTCAGCACAAGATGCAGAAGAATTCTGAGCAGAGCAAGGGTGATTTGGACAAGGATTTGATCCAAAAAGAGCTCGTGGGAAAAAATCAGGTCTCACAAGAAAAACATAGAGACCAACGTCGGCAGGAAAACTGACGTCGACATCCAGATAGGGACCGACGTCGGCTATGTTCAGACTGACGTCAGTGACTCAGGGCAGATATCAATCATCGTCGGCCAGGGGAAACTGACGTTGGCAAGGTGGCAGTCACAGGAAACCAACTTCGGTCATCTGCAGACTGAGATCTGACCAGCATCGGTTACTGAGACAAATTTTGGGTGGACAGCAAGCTGTCATGGAGTCTCAAGTGCCCATATGGAGGACTGAAGGTGTAAGTTCTTAAATTCATCATTTTCCTTCTTTACACTACTTGTTGCTCACTTATGGCATAGGACCAAGAAGTTGTTGAAGAAGTAGAACAGGTAGATCCAGGAAAAAATGGGAGCTAGGCATGGATGAGGATGTGATTCTTTGGAGGAGAACCAAACAGGTGTTTTGGGTAGAGTGGCCAGCTGGAAGTAAGCACTGAGAGACGAATCGATGTTGAGGATAAAGAAGAGCAAAAATGGATACGTGAGATGGAAGATCAGGGTATATGGTCTTGTATTAGCTACAGGGCAATGGAGGTTTGATCATTGTGTTTCTCTTTACCAGGTTGGATAGTATTAGCTACACTATCCTATTTCTATATGATGTGCTTGTTGCAGGGTTACATATACAGGTATTGCTGAACTAAAGGTAAAGCTAGTTCAGGGGTGTGTCATGGAGAATCTAGGAGCAGCAAGATTCTTTGACATGAGTGTGTTCTAAAGACATGGTAGGTCATATGTTGACTTTGTTTCAGGATAATTGTGTGAAACCAGTTAGCATGCCGATGGTTGGACAATTCTTAGAATAGGTGTTTTGATTCACATATTGAGGTTGAGTGCATGGTATATACTAAACCTGAGTTTTCCCAAGCAGTGAGAGTTGTCACAAGTTGGAGCCAATCTGGGAGAGAACCATTGGAGGATAGTTCAGTGGATTCTTACAGGGACTAGCAGCAGGTGCACATGCTATGCAGGTTCAGGTTATTTTCTACATGGTTTGTAGATGTGGATGTGGCAGGTGATTTGGATGATAGGTTTTGCACTACAGGTTTGTGGTGGTTGGTCTTTAAGAGTGATCTTGAGGAGGGATACAAAGCCAAGGGAACAAACTAGATGAAGTATAGGTACATGTATAGGTTGCAGCTGTTTATCTCCAAGTGGGAGATTGTTGAGTTGTGGAGCTAAAAGCTTCAACTCTTTGCAAAAAGAAGGAACAGGAGGTTGCTGAGTTCCAAGAGAACCAGCGTCGGTAGCAGGACCAACGTCAGTCATGACCCAGTGCAGAAGGCCACTGGCTATGGCAGGGAGTCGGCCGACATCGACAGAACCAGACAAGCAGGGACCGACGTCGGTCGCATGTGTGTTCTCAAACTACTCGTTACACGGATAGTTAGTTAAGTGAACGAAGTGTTTGCATGTAAAGGCCAGTTAGAGTCTTTAGCTGCATGGATAATTGTCTAAATTAAGAGTCTAAGTTATTGTTTGAGTTATGGATCTATTTATAGACCCATTGGCATGTATTGTAATTAAGGTATGAGATAGAAAGGAAGGCAAGTAAGTTGCTTCCATTGTAAGATCATTGAGTTGCAGGTTGTTGCAAGATCATAACAGATCTACATGTGAGTATGGTCTGTTGAATTGTAGGTTGCAGGTTCATGGGAGATCAACTTGAAGTACTATTGAGTGCTTGGTGAATTGGCAGGGTTATTACTGACTAGTTAGAGAGGTGAACACCAATTCTGTTTGTGAGTTGGTTGTTGGGACCATTTTTTGTGTAGGAGAGTGTTGTGTGAGAAGAATTATTGTACACTTGAGGTGTGGCAAACCTCTGTAAGGTGAAAGAGTGTGGCGGCTCTTTGTTGTATTCTTTTCTGTAAAGTGTTAATACAAGATAGTGTATTGTCTCTCATATTCTGTGCTATTGGTGAATTCTAACTACTTATGCTTCTAGTTATTTCCGCATATTTAATTGTTTATATTTGGTAATCATACTGTGCTCTTTCTGAGGAGCAAGATCCAACAAGAGGAATCAGAATAGAGGTGTGTTTGTTCTTGGACTTCCCTGACAAATTTATTTGTTAAGATTAATATTTTTTGTCTAGATATCTAAAACTCCCTAACACATATTTCCTTACTTGGGGGCACCATCCAACTATTAGTATCATTGAGTCTTCACACATGGATTTTGACTTGGTTAAATGAAAATATGATTTATGATGCTTTTTTTTTCAGGTTTGTGTGATTTTGTTTGTTTTAGTTTTATTCAATCCATATGTGTCAATAGGGTCATCACAATGTTGGCATATAATGGTTATTTCATGCACTTGTACTTGAGTCCATCCATTGGCATACATCATCAATGTCATCATGGTTTTTCCATATCATGATGTGTTATTTCCATTTGTCTATTAGATCATGGATTAGTCCTTATGAACATTACAAGCAAGTCATTATTGTGATTTATATCATGGTGCATTTTATCATCTATGATATCAAAAATCAAGTTATAAAATATATGTGGAGATGCATTAAAGTAGCAGTTTATCCCCTTGAAAAATCATATTCTCAAATCAAATCATCCCATCCATCTTTAAAATTTGTCAACATGAGATCAACATATATTTCTCATTATTTTTCATCATATTCATCTATTTTTGGGATAACTACATTGACTTGAGGTCCATTTAGACTATGTAGGTAGCATTCAGTCATATATAGTTTTTGAGGTCAGCTTCATTATTCTTATTGCCCTTCTCATTCTTATTCTTCTTTCCATTTCCATTCCCAATATTATTATTTTTTACCATCATTTCATCTAAACTAGTTATCCATGTCTAATCACATCATTTGGGCCATCCTCGTGTGCCCATTTTATTTTTGGATTTTTCATTATTTAAAAATTCATTATACCATCATCACATCATCCTTCTATCCTTATTACATTGTGTGAGGCATCCTCATGCACCCTTTTTTCTAATTTTTCATTATTTAAAAATTCATTATATCATCATCATGTATTTATATGTCATCTTATCAAATTCATTTCATCCATCGATCATCCATCAACATGATCATCTCATCCTTAATCTATGCAATACGTTAAGTCCTTGATTTGTGCTTGAAAATATATCAACAAATCAATCAATTAGTCAATCAACCATCCATCCAATACAATCCCACAACCTTTTAAGATACATCATTCCCAAATTCATACTATTTGGGGTAAATCAAAGTGTGCAACTTATCTCAGTATGTATCCTTCCCAAATCCAACCTATTAGGAGAAAATTAAAGTGTGTTGCTTATCTCAGGATGTATCCTTCCCAAATTTTCCCTACTTGGGGTAAATTAATCTATCATCATTATAAATAAATGTGTGCAAGCATTAGCTCAAGTGGGTTAATATCCTCTATGGTTTAATCTCATCTATTTTTCACATTTATTCTAGCCTCTTCCTCACTTTTTTGATATTCCATCTACATCTTTGATCCACACATGCCCTTTCAAGGTGGCATCATCCATCACATTCTTTCATCCATCATCATCTAGCTTTCATCCACCTTTTTTTAATATTCTTATTTATTTTAATTCCCATTACTCTACCCATCATGTCTCACAATGCCTTTTTAATGAGGAGAAAAATCTAGACACCTAAAATTAGACACTTCATGTCAATCTTAGTTAATTTTCTATCAACACTATTCATCATCACCTAGCAAATTAAAATCTTATTGGCTATAATCACATCAAATCCCACAAAATTGATATCACATACTATTAGTTAATTAATCCAAATTAATTAACTAATTCTTCCCTAATCAAAAAATCCATGACTTTTGAATATTCTTATTTTATAAAAATTAATAAAATCCAAATATCTCACATCACATTTAATTCCCAATATAATCACACATGAACCAATAAAAATCAAATTTAAATACATTTCTCCACACCCCATGTAATCAACCCTCCTTAAAAATCAAATCACATCCACGCCTCATAAATGAAAATTATTAACACATCTCAACCCTCCAATTGGGTTCTTTTAGCTAGTTCTATGTCAGCACTGAAGCTTCTCCCCAACAAGCTAGCATGTTGGCCCTATCATGTGAGAATTAGTCTCACGTGCTCACCCAAATCGTATAGTGAAAGACCAATTCCCAAGGTATTTGTAGTAAAATGTTTTATGTTTGTTAATTCTTTAAAATGCATCTTTAAAAAGGGTTAATACCATAAATATACTATTATAATCCTTATTATCCCAGATGTAACTACTATTATAATTATGATGACCATTACTAATAGTGGTGATAAAATAAAAAGATATCCATGACCTAGGAATAAAGCATATCCATCATTTAACACTTAGATAATTCATCACTTGTAACACAATATAGAAAATATTGATCTTTCATTAATTACTTAATAAATTACAAGACAATGTTATTTTTATTATCAAAAGGATCATCATGTGAATGATTACAACAGGGGTTTTTATACTTGTTTTTCCCTAACCAAGTGTCATAATTCTAATTGTCATGAATAGATGGCACATGATCTCCCTATAAACTAAGAGTCATGTCTCCTAAAATTAATTATTCCTATAGACTTGGGTCTCTATACCCCTAGATCCTTGTTCTATGTTATATTTTAGTGGCCAAGTGTTTTGTTCCTTATAGGATGGTATAGAATCTCTTATCAGTGGGATCAAATTATCTCATTTTAGTTGTTCTTCTAACTATTCCCATGCTTTGATTCTCATGTACTCCCCTAGTCTTCCACTTTGGTTTTGAGTCCTCTATTCTTAGGTCCTTTGTGACATGTTCTCTTGACTGGGTCCTCTCGTGTTGGGTCTTTTATGCCATTATCCTTTTACACCACTCAATTTCTATGCCATAATACTTAAATGATATCAGCTACATCCCATGTCCTTTTGTGTTGTGCTAGTACTTGTATAAAAATGGACAATGGTCTCTTTGTACCACATGCTAAAAATAGAACAATACTTATTCCAAATTTAGGGGCCAACATCACCCCACACTATGCTCTTAGTCCATCCCAGACTAAGTTACGCTAGTGTCCACCAAAAATTTGATCCCCTTTTGCTTGAGTTCCTTATTTAGCCTATCTTAATGGCATAATGCATCGAGGATTTTGGCAGTTATTCTTTCAATGGCCTCTTTTGATTTTTTTATCTCCTTGGGCTGAGTTGGAGTCTCGATCTTTTTCATTTGTTCATCTATGATTACACTGGCTTCTTTTTGGGTGTCTTCTAATTCAAAGACCTCCTATCAACATATCTTTAAAGTATGGGAAAACTTGTATTTATTTATTGATGATGGTTATTAATGGCATCTTCCATCATTTAAATGTCCTTGAATGCTTTCGTACCCTCTATGTGGTCTTTTATTAAAAGGGAAACATCAATTATTTGCTACCTTAGGACCTCCTCATCAGGGAGTTGGGATTTCACTATTTTATTTAGGCACATTAGGCATGCAAAATACCATCCAAAATAGGGACAACCTCCCTGATTCTCTCCAAGGTGCTCTTATAAATTTTTGTTATTGTGATGAATTATTCAATTATTTCCTTAACCTCATCTCTTAGCACAGGGCACTGCTTATTTTTCTTGAGAAAAATTTCAACCAAGGTTTCCAATTTTAGAATGGCATCCTCATCCAATGGTATGCCATCTATAAGTGTCATTTCCTCTTTCAAAATTGTTTTACAAAGGTTTAAAACCCTTACCTTATCCTGAGTGGCCTCTTAGATTTGTTGCTTCAAGGAGGCCACTTCCTTGGTTTTCACTTGCTTTTCTACAATCACTTTATTATACCTCTTTAAAAACTTGCCATGTTTCCTTTTTGCCATGCATATCTTCAAATCTGATAAAATGTTCTAGTTCATCATTTCCATGGCTAGTTTTAAAAATTCACTTGCCATTATTAAAATAAGCCTTTGTGGATCAATTCTCATGAGGTCTAGCAGTCCTAGAGCATCTAGGCTAGAAAAAAAGGCAATCTAAAGGAATATCAAATTGAGGCTCCTCACTGTACATCTCCAAAAGGAAAGACACTTGCTTCCTTATTTTTGGGGTTGGGTCCTTACGGTGGAAATGCTTCCAAAGATAGAGGTCATTTTCCTCTATCCTAAACTAGTAATGTTCACACATAGAGGATAACTCTCTTTATTCTTGTTCCTCTTCAGTTGGTCCCTTCCCCCTTTTTAGGTCTCATTCAAGCTCATCCTCTTGATGGCTTCCTAATTCCCTCTCACATGCTCCCAATCTATTAATATCAAGTTGATCATCGAATGGGGCCTCTTGTCATGGGGATGGAGTATTTTCCAAGTTTGATCCCAAACTATGAATTTATACCTAAGAGGGGCCCCATTGGGGTACTTACCTTGGAGGCTATTGTGGAGTTGACCCTACGGAAATCCTTGGAGAAGTTGGAGGTGAAGGTGGTCATGGAGATGGACAAGGTGGGGGAGTCAGCTGAAGATATGAAGGTTTCAAAGTAGGTGAGTGGAAAAGAGTGGAATGAGTAAGAGATGGTGAGGTAGGGTGAGATGAAGTGTGAGTAGGGGATGGAGAAGGTTGAGGTGGTGAAGGTCAAGGGCAAGGTTGAGAAGGTAAAGTGTGAGCTGGTGGATGTGAAATGGAAGGGTGAGAAGAAGTGGGTTTAGAGGGATATGCCTCTACCATTATTTATCATTTTTATTGGGCATACTACCCCCTAAAACTAGAACTTAGCTCTGGATGCTTCATTTGTATTTGTGGTGCTTGGGGGAGCCTCTCCTTGGGGTCTTCATCTTGAGGGCACTAGTGGGGGCATAACATATAGAATAGTTTGTGGAACTACTCCTTGACTAGGATATCCTTAACCTTGATATTAGTTAAGTGTGTGTCTCCCCTCTCCATAAAGGATTTATTACCTAAATATACATATATATTTTAGAGGGTGTGGCTCTCTATGTCTATCTACTCTACTTGCTTAATGATTGGCTATGCATCATATATCTAGTTGATAAAATTGATGAAGTACCATGCAGAGAATGTATATGGTAATTTAAGCCATGCTAAAAGTTCTCTCAAAAGATTCATGCAAATGCGTACCAAGGAGTAGTGCTGATTTAAAATGAATTTTACTTAGTTTGTGGCCAAGGGGTAAATCCTTTGGATTGTGCCACTCGTTTACAAAATATACCTTCATATTATTGAACCAGTACCTCATCTTCATCTTGTAAGATGGGGTAATTTGCTAGGGGAAAGTGAAGGCTTTAAAACACTCAATGGGGGACATTTGAGTGGGGGGTACACCCACTTTAATAAACTTGAGCTATATTCAGGCACCCCAATCTCATCAAAAACTATAAATAACAAGATTCCTCCCTAAGAAAACCTATACTTAGGCATTTTGTGTACCTTCTTCATATCCTCAACTATCTTTTGGGTAAAGTACCATGCTTAGTTGTATTTTATTCCTTAGGAGACTTGGTGAGTAATGTGTAGGTGGGCCATATCCACCTCCTATCAGTCGATCCA
The DNA here is from genome assembly GCA_037957365.1 of Torreya grandis. Taxonomy (NCBI): domain Eukaryota; kingdom Viridiplantae; phylum Streptophyta; class Pinopsida; order Cupressales; family Taxaceae; genus Torreya; species Torreya grandis. The sequence continues at coordinate 814,323 of JARHVA010001787.1, forward strand.
TTTGACCTTGGTAAAAATGATCCATGTTTCAACTCTGAGGGAGGGATCCTATAGGTTCCTTATGTGCATTTCATGCCCTTATTTTTGGTACATAAGTATTGTGGAAGTCTATTAAATCTCCTCAGTGTCCACCAAGTCATCCAACACATTCACCCCTAAGCACTGAAGTCCCATGACTTTACTTATCCTTTCCACATGATCATTATTTTACACCCTTCAAAGTGGATGTAGTCCTTATGGATGTGCAAGAGGAAGAATTGAACTACCTCAATAGGCTTGCCAAAGTATGGCAGTTCAAAAATTTGAAAGAGGATGACCTTGTCTAGCTGGTTCTTGATGGAAAAGTCATAGACCACTTGGTTCCTTGTGTTGATGGTTTGAACTTGGTAGTCATTCTAAAGCTCTACTTTATTTCCCAATGAACAGTGGTTATAATTAAAAATGGTGGTAGTTGACACCTTAGAGACCCATTTCTCTATGTGTAAGATCAAATATAGGTATTGCATATCCTCTATAAAAAGAGATAGATGTAGAGATGATGGGGTATTCTATGCTAATGAGGTCTACACCTACTTTCCTTTCTTCACCATCTTTGCTTCTTTTACACTCTCTCTCACTTCTCCTTCCATGCATTCTCTCACAACTCCTATATGTTGTACTTATTCTAGTCTTTGTTCTTGGTTTCTTGGTGCCTCCTCGCTAATAAGAACTAATTTCCTTTGCTCACCTCTTCCTTCTCTAGTATGGTTAGAATATTTTAGAGTCTTTTAGCCTTTGTTTTGCTATATTACTCTTTATGGCACTTGAAGGTTAATCTGTAGTCATCTCATGTTTTTTAATGAATACTTGGTGGTAGCCTAACTTACTTTGACTCTCAAGCTTCATGTTTCAACAATGGTGGACCTAAAACTTAAAATATCCCCACTCCTATACACCAATACAAAATTATCATTCCCTCTTTTTATCTAGGAAATAACCTCTGTGAATTAACCAACTTCATAAGCACCCAGTCTGCAAGAAATTTGGATTCATTGGTATTTAGTTCTCTGGTTCACCATTTGCACTTATTACTCAAATATTAAAGTAAGTTAAAGTGTAAAATAACTTTATTATGTTTATAAGGAGGCCCTTTAGGGGATTTTACCTTCATTAATTATTTTCCTCTCCTTATCACCACCATTCATTAATGCACATCTTTTAATGACCTTTATACTTCTAATCTTGTATGAGCATTTAGTGCCTTAACAAATTTGTCCCATCATTCCATTTACATGATTCTCATTATAACTAACAATGTTACATTAATGACCCATCCTTTCTTTACCACTTTCTTGGAAATGGATGACAACTATATCCCACATTTTTAGTATAGTGGAAGACAATTGTCACTCAAATGGTGGGAACCTTTCAAAGTGATTTCAAAGTGCATTAAATGAATCATGTGCCCTTAATCATTTGTGTACCATGGATTACTCATATACCTTTGAAAATTATGTACCCACATGTTTTATGTCTTATGTGCCCACATGCATGATGCCTTACCCCACACTAAAAGGGGTTTATGGTCCTCCACAAAAACATTCTAAGTAAAAAAACTCAAAATTACATTAGAGAAGAAATGCATTCCTTAAGAGTAGTGCTCTTTATTAAAATTATTGAATCCTAATCTAATGGCCTTAAGCCTTATTCATTACAAAAGTTTATATAAATAGAATCACAATATGGCTAAAGTCTACTACTATTATAGTGCCCTAAGAAGAACTAGCCATCCATTCATTTTAACCAACAAACTTTGATAGGTCAAATGGTATGTATTATGAATGGACCAGTAAGTAAGACCTTATGCACAATAGCCTCTCCAGTATAGTATCCTCTAGTGATAGCTTCATGGACTTTTCATAGCACCTCAAGGCACTCATGTTACATTACATAGTGGTGAAGTACCTCATCATGACCCATTTTATAAATATCCCCTACTATAAGCTAATAAAGTGTGGTGTGGACTACAAGTTACTTTTTCTCCTTTGAAGTGAGGGAGTCAGGTACAATCAGTGTTGAGAAATGTTGTAATATCCTCCATATCTTTAGGTACTTGAGAAAATATAAAGAGTTGTATGTCAAGAATATCATCTTCTATGTCATGTGGGGGTTATCCATTTTCAATTTAGGATAAATTATCAAGACCAAAGTTGGTCTACCCAAGCTTTACTACTACAAAAAACTATAATTCCTGGAACAAGACAATCCAGCGGCAAATTCTCCCATGTAGTACTAGCTTGTTTCCAAGATACTTCAAGGCCTCATGGTTGATATATAATATAAATGGAGTGGTTAGAATGTAATACCCAAAATTTTAGAGAGTGTAAACTATATACAATGCTTCATGCTCAATGGTGGTATAGTTCCTTTCAATCGATGGCAGCTTCCTACTAGCAAAATAAATTAGGTGATCCAAGTCTCCTTCACCTAGTTGTCAAAGTATCACACCAAATTCCATCCTATATTCATCAACATGGACATGATAATTCTTTATATAATTAGGGAATTATATGTTAAGATTAGTAACTATCCTTTCTTTGAGTGTTTCAAAAGCTACTTTGCAAGAATTCATCCATACAAACTATTCATTATGCTTTAAAATCTCTTCCATGGGTAATACAATCTTGGCATAACCCCAAATAAACTTTTTGTAATATTCAATATACCCTAGAAAGGCATGCACCTCACATTGAGTCTTAGGTTTTGGCAGATGGAGAATAAAAAAGACCTTAGTTAGGTCCACCAGGAGTCCTTCCTTAAAAATCATATGCCCAAGAAGTATGCCAAAAGGTGTCATAAACATGGACTTCTTAAAATTTAGGTAAATTTTCAACACTTGATAGTGCTCAAACATGAGTCTTAGATTAGCATAACGATCCTTGACTAACCCATATACCATCCAGTCATCCAGGTAGACTTGGAAGAATTTATGGATGAAATCTTTGAAAACCTCAATTGTTATCTATGAAAACACTACTAGGGCATTTTTAAATTTAAAAGGCATGATTGTATAGGAAAAATATCCCCATTCAATAGTTAAAGTAGTCTTATATTGGTATTCCTTAGATATTTGGACTTGGTGGTACCCTAAGAACCCATCGATAAAAGAGTATACTTCACAACTAATAACACCTTCTAGGATTTCCTCTGTGAAAGGCAATGAGAAAGGATCTACCACACAAGATGCATTTAAGACATGTTAATCCACATAGATATAGATACACCCATATTTTTTGATACTGATTACCTAAGAATAACACATTCAAATTTAGTAATGGGATTAATTACTCCAACATGGAGTATGCTATCGATTTCCGCTTTCACTCATGCCTAGAGGTTGGGGTTCATCTAGTATAGTCATTTTCTTATGGGGTGAGCACATCGATTAGATTTATGTTAATCTTTCTTAGGAAAGGATGGAATCCTTTCATTTCACTATAATTCCTTTAAAATACATCTTGATACTCTTTCAATAGCTCAAAAATATTTGAAATTTCTATGTTAGTCCAATAATTTCCAATTGTAGCCATCTTTGGCTCTTGCTCTATGCCAATGTTACATTGAATATTTTGAATGGGTCTATGATAAGGGTTATCCCTTGGAGAACTTGTGTCCTAAATAGTTCATGAACCAATACTTATACTAACATCTAAGTGGTTAGTGAAGGGGTCAAGTGAAGTAGACTCTTCACCTTCATCTATTTGAAAGATGAGTTTTTCCTCTCCTAAGTGGATCTCTTCATGGTATTATTCACTAAGAACTATCAATGGTGTAGGAACTAATTAGGTGGGAGGCTTAGTGAATAAATTCAAGGGTTATTCAAGTTGCTAAGTGGTCTTTGATGGGACTTGGGTCTCTAATTATTATTTCATGCATGGCTTGAAGGGTGAGGTGCAATTCCATCCTTGGTGAAAAATAAGAGAGCATCAACATCATATTCCCCTTTAGTAACTATCAAAACTTAGTATCCATGTGCCTCTCTTTGTGAATATACCATGCCCATGCCCAAGTGGATAAAGTCCCATAGAACACATGGACCTATAGGTATTATGATAATAATGTTTCCTCATCACACCACATTATCTCACAAGCCTCAATATGAGGTTTGAGTTCTTACATGCCACTATAACTAAGTGTTCCCCTGACCTTATTATCATGATGAAATCTATGGTATAGAGTAACTCATACTTGATCCTAGTATAAAAGGTACTCTTTATGAGTATGCCACCATCTAGTGGTGGTACCATCAAAAATGTGATCTAATGACCTCATATGGTCATTCTTGGTATCATAGAATTCTTCAATACACTAGACAAAGTCACATACGTCCATTTATCCTTAGAACCATGGGGCTTCATCAATTCTTTCTAGTAGTGGTCTAACTAGTGGTCTTCTCATTGATAAACCCATGAAGTGCACAAACTTGTGGCATTTAGAAAGTTGGCATAGGATGATTTCTCCTCTATTTATGGTGTTTCACAACCTTTTAGTGAGATCATATTCACCATGGGCCCAATAGTTGCAAGCATTACTTGTAGTATCTGAGATAGACTAGTTGTCCATCCACCAAAGAATATTATACAATGTTAGATCATATTATTCATCATTTTGAGTAGTAACATTATATAGGTGGTTGATGCCTTTATCAATATTTATGGGCTTTATATAGGGATGTCCTTTTTCTTGGTCTAAAGGTATTACTACATGTTTATTAGTATTCTCAAAGCTAATGTATCAGTTCTTAAAGCTCAAGTCTATATGGTTCTCATATCATTAAGGCCTTCCTAGTTATATAGGAGGTAGTGGTTAGTCTTTGGGGATCATGTTAAGTATTTTTCTCTTAGTGCATTGTTGTGGAGGTTTCCCCCTCAAATTGGCTTCACTATATTATCTAGTATTCTACTCTATTGTCAATTGTTTCTGTGTGATCTCTCATATTTGATTATTTTGTGTGATATACAATCATTTTGTGTGAACATCTATGTAATTTCATTACAAGTGGTATCAAATATTTGATTTGGGTAAGTTTTTTATGGTATTATTTTTTAGATATAGCAAGGCATGACTTTTGTAAGGAGAAGGAGCGAAAAAACATAAATTACAATCTAGAAAAAATATTTTTTTTGTCAGCACAGTATTATTTGAAATGATTTTTTGAAAAAAAATATTTTAAAAAAAAGTTTGGAAAAAAATTCTGCCTTGCGCAATTGCAATCATTGGATTCATCTCAACAAGATGATCATAATGGTGTATTCCATTGATACACTTTTTTGTACCAAAATTTTTTACCATATTACATAATGACAGCCATTAGATTCATCTTAGCAAGGTGATCACAATGGTACCATCCCTTGGTACACCTTTTTTGGGGAAAAAACCTTCCTAGGGTTTATATATGGCTGGTCCTTCTACAAGGAGATGAAAAAGGGGAAAGAAAATCCTAAGACTCTTGTCGATGACATGGAATATATAACTTTAGATCTATTGATTTTTCAACTTCAAGCTAACATAAAGGGCTTGGTGTGGCATGATGACTTTGTTGTAGTTCAAATTGATGTTTCAGGGATGTGTAGAGAGATTAATGAGGTTTATAATAAATTTAATTAGATCATTACTTCATTGCCTACTCTTCCATCTTAGTTACATTCAAACAACCCTCCACATCATCATTTGGGTCCTCCTCCTCTTAACACTAACAACTCCAATTCTAGTATGAAACTAATATTGCCCAAAGTGGACATGTGTGAGTTTTATGGTAAGGATCCTCTCACTTATATTACCTAACTTGATAATTTATTTGATCTACATCAAACTCCTAGTTCTCAGAAGGTGATAGTGGCATCTCTATATCTAGAACCTGAGCAGTTCATTTGGTATCACTAGTTATGTGCTTAAAAGAAAAAGAATGGTGATCTTATTACATGGTCTATTTTCACTAATGATTTATTGTCTCATTATCATAATAATGTCTTTGAGAACTAATTTAGCTAGTTATCCAAACTGTCGCAAATGAGAATTGTGAAGGATTATATTCATCAGTTTTAGAATCTATCCTTATGGTTAGAAGACATCACTGAGGAAAATTTGACTAATCTATTTTTAGGTGGTCTTAAAGATAGCATCCAATTAGAGATTTGAATTTTTAACCCAGCATATATATCAAAATCTATCCCATGGGCACACATGGCAGAGGAAAAAGAGATGGTCAAATGAAAAACCTTCACTACTTGTCATGATCGCACCTTTTTAGCACCTTCATATCCTTAACCCACCAGAATGACACCTTGACAAATTGAGGAGAAGTGATTTAAAGGGTTGTGTTATGGTTGTAATAGAAACTAGATCAAAGAGCATAATTATGCTAAAAATAATTTGTTTTACATCAAAGGTGCAAATGAGGATGACAATGATGAGGAGGCACTTAGTGAGGATGAAGGTCTTGAGGAGGAATCTGAAGACTCTCAGCCTACTATTTCCTATTATGCCCTTGTAGGTGTTAGTTATCCCCAAACTCTTATAGTGGTGGGTTTCCTAAAAAAATAGAAGGTCACTATTTTGATTAATTCTGGGAGCACCCAACTTCATCAACAATAAGTTGGATGCTCGCTTGAACTATTTCATTTATCCCACTCTAGAATTTTAGGTCATGATTATAGATGGTGGTATTATCAGCTACTCAAGAAAATGCCATAGTATTAAGGTAGCCATGGGAGTCTAATTATTATATTCTCCTATATTTACTATTTCCATGGGGGGAGTTGACATTGTTCTAAGAGTATAGTGGCTCACCACTGTGGGCACTATTGAGATGAATTTCCAAGAATTATTCATGCATTTTCATTCTGAGGGAAGGAAATTTGAGCTAAGGGGATTAAGGGCTATATCTCCACAACTTGTTAGCTCATATAAAATGATAGATTATTTGAAAGGTTGTTGAAGGATTTTTAGCTCACATGTTTTCCATGGAATTTCATCCAACTTAGCCATCTACACCTCCTGATCTGCAACAAGTGATTAATTCCCATTCAATTATTTTTGGTGACATGCCAAAAGGACTTCCACCTAGCCATATGCATGATCATGATATCAAACTTATTCCCAGTAATACACCACCCAACATCAAGCTATACAAGTATCCCTATGCCCAAAAAAGTGAAATAGAAAAGATGGTATAGGAAATGTTGGATGCAAGAATCATTCACCATAGCCAAAGTGAATATTCTTCACCAGTTGTCATGGTGTGAAAGAAATATGAAACTTGGAGGATGTGCCCTAACTACAAGGAACTCAACAAGTACACTATGAAAGATAAGTTTCCTATTCCTATCATTGATGATTTGCTAGATGAATTAAATGGTGATCTTTATTTTACCAAGTTAGATCTATGTTCTGGGTATCATCAAATCCAAATCCATGATGAAGACATAAAAAAATAATTTCAAGACTCATGAAGGTCATTATGAGTTTTTGGTTATGCCTTTTGGGCTAACAAATACACCATTTACCTTTCAAATTTTGATGAGTACTATTTTTAGGCTATTTTTGAGGAAATTTGTTTTGGCATTTTTTGATGATATCTTTATTTATAGTACAAATTGGGAAGACCATTTACACCACGTGAAACAGCTACTCTCAATTTTAGAACAACATTAGTTGTATGCCAAACCTTCCAAATATACTTTTGGAGCTTGTGAGGTTGAGTATTTGGGTCATATGGTTTCACATACAGGAGTAAAAGTGGATCTTAAAAAAATCCAAAGAATGGTGGACTGGCCAATTCCTAAGACACTCAAGAAACTAAGGGGATTTTTGGGGATAATTGGTCACTATCATAGGTTTGTCAAAATTTATGGTAGCATTGTATCCCCACTCACGTCTTTGTTAAATAAAGATTCCTTTCATTAGACTGATATAGCTACCAAGGTATTTGAACAATTGTAAATGGTGATGTGCACCACTCCAATGTTGGCTACTCTTGATTTTTCCAAGACTTTTGTGGTTGAATGTGATGCATTTGGGTATGGTATGGGTGTTGTACTCATGAAATAAGGTAGACTACTTGCATTTGAAATTCATCAACTAAAGGGTAAAAATCCTCACAATCCCATTTATGATAAGGAAATGATGGCTATTTTTCATGCAATCAAACAATGGAGGTCTTATTTAATGGGTCATCACTTTCAAGTAAATATCGATCATGATAGTCTCAAATATTTTTTAGAACAAAGGTTATCATCTGAAGAACAATAGAAATGGGTAACTAAGATGTTAGGCAATGCTTTTCAAATAGTTTACAAGAAAGGTAAGAATAATGTAGTGGCAAATGAACAATTTAGGAAGGATGAATCAGTTGAGGCCTTGTTATATGCTATGACCATTCTACATGAAGATTGGCTACAAGAAACACTATCATAATGGGACAAGGATAGTGTTACCCATGATTTGATTTAGAATCTTTAGTAAAGTTTGGTTCGATTTGAAAAATTCACATGGAAGGGTAATGCATTATGGTATAAAGACAGATTATACCTATGTAAGAATTCTCTTCTTAAATAAAAAATCCTTCAAGAACTTCATGCAACTCCAATTGGGGGTCATTCAAAAAATTTGAAAACTTATTATAGAATCAAGCAAGTTTTTTTGGGGAAGGACTCAAGGGGGATGTCTATAAATATGTGGATGAATGTATGATTTGTCAACAAATTAAAGGAGAAACCATCATAACCCCTTGAAACCTTTATCCATCTCGAGCCAATGTTGGGAAGAGGTGTCTATGGATTTCATTATAGGGTTACCAAGATCTGATGGTCAAAATGTTATCATGGTTGTGGTAGATCATCTCAGTAAGTATGCTCATTTATATTCTTTATCATAGCCATTTATTGATAGTATATAAGCTTCTTCTTTTTTCAATACAATGTAGAAATTACATGGTACCCCTAAGATCATTGTCAGTGATCAAGATCCCATCTTCACTAGTAATTTTTGGACTGAGTTATTTGCATGTTTAGGCACTTAGTTTGCTCGTAGTTCATCCTATCATCCTCAATCTAATGGAAAAACTAAGGTAGTCAAAAAATGTCTAGAATAATATATCTATTGTTTTGTTTCTGATAAATATGATAAATGGGTTCATTGGTTGCCACTTGTTGAATGGTGGTATAATACTTTTATTCATAGTTCTTCCAAAATGTCTCTTTTTTAGCACTATATGGATACCACCCACCATCCATCACTTCAACCTTGAAGTTCCATCCTAAGGTTCATTTAGTTGAAAAATATATTCACCATCAATAGGAGGTCCTTGTTAGTTTGCATGAAAAATTAGCCATGGCCCAGAATTACATGAAATAGTAGGTAGATCAACATAAGAGTGAGAGGCACTTTGACATGGGTGATTGGTTTTTTGTTCACTTACATCTATATAAGCAGATGTCCTTGAAGAAATAGAAAAAATATAACAAGCCATCCCCTAAGTATTATGAGCCTTATCAAATCTTGCAAAAAATTGGTAGTATGGCCTCCAAGTTAAAGTTTCCTTCCTCCACTCGCATACATCTTGTATTTCATGTATCATGCCTGAATAAAGTCATTAGACACAAAGTGGTTACCCAAATTGAGTTACTATAATTGGATGAAGAAGGAAGATTTTTCCTTGATCCTAAGGTGATCCTTCAAATGCACACTAATCATTTGTGGTCTCGAGTGATTAAGGAGTACCTAATCAAATAGAAGAATATGCCCTATGAAGATGCTACTTGGGAGGATGAATCCTTTATTCAGAAACATCCAGAGTTGACTCAATGTTGAGGACAACATTGTTTTAAAGGGGAGGGGCATGCTACACCCTTAACCTTTGGCATATCTTGAGATATGTGTGTCCGACTTGTGGCTTACATACTTCTTTTATATTTTTGTTACATTTCTCTATGTTCTTAGGTAGGTCATCTTATGGAATAACCATGGATAAGTAGACTATATATAAGAGGTAGTGGTTAGTCTTTGAGGATCATGTTAAGTATTTTACTCTAAGTACATTGTTTTGGAGGTTGCTCCCTTGAAGTGGCTTTGTTATATTATCCAGTATTTTGCTTTGTTGTCAATTATTATTGTGTGATCTCTCATATTTTCTTATTGTGTGATATAAAATCATTCTTTGCACACATCTAAGTAATTTAATTACATCTTAATCCTCCTCCATCATTTCTAGTAGCAATGACATGGAAAGAAGTGTGATGGAGGGTTGGTTACCCAAGTTTAGGCCTACATTTTAGCACTGAGGGCCAGATCCACTAGGCATCCAAAGCTATGCCATAGAATTCCCTTAAATAAGGAAAGATAATGTAGATTCTAAATGATCACCTAATGGCCTAGTTTTAGTCTCTCGTACCTATTCAATTTTTGACTCTAAACTGTCTATATCCCAATTGTGTATATGTATTCTATTTGACTCAAAGGCTTGAGCATGCACTATGGTGGGGAAGGCTAGTTGATTCATACTTGGTTCCTTAATTCTTGAAGTCTATCTTAACTCTCCTTCATAGGATAGAAGTGGTAAATAATGTGGCTCAAGAATATGGGTCCCTCATGTGTATCTACCTCCCTACGGTTCTTCATATCACTCCTTGAGGTTTCCTAATCTCTTCTCATGCCACTAATTCCTATAATTCTTTGTCATGATTCATCATACTTCTATTTTTGTAATGCACATTGGCTTGCTACCATGTTGAACCCACAATCTTCAATCAACCCCTAGTTTCCCCTTCCAAATGTGTGGCTCATGCATAGGAGATTTTAGGCTTCCATGGGTAGAGTCACCAATCCAAGGTTAAAAATTAACTTATTAATTTTGAAGGCAAATAATGAGATATATCATCCCCTTAGCTCTCGTAGAAATTGGAACTTTGCTTCCTCAGGGCATGAATAGGTGGTCACGACGTACTCCAAAATGTAGCTATTTTGAATACCTCTCCACCAAAAATTAACTACTCGCATCCAAAGAATTACAAGTTATGTTAAACACCTCTACCACTCAAGTGTCCAAGGTTGCCTTATTTTGATATTTTTGGATCATCCTTGATTATATGGTAGAATACAAGAATTCAAGAGAACTAGGACCTTAGAAAATAAAGTTTCATATAGAGAACTATAGAGATTCCACTCTACCCATTATCACATAGAAACTCTTGGTTCAAGATATGGGCCAAAAATTTGTATTTGACATTGGTAACCCATTCTTCAATATTCTCTAGCATGATGTGCTCAAACATTTCCCCATGATTGTGCTCCAATTGCTTCAAGTTTCAGCAACAAAACCAAAATGGTGGGTTCTTTTAGCTAGTTCTACATCAGTGCTAAAGCTTCTCCCCAACAAGTTAGCATACTAGCCCTATCATGTGATAAGTAAGTCTCACATGATCACCCAAAGTGCATAACAAAAGATTAGTTTTTGAAGGATTTGTAGCATAATGTTGTATGTTTGTTCATTCTTCTAAATACAACTTTAAAAGGGGTTAATACCATAAATATACTATTATAATCCTTATTATCCCAAATATAACTACTACTATTATTACAATGACCATTACTAATATTGGTTATAAAAGAAAAAGATATCCATGACCTAGGAATAAAACATATCCATCATTTAACACTTAGAATAATTCATCACTCATAACACAATATATAAAACACAAGTTTTTCATTAATTGCTTAATAAATTATAAGACAGCTATTTTTATTATCAAAAGGACTATCATGTGAATGATTATAATGGGGTTTTTTTACTTGTTTTGCCCTGACCAAGTGCCATTATTCTAATTATCATGAATAGATGGCACATGGATTCCCAAAAAACTAAGATTCATGGCTCTTATAATTAATTATTCTTGTAGACTTGGGTCTCTACACCCCTAGATCTTTGTTCCATGTATATTTTGGTGGCCAAGTGTTTTATTCCTTGTGGGCTAGTAAAGAATATTTGATCAATGGGATTGAAGCTTTCATTTTATTTTTTTACTAACCCAAAACTAAAATTTTTAATATTATGTTACAACATCCACATATTGCCCTTATCACCTACTTTTCTTGCAAATGGAATAGAACATACAAGATACCTCCTCTATAAAACATATGAAAGATTCAATTCTCTTAGTTGTGAGTCCTTAATTTTGCATTCCATCATCATTTTGTTTTTTATTTTTAATAGTATCAATGTATTGAACTTCTGAGTGACAAGACATGTGGTATGAATTTTAAATATACATTCCTTATTCTCAATAATGCTTGTATTTTTTAATGCAATGTTTTTTGTAATGTCACAAAAATTTATTTGTACAACATGAACACACTCTAACACAAAGCTTCACAGTAATAAAAATACTTGGATGGAATTGTACATGTATCATTTACACTTGTGGCATGGTTAACAACAATGTATGTCATAAATTTGATTCCATGTTGAAAGGATGGCCTAGATTTATGTATGTTTAACCTATTATCATTACAATAAAGATTATATGTTTAGTTCCTATTTTCATATTTGAATAAGGCAAATGCGATATTTGATTCTTAATGTTCTTTGTAACAACATTCAATGGTGAAGCCTTTCTTTTGAAAAAAGGTATATTTAATAAATTTATTGTGGTGTTTGACATAATATAGTAGTTTCTCATATCCCTTATGTGCGTTAGATGAAAATATGTTTATAATTTTTAATAAGCATTGATCATTAAAAATGGAATTATGGATTTTAGGATTTATTTGATTGGTATTTTATGGATTATAGTTTGTTACATAAATATGATTCTATGTGGATAGCATATTCAAGAGGGTCATCCTCATTATAGAGACTATAATGCATTAGGATGATCTGGACATAGAGCCTTAGATAAGGGGGGAAAGGAGGAGAGAGTATGGGACATCTTGAGTGTGGCAAGATAATGTGTAATAACCATAAAAAGTTAATAAATAAACTAGTAATGTCTAATTTAGACTAATAAATGATATATACACAAACATCCAAAATTTATGCAAATTAACAACTAATGAATAAATAGAAAGAATTTTAGATTTCCACATTTGTGAAAAATTTGTATATTAATATAGTGGCTCTCAAAATTAAAGTGATTGAAACCACATTATAAAAAAGCACAAACAAAAATACTTGATCTTGTGATTTTAATTTGATTGAAACTAAACTCCCAATGTTAGGTTGTACTTACTAGGAGTTTGTATGCAATAGGAAACCTATACATTTTGGAAGGGGATGCACTCATTTATAAAAAGACATAAAAATACTTAGGTGGTAATCCCTTTATCCCAAGACCATAAATATAAAAATAAATTAATTCATAATAAACAACTTAACCAACTAGATGTCATGAGTAATATCATCAAAATAGATAAAATATATTACAATAATAACATATCATATTCAAATAATTAACTATGATTTAATTCCACTAAGTTATGAAAATAAAATCAAGAGACCCCATATGATCCTCAACATAATAATCAAGAAGAAAATTCAACTAACATCAAACATTTCTTCATCAACTAGTGTAGGGTCAGATTCTTTATGAACAATAGAAGGAGGTTATTAGTCCACATCTTGAATTTTATTTCTCTTAACTCCCTTAAAAAAATAGTTGGTCATGAATTGAGGTTTAATTGTTCAACAAAAAATTTAATATACTCCTTAGATCCACTAACTTCTATGAAAATCAATTTCTTCCTAGGACCAATATGTTATAACCATAGACAAGCCATCCAAGTTCAAGTTCTAATTGGAACACGTGATATACTATCATTATAAACACATGTATCAATATCATTAGCCCTAAGGAACACCTTCTCTTTCTTTTATTCCACATATCTACCACACTTTGGTTGAGTCAATCTAGTTGGTACTTGAATAGCTCATAATGAGTTAAAGAAAGTAGAATCTAAAATTTCTTTTCAATTTAGACATAAAATCTATAATTGAATTCAATATTTCAATTAATAATTCATCAAAACATACTTTAATTTATGAATTATAACCACTTTCATATAAGTTATGGTTCCATATGTCCCATATAATAAACATCGTACATTATATTATAGATTTCAAGAAAAATGAGTATAAAGGATAAGTGTAATCCAAAGTAATCAACCTATAAGAGATAAAATAAATACCCTAGATAAACTTGAAAATGAAAAATATAGCCTCCAATTTGAATACCTTTTATTTCTTTTTCAATAATGATTTATTATAAGAGTATATTTTCTTAATATAAGAGATTTGAATGGACCCAAAATTTACACGGTGTGATGTTGTGACATGATGTCCAATGATGATGTAGTGATCTTCTAATTTATGCTCAAACAGGTTATCTCTAACACCCTCCCTATTTCACCTCTCTCCTAAGCCCCTCAAACTCCCCTTTTGTGGGACTTTGTATCTTTCTTTTGGTTTATTTTAAAAACTTTTTTCTAGGGACAAAACTACATTTCTCTAGGGTGGAACCACCATGATTTGTTATGAAATCATCACATAGGTTATGAAATTGACCCGATGGTTTTGTAAACTACCATGATAGAATTTTTTCTAACAGGGTGGTTCCACATTACTATGCAGAGGTTCTACAAATACATGGGGTGGTTCTATCATGAAAGCTAATGATTTCTTAACTTCCCCCTAAAAAAGAGGTGATGCTTTCACCTTTTATCCATCTTTAAAATTTAGTTTTTGGAACTCAAGATCTGACGTGTTTGCATGTTTATTTTCATGTTTCTTGATTTTTTGCCTTGTGTTTATTTCCATGTTGGCCCAGATCACTCCCTTTTCTATTTTTAGACATTCTTTAATTCTTTTATGAGTTATACATGGAGTTCTACTCACTCTAACTCCTTCATGTAACCATCATTTCTCTTCTACAAGTAATCCAATTTTGATTTGTTTTAAATCCTAAATTTTGCATGAAATTTTGGAGTTTTGAAGCTTTATAAAACCACATCCTACTCACTATTGCTTTATATATATTATTTGATAATTTTCATGTTGACTACATAATTGTAAGAAAGAAGAGTCATTATTTTCATAACTAGATCTTTGCAAACCATATTATCAACCATCCATGGTCAGGTGTTCTTTGTTTGGAGTTATGTCTCTCTTATCTTTCCCCCTTTGTTACCATCATTTGATCATCCTCCTAGTTAAATAATTACTAATATCATTTAATGATCGAAGGTGATAGCACGCCAAGGACCACATCATAAATACTTCTCTTACTTTTAGCTGATCTACATCATGATCAGGATGAGAGTTTATAGTTTATATTTTTTTATTTTGCTACATATATTACATTAGAATAGTTTTCTTTCTTATGCTAGTTTAAATATTTATTTTGAAAATGTAAATTTGATAGGAAAAATAATTCTTCTCACTCTCATATTTACACAAAAATAAATTTGCATGAATTAATTTTATTTATTCACTTGTAGTCATTCAATAGATTATTTTAAAGAATATAGATTTGAATTAAAACATTTAATAGATATTATAAAACAAAATAAATAGTTTCATCTTTAATCACAATCAATTTCCACTTTAAAACAAGTTTTCACACATACAAACAAGCATATTAACAAGTAGAGAAAACCCTAGTCAAACCTAGGTAATCAATAGATATTATTTTGCTTCTATTTATCTTGGTTTAAGTAAATTATAATTTTTTTTTTTAGCTTACTAATTTATAAAATAATAATCAAAGTATTCACTTTTAATCAGAATAAATCATTCAAACTAGTGTGCAGTCATCCAAAAATACTAAAAACTTGGTTTAGTTTGCATACACAAAATAAGTATCAAGTGTTAAGTATTATTTTATGTTTAAGATCCAAATATTATTTTGTGTTACTTATATTTTAGTGAAAACATGTCAGGATCCTCCTTAGAGTACAATTGATTACCTTTGTATAAGCAACTAAACACGGAATTAAACCAGAAGTAATAAGTAACTAGAAATCAAAAACAGCAAAGAATAGGAGATACGAGAAACAATATAATCTATATTAACACTCTTCCAGAAGGAAATACAATGAAGAAATCTCACTCTTCCCACACCTCTTGGGTGTACAGTAATTCTCCCTCAAGAGGTCTCTCTCTCTCTCAATTACAATCAACAATCAACTCAATACCAAGTTGTTATTCCCTCCAGTGACAATCAACCCAATGGTTGTTGTTGCCTACCTTCCAAGTGACAATCAACTCAAACATTGTTGCCTACTCTCAGGAGATCTTCTTGATCTTGCACCTTGCAGATCTAATTGATCTTGCTTACATTACAATACAGCCCCATGGGTCTCTTAAATAGATCCCAAACCAAACAATAATTAGAAATGCAGACTCAAGACTAAAATTAGTCTTTACATGCAAACTAATTGTTTGTCTAAAATTAGAATAGTTCTAGAAATGCATAGATGACCGATGTCAGTCTGAAGGTGACCGATGCTAGCCAATCCCTAACTGATGCCGATTACTATGTAGCTGAAGATAACCGATGTCGGTTGGCCTGACCAATGTTGGTTACTATGTAACCCAGCAACCTCCACATTTGCACATTCAATAAAGCTTTTAGCTCCACAACTCAACAATCTCCCACTTGGAGATAAATAGCTGCACCTATACCTATACCTGTATATCAACATCCTCTAATTTGTTTTTGGCTTGTTTCTCCATCTTCAAGTTCAATCTTGAAGACCAACAAAAGTTGAATGAAGATTCAACTTCTCCTTTGTTACCGGCTTTGTTAACATATCAGCAGGGTTCTTATCCGTATGGATCTTTTCTAGCTTCAATTGTCCATCCTCTAATACCTATCTAATGAAGTGGTACCTAAGCTGTATATGTTTGGTTCTTGAATGAAAGGCTAAATCCTTTGCCAAATGAATTGCACTTTGACTATCACTATACAATTTGCAACTCTCTTGCTCCTTTACCAACTCTTCCATGAACTAAGTCATCCATATCATTTCCTTGCTAGCCTCTATGACTGCAATGTATTCTACCTCTATAGTAGACACGGCAACAACCTTCTACAACTTTGAAATCTAGCTAACAGTCATTCCACCAACAGTGAACACATATCCTATGGTGCTTCTCCTACCATCCAAGTCACTTGCCATATCTGAATCTACATACCCATGTAGAGAAGTGTTTGACCCTCCGTAGCATAAATGCCTACTACTAGTCCCTCTCAGATATCTGAGAATCCACTAAACTACTTTCTAGTGCTCTTTCTTGGATTGGCCATAAACTTGCTAACAACTCCCACTGCTTGGGCAATATCAGGTCTAGTACATACCATGTACTCAACCTCATCATGTGATTTAGGACACTATTCTTTGCTCAGCTTGAACTGTCCAACCATAGGTGTGCTTACCGGTTCTGCATCCTAAAAATTAAACCTCTCCAACACCTTATTCACATAATTCTCTTGAGACAAAATCAACCTATGATTTTCCCTGTCTCTAAAAATACTCATGCCAAGGATTTTTGCTCCTAAATCCTTCATGGCAAATGTCTGAGCTAATTTTACCTTTAGCTCAGTAATTCCCTACATGTATGAACCTACAACAAGCATATCATCTACATCTAGCAATAGGATAATGTAACTACTATTATCCAACCTGGTAAAATAAACACAATGGTCAGATTGACATTTACTAAAGCCATGCTTTGTCATAAACCTGTCAAACCTCAAATACCATTGTCTTAGAGCTTGCTCAAGACCATATAACCTGGCCTTATGTCTCACTTGTCCATTCTCTCCTTTATTTAACCTGTAAATCCATTCATTTTTTAGTGCTTTCTTTCCGGCTGGCAACTCTACCAAATCCCACATTTGGTTCTCTTCCAAGGAATTAATTTTCTCATTCATGCCATGCTCCCACTGTTTCCTAGATTCTACCTGCATTGCCTCTTCAAAACATCCTAGTTTTCCACCATCAATGAGCAACAAGTAGTATAAAGAATGGGAATAATGAATTTGAGGTTTACTTACCCTTTTAGACCTCCTCATGGGCATTTGAGACTCATTGACAGCTTGTTGTCTACCCAAATTTCTTGACAGTGACAGATCCCAGTCATCTCTCAGTCTACACCCGACCGATGTCAGTTCCACTTAACCAACCTAACCAACATCAATTTCCATCTGACCGACATCAATTTACACATGCCTGACATCACTAACTTTGATCTTTACCTGACCGATGTCAGTTCCTACCTAATCAACGTCGGTCTCTATCTAACTGATGTCGATGTTTGTGTTTTCTTGTGAGTGACGATTTTTACCCGCAAGCTCATTTTAGATCATAACCTTGTCCAAATCAACATTTCCCTACTCAAAATTATTTAGCCTCTTGAGCTGATCACTGTTGATCACCTTCTCCTTGAAAACCAAGGCCTTCCATTTCTTAAATGTGTCAAAAACATCAAATTTCCCCTTTATGCAATAAACCCATACCTTTCTTATAGCATCATCAATGAAAGAAACATAACACTGTGATCCTCCAATAGAAGCTCCCTGAGCTAGTCCCCACACATTTGTGTGAACAAGCTCCAACATGTGCTTCTTCTTTGTTGACCAAGTCTTGAGAAACCTCACTTTCTCCTGTTTCCCAAACATACAATGCTCACAAGAATCTAGATCTATCAAATCTGAAAGCTTATTTTTTGACTTAAGAACATGCATTCCCTTCTCACTCATGTGACCAAGCCTACAGAGCCAAATCTTTGTATCTACATCTAAAGTAGATAAAATAGAAGGAGAATCAGTAATACAAGTAGATAGATAAAGTGTACCTAATTTTTTACCTCTTACTAATACAAGTGCACCCTTGGAAACTTTCCAAGATTTAGCTGTGAGAGTTACTGTGCAACCCTCATCACCCAACTTTCCTGCAAAAATCAAATTTTGCTTTAGGATGGGTACATGCATGACATCCTTCAACACCCATGTGTTTCCATTCTGCAATTTTAGCTGCACTTTTCCTTTGCCAACAATTTGACAAGGCTCACCATCCCCTAAATAAACTTTTCCAAAGTCTCCATGGACACAATCATGGAAAAATTCTCTATTTAGGGTTGCATGGAAAGAAGCACCAAAATCTAAAACCCATGATTCTACCTGACTATCCAAAGAAAATATAAGATCATCTTGTGCAACAATACCTACATCATTTGCTTCTTTATTACCTTCATGTTGATCTTCTTTTAACCAACAATCTTTCTTTGCATGTCCTTTCTTTTCATAATTTCAGCAGGTGATACTTCCATTTTTGGATTTGGATCTACTGCCTATCTTTGACCTTGATTTCCCTTGCTTGCTCTTCTCTCTTTGCTTTCCCCTGCTTTCAACACTTAAAGCATTACCTGATGTTTCCCCTGTGCTTTTCCTAAAAAATTCTTCATTCAATATTACACTAACAACATCATCAACTTTCAAGATATTTGAAGCAGATGCAATATTAATTACTGCCATTACCAAGCTATTCCAACTTTCAGGTAAAGAGCATAAGATTAAGAGAGCCTTAATTTCATCATCAAAAATTATTTTGACTAAAATTAACTGATTTACTAATCCATGGAAAACACTAAGATGACTATATACTAATCCACCTTCTTGCATTTGCAAATTAAATAATTTCTTCATAAGAAATACCTTATTCAAAGCTGAGGGTTTTTCATATAAATTTTCCAAAGTATCCATTAACTCTACTATTGTCTTTGCCTATGATAAGTTGGAAATCACAGATGATGCCAGGCTCAACCTTATAGATCCCAGATCCTTTCTATCAAGAACATTTCATTCTTCATCTTGCATATATGTGGGCTTACTTAAACCCCACCCAATGGTAAGTACAAATCTTTCTGATATAGATAATCTTCTATCTGCATCCTCCATAATTGATAATTTTTGCCATTGAATTTCTCCATTCTTAGTTTACTTTCTTCTGCCATTGCTTTACTCCCACTCAAATAGAAACCCCTGTGAGTGAACATGTAATCAACAAACACTAACCCGCTCTACCACTTGTTAGTGATCCTAGCTCTGATACCAATTGTCAGGATCCTCCTTAGAGTACAATTGATTACCTTGGTATAAGCAACTAAACACGAAATTAAACCAGAAGTAATAAGTAACTAGAAATCAAAAACAACAAAGAATAAGAGATACGAGAAATAATACAATCTGTATTAACACTCTTCTAGAAGGAAATACAATGAAAAAATCTCACTCTTCCCACACCTCTTGGGTGTACAGTAATTCTCCCTCAAGAGTTCTCTCTCTCTTAATTACAATCAACAATCAACTCAATACCTAGTTGTTGTTCCCTCCAGTGACAATCAACCCAATGGTTGTTGTTGTCTACCTTCCAAGTGACAATCAACTCAATCGTTGTTGCCTACTCTCAGCAGATCTTCTTGATCTTGCACCTTGCAGATCTAATTGATCTTGCTTACATTACAATACAGCCCCATGGGTCTCTTAAATAGATCCCAAACCAAACAATAATTAGAAACACAGACTCAAGACTAAAATTAGTCTTTACATGCAAACTAACTATTTGTCTAAAATTAGAATAGTTCTGGAAATACACAGATGACTGATGTTGGTCTGAAGGTGACCAATGCCGGCTGATCCCTAACTGATGCCGGTTACTATGTAGCTGAAGATAACTGATGTCGGTTGGCCTGACCGATGTCGGTTGGCCTGATCGATGTCGGTTGGCTTGATCGATGTCGGTTACTGTGTAACCCAGAAACCTCCACATTTGCACATTCAGTGAAGCTTTTAGCTCCACAACTCAACAAAACATAGTTTGTATATGACAAAAATAATTGCATTTAGCTTGCATCTAGGAAAAGTAAAATCTGCACTTGCATTGTTAAAGTATGTTTTATTTCCTTATCTTGCATGATTTTGAAATTGAATTAAAAATTCCAAAAAGAAGCATTATTTCATTTTAATTTCATTTATTTATCATTATTTATTTTTAGTTATTTATTTTTATCAATTAATTATCTTTTGTTTCAATCAAATATTCCTAAAAATAACAAAAAACAATCAAACGACCAAAGCCTTGTCAAGCTAAGCATAAACATCCTAAAACCTTTCATCAAAAGTAAAACAAATATTTTTAAAAAAAGTTTCCAAAATAAGCTCATGCACTTATACATTGTCTTGTCTCTTTTGGATGACACTTTTTGAGACACCTGATATTGTCAAAGGTCTTTTCCCTAGGGTTAAAACACTTGGTCCTACAATCAACACATAATCAGATATTAGTGTCAAATTGAGACTTGAGGTTTTCTATGCTACACCTATTCCCCACTTCATCATTGACACTCTTAGTTCCATATATGATCAAGATCAAATCCCAAATCCTCCCATTATCATTCTCCCCTAGAATATTAGTTACCAATATAATGTGATTCAATTCTAGGTCCTCACCTTCACCACCTTTTCTTTTCCTTTAGTTTAGTCCTGATATAATTGATCTCATCCCTAGATTCATTTAACCTAACCATCCCCACTTCACCAGTCCTAGTATTGATTAGGAGCTTCACCTCCTTATTATCTAAATCACCAAAGGACCTTAGATTTTTATTTCCATATAGTTGGAAACTCTTAATGAGAAATAATATGCTATGGAATTCTTCTAGTTTCATCACAATAATCCATTTTCATTCCTCATTATTAATCTCATTTCACTAAATAATCAATGTTGAGCATAGTAATTTATGTTTGGATGTCATTAATGTCAAATAGAGAATGTTTTAATAATGCATTAATGATAATGTGATCAAAATGATGGTTTGGAGAGATATGGTAGATTTGTAGATTTATAAGGATAAAGAAGTTGTGAGGCATTCATAGATGTCTTGGTGAAGCTCTGGTATGTCACTTGATCATTTATAATGAGAAACGTGCATCCTTTAACTTAAAAGAAGCTAGACCATCGCTACACATCATGTAGATATAAATGAACTAGTAATTTTGTGCATTTATTTGTGGTACTCAAAAAGTCAACTATAGTCAAAGGATTTCATGGAGAGGTTGTCTATAGTGCCAATAGGGTTCCCTAAAAATTTGGACTCTTGAATTTTTTTTAACTCAAGTTATAAACCTTCAAAGTTTATCTTACAGACTGTGATGGGCCAGAGACCATCAATTTTAACTTCATTAAAATTTAAGGTCACTAGTTAGTAGATCTAATGGTGAGCATGCATTATCTAGATCTTGATCTAATGGTGCATGTGAATTCAAATTCTTAAAGGTACCTATGATTAAACATGATAGTGAGAAGTTTCTCTATCTCATTTATTTGATAGAAGATCAATAATTTGTTGGCATTCATACTGACAGAGATCGATGGTATGGATCGAGTCAAAATTCAAATGTGAATAAGGCATACAAAGATGCCAAGTGACTTAATCATGGGACCTCTGATCTAAGATCAATGATGAGCATTGTATGATAAATATTGAGCCACTCAGAGGAGATAAATGGTGTGTATTTATCCATAATTACTAGGAAGCATGAGATGAGGTTAAGGTGCTTGATGTTTAGTGTATATATAGTAAACTTTAGAATTCAAATATTCAAATTAATGAAGGAAAAAGAAAGCTTAGATTTTGGGCTATATCTTTTGATCCAGGACAAATTTATTGATGTAGTAAAAAGCAAAGTTGTAGATAAATTCAAGGCACATCCATTAAATCTAGTTAGAAGGTTAGAATATGTGTAAATTCAAATTTATGGGGCTCCAAACTTGACTATTTGTTCATTCATGGTGTCCTTATGTATAGAATAATGTTTGATCAATTTATGTTTTAGTCAAAGAGAGTTTTGGTGGGAGAAATCACATGAATATGTCATAAAGGTTATTGGAGTGGAACCATATAATTGAAAGTGATCCTATGTCCTTAATTTTCTTGATGAAGTGCTAAATGGGTGAATAGGTCTCCATGAGACCTATAAGGGATAATACGGCCTAATTAAAAGGCATAACTACTTAAGTATGACTCATAGATGTTATGGATGACCTATGATAATGTATTTTGAGCTATGTCTTAACATGATAGATATATTAAGGGTTAAGGTAAGTCTTATGGTTGATCAAGAAGTTGATATGCATGAAGACTCTATATATAGTAGAGACCAAGGCAATGGTTTCTAGACTTAAATGAGCATATCTTTAGAGAGCAGAAGATAAATAAAAAGGAAAGAGATCAGAGAGAGTGAGCTTAGTGGATGGACTCAAGTATAGAATAGATTAAGGATGAGTGAAGAAGACTAGAGAGATCCAAAAGAGGTATTTGGATGCATTTCTTGTATGATCAAGTCTAAGTGTGTGAGAAGAGTTTAAAAGAGAGATTTTATATTTTGTTTCTCTAATTAGATTGGAATGCAATCAAATTTTTTGAGCTATTGATTTCATAGGTGTTTGTGGATGCTCAACATCTAGAACAAGTGGGTGTCTATTCATATTTAGGGGTGGGTGCTTCTTTTGAAGTGGTTATTTCACTAAAAGGTCTCATGTTTGTGATCATCTTATAGGACAAATAGTCCATGTGTTTATAGTCTGGAGAGTAGGTTTTATTCCTCAAGAGGGTTTCCCATGTGGATCTTGTATTATGTGTGTGGTATTTAATTATCTTGATTATTCATTATTATGAACATCTTGTATGCTCTATTAATACTTATGGTCATTGATTAAGATTTTGAAAGGATTAAAAATAAATTTTTAAATATCTTGCATCACTAATTCACCCCCTCTTAGTGATTATACCTCTAATAATTAATATCAGAGAAATACCTTATATGCAAGTTTAACCACTTGAAGTTGATCCAAGGTACATTATGGCAAGTTAACAGAGGCAGGGTTTATCTACAAATCAAGCACCATTATTCAATGG
Organism: Torreya grandis; assembly: GCA_037957365.1. NCBI lineage: Eukaryota > Viridiplantae > Streptophyta > Pinopsida > Cupressales > Taxaceae > Torreya > Torreya grandis. The sequence goes on from JARHVA010001787.1 coordinate 838,330, forward strand.
GTCAAATTGTGCTTTCTAGAGTCTAAAGATGAGGGCATAAATCATGTCTCTAGGGTTTCATATTTGGAAATTTATCATGGATGGTTATACTACACCAACTACTCCTCCAACTAGTGTTGCTAACAAGAAGTTGAGTGAGAATAATTTAAAAGATATGAATGCTATCATTTTTGGTCTAGTTGATTTAGAAAAGACATCTAGTAAGGTGAAGTCATATATGAAGTCTAAAAAGAGCTCAAATGATCTTGACAATATTCTGAGTAGTCAAAATCATATAAGTGATAGAACTAGTCTTGGATACAAGGAAGAACAAAAGCATGTAACTCAAGACAAGATAAAGGTTGATGTGAACAAGGACAATCAAACTTTGAAGACCTATCATCAGTCAAGGAATGAAGGTATTGGTAGAATGAAGAAAAATCAGATTAGACAACCAAATGCTATGAGGAATGCAAATTTCAATGGTCATTGTTACTCTTGCATTTAGTTTGTTCATAGGTCAAATTATTGTAAAATATCCTAAAAGAATGAATTTGCATAGAATTATGAGCAAGACAATGATAAACATAGAGAACATCATCACTCAAGATAGTCAATAGGTTCACAAGGAAATAATGTTATTTTTTGCTATAAGTGTCAAGGATTTGATCATATTTCAAAGTTTTTTAATATCTTCATCAAGAGACCAAATGATTAGGTACATGAATGAATTCATGAAACTACAAAGAATAATCATATGTCTTAATCACAAGGTATGTACAATCTAATCAATCTCATTTATTTCAAATAGCATGAGAGAGGTCGCATAGAAAGGTTCTACAAGAATGATCAATATTCTACTTCAAATATTATCAATCCTAACATGAAGAAAAAGATTCATAGTGAATGGAGGCCAAAGAAGGTAAATGAAAAATAGGCTCAAAATGGATTATTTGCCATGACAGAATAGGTAAAAAGTTCAAGTATCAAGAAACAAGCCTTATATACCTAATTGGACAAGGAAATCAATCAAGATCTTGAGATAAAAGAAAATAATAAGGTTGATAACTCATTCAAAGACAATCTAAAGGTGAGGAAGGACTGCAAGTCAAGTGAGAGCATGGAGATATGGGAATCTCTTGAGTTTTGAGATATTTATTCCCTCTATGACAAGTGGGTGTCTCTACCTATGTTGTTTATGAGACATCTTTCATGTGTGGAAGCAAGTGTGTGTGTTCTAGGTAATGATCAAAGTGCCAACTAGTACATAGCTTGAAGGCAAAGGGTAAGCAAGAGATTGTGAAAGATATGCTTGTATATGAAGGACTTTGATAATTTTAAATCATTTTATATGTTGGTTTAAGAGGTTGATCATTCAAGACAAGGATAATTAATTATAGGACAAGAATATCATTTGAAGATGTATCTGGCTAAGGGGGAGCATATGTGAAGATGCTTCAGTCATGATAGAAGTGTGAAGATGTCTGATACATTTGTGAATCCAATAAGATTGATATGATGAATTGATCAAACTAAGTCATGTATTTTAATAAGGTATTGAATCTTTATACATAATTAAAGAGAGATTGTGAGTTTTATAGGTAAATAGGTCTAAAGATCAATAAAATCCCAAGTTTAAATTGGTCTATATCAAAGAACAGATGACATAATATGAATCATGATGTTAGGGGAGCATTCCAAGTGCTATGAGCAGTCTGTTAGGTCCAAAGATTAGAGAAGTCAAAGTTAAAATTGGTACATGTCAAAGGGGAAGTAATTGATTCATATGCCTAAAATTATGTAAGTATCCTACGCATATTAATAGTATGTAATTGCATACATAATGTTGAGGAATGTTTGTTGGCATGATGAGGAAGAGACACTTTGTCATTAATGTAAAAGGGGGAGAAAGATCAGAATGAAGAAGTTCAAATGAGTAATAAGTCATTCTGAGGGTATTTTTCCATTAGTAACAAAGGGGGAAATTTTTTAGCATAGTCATTGATGTTTGGTTGTCATTGATGTCAAAAAGAGCATGTTATACTAATGCATTAATGACAAAGTGATAAAATTGATGGTTTGGAGAGATATGGCACATTTTCAAGTCTGTAAGGATAAAGAAGAAATTGTGAGGCATCCATAGATGTCTTGGTGAAGCTCTGGTATGTCACTTGATCATTTGGAATGAGAAACATGCATCCTCTAGCTTAAAATAAGTCAAACCATCACTGCACGTCATGTAGATATGAATAAACCAATAAGTTTGTGCATTTATTTTTGGTACTTAAAAAGTCAACTAAGGTCAAAGGATTTCATGGAGATGTTATCTATAGTGCCAAGATGGTTCCCTAAAAATTTAGACTCTTGAAGTATTTTCTAACTCAAGTTATAAACCTTCAAAGTTACTCTTGTAAATTGTGATGGCCCAGAGATCGTCAAGTTTAAATTCATTGAAATCTAAGGTCACTAGTCAGTGGATCTAATGGTGAGCATTCATAATCTAGATCTTGATCCAATAGTGCATGTGAAGTTAGATTTTCAAAGGTACCTATGATTAAATATGTTAGTGACAAGTGTCTCTATCTCATTAATCTGATAGAAGATAAATGGTTCATGAGCATTCATACTAATAGAGATCGATAGTGTAGGTCAAGTCAAAAGTCAAATGTGTAAAAGGAATGTAGAACTACCAAGTGTCACAATCATGGGAGCTCTAATATAAGATCAATTATGAGTATTGCATGATAAATATTGAGATAATCAAAGGAGATCAATGGTGCATATTTGTCCATAGTTTCTAGGAAGCATGAGATGAGGTTAAGGTGCTTGATGTTTAGTGTTTGTAATGTGACCATTGGAATTCAAATGTTCAAATTAATGAAGGAATACCAATTCTCAATTTTTGGGATATATATTTTGATCCAAGATGAATTTTTTGATGAAGTAAAAAAGAAAAGTTGTAGAAAAATTTAAGGTGTATCTAGTGAATCTAGTTATAAGGTATGAATATTTGTACAGCTAAAGTTATGGATCTCCAAAGTTGACTTTTTATTCATTTATGGTGTTCTTATGTACAGAATAATGTTTGAGCAATTTTTGATTTACCAAAAGAGTGTTTTGGCAAGATAAATCACATGAAGATGGAATAAGGTTTATATGGAGTGGACCCATATAATTGAAAGTGATTTTATGTCCTTAATTTTCTCGATGAAGTGCTAAATGGGTGAATAGGTCTTCATGAGACCTATAAGGGCTACTAAGGCCTAATTAAAAGGCATAGCTACTTAAGTGTGACCCATAGATGTTATGGCTAACCTGTGACAATGTATTTTGAGCTATTTCTTAGCATGATAAATATCTTAAGGGTTAAAGCATGTCTTATGGCTAACCAAGAAGTTGATATGCATGAAGACTCTATAAATATTAAAGACCAAGGCAATGGTTTCTAGACTTGAATGAGTATATGTTGAAAGAGAAGAAGATAGAGAAAAAGGAAATAGATTAGAGAGAGTATGATTAGTCGATAGACTAAAGTATAGAATAGATTGAGGATGAGAAAAGAAGACTATAGAGATTCAAAAGAGGTGTTTGGATGCATTGCTTGTATGAGCAAGTCTAAGTGTATGTGAAGAGTTTGAAAGAGAGTTGTTATACATTATTTATCTAATTAGATTGGAATGAAAATAGAGTTATAGGTATATTGATTTCACAGGTATTGTGTGGGTGATCAACATCTAAAACAAATGGGTGTTTGTTCATACTTAGGGGTGGGTGCTCCTTGTGAAGTGGGTGCTTCACTAAAAGGTCTCATGTTTTTTATCATCTTATAGGACAAGTAGTCCATGTGTTAATAGGATTCATAGTGATTTTTATTCCCTAATAGGGTTTCCCATGTTGATCTTGTGTTATGTGTGTGATCTTGCATCATCTTGTTTATTCATTATTGTGAACATCTTGTATGTTTTATGAATACTTGTGATCATTGATTAAGATTTTGAAATGATTTCAATTAAAGTTTGAAATATCTTGCATCATTGATTCACCCTTACCTCTCAGTGATTGTACCTCCAAAAATCAACTTAATCTAGAGTTTTACCCATTGCTCATATATTACATCATTTGACTTGACATGAATTGGAGAAATCAAGTGAACAGTTTAGCATGTGTTATTTGAGTTCATACAAATTGGTGAGCCCAATGTGAAATGATTCCATATTTTGTGTTTCTATTTTATTCTCTTTCTTATTTTCTCCTTTCTCCATCTTCTCTTATCCTTCCATTTATTTTGTGTGGTATCCATATACCCCCATAATATGTTTAGGCAAGACCTGGGTGCATATATTAGTATAGAGGGATATAGAAGGAACCAACTTAACTTTGGTGAGGCTTCATTGGTAATTTATAAAAACCCTACTTTAAAAAATAATGTAGATTATAAATTTTATGATTATTATCATAGTAATAAAAAACCAAGAATGCAATCCATATTCAAGAGGTGTGAGACATACCTAAAACCGATAACAATCACCCTAAATCCAATGTTATGATCCTCACTGGAGGTAGAACAATCACTCCTCATATGGCCAATAGACTATCAATTACCCTATAGAATCTAGATGTAGATTGATATAATAATTATGGCAACTATCTAGGAAGGATCCATTATATAGAACATGAGGTTAATCATATTCAAACAATTACACATCCCTCTAATAGAAAAAATACCTCTAACCCACTGGTGCAAACTTTAACCACTACTCTGAGGCTCCCACTCTAAATAAATCCCTTCACACTAATCAATCTCTCACTTATACCCCTATTGTAAATAATATTCACATACCTAACACAACCACTGGCATGAATGACCTCATTAATAAATTGGTGGGTCACATTCATGACTTAGAGAACAACCAATAATCTATGAATCAAGGAGTGAAACCAAATCCTCTTAGAAAAATTCATTCCTCTTCTTTTCCCATCTAAATAATGGCTCATCAGCTATTGCAACTATAAACACCTAAATCTGGCCACTGATAACCTCCAACCAAGCTTTTGGCTAATTTCCACCAAAATGGACAATTTGGCCTAAAGATACTAAATCATATTAAATGATGTGAAAATGATATATTCAAATGCCAATTTTGGCCAGAGTATCATTAAATGGGGCAATGTAAATTATAGGCCATATAACTTTGATCAGATCATTTCGAGTCAAAATGCCAATTTTGCACCTAAGTGATCTAGATTGCTCTTTCCTATCAAATATCTTACACAAGACATGTGCCTTTGTTATTTTATATTGATGATATCCTAAATGGGATAATGGATCTAACAAATCTAACATTGCCTTCTAATTCCAATCCAGTCAAATTTTGGACCAATTACAAGGCATTCTGATCAATTTGAGTAATTTGTGCACAAAGTGATTAAACATGCTTAGGAGCTAATAATCCAAATCAAGGCATAATTAATAATTCCATGGAAATTTGTTGAATAATTTTTTTTGAAAATAAATATTAAATATCTACATCATCAGGTGACCTCATTTCTTGGGAAGACATCCCTAGGCCACAAATGCCACAAATATCAGGATTCATGCCTCCCATGCCTCATCAAAGCCCTCCATGCCTCTTAATTGCTCCTCTATCCCAAATATTGATGAGCCTATTTATCAATTTTAATTTTATAATTGGATTAATCCTTAGCCACACATATCAATCTTGAGATGGATGGTTTAGGTCGATGATGATCAATCTCAAAAATCTATAAATAGGAGGCCTTACCACATCATTTTTAAGCTATTTTTGGTGCAAAGTTATAATGCACAAATATATTTATTAATCCATTGTAATTATTGTTATCATGCCAAATTGATTCCAAGCCAAGCCAAGCCACAAGCCAAAGGTGCCAATGAGAGATGGAGGTAGCCAAACTTCCATTGCCAAGGACTTCATGAGCACAAGCCGAGCAAGCCACTACTACAAAGGCATTTAGAGAATCTAAGGAAGGTGAAGGAATGCTTGTGTTTTACTCCTTACTTTTTAGTTGTGTGTTTCATTTATTTTTGGTACCAAGCTCACCCTAGTAACTAGGCATGAAGGTGTTAGCTTAGTATGTTCTTTTTCAATTTATTTTGTATATTTTGTCATGAACACCATACTAATCTCCTCTTCTTAGTTAAATTCCTAGTTCACAGCAACAAAAATATTACACACTGTCATTAAAACAAGAGCATATGCCTCCATCAAACTATGCCTCTAACCAACCCCTCAAGGATATCCTTACTTATGAAGTCCCTAACCTAGATACTTATAAAATTATTCCAACTAATTTTTGTATCTTAGCACATACACACCCATTTTGAAATTAAAATAGGGGCTCACTATTGATTGAATATCCTTATTTTAGGTCTTATGAATCATAAGTCTATGACTTGGAAGTTGAAAAGTGTAAACTTAACATTATTTCAAAGTTGTAGTATGTTTCATAGTTATATAGGAATCAAATCTATGCATAATCCATATTATATGATTTAATTTTTCCCTTTAATTTTCCTTTAACTCAATTCTTATGTAAATATTTGATTTATGATTTAATGACTAATCGAGCTGATGTTTTATATTTTAGATTGGTTTTTTGACTATGTCATGTCTTAAATAGGCTAATCAATGTTTATGTGTTTCATAGGTCTTATTAGAGCTCATGTATTCTTGCCACATGAAATCATTCCACTCACCTAGAGCCTAAGTGAAGAACACAAGTTTCCCAGGCAAGTGGAATAGTGAGAGATTCAACTTGTCATCATCCCGCTCACCCTGTGGTGATGTCAATAGAGTTCCTTATAACTAATATCCTGGGTAAGTGCCTCAGTGAGAACCATCCATGTGTCACCATCTTGCTCACTTGGAGGTCACATTAGTAGATTTATTTATATAGAATATCTAAAGAAATTAGAGTAGCGAGAGTCAATCATGTGTCATCATCTCGCTCACTTGGTGGTGATGTCAACAAAGTTCATTATACAAAATGTCTCAAGAAAGAGGAGAAATGAGCCATCCACATGTCATGATCATACTAACATGTTTCCAAAATAATAAAATACAACAAGCCATAGCTTAGTTATGAGTAGATTAGTGATATAAATACACATGTCCTTCAAATCCACATAAATAAATAACAAATACATTAATTCCAACCTTAAAAGAATGAAAAAGAGACATATGTCATATTATGATGACTAAGTACTTAGGAGTAGATAAAATAAGCTACATGGCAGTAAAATCCATAGAGATCAGCTTTATGAAATTCAAATGGAAATTACAGATAGGGAATGGAGTGAAAGTCATTATAAATATTAATTTACATGAATTGGTGAATTAATACATTCAATTTTCAAGGCTAGCACATCCAAAGCAATATAATTTGAATCAACATATTCAATCTAATCACATTGACTTATATATCTATTATAAATTGTGAATTTATAACTCTATTATGACCAAGAGTTTACAAACTTTTCACAACACAATCATTTTCAAACTAGAGTTTCAATGGCTTCCTCATCTCTCACTCTAACTCCTTATACATTTTCAATTGTAAGATCAACTGAATATACTAATACAATGTTTGACTCAATAGATTTGAATCATGATTTTAAACATTACTCTATTATTCAAGCCATACAAGGCTAAAGACCAGTTGTCAATTTTCACATAGAGGTATAAAGATAACTTGTTGGTGATAAAATTGGTCGATCTACATAATGTTACAATGAAACTAGAGATAATACCCTGCATTAATCTATTATTTGATTTATTTTTGAATGGTAAAATATCTAGGAAAACATTACATTTTAGACTTAGTAAGACTCCAGTGGCATATATAAGTGGAAAGTATTTCAAAAGATACTATAGGATCCCTATGCCATAAATGACCTATAGGTAGGATATGGTGAACTCATGGATCCTTTCCAATAATATCCACAATAAGTTACAAGAATGGGTTGAAAACCCAAGTAACTTTACAGTTTAGGTCCCTAGTTTTGTTATCCTCTTCATCATTTTCATACCAAGGATAAGAATTTCCATGGCCCTACTAAATAGAATATATGGTTTCTCAACCATTTCTTATGTCAATAAAATATGGGTCCCACTGTTGGACATTATTCTAACCTCCAATAAAATTATAGCATTGGGAGAGATTATTAGCTCCAATTTGATTCTACGAATCATAGGTAACTTCTACATGATGTCCTATGTGGTATATGTTGTGATTGAAACTATGCATTCAAAATATAAATAATATTAGTATCCATTCATAAAATACCCAAAGAATAGGATTTGTGATGAATTTAATGTCTTCCATGTGTACAAATTTAGGAAGAATATGAAAAGTTTGATAGGGACCTTTTACCCTATGGTATATCAGGCCATATATGGGAATAATATGCCTCGATTGTCAGATCCTATAAAGAATAATATTCAAAAAATGGGTGACTACTAGTTCTATCATAAGCACACTATAATTAGGATAGAAGGTACCAAGGCACACCCTTTATACCTACCCTAAATTTTGCCTGATAAATTATTTGAGTAGGAAATTATTTCTCAACTAGTTGATAGTGTGGATGTTGATTTACGAAGGGCCAAGAAAGCAACCATCCAACAAACCACTCTTAGCATTGGTAAAATTTAATATACAAGGTGGATTAATTCTATTATTTTGGGAGAAGGACATATTATGGATTGAAATGGACACCATTTAGGCATTGGGACCCTAAAAAGACTGTCAAAGAGAATATCAAGAGATATGATAGGAAAGTGAAAATCAACTATGGTAAAAATCTTACAGTCATAATACTATATTCATGAATGTAGAATATAACACCAAGGTTGATATAATAATTCAAAGTGTAAATATGTCAATGATAAATATTGAGGAAGATGACAAGAGATTGAGAGTGAATAATGGGTTTCTACAGCATTTCATGGATTCCTCCACATAAAAAAATAGATATACATGATCAAATTGGCTCAATTATGGAATATAATATTGGAATCATAATTGATACTACTCCAAGTTCCCTTGCTCATTCATTTTTTGTTGATTATCCTCAACATATAATTAATATGGAAGGACCTGCAAGTCTTAACACATCAACTAGACTAATCTCCATTTTTCCTCTACCTCCACTAAACATAGTACAAGTAAGTCTTCCTAATTTATTTTATAATGTTTTTATGGTTTTTCCTCCTAGGTCACCACTTGTTACAATAATTCCACCATCATTAATGCCCTAGTATTTTTAGTAACCATCTTCACCACCCATCATTCCTCCAGTGTTCACCACTCCTCCCACTCCATCACCACCTTTTATTACTAAGGTCCCTGCATCTCACATTCCACCTTATACATGGATAGCCTATATTGTTACTAAACCAAAAATTACATATAAAAGGAATCCAAAGATTCCTCTTTTCTCAACTCAAAATGTGTAAATAGAATAAAAATAGGCATAAGTTCCCAAGGAAAGGGAATATAGAAGAAAGGGTAGATTCAGATCAGACCTTGTTGATATTTATGACAGTGAAAAAGAAGATAAACTATGGAGAACTGAGGAAGAATGGGTGTCTAAAATTGACAATGAGGAAATGGATTCATTCAATGGGATAAATTAAATAGATTAATAAGATGAATGGATAATAAAATAAATTACTCAATTTAGAGGGACTAAGATATTAGGAGAATTTGAATATGTTGACAAAGGATATGTTAACTCAGTGGCTATAAAGTTAGTGCTAGATGAATAAGGAGATGCAAAGTCAAAACTATAGAACTCAATATGGGGGGCATCATCAACTACACCTATAAATTCTCCACCTCAATCTACTATAGTGACAACTACAACAATTGATTCCCCAAATATACCCTTTCATATTCTAAGTCCACTAGTTCCTCATCCTTTAACAACTTCCTCAATTACTACTACTACAATTGGTATGGCAGATTTTATACATTCTTAATATTAATTAATCCTATTATAACTTAATTTACTACTATGGATCCTATTTATACTAATATAACTATTAGGGTTACATATACATTAGTTAATGATTACTTATATCATATACTTATCACCCTAGTGACCTATTCATTCTTTGGTGGAACTAGTCCCTAAGCCCCCAAGACTTTTATGGGAGTACATTTTTAAAACCTGGTGTCCATTTTCAAGTTTTATAAACAAGCCACCCCGCCTAGGTTATTTGCATAATTGGGATTGCCCATTGGCCAAGTTGCACAAGTAGACTCTCTTATAGTTTTAGTGCATAGAGCAGATGGGAAGACTAAATACATCATCAATATACCAACCTAGAATCAAGTCACTGGATGGAGTAATGTTATTCCTCATTTCTATGCATTAGGTCCATTTTCCCCCATGGCCATGCTTCCTCCAAGGTAATCTCCTTCATCTATTCTCTTAGAGAAAGCAAATCAATCAGTTTCATTAAACATTCCTTCATGGATCAAGCAACTACAATAAGAAGAAGAGGGAAGGAAGGACCTAGTGATTTATGAATAATCAATAATCAAATTCCATTTTTATAGATAAATGAATAACTTGAGAAAGGTTAAAATAAATATCTTGGTTTCAGAAGGACAATAGGCTGAGTTGGAACAAAGAGAAGACATATTTTCTCTAACAAAGAGAACAAAGTTAAATCCCTCAGACTTGGATAAATACATAGAGGATTCTTACATTTTTATGGATGTTGATAGAGGAGTGATAAAATAAATTTTCAAAACTTTTAACTAACCTATTCAGAGGCCACCAGAAAGGAACACCATTTAGGATCTTAAATAAATTGTAGATAACTTTTAAGGGGTAGCTAGAAATTTATATGATAATATTCATTTAATAAGGTCTAAAAGGACCACATCCTAGTCTAAGTGGGGGGGGGCATACTGCAATTGTTCAATAAAATAAAGGTCATTGATGGAAATATTTGCTTTCTAATCCAATCAACCAAAAATAAGGATTATGCCCATTTAAATGTAACAACTACATATGTTGTTGCTAAGAAGGGCTTCTTGATTGAATGCAATCAAGAGATGTGAGATATAGTATAATAATTTGCAAATCAAGAAAGATTAGTCTTTATTTTTAAGATATGAGAGTCACTCAGGTAAGCACTCTTCATGTGAAATTAGTTCCTAAGACCATTTTTTATAATCTCCTATAAGAAACGATTGATAGCTTCCAAAATGAGATTGAAGGCATGGTCTATAGGACTAATGATGAGATTATGTAACTACCAAATTTTGATAGAGATCAAATTATAGGAACTAAAATAGTTTATGTGGAGGTAAAACATACAATAGGCACACATAATAAGTTTATGGATAAGCTCCCATAGTTGTTCAAGAGTTCTCTGATTAATTTTGATACTATTGACATTGACTTCTAGGTGATCCATGTGTTATATTTTCAAATGGAAGAAACCAAATAATTAACTTCAGTAGTAGGGGAAATGCCTACACCTTCTTAGGGTACTCAGTCTCTTAAATACATGCTAGTGCAAAAATAGTCCAGTGCCATGTATGTACCACTTCCAATTTTCACTAATATAACTACATTAGAGGAAACTTCAAGTGTAATAGAAGTTACAGTGCCTATTTTAGTTGTAACTATTATGTCAATTCCATCTACTTTAGCTTCTACATTTGTTATTCCATAGTTTTCTTCTTCCAGTGGTGCCACATCAGCACCCTTATAAATATACATTTGTATTTGCATGTTTGGTTAAGTTTTAATGTTGGTTTTTAATTTATTTTGGAATACATATATATATATATATAGTATTATAGTTGAAGAATTCTATTCTAGGAAATTCCACTGTACATTCATGCTTTCCATGAGAATTGACACACACAATTCTATTTGTGGATATGTAATTTTTAGATTTTCTTGAGATATGAGGCCTTACCCATCCCAATATTATATATACTTATATCCTTCTGATCCCAAAGTATGGAGAATTTGGCATTTAAGATTAATATGAAATCCCAAGGAAAGTTTTGTGATTGGTTTTGATGTGAAAATTTTGATTCTTCTCTAAACCTATGGATTTTTTAAAAACTTTTGTCAAAGTATTATCTTATTCTTTTGGTTGTGTATGAGTTGTATTTTCAATGTAGTTATTCATATTTTGTTACTGATCATTTCAATGCCTTTTGCATTATAAACATAATTTCCCTTTGTAGATGTCCTATTGTAGTCTAACAAGCATAACAACCTTGGATTATATGTGCTTAAGTTTACTATATGTTGTTTCCCTTTGACTCTTAACTATGTTTGATCATTGTTATGCTTACAGTGGCTTATAGTAGACACTAGTTTCTTGATTTCTTGTCCAACCTTTAGTTTAAGAGCTGGCTTATAAAGGTTTCATCTTATATGGTCCACAAACCTTCTCTTTTGCCTTGTCTTTCCCTATTTCTTGAGTTTCTTTTAGTCCTACCCATCATAGGTTAAATCCATCATTAATCCACCCATCTCAAGTAGATTTAGGTTCACTTCATATTCAAACCATCTAAGGTTAACAACTATTTTTTTCATCATTATTTCACCAATAATTTGTTTATAAAACCCAATACCCTACAACTCATGCCTTGAAATGAATATTCATTCATAGATCTTAAAATGTTAGAGGCTACCTCAGAAGGTTTCCTTGGTGTGTATAAAATCCACATCAATAGGAATTTATGTGGTTATAGAATGAGGGCATGAAATCTCTATTTTTTTGAAGAAGATCACTTGAGTTACACTAGATATTCTAAAAATATAAGTAGGTCTAATTTTTACATTGGTCTATTAGTTCCACTTTTACAGCTTCATAGAAGACCTAGGTTAGATAAGGGTATCATAGGAAAATATCAAACCTTATCATTTTCCCCAACTAGGATAGGTCCACTCCCTAGAATCATTACGGCCCTAGATTCACTAGTTGGTTATTCTATTATTGTTTTTTGTGTTGCCCATGACTTATTTATAAACCTTGAGAAACATCTTCCCTCTTCCCCTATGGAGGAAGGGCTATTAAAGAACACATAATGTCTTTCAAGATAGCTCTGGGACTAATGAATGTGGTTAATAAGGATGTGGCATGCAAGATTTTCCACTTCACACTATAATATGTCACTTATGATTGGTTTTCGAACCTCACATAGGCTTTAATTACCTATTGGAATAAATATAAAAGCACATTCTTAGATCAATTTGGATAGGTTACAATTCCTAGTGTCATACACCAACTTTTTTATAATATGAGGAGAGAACCTCATGAACCCATTAGAGATTTTAATTCTAGATTTTAAAAAATGTTTAGTGGACTAAAAATTTCCTATAAATCTAACACCACACTAACCCTTTAGATTTATAATAATGTCTTGGATCCTATAACCTCATTGCTATTGTGTAGAGTAGTAGGCATCATCGACCTGCCAATGACATATGTTGAATCCATTAACATTGACAAGAAAATAAATCCCAAATCACATATCCTAGGTAGACGAAATATTTACCAAAATTATCTAATGTTAAATCTAATTCCAAGTGCTAACCATAATACTATGTCTTACAATCAAAATAAAACACACATGTAGTTGCCCTTGTCCCTATGTTACACCAAATCAAAGCTTGAGATTTTAGAATAACCCTATTCATACATCTCATCAACACCAAAGTCAAATTTCAATTCTATTCAATAATTATAACACTTAGGGTGAAACTATAGACTCTAACAAGGTTAAATTAGACATTATCCAAAGGATGGTATAGAAGTTAATTAATGAATCCTTGAGCATGAAAAAAATAATGGGGAGTACTGGTGGACAAAAAATAAACCAAGGCTTCAAATTATAAAGATATAATAGGCCTTTCAACAAATATGGAAATAATGTATAATAATATCTAGTGAATAAAGTACCTAAAATAAATATTTTAGAAGCAACACATCTCAATTAGTGTTAGGTCCAAAAAAAGCACAATATGGAGAATTAAATTGCATAGATTTTTGCACTACCTTTGAAATATTTTAGAAAGAAATGGAAAAACAAGTGATTTTTTTGAACCAGCTAAAGCTATCTTCCTCTAATACATCAGGGCACCCTAGTACAACAATGGTCTTTGAGACCTATTATTTCCCCTTCCCAATGAAAGATGAGAATAAACCAAAGGATAATACAAATGTGATCCATGGATTCTAATAGTTTTAAATGAAAAATTATAATCTGAGGAGTAAGTATCTTGTTACTACCTCCACTTCTCTAAACAAAAATGTTATGACTCCTCCAAATATAAAATAAAATAACAATCTACCTCCTCTAAAGGAAATTGATCAACACCTAAGCATAAATCCATAAATTAGATATGGGTATAACATTGTTGAGGATATGAATAAAATCGAGGCTAATATCACCCTACATGAACTAGCTTATATCACTAAACAAAGGGAGTTATTTCTTGAGGCCCTAACTAGGATATCCTATACATCTGACAAGTCCAAAGCTACCCATGCCAATGTGATAGTATATAAGGACAAACCTAAAGTATGACCATTTCTATTAACAATCTAAATATTTAATAAGAATGTACATAACTATTCAGTTGACTCATGTGCTTTAGCTAATGTAATGCCTAAAGTTGTATGTAAAAATTTTGGGTTGACTCTAAATATGTCAAAGAGGTTGGTCTTACAGTTGGACAAGTCATTAGTTCCATGTGTTGGGGAGTTATTAAATATGAAAATACAACTTGATTTTAAGCCATGTGTATAGTAACTCATCAATATTCTATTAGTTGACATTCTACAAGATTATGGCATGTTGCTAAGTTGAGATTGGTTTAAAACACTAAATAGGTGCATCGCCATAGATTTATCACACATGTGGATACCTTGGAAGGGAGTGGAAAACCATATTTAGGTGGACAAAGAACCAAATATGAAGTACTTGATTACATAATACAATGCTAAGAATGAAAATTTCAATTTTATATCCTCAAATGTAGGTGTGTACACATTTACTAACAAACAAGAACATGCATTGCATGAATGAAAATTTGAAAGTCCTTAGTTATGGACTATTCATTTTGATGGAACCAGATCAAAGCAAGGCTCTAGTGTTGGTGTATCCTTGATAGACCTATAAAGGAAGTAATATCTAGTGCATACATGTTACAATTTTCTAACACCAATAATAAAGCTAAGTATGAGGCTCTAATCATCGGTCTATAGTTTGCATTGAAACACAATGTCAAGAAAATATAGATAATCAGTGATTCAGATCTAGTTGTCAAATAGATCAAAAATAAATACCAATGTAAACTCACTTAACTAAAGAATTATAAACATCAAGCATGGGACTTGAGTGATTACTTTGAAGCATTCAATATCAGAGCCATCCTAAGAGAGTAAAACTAGATAGCATATTCACTAAAAGCTTTAGCTACCAATCTGGTATCACTCTAGGATTCAAAAATGCAAAAAAAATCTTTGGATTTGGTTCTTTATCCCTTTATCCCAAACAATGTGAACAACTTTCAAGTATTTGAATATGATTATTAGATTATGTAATTCATGAATAGATTTGAAGATTTTGAAGCTCAGATAATAGATGAGATGGGTGTTGAGCCTATGCACATTGAATACTTGAAAGAGGATGGTGTTTGGTAGTTGAAGGAAAATCACATCCCTCTAGGGATGGTATCTTTAGAGTGAGATTTTGATGGAGATCTACAAGCTCAAAATCCAAAGTGTTTCAAATCACCTGAGTCTAATTTTATCAAAGAGAATCTAGGAACTGACCAATATCTTTAGTATGTGATCATTGGCTTGAGTTACACTAAAAGTGAAAAACAAAATTTTAAAGGTTTGTTGGCATAGTATAAAGATGTGATCACTTAGACATACAAATACCTAAAATTCTTCTACCCTAAGGTCATCACTCATGCCATCCTATTAAATCTAGAACATAAGCCCTTTAGGTAGAGATAAAGGAAAATTAATCCAATTATATAACCCCTCATTCAAATTGAAGTAAAGAAGATGTTGGATGCCAAGATTGTATTTCTAATCAGGTAGTTAACCTAGGTATCCAACCTAGTACCAGTCAAGAAAAATAATAGATAAATCAAACTCTATGTTGGTTTTAGAAACTTGAAAAGAGAATTAGAGAAATATAATTACTCCCTTCCCTCATTGGATAAGGTAATTCATATGGGTAGTAGATCTGAGATGATGTCTTTCTTGGATGGATTCTCAAGTCATAATCAAGTAATGGTATAGGCTAAGATAAAATGAAAATTTCCTTCACTAGCAAGTGGGAAACTTTTACATATAAAAGGATGACTTTTGGCCTAGTTAATGTAGGAGCTACCTTATAAAGACAAATGGGTTTTGAATTTTAAGGATTGGTGGGAAATTCTATCATCATCTATATGGATGACCTCACTATGTTTTCAAAAGATATATCTAATCACGTAAACCACCTATATAAAGTATTTGATAGATGCAGGAGATACAAAGTATTGCTTAATCTAAAGTGAGCATATTTGGAATCACTGAAGGAAAGCTTCTAGGCCATGTCATCACTAAAAATGGGATCCCCATTGATCTAGACTGAGTTTAAGACATTTCTAATTTGAGACCCCATAACAATAAGGAGTTGAAGTCTTTCTTTGTCAATATTAACTTTGTAAGAAATTTATTTATGGATTTACAGAGATTACCAAGCCATTGGACACCAAGATCAAGCAAGAAGCAAAGATAGAATAGTCTATAAAAGCTTTCCTAGACATCAAAAAATTTATCATTCAAGCTTTAGTTTTGATCATCCTAGATTTCAATAAATATTTTTTGCATTTATTTATTCATTTCAAAACATACTATAATTATGGTACTTATACAAAAGGTCAAAGATAATGAACATCACATTGCCTTCATGAGCACTAATCTAAATGATACAAAGTTAAAATACTCTATGATAGACAAACAAATATATGTGATGATCAAAGCTATCAAAAAATTTAGGTATAATATTTTGAGAAATAAGACATACAGCATTATCTTAGACCAAGTTGTCAAGCTCACACTTAGCCAAAATGAATTAGGTGAAAGAAGAGGTAAATAGATGGCCAAAATTCAAGAGTTTTACCTTAAGATTAGGCCAACCAAGATGGTTAGAGTATAGGGAATCATCTATCTAAAGACTAAAACTAATCTACATTATAGTATTAAACAAATCAATGAAACTCATATAGCTAGTGGTGAATGGTATGCTCAAATTATTCATTATCTACTTACAAGTACATGTCTTCATGAGCTGAACAGAGAGTAAAAATAAGCCCTCAAGCTTAAATAAGCTCATTATATGATCAATAATGGAGCCTTATACCAAAATAACTATAAGGGCATCTATTTAAGGTGTATTTCAAGAGAGGATTCTACATATATCCTAGACAATCTACATCAGAAGATATGCATTAGAAATCCCTCAAGCAACATAAATGTCCATAAGATTTTGAGGATGAGATACTATTGGACTATAATATTTAAAGAGGCCTAAAACCATGTTAATACCTACCATGAGTTATAGGTACTTTGGAAAATAAAATTGAATATTGTCATGCCTTTATATTCAGACATTGAAGGACACCCCTTTGCCCAATAGGGCTTTGACTTTATTCGGGTAATTAACTAAAAATCTTCAACAAGACACAAGTTTGTCCTAATAGCTACTAAATATTACACCAAGTGGATAGAAGTTATATCAACTAATAATTATAGAACAATCAATGTTATTAAATTTTTTGAAGAAAACATATTGACTGGGCATGGCACTCCTATTTCCTTGGTTTGTGATAAGGGTCCAGCTTTTCAGTCTACTAAATTCATAGAATGGGCCTAATTGACCAAATCAACATCAAGTTCTCCTTAAACTACTACTCTCAAGGGAATGGATTGATTGAATCTACCAATAAGAATCTGATGGATGTCATTAAGAAATTATCATAAGATAAACCAAGAGAATGGCATTTCTTATTTAAGTATGCACTATAGACAAGCCAAACCAAATACAAGCAAGCTCTCAAGACCTCACTTTTTTTAGTGTATAATCAATAGCTAGTCTTCCCCATTACTCTAAAAATCCTAACGTATCAATTCATGAAAGAGTATATGGGTGAGGATGAAAGAATCTAGTCTAGACTACTTGACATAGTCTAGATGGAAGATACGATAATTGAATCATTGTACAACTCCTGAAAACATTAATATATTATCAAATGGTGGTTTGACAAGAGATATAAGATCAAGGCCTTTAAAATTTTAGACCTAGTACTTCTATGAGATAAATCACATGATAAAAATGGATAACATGATAAGTTGACTCCTTTATGGATTAGGTCATATCATATATCAAAAATCCCAGGTAATAATGCCATTCACTTAAAGGACCTATAAGGTAATGATCTCACCTTTCTAGTAAATGGATAATTTTTAAAACATTATTTCATGGTTTCTTCAAATGGAGATGCATTTGAGTAATAGTAAGTTGAGGTGTAGACTAGGAGTATATTAGACTTCCTCCTTTCTAGATTAGATTTATTACTTTCTAGATTAGACTTCCTACTTTCTAGATTACATTTTTTATTTTATAGGATTAGTCTTTCCTATTTTTTGTATTTGATTTGATATATTAGTTTTTATGCTTTCTAGATTAGTTTTATAGATTTTAGAACAAACCCACTAATTTCTTATTTTGGATCTATAAAAGACATGTTAAAAATAAGGGTACAATATATAAGGGATCACAATTGACATTCACTAGGATTTGCTCTAGCAGTGCTAGATTTTTTAGGATTGAGATATGTGTTATGACTAAATTAGGTTATGTTTAGATTGGATGATTTTACTATACCTATGGGA
The DNA here is from genome assembly GCA_037957365.1 of Torreya grandis. Lineage (NCBI taxonomy): Eukaryota > Viridiplantae > Streptophyta > Pinopsida > Cupressales > Taxaceae > Torreya > Torreya grandis. The sequence continues at coordinate 857,292 of JARHVA010001787.1, forward strand.
CTTACTCTGATATAATCATGTAAATTTTAGAAAGACTTTATTTCCAAATATTAACTGAACTATTACATGATAAAACATAGATGAAATATAATAAACACAAAAATGGAGACACACTGACAAAAGTTGTATTGATTAAAATATTTTTTCTTAATACATACACCCATCCAATGGTGATTCCCAACCCTTCTTCTATTTGTGTTTCAAAAAAATCATTATATAAATTGATATAAGATGGTGATTCAAGTAATCTCTATCAGGGCTATGAATGCCTGATTGGCATTAGACAAATGCTTAGAGTGAAATTAGAGGTATCTCTATCAGGGATATGGATGACTGGATAGCATTAGATCCATGCCCAAGCTTCCCTTACTATTTTAATTACCAAAATATGAAACCAAAATAAACCCTATAGTGTATATTCATGTCTTTGTTAAAACTCTCATAACCAGGGAAATTAATTGCACAAAATCACACAATAAAATCCAATGAATGGAAAGGGTTAGTATGTTGCATGAAGAAGTAGGAGTCTTTTTTAGGGATTAGTATGTTTATTCTTTTCTGGGTAGGGCTAAAGTTTTTTTATAATGCATTACTAAAATTCTAGGTTCTCAAAATACTTAAGAGTATTTTCCCCTTTGAGTCACCATTTATTTTTCCCTAACACACACATCCCCATTTTAAAAGTCAAATAGGAGCCCACTAATGATTGAATATATTTATTTTAGGTCTTACAAACTAGAATTCTATGGTGTGTAAGTTGAAAATCATAAACTTAATTTTATGTCAAGGTTAAATAATGTTTTAGAGTTATAGAGGAATCGAATTTGTGCATAAGCTATATTATATGATTTAATTTTCACCTTTTATTTTCCTTTAACTCAAATCTTATACAAATGTTTTATTTAATATTTAATAGCTAATGGGATGCATGTTATGTTTTAGATTGGTTATATTTCTATGTTGTGTCTTAAATAGGGTAATCTATGCTTAGGTGTTTCTCATAACATCTTGGAGCTCATTTACTCTTATTACATGACACCATTATACTCACCTAGATATTAAGTGAAGAATGCAAGTATCCCAGGCAAGTAGAGTAGTGAGATCCATCAATGTGTCATCATCTCACTCACCTAGTGGTGACATTAGCAAAATTCCTTTTACTTAATTTCTCAGGTAGGTAGAGTAGTGAGATCCATTCACATGTCATCATCATGCTCACCTAGAGGTGATGTCAATAATGTTCCTTATATTAAATATCTTAGGTAAGTAGAGCAGTGAGATCCATCCATGTCTCATCATCCTTCTCACCTAATGGTGATGTGATTCAAAACTCAGAAGTTCTAGTTGATAAATATCTCAATAGCATAGAAATAACATAGTAATAATGAATTCTCTGAGAAGAGATGTAGTATTACTCAAGATCGCAATACAAATATATGCTTATCTCTAGGAAGAGATGTCTATCTTCACATTTTAGGTTACCTCTTCATTTATACACATTTTTAAATCATGGGGAGGATGTGGAAGGTCACCAATCTTGAGGGAGATTAAGTGGTTTGACTTCTAAGATTTAAAATAATATAGAATTCGAGGAATTACTATTTTTAGAAACTTACTATTTTTAGACTGCACTATTAAAATTAAAATTTGAGGCACTTCCATTGGGTTTTTAGGGGTCAAACTTCATTGAGAAAATCTAAATGACATTTAAAGATGTTCTCCTCATTATTATCTTTCCAACGGCTCAAACGGTGAGTCAATTAGAGCTACGGTGCAAAAGTTATGGCTCCCAAAAGTTCCATCATCAATTGGGTGGAACTGTCACCCGAATTGTCACCTAAATTGTTGCCTGGATCATTCCTCCCTCCTTGAAAATCAATGGTCCCCATTGCATCAATGTTCCCCATCAAGTGTGGTAGTTGTTTCTTGATTTGATTCTCTGTGAGCCACTCACCTTGATGGCTAAGTTGGCCCCTTTTAACCACTCGATAAAGTGGAATAGAGCGTCATCTTGTTGTCTTCATCTAGGTATCCACAATCTGATCCTCTTCCACTGGAGCAAAACTTTGTGGATCAAGCTCATCAATTTCTAGTTGTTTTGATACAATTGAAGTGTCTAAGAGAGGTGGGTGATATGGTTTGAGGAGCTTCACATTGAATATTGGATGCAGACAAAGGTAGGCTGGTAGGTTCAACTCAAAAGCATTTTCTCCAACTCTTCTGGTGATGGTGTAGGGACCATATCGCAGAGGCCAAATATTTTTGTGTGGACCTGCAAGTCATTCCTTTTGAAGCCACAACCAAACCTTGTCACCCATAGCAAAATGGTGTGTAATCTTGTGTTTATCATGGTGTTGCTTATACTTTTGATTCATCTTCTCCAGGATGTCATGAACTTTTTGCTGGATGTGTTGCATTTGTTCAATAAACTTTATTACTTTTTCTAACTCAAATCTTCCATGAGGTGTGTATTCCATGGTGGAAAATTGAAAAGCTATATCAATTGGTGCCATGGGTTGGAACCCAAAACATACTTAGAATGGACTGTGCTTGGTCGAGTTCTTGTAGCCCCTGATTGTATCCATGTTGTATGAAAAGAAGTCCCTCATCCCATGTGTGTGGATGTTTGGAGTGATACATCCAAATCATGTGAACAATCAAGTGGTTTACCACCTCTGTTTGACCATCAATCTATGGATGGAAGGCTATGGACTTCATCAGCTTAGTATCCGTCATCTTCCATAGAGTGGACCAGAAGATGCTCAGGAACCTACTATCTTGATCTGAGACAATGGACTTGGCGAGACCAAAATGGAGCCATACATGACTAAAATATAGTTGAGCAGTTTCCTCAGTAGATATATTTTTCTTACAAGAAATATTGATAGCCATTTTTGAAAAATTATCAACTACCACAAAAATACAGTCCTTACCATGTTTTGAAGTGGGCAAACCTGAGAGAAAATCCATTGACATGGATTCCCAAGGCCTGGTTGGTTCTGGAAATAGCATGTAAAATCATTGTTTCTTATTTGTTGGCTTGGCTATCGCACATGGAGTTCAATATTTGAGATATCTTTCCACATCCTTTTGCATATGGGGCCAGTAGAAGTGTTTTTGAAGAACTGCCAATGTCTTTTTAATACCAAAGTGTCTAGCTGTCCTACTAAAGTGTGCTTCCCATATCATCTTTTGTTGCTCTACAACTAGAACATAGAGGTGCCCCATATGATAGAGGACATTATCTTGCAAATGGAAATTAGAACATGTTTACCTTTTTGAAGTGCTTGATATGTATCAGCAAAGGTAGGATCTGCTTCATATAGAGTACCCCGAGTGGCAATCTCATGTCCACACAGGTCCAGAACTATTGTGAGTGCAGTAACTGGTGGATGGCTCAGATAATCTGTAGCTGTATTTGAGATCCCCTTTTTGTGTTTGATTATTAGGTGGAATTTATGAAGATATGTGGCCCACTTTTGATGCCTCTCATTTTAGAGTTTGCTTTGCATCTGGATGAATTACAATGGTCTATGGTCAGTGTGGATGACCGTTTCTTTCCCCAAGATGTAGTGTTTCCATTGTTTGCAGGCTTGCATAATAGCATAGAGCTCCTTATCATATGTTTGATATTTCTTGACTGTATCAGTGAAAGTTTCATTATGATATGCAATAAGATGGCCATGTTGCATGATGACAGCTCCCATGGCATATTCAAATGCATCTGTCATCAACTCAAAAGGTTGATGCAAATCTAGAAAGGTAAGAATAGGGGCTGAGTAGAGTTTGTTCTTCAAATTCTCAAATGCCCTTTGTTGTATTTCACCCCATTGAAATGTAGCTTTAGTTCCTCCTTTAATCACTTGGGTTAGTGACCAAGCAACATGTGAAAACCCAAGAACAAACATGTGGTAGAAATTTGTAAGACCCAAAAAGCTGTGAAGCTTTATGAGGGTCCTTGGTGTGGGCCATTCTCGAATAACCCAAATCTTTTTTGAATTAACATGGACCCCTTCCTCATTCACAATGTACCTAAGGTACTAAATTGTTGTCATCTTAAATGTGCATTTGTCAAGATTTGCATACAACTTGTGCTCCCAAAGAGTTTGAAGCACCTTACGAACATGTTGCAAATGTTCTTCCCATGTTCTACTATAGATGAGTATGTCATCTAAGTAGACAACCACAAATGAGTTGGTGAAGGGTTGTAGGATGTCATCCATCATCCTCATGAAGGTTACAAGTGTGTTAATTAAGCCAAAAGGCCTAACCAACCATTTAAAGAGCTCCTCCTTAGATTTGAATGCAGTCTTCCAGACATCAGTGGGATTGATGGGAATTTGGTGATAACTAGATTTGAGATCAATTTTGGTGAACTTTGCATCATGGAGCTAGTCCAGCAGGTCATCAATCCTGGGAAAAGGATAGTGATTCTTCACAGAGATTTTATTCAGGGCTCGGTAGTCAATGCAAAGCCTCCATGTTCCATCTTTCTTCAATGCTAAGACAATTGGGCTACCACAAGGTGAAGAGCTTGGCCTGACGTGACCCTTTTGGATCAATTCTTGAATCTATCTTTTTATCTCATCATTCTCCAAAATTGATCTGTGATACATAGGACTATTAGGAAAAGGTGATCCTAGGATCAAATCGATAGAATGTTTTACCTAGAAATGTAGTGGAACTCCTGTGGGTGACTTGAATAAGTCATCATATTCTCTTATGATTCATCCTATCTGCTTCTATTTTTGTGTTGATTGTGTCGTTAGGACTGCAACATCGGCCTTCTTGGATTTATGTGGCTTAACCACCATGAGAACAAATTGCTTTGTTTTCTCCACCAATCTCTTGCATTGCTTAGCACTGATCAGGGAGACAGATGTGGGAGGTGGTACCTCTGGTACCCTATAGTGTTGTGTTCCAAGAGTGAGGGTGATCTTTCAGGTTTGTGATTCATAGATGCCATGTCGCTCATACATGAATGGCTGACCAAGGAGTACATCACAAACATCTAGATTGACCACATCACATAATACTTCACCTTGGAATGGTTTTATAGCATATGAAAGAAGACACTGATGGGTGACACAGAGGTCTCTCCCTAGGCTCAACCATCCAATATTGTAGGCCTTTGGATGAGGCTTCATGGATAGATTTAGACTTTCCACAACTTTAGCAGAGATTAAATTCTTTTGACTCCCATTATCAAGAATGAAATGCAGAGGCTTACCTTTTACCCATAATTTGGAGTGGAACAATCTTTCCTTGTCATTTGGTCTTTCTTCATAGGTCTGTGATGAAGCGATAATGTTATCAGGCTCGGCATCTACAATTTCTTCTTTGTCCTCTTCGATTGTGGGTTGTTTATGAGGTAGAGTAGTAGATGTTGAGTATTGTGCCTCAAAAAGCAATGACTTAATGGCTCAACATTCTTCTTTGGAGTGAGTTCCAGTTTTGTGGAAATCACACCATTTTCTAGCCTTCCCTTTCTAGGATTTCTTATCCTAAAACTCCTTTTGCTTCCAATTTTGGCCTCGTGTTTGACCTTCTTTGTCACTTTTCCATTTTGAGGGTTCACTCTTCATATTCTTTCTACCATGCTTCTATTCAATCTTCACTACATATTTATATGCCTCACTGAGGGTTTCCAAATTGAAGAGTTCCATTTCCCCTCGTATGTACCATTGTAGTCCACCACGATATTTGAGAGTCTTATGTTTCTCACTTTCTTGAATGCCCAATCTTGCAGAAAAAGAATGAAAAGTGTCTGTGTAATCTTGAATAGATTGGTCCTTACCTTGGTGAAGTTGTTGCCATTATATGTATAGATCATCATATGCTCTGATGGGATAGTATTCTTCTTTCACCACTTCCACAAAATCATCCCAGGTAGGTTCCACCTCAAGGCCAATGTCATCTGTACTGAATCTTTTTTTGTACACTTCCCACCAATTTTTCACAAGCAATGTTGATTTCAAAAGAGCAAAAGTAATATTTTCTCCATTAGTGAACTTATTTACAAAGAAGAAGGAAGACAGTTGATCCAACCAATTTTCTACTGCATTAGCATTGATTTTGCCTTCAAATGTAGGAATATCAAAATTTACCTGGACCTTGAAGGGTGTTGGGGCACTGAAAGTACATTCCCTGGATGAGGAGCCAAGAAGTGGAGTCGTGGAGCTAAGATTTCCCATTAGAAGTGTTTGAAGAATTTGGGAAAATTGTTGTAGCATCTATGCTTGTTGTTGTTGGAAGGTTTCGTTCACCATTTCCTTCAAAGGATCAAATATCTTGATGTTGTTCACCATTTGAAGTCATTTAGATCAAACAGGTGGAAAATTTGGAAGCTCTATTGTTTCCCACCCAAGCTTCTTATAGACTGACCTCATCCTCGAGATCATACACTCTCAAGACAAACCACTCTGATACCACTGATCCAAAACTCAAAAGTTCTAGTTGATAAATATCTCAATAGCATAAAAATAACACAATAACAATGAATTCTCTGAGAAGAGATGTAAAATTACTCAAGATCGCAATACATATATATATGCTTATCTCTGGGAAGAGATGTCTGTCTTCACATTTCAAGTTACTTCTTAATTTATACACATTTTTAAAGCATGGGGAGGATGTGGAAGGTCACCAATCTTGAGGGAGATTAAGTGGTTTGACTTCCAAGATTTAAAACAATACAGAATTTGAGGAACTACTATTTTTAGAAACTTACTATTTTTAGACTACACTATTAAAATTGAAATTTGAGGCACTTCCATTGGGTTTTTGAGGGTTAAACTTCATTGAGAAAAGATTAATTCCATTTCTCGATGTTATCCTTATTCTTAGATTTCCAACGGTTCAAACGGCGAGTCAATTGGAGCTACGGTGCAAAAGTTATGGCTCCTAGAAGTTCCGTCATCAATTGGGGTGGAACTGTCACCCGAATTGTCGCCTAAATTGTTTCTTGGATCATGATTTTTTGTTTGTCTTAGATTCCTTCTTGAATTTATTTCCAATATGGGAAGACTTTAGGCTCTTGAGGAGGAATGGGTGGGGATTGAATAGATTTAATTTTTTATTTGGTTTCAATTCTCCATTCTAAACTTGTTTCACTTTGTTTATCCCATTACTTCACCACTTGATTCCAACTTGGAATCTTAAAGGACTTCTTTAGTGGTTCTTTACGAATGAGAATGGAGTTTTGTGCCAAGATAGCCTCATTAGTTTCCCTCCAAAGTAGCAATCAAAATTTTTGATTTTGATTTATCTTGATTATTAACCCTCTCAACAAAAACCTCTTTCTTCTTTTGGATGTTAACTTGGATTGATTTCTATGATGGGAAGGCTTGAGGGGTATGTGAAGTACTTAGTACGCTTTGAAGATCACTTGACTTGATATTTTGAGGAAGTATGGGTGGTATAAAAGATGTCTAATGTGGTATAAGAGAAAGAACATGAGGCTAATAGCATTGAACTTATTGCCCTTCATTAACTATTATCTTATCCTTTGTGCCTTGAATTAGACCACCTATGTCCATCATGTCATTAGTGAGTATTTTCCAATTTTTTCTTTCAATAGGTTCCCACTCTCTATATAGTAGCTAGAATGAGTCTCTCACATTCTGAATGAGGTGACTAGGAACACTTTGACCATACTCCCTTTGTGTTTTTATCCCTATCATATACCTTTCATAGCTCAATATATTTTGTTTGAAGCTTGAGATATATTGATTTGAAATATAACTATGTTGACAAGGTGTATCATGGTCTTGACAAAGCTTATTAGAGAGATGAAAAGGCTATCAAGAACATAGACTATCTTGTTAATATTATTTATGGAAATAAGTAGGGTAATGCTATTAATATAAAGGATAATACGAATCAACATACTGTTGGTAAGGGTCAACAAACTACTAACAAGAATAAACATGAGTTTGATATGGCTCATCAACTTCTGTAAAATAGAAATCAATATCAAACTCAGCCATAAGACTTCATGAAAAAGGCAGAAATGAAATAGAACTTGCTTAAAATTATACCTATGTTTATACAAACATTTTAATACATTCGGAGTAACCATTGATGTTTTTTGAAATGCCTCCAAAGGTTGGTGCATTGAATAAAAACACCAAAAACTCTTCAATTGGTTGTCAATCTTGTCCGACCAAGCATGTTAGAAATTTTATAGCTCAAATTTTCACCCTTGAAAGGGTGTTTCAATCCCTCTCAACTTGATATATGCAATGGAATTGGTCCTAGGTTTTGGGTGAACTTTACATGGACTAAACCTCTAGGTTATAGGGTTAGTTCCCCTTGATGTATGAATTAGGCTCCACTACTAAATTAAAAAGGAAAAAGGGAAGGAAATAACAAGAAATAAAACTAACTAGGGGGTGATACACCAAATCAATTTATCACTATCAACTAGTTGCATGTGCACATATAGACCATGAGACTAACCTAAACATACACTTCTCCTAATATGAATCTCTCACATCAACATTTCAATATGGAGGCTATGATGGTTGCTTAGGCTAGGAGGACTAATCAAGAGGTCTTGGATGAAACTAATGAGTATGAAAACTCACTCAACCCTTGCACCACACTTACACACTTCACATGACCTAAAAACAAATATCTCAAACTTCATATAGGTGTTAGAATAAGATAACATGTCAAGGAAGGATAAGTAAATAACTTTAAAATATTATTTATCCATGTACACACACTAAATACAATCATTGAAGGAGAACCAAAATTCCTTAATTGATAAAAGGCATAAAAATGAGTAGGGCTTCACCATACTCAGGTGGAGAATGCTAAAAAATCCAAACAATGTTTCATATATAGAGAATGAGAGAAGGAGAGAGAGAAGTGGTGTAGGAGAGAGTCATTGACAAATGTCTACCACTCATGGAAAGAGTTACAATCAATAATGAGGTTATAGAATAGTATTATGAAATACTAAATGATTTGTTTTCCTTTCTTTAAAATACTTCCTTTTGGAAATGGCATAGGAGTTTCTCCCTTTCCTTGACACGTCTTGTTTCTTCTTCAAACTTCCCTCCTCTTGGATTTGAAAGTGATAAGTGGCATTCCTTGGTCATCAAATCAAATTTAAATACCATTTTCTATTCTCTTTTACACCTTGCATGTACTTGAGGATTCATCATACTAATGTTACAATGGTGATCATATCTTCTTAGGTGTCTTGAAACCCATCTGATCTCACTACACCTCTCTTGCTCAAATGCCTCAAATATTTCTTCTATCTTCATGAGTGAAACCTCTCTCCATTATAGGACTCTCTCTACCTTAACAAACTTATTTCAATCTTTTTGAATGCCTCAAACAATCTCAAAGACATCATTTTACACCTAAAGCCCATACTTGTGTCCAATTCTTATAGCCCTCAAAATATACAAATATATTTTTGTAGAATATTATATAGATTCTCCTAGAAAAATAATCATATACTTGAGCACCCACTATGTTCCTCCTACTCTATACAAAGTTTCATGCCCAGGCACTAAGTGCAAGTACACTTAATCCACCTATTTCTCTCTCTAATTAGCCCTCAATTAGGTCTTTAGGCTTAAAAACTAATATTTGGATCTAATCAATGATCACACATTTGAAACTTCAATTAAATGTTTTATTCACCTTATGGACCTCCTAATAATGCACCATGTCAAATTTAAGGTTTTGACACAACTTTCCATTCTTCTAAATAGCCTATAACAATCGTTTTTGGCTCTTTTTCATACACTTTATACCCTAAACGTGCCAAACAATAGCTTAATAAGGTGATCAATAGATTTATTAATGTTTATAATATCATTTCAATGGCCATCCAATCCATTTTAGGCACTTAGGAAGTTAATTTCTCCCATCAGGTCATTTCTAGTCTTCTTGGCAACTTGAGAGATGTTTATCATCTTAACAATGATTCATAAAGCCTAGGACCTTAATCACTAAAATAATTCCAAAAATTATAAATTTACAAGGTTATCTAACATTATTAATGATTTTGGGCTCCCACACATCTCCTTTATACAATTCTAAGCAAGAAAAGATGCCTCTCAAGATAGTAGGTTTATAACTTTGAGGTCAAGAGAGAAGGAAATGAGTGAAAAAAGTCAAAAGTTCTTGGTTTTGACTTTGAATACTTAAATTAGGTCTATATCACCTATATTGACCTATTTAAATGGTATTATTACCATTCTTCTTCTCTAGACCTATTGTAACCTCCATTAGTTCATGCTTAAGTTTCACTAACAAACCAATGCAAGTGACCCTAGTATGATTTTCTTTACATTATTTTCCTTCTCAATGGTTCTAAACCATATATAATCACCTTTAAGGAATTATATTACCTTATTAAGACCCCTCAATCATCAATATTCTTGCAAAACATGTAAACTTCTATAATTCTCATGCACATGCCTGTGTACTATCATTTAGGCCCTTTGACACTTTCATTTCCCTATGCCACCTTAATAAACTCTATGAATATTTTTTTTAATTTATATTTAATTTTACATGATTTATTGGCCCTCATATTCTATTTTTTTTCACACCAACTCTCACATTGCTCTCTTGTATTCCAATCCAGGCCTATAGGTAACAATTTGAGGTTACCTTCTCTTTAAGATGTTTTTGGCACTTTGATGATCTTTGGTAAGTATTGGGATATTTTTTTAATTCTTTTGACTCTCTAAAAACCTATTCAATACATTATATCCATTACAATATGCATATTTTCTCCTTTCTAAATGTAATCTACCTATATGTAGTCATTGGGGTATCTTCACTACAAGGTTCACCAAATTGAACTCTTTTGGATTAACTTACCTTCTTAATGATACTATTAAAGTGGCTTACCTTACTAAAAATATATCTTCCCTTTAAAACCTCTTGTACATCCATCAAATACCACTCTAATTAGTCTCTTCTTCACTAAGGCCTAGACTAACGTGTAGCTGGCATTTGGCATTCTTTGTATGGTAGACTCTTAGAATAGGGTGCTTTAAGTTAGTCATAAATCCTTTAATCTTCCAATGAGGTCTCAATTTTATAATTTAACCTAAAATTTATACTCTTAGATGTTCTCCATATGCCTTAAGTCTTTATGTTGCTTGAATTTGACCATTATGCCTATAGGTGCATGAGACTATATGACTGCAAGCTTAAGATGGATTCTTTTTATATCACTCTCTAGTATTATTTAATGTCTTGTTTGGTATCTATTGACTACATAAATATTTATTATCAATATAAAACCTAACTCTAATGCACACATTACATCTTCCCTCTCAATGCTTGAAGGTGAGTTTGCATTTTCTAGTTGGACTGTAGGTATACAATTTAGATTTATCAAGTATTAGACTCTAAGACCACACTATCTCAATTGGTATTTATGAGCTCATAATATGGATCATTATTGACATGTTATTTCCCTCAATTCATCTCTCTAATGATATTATCTTATGCAAATCATAGATTGTTAGATAGTTATTACATGGAAAGTAGATATTTGTCTTGTTTATATTGAACCAAAGACTAAACCTTTACTTTGTCATTAATGTCTAATACATAGCATGTTTTAGTGATTTTTGTTGTGAATAATGATTAGGAAGAAGACATAAGTGATGTATATTTAAATTTCAATTTTGATCTCCATCCAGTAGAACTATGAACTCACACAGAAGGCTTGTTTCTACGAACTCCATAGGCTTGTTTCTATGGACTCTGCAAGCTTGTTTCTACAGACTCCATAGGATTGTTTCTATAGACTCCATAGGCTTGTTTATATGGACTCCATAGGCTTGTCTCTATATACACTTTAGGCTTATTTATATGGACTCTACATGCTTGTTTCTATGGACTCCATAGGCTTGTTTCTATGGACTCCGCATGCTTGTTTCTACGGACTCTGCAGGCTCATTCCTAACGATTCTGTAGGGTCAATTCCATGGATTCTGTAAACATAAAACTACAAATGGGGAAGATAGCAGCTAGATAATATGAGAGAGAATCATTCTAGTGGAGTCAAATGAAGAAAATACTCACTTGTTGTTTTGTAAGATTTGATTTTGATAAAGTTGTATATATTTGGATCTTAGGACTATTTTAGGATAGTATATCTATTTCATCAGAATAATTGGATCTCTTGGAAATCCAATCTCCTATTTTTGGATGAGTGGATCAACCAAGGAATCATATCTCTTTGCATCTTATTTTGAGTTGATTATATTAATATAAAATGTAAGACTTTTGTTATAAAAGAGAGAATAGATGAAAGATACATACAAGTATATTTTAGATTTTAGATAGATTGTAATCATTTCAATTTTATGAATTATCACTTCAATTTCTAGCATTGACTAATCTTTGTTCCTGAGTCTGAGAGGAGCAAGGGCCCACTCTCCTTGAAACCAAAAATTATTTACGATACTTATGTTATGTCATATTAACTCTTTGTTATAACTAATCCGAATTTTGATAATGTTTGCATTCATTCATAAAACATCAAAACAAATTCACAATTCAAAAGTCATTTCTTTATTCCAAAGTCATTTCCTTTCTAAGCAAAGTGTGTTTTCTTTTACAGCAAATGTGTGAAGCAAATTTCCTTTTTAATTTAAACAACTCCATTTCCATGCAAGCTTAAATAGGAATGTGATTTTACTTTCAAGCAAAAAAGTGGATTTATTTGATTAAATAGTTACATCTTTTCCTTTCCAGCAAAAGAGTGAACCAAGTAGTTTAGGATACATTTCTTTCTTTAGTCAAAGTTAGAATAGGACCATCAAATACCCCCATAAGCAGAAATCCTAGATCTACCATCCTACACCTTGTTGCAAACAGCTTTGGACACTAGCCCTGGTTGATAAGACATCAATTAAACATTGATTAAATGAAGAGTTAAATGACACTCGTTATTTTTGGCACCATTGCCAGGGAAACAAGGTGTTAGTAAGGTAGTAATTATTGGTCTAGAGTGAAAAATAGAAAAATTTGTAAAAACAATAAAATCCTTAAAATAATTCAATAAATTGATGTACCATCCTTGAGACTCTAAAAGATGATTCATCCCAAAATTCCCACCAAAAACACAAGTTGAAACTCCTTCAACATCTCTGAGTAGTGAACTAGTAGTTATAAGTGAAACCTATCTACAAAAATCTTCAGACACTTGGATAGAAACCAGGCCATTACCAAAAACAAGCCCCATAGGACGAATTCCTTAGAATCAATCTCTTGTAGGAAAACATTATTTATAAATTGCCAATGACTTAGAAGAAGCATTTCAAAAATCCATAGCTGAAGAAAATTTTTAGAATTTCGAACAACCCATAACTAATACTACAAATATTTAGTGGGAAGATCATCCCATCTTTGAAACATCATCAAAAGAAGCAAATATGGCTCTCCAACAAAATCCACAAAATCAACAACTTGCACAACCAAGAAGGAATTTTTCTTTTCTTATTATTGTAGATCCTAATGATCAAATCCCCATGAAAAATATTTCACCAGCTAATATATGAAATTTTTAGGGAAGATCTACTGAAGATCCTAATCAATTCCTATTTGAGTTTAAAGTACTATGTCAAACCTATGATTAATCAACAAATAGCCAGAAATTAAAACTATTTCCATCTACAATTAAAGATACAGCTATGAGATGGTTCATGGGTTTACCTGGTTTTTCTATTAGAACATGGGATGACATGGAAATAGAATTCTTAAACAAGTACCAAGATTAATACTGAGTGCGAGAAAGAAAAGAGGATTTCTTCAAAATCAAATAGAATGAGGATGAATCTTTAGAGGATTATTTTGATAGATTCATGTTCACTCATAACAAAAGCAATTATCCACTCACTGAAGAAGTTTAGAAATTGGTTTTCTTAAAAGGGTTAGATGAAGATACTAGAGATGCCTTAAATTTGATGGGAGGTGGAGATATAAATAAGTTGGCTTTCAATCATATTTCTCAGCTTTGTACCAACTACTCTTGAACAAAACCCATAATTATGAGAGGAAGGTTTGGGAAATCTAATGAAGTGGGTAAGCTAATGGAATAATTTGCCAATCTAAAGATAGATATTATAGTTACACTAAATAGTACTTTAGATGGCCTTCAAGCTAAGATAAATGTAATAGAACCCTTAGTAATCTACTATCCTAAGTCTTGATAGAAACATGCCCTTAGAGACTGCCCCTAGATAAAACCAATGTTTCATCATGTGGGATCTGTGATATAACAGATCATGATACCAAACATTTCACACTTTTGCCTATTTTAAAAAATCAAATGAAAACACAAGTCCAGTCTATTAAAGAAGTAAATTATATCTAGAGATAAAACTTTGCCCCACAAAACCAGGCTCAGGGATAGTTTAATGCAAGAAACCTAGTTAATCCATGGATGGCACCATGGAATATTTCAGTTCCTTTACCTTTTTAGAATCAACCCCAAATTCCATCAATCCAAAATCCATGGGTTGGACAAGATTGGATGCTAACACCTCCATGGATGGTGCCACAGCCACAACCAAAGCAATAATGGGTACCACAGTAGTAATGGATGCCACAGTAATATCAAAAATGGAATCCACAATGGAACCCATAGCAACAATTCACTCAACTAAGAAGACCATTTAAACAATAAACTATAATGCCACCCCTATTTATTTAGTAATAATGACAAATCAATCAACCCTCAATGCCTGCACAACCAATAATAAATCCAAAAAATAAACAATTAGCATCTGTTTATGTTAATGAATAGGAAAAGACAATGAATATTGAAGCTATTAATTGTTTGGACATACATTTAATATTAGGGAAAACTATACAAAAACCTCTAGTTCTCATTTCTGAGATACCTGATGAAAAAGAAAAAATAGAATCATCTCAATTAAACACTAGAGAAGCTAAAATCAAAATGAGCCCTGAAGCAAACAAAGAAAATACTACTACACCAATAGTTCCTTTTCTTGAAAGATTAAAAGAAATTGATATTAATCCAGAATCAAACTTGGTCCATGAGTTGCAAAAGATTAATATTGAGGTACCCCTACTACAAGCTATTAGGAATATACCTAAATTGAAAAAGATCATCAAAAACCTTTATATCAAGACACCTGGGAGGAAATAAAAATATCCAAGAACCATTCATGTTGATGGAAAAGTTGTTGATTTATTAGCAGAAAAACTATTAGTTCTAAAATATGCAGATTTAGGAAGCCCAGTGATCACAGTCACAATCAGGGGTAAGGAAATTTATAATGTCTTGGTAGATTTGGGAGTAGTAATTAATGTTATAACAACTGATACTCTCCATACATTATCTCTTATGCAAATGCAACCCATAACTACCATTCTTTAAATGGTGGACCAATCTATAACTAAACCAGAAGGGAATATAGAAAATGTTGAAGTACTAATAGAATCTTGGGAATATCTAGTAGATTTCATGGTCTTGCAACCTAAAACAAAGAATCTAGGATATCCCATAATCCTAGGTAGACCCTAGTTGGCTACTGTATCAGCATTAATTGATTTTAGGTTAGGATACATGACCATTTCTTCAAATGCATCTCTTTATATCCTCTGGTAAAACTATCAACAAATCACATACAAGAACTTTGGGTGGATGAATCAGATAACACATCAAACAACATTTCCTCCTTAGCTATGATCATAGTTAAAAAACACTTGGAAGAATTGAATAGAGATATATACCTAGAATCTATAGACTCTACTAGTCTAAAAGCTATAGACTCTACCAGTCTGAAAGCTACGGACTCTACCAGGTGAGAAACTATAGACTGCCTCAGTTTAGGATTCTTGGGTCAGATAGAATATTATGAAACCTCCAATTCTGCTTCTATTTTTTCCTCACCATATGATTATAGATTGATTTAGGAAAGTGTATGGAAATTGGTAGGATAATATCAAACTCATTTCTTAGATGCATTTCATTATTCTTTAGCAAGACTAATTCCTCCTGGAAAAGAGTTTATTGATAATGTAACCATGTTTCATAATCTACTTCCTCATCTATGTCCTCTAAACTCATTTATTAGTGAATTCAAGAAAATAAAATCCAACTACCCAGGGAAAAAACCAATCACGGTATTACCTACAAAGATTTTAAACATCAATAATTGGTTAACAAGTGAAGAGGAAGATCAACTCTTTGAAGTACTAGAAAGACATACCAAGTCTTTTTCTTGGGATTATACCAACATGAAAGGAATTCACCCCAGCATATGCACTCATCACATTTACATGGAATTTGTCAAACTGGTCAGACAACCACAAAGAAGAATAAACCTAGCATTAAAGGAGATAGTCAAAACAGAGATCCAAAAATTGTTGGACGTTGGGTTTATTTACTCCATCTCAGATAGCTAGTGGGTTTCACCCCTATTAATTGTGCCCAAGAAAAATGGAAAATTAAGGGTATGTGTAGATTATATAAAATTGAATAAAGAAACCCTAAGAGATTATTTTCCTCTATCTTTCATTAATAAAGTTCTTGATAACTTGGCAGGAAAAAGATATTTTTATTTCCTAGATGGGTTTAGTGGGTATAACCAAATAATGGTGGCAGCTAAAGATTAAGATAAAACCATATTTACCTATCCTTTAGGAACTTTTTCCTATTGAGTACTCCCATTTGGACTCTATAATGCTCTAGCAACCTTCCAAAGAGTAGTTATGACAATATTCTTTGACCTTACAAATGATTGTGTTAAAATATATATGGATAATTTTATTGTTCATGGTGGAACTTATGAAGAGGCTCTTACCAACTTAGAAAGAGTATTTTTTAGATGTGAAGAACATCAATTATCTTTGAGCCATGAGAAATGTTTATTGATGATGGATGAAGGAATAGTGTTGGGACACCATATTTCTATAAAAGGCATTCAAGTAGATCCAAAGAAGGTTGAAATAATATCCAACTTACCCATCCCGTAAATACAAACTTAAATTAAGAGTTTTTTGGGACATCCTAGTTACTACAGATGCTTCATAGATAATTTTAGCTAAATAGCTTCCCCTATGTTTGCCTTGCTTACAAAAGATAGTACATTCGATGGAGTGATAGTTGCCAGTAGGCCTTTGATACCATCAAAGTTAAACTTGTTACTACTCTAGTATTGAGAGGACTAGATTAGACTCAGTCATTACATATATACACGGATGCTTCCAATATAGAAATAGGAATAGTCCTTAGACAAAAGGATGAAGTGGATAACATTTATGCTATATATTATATTAGTAAAAACATGACACCTGCTGAAAGAAACTACACCATAATTGAGAGGGAATTCCTAGTTGTAGTCTATGCAATTAACAAATTCAGACACTACATAACAGGCTACAAGGTATTTGTCTATACAAACCATTTAGCTATTAGATACCTTACCAACAAACCAATTGTGAAAGGTAGGATTATTAGATAGTTATTGCTCTTACAAGAATGTGATGTTACTATTATAGATAAACTAGGGAAGTCTAATGTGATTGTTTATTTCTTGTCAAGAATGAACACTACAGGTGAAGAAGAACTGGTGGAAGATGACTATTCAAATGAAAAACTATTTTTTATTTCATAAAAATCTCTATGGTTTATTGATATAGCCAATTACCTCACCATAGATAAGTTTCCTCAACAATTTTCACATAAAGAAAAGAAACATTTAATCAAAGAAAGTTCTTCTTTTAAATGGATTAATGAAATGTTATTCAAACTTGGACCTGACCATGTGTTTTGTAGGTGTGTGACAAATGTTGAAGCTTGTAATATCATCAGAGCTTATCATGATGAACTAGGAGGAGGTCATTACTTAGCTCAAAGAACCATACAAAAAATCCTAGGAGTAGGATACTATTGGCCTCACCTTCATCAACAAGTAAAAAGATATGTCAGACACTATGATGCTTGTCAGAGAATTGGACAACCTACTCTTTCAATAGAGATACCTCTGCACCCTCATCCTCAATTTGTTTTAGAACCATTCAAGAAATAGGGAATTGATTTTATAGGTCCTACAAATCCTCCTTCTAGAGGAAAAGAATATCTCATAGTATGTATAAACTATATGACCAAGTGGGTGGAAGTGGAAGTATTAACTCATGCAAGAGAAGCGATGGTATCTAATTTATTATATTTCAAAATCATGCAAATATTTGGTGCTCTAAATGAGATAGTCTCAAATCAAGGACTGTAGTTCTTGTCAAACATGATAAAGCACTGCATGCAAGTATATCAAACTTAACACAAAAAAACATCTCCTTACCATCCATAGGCTAATGGGCAAGTTGAAGTCACCAATAGAGAACTAGAAACTATTTTAACCAAAGTTATTAATTCCAGTAGAAACGATTGGGTAAATAAGGTATCAGAAGATATTTGGGCCTATAATACTACTTGGAAAATAACAACTGGATATTTACTTTATGAATTGGTTTATGGTAAGAATTCCTTATTCCTTGTTGAATTTGAATTACAAACTTTGAAAATAGTTGTAGAGGTAAGGATTGAATTAGAAGAAATACAAAAAAAAGACTCTTACAGCTTTATCAACTTGATGATATGAGGATGGAAGCACTACAAAGAAATAAATTAGTACAACATCAAAGAAAAGTTTGGCATGATTCATAGATTAAGCAACAGAAGTTTTAGAAAGGAGATTGGGCACTGTTGTTTGATTCCAAATTTGAACAGTTTAAAGGAAAACTACAAATGAGGTGGTTGGGACCTTATCAGATTAAGGAGGTCTTTGAAAATGATTTTGTTAAGCTAATACCTATTAATGATAGCAGAAGATCTTTATTAGTCAATGAACATAGATTGAAGATTTATCATAAACCTCTTAATAAAGAAGAATTTATTCAAAAGGTAAAATATCAAGTAGCTTTTCTAGAGGACTCTACTTCTTCCAGAGAACCTACTCCTTGATGATCCTAATTTAAAAAAATAAATAAAAATAAATAAAAATAAATAAATAAATAAATAAATATATCAATATTGAAAATCCTTCTAGGGACACTATTGACAATGTATGCCTATAAAACCAACTTGTTGGCTGGCTATGCATTATAAAATGGGCTTTGGCTAGAAAACTAGCAATGGCTGGCCAAAGGGCAAAAATAAAATATTTAAAAAAAAAGAGAGAATCTCATCATGTCATTATGATTGGTCTTCTCCATGAAATAAAAGTTGTTCTTTCAACACCTTTTGATTAATCTATGCAAACATATTTGTGTAGGATAAATGGCGAGCAAAAGATAAATCTAAGGTTAAACGTAAGTGAGACATATATTCTAATTTATATTTAGTTAAATAATTATCTTTTATTTAATTAAGATTTATTCTATGGAGATGACCCAAATTTGAGCCTTCCAAAATGGAATGACATGACACATACTATAATGGATAAGCATGTAAACAAGCCACCAAAGGTGTATGGATAAGTGTCCAGCTTTGGTACAATCAATTATGTCATCAATAATTATAATGATAGGACATCATAAAGGGGTTCTAAATGAAATGATAAATCATTGTCATCGTCAAAGTGCCACATCATCATTTCATCTCATGTGTAATAAATTAACAAAATGATTGGCACACTCTATAGATATGTGTGGTACTAAACTATATAAAGGAATCATATCAAACTATGGACTCATGCAGCTATGGATTTTCATACAAACCATTTCTTTTTTACAAATCCTCAGTGATTATTGCCTACAAATTTCAATAGAAGTTGGTCTAAACCCTAATCTAAGTTAAATAAATAGATTTGTTTGTAAATCTAAGTAGAAATATGACAAAAAATGAGATCAAAGCTGAAGAATGTAGCAAAGTTTCACAAAGATAAAGCTTTTATGGTAGTGTTTAGAGCAAATGGTTGGCTACCTTTCATTGAAAATTTCAAAGATTTCCATGAAACAATGGTAAAATAATTCATCACTAATCTCACCCCTAAGTTTTTGGTTGTTAAAGGCATTGTTATTCCTATTTAAACTCAAATTATAAGTCAAATCATACAAGTTCTAGAAGAGGGAATGAGAGCGATAGGTAGAATTCCATTTAGTTATTTAATTATTTAGTTTAATGGTAATGAGAAAACTAGGACTTCATGTCTAATATATTCCAAGGGAAAATCAAAAGGGATTACTATAAATTCACTTCCTAAACCTTGGAAATATGTAGCTAAGTGGGTAGTCAAGTATATCATTTGTGAGGGGCAAAACAATCTTTTAAGAGGATATGCCATGAAAATATTAATACACCTTAAGTATGGGAGGCAAAACCCTCATTACAATATTAACCTCCCATCCTTATTAAATAGTGCCCTTAAAATTATGACTACAAATCCTAATGTTTCTCTTAGACACCATGGCCTTGCTCACCTAATTATCCAACATTACTTCCTTCAGCAAGGACAAGAGGTCTGGGAGGAATTTTAGAATAGTGTAACACAACAAATTCCAAACTACCTACACAAGAAACCTCAAATTTACCATAGGAACATTCATCTCCACCTATTGTATCAGTTGAGAAAACAACTCCAAAAAAGAAATCATAGACTGTAGTCTCAAAAGAAATTCCTTCTTCTTCAAGAAGAAGAATCACAAGGTTTCAAATCCTTATAGTTTAAAGGTTCCCACAGGAACCTTAAGAATTTATAGTGTAACCAATTCCCTTGTCAAAAAGAAGAAAATTGAAATGAAAGGTTGCTATAGAACTTGAGAAGACTGAGGGATTGATGGTTGAAAAGGAAAGACAATTGAGTGTAGTTCAGAGAGTGACCAAAAGAAGGAGAAGGTTAATTATGATAGATGAAGATGAACAAGAGGTTGTAGACATTCTGAATAGTCTTAAAAAGGTATCTCATTCCCCCATACATCAAAGTATCCTTGAAATTGTATATGTTGAAGAAACTTCTTTCTAAAAGAACTCTCCAATCATAATGGAAGAGCCAATTCCAGAAGAAGAGCCAATCATGGCAGAGGAATCAAGTATGGTGGGACAGCCACATGTTTTAGTTGAAACTAAAATGAATAAAGGAAAAACTATATGCACAAATGAGAAAGGAGAGTCATCTAATCTAAATGATCCTATTATCCAATTAACCTTGAAGCTTTCTCAAGCTCAAGCTCTAGAGTAACAACAAACAACTAACATTTCTAACTTGATCAGTCAATTGTAGAATAAGGATCATCTCAACTCATTTTTGGTGTAAAAATTAGACATAGCATCTACCAATCATGTAGCAGAAATTCACAGATTAGAAGAAACAATAAAGAAAAATGAAAGTGAACAAATAGACCTCTAGGAATATGTAGAAAATACGAAGAAAGAGAATATGAAATTGCAGAGTTTGCTAAACTCTTCCAAAGCACCTTCTAATGTTACACCTTCTCCTCCTAAGGTATTTGTTGATCGAAGTTGTCAAACAAGTTGTTTAGATATTCCTACCTTGAAAATACTAAATTAAATTAAAGAATAATATTCCATACTTAAATAGAAAAGTAAATTTGTAACTTTTTAAATAAAATATTAGAAAATGAAAAGAAAGAATTAGAAGCTAAGGTCCAAAATTTAAAAGAAAATTTGTAGGATGCATGCAAATTAGGGGAATCTCTTTTGACATGTAGGAATCCTTCTTCAGCATATAGTTTGTTTTTATTTGAAGAATTTTATAGATGGTAGCTTTTAAGGATCTTTTGTCATCTTCCTTACAAGATTTTACAGCCAACAACATTTTTGGAATTTTTTTATAGTGTTGAACCTGATCAACAGGATTTGCTTTATGATTTTTATTTGCATGATTTGATCATAGGAGACCATGAGAAAAATAAATTCTTGATAAACCTTCATGTAGGAGAAGTTTAGCTGAGGAATTTACATTCTACATTCAAAAATCAACTAGTATGGAAAAGCATATTTGAGGAGTATACAAATCATGCTAAGACTACAGGATTGTGTATCAGAACAACCTTTCCTATCCCCATATTGATCAAACAAAATATTAACTATGCTTGTTTAAGCAATGAAATTAAAATGCATTATTTACAAGCTTTATATGATTGTGCTATTTCTTTTGACTTGTTTTCAAGATAGAGTTTTGATTCAGTGGTGACTGCAAGTGTGAAAAGGTGGGACAAAATTTTATGCCTCTTAAAAGATGAGAGGTCATGTCTCCAAATAACTTAAGATAAAGTATGAGGAGAGCTGCCTCAATTCTAGAAATCTTAATAGAGGTAATAAACTCTAGGGTAGAAAAGAAATGGATTGGCATGAGATATAAACCCCCTTTGTTGATCATACCTATTCCAGGATGGCAAAGTTGGGCTCCACAATTAGAAGATAAATTCAATATATGGAAACAAATGATTCAAGAACATCAGAGGTTTACAAGCAATTTAGATAAGCATATAACAGATGAATTTGATGACTATGATTTGAGTCAGAGTGTGAAAAGTAGATGCCAGAGCTATGAACACCAATGAATGTTTGTAATGGGACTTACAAAAGATAAAGCCTGGGGGAGATGATGAGCTCAGAATATGGCTCATTATTGACATGTTATTTCTCTCAATTCATATTTCTAAGGATATTATCTTATAAAAATCAAAGATTGTTAAATAGTTATTACATAAAAAGTAGATATTTGTCTTGTTTATATTGAACCAAAGACTAAACCTTTACTTTTTCATCAATGTCTAATACATATCATGTTTTAGTGATTTTTATTATGAATAATACTTAGGAAGAAGACACAGGTGATGTATAATGAAAGTTTAATTTTTATCTTCATCCAGCAAAACTATGAACTGACATAGAAGGCTTGTTTCTATGAACTCCATAGGCTTGTTTCTACGGACTCCATAGGCTTGTTTCTATAGACTCCATAGGATTCTTTCTATGGAATCCATAGGCTTGTTTATATAGACTCCATAGGCTTGTTTCTATGGACTCTGAAGGCTTGTTTCTATGGACTCCGTAGGCTTGTTTCTGTAGACTCCACAGGCTTGTTTCTATGGACTCTATAGGCTTGTTTCTATGGACTCTATAGGCTCATTCTTATTGACTCTATAGGATCAATTTTGTGTATTATATAAAAATAAAGCTATAAATGGGGAAGCTGGTAGCTAGATAAGATGAGAGAGAATCATTCTAGCTGGAGTCAAATGAGGAAAATACTTGCCTATTATTTTGTAGGATTTGCTTTTAATAAAGTTGTATATATTTGGATCTTAGGACTATTTTAGGATAGTATATCTATTTCATCAGAATAATTAGATCTCTTAGAAATATAATCTCCTATTTTTGGATGAGTGTATCGACCAAGGAATCCTATCTCTTTGCATCCAATTTTGAGTTGATTATATTAGTATAAAATGTAAGACTTTTGTTATAAAAGAGAGAATAGATGAAAGATACATAAAAGCATATTACAGGTTTTAGATAGATTGTAATCATTTTAGTTTTATGAATTATCATTTTAGTTTCCAACATTGATTAATCTTTGTTCCTGAGGCTAAGAGGAGCAAGGGCCCACTCTCCTTAGAACCAGGAATTGTGTACGGTACTTATGTTATGTTATATTAACTCTTCATTATAATTAATCATAATTTTGTTAATGTTTTTATTCATTCATAAAACATCAAAACAAATTCATAGTTCAAAAGGCATTTCCTTATTCCAAAGTTATTTCCTTTCTAATCAAAGTGTGTTTTCTTTTATAGCAAATGTGTGAAGCGAATTTCCTTTTTAAATTAAACATCTCCATTTCCATGCAAGCATAAATAGGAGTGTGATTTTACTTTCAAGAAAAAAATGGATTTATTTGATTAAATAGTTACATCTTTTCCTTTCCAGCAAAAGAGTGAATCAAGTAGTTTAGGACACATTTCTTTCTTTATTCAAAGTTAGAATAGGACCATCAAATACCCCCATAAGAAGACATCTTAGATATACCATCCTACACCATACTACAGACAGCTTTGGACACTAGCCCTAGTTGATAAGACATCAATTCAACATTGATTAAATAAATATTTAAACAACACTCATCAGGTATTGAACTTACCCAAGGGAATATAACCTACCTTCACCTCTTTTAGTATTTAAACCTCATCCCTTGATACATAATTAATTGCATCTAATATTAAAAAGAGACCCATAAGTTAGGTCTGTATTTTCATTACTTAATGTCTTCTATGATGCCAATTTTGATCATCTCAACTCTTAGCTCCTTCACTTATAATTTTAAGGTCTAATATCTTTAGAAGATATATTTACTATATTAAAACTTGTTTTCAAACACCTTATATTCATATACTTCTCACAAGGTCATAACCCTACTCTTTGAAGCCTACAATAATAGAAGATAATGAGCTAATGAAGGGTTTGAGACCTATATAATATTAATATGTTCATTGGTGGCCATGTGAGATGATGGAAGGTATATTAAGTGTTTTTAAAAACATTTGACAATCATTTGTATGCATTAAACCCTATAAAAACCTCCAAACCTTAAGTGCAAACCTATAACTTTACCCTGTGAAGATATTTTGCTCATTCTCCACTACCACACATGCCAAAAAGATGGAATATAAAGGTGTGATAAGGTTTATTTATCCCTAAGGAGTCTTTTTAATTAATCACTCTAAATTCACTAGCTAATTCATGCATCAACCTTACTCAAAACTGAGACTTGGGGTTTTGTTAGGGTTTAAGACCACCTCATGGTCTTAGTGATTGATCATAAATGAGGGAGAACCCATATGAAAACAAATTCCAAAAATATAAAATCAATTATATTCCCTTCATTTTCCCACAATTTTAGGTTACCACTATCTTTCCTCTTTATGAAATGAGCACATACATTTGACCATTACCAATCTGTCAAGAAGCTGATGGAGATTTTGATACAAATTTTAGCTTCTGAAGACATGAACAAGATTTTTATTCATTAAAATTACTTTATAATGGTGAATAGACACTCTAAAAATATTTCACTTGAATATGAGCTCTCTAAGTCTATACAAGTGCATGAAATTTCCTTCCTTGGATTGATTCTCTCTTTTGTGCATTAAACCTATAAAGTTTGACCATGATTTAACTTGTACTAACAATACTAACATGTATTCATGTTATATATATCCTTCATATTATTTTAAAATTATGTTTGTATGTACCTTTCATCTTTATTAGCTTTGATATTAACTTGACAATCCTAGACATGTGTTAGACTTGACAACATGCACCTTTATTTTGCATGACATTTACCTTAAACTTTACAAAACAACTTTAACTTATATAAACATGTATAAGATTTTCATGCAAGGTGTTCAAAGGATAATATTAATTTGGAGACACTTATGAACATTTGACACTTTTTGAATCCACTTTTCATACCATGGTATGGTAAGACTAGCACAAGACAAACATAAGTCGTTACCTTAAACTTGTCAAAATTACTAAAACTATGATAATAAGACTTCAAAAAGACCATTTAAAGACCTTAAAAGGCATATAATGTCTATGAACAAGGTTATAAAATATAAAAATTCAATTTTTTCAAGAACCTCTCTAATGGTATCCAAAATTTGGCTAACAACAAGAAAATGCTAAATCATATAGATAATGGATTACTTACAAATAGATTTAGAATTTCAATATGATATTAGCTTGATCAAAATATTTAGATAGAATGGATTCATGGATTTATTTGACTTATTTTAATATGTATATTCATGATATTTATGATTAATTTTCTCATTGTATTTTTAAATGGAGGAGTGAAGGTGTTTAAATAGAAGAGAGGAGGGATGATTAAAAGGAATTAAAAATTCCTTGAAATCCTATAGAACTAGATAATTCTAGAGAGGAGGGCTAAGATAGAGAGGATTATAGAATTAGAGAACTATATAATCCATTATTAGAGGTTAATTATGATTATATGGAGGTTAGGCTAGTGATTAGATAAGGTTTAGGATGGGTGATTAGGGGGAAGGCTTGTAGGACAATCTAGGAGTAGGTAGGTAGGTGGGTTATGAATTAAAAATTCAAAATAAAACATATAAGTGGGGTTAGGTGATAATAAATATAGATTAAAATAATTAATGAATACATTAGAAGGGGTAAGGTTGATGTATGATAAAATGAATGAAGGGGGTGTTAGGAAAATTATTGGAAGGAGTTAGTAAGGAGGAATTAGATAAAATTTGGTGAGATTAGTGATTATTATATTAAATTAGTAGTGTTAACATAGACTAATAATAATAGTGATAATAAATGAGTCAAACACATTTAGATGCATACATTTTTCCCATGTTTTAAATGGCATTATGACTAAATGAAGTAGGAGTAAAGGTCTTTCAAAGAATAAAGGCACTCATGGATGAATTTCAGTAAATGATGTTAGAAGAGACATGATGCCCCCTCAATGGGACATGTGGGGAGGAAGGAGGTGGATGGACACTCAAAAATAAGAGATGAGGGATAGTATGTGATGGGTATACAAGGGGATGAGAGGCTAGATGTGAGATCGATGATGAAGAAAATGAAATCGACATGAGTAACAAGTTATAAATTGATGATTCCCCTGGAAAAGACATATGCATAATGATCCAAAATGATTGTGCCATAGTTGTCAACACACCCCAAGGAGGAATCAACTATAACATTATGATGATAAGATAAAACGATGTAAGCTTTCACTGTATCCTAAGAAAGGACACATACTAGGGAGAGTTGAATACCAAGATGATAAAGGCCACAAGATTTTGACATATCCCAAGCAAAGACTCATGTCAGGAGAGAATCAAGCCAAAATAAGACAATGATTTTATAATATTAATGATGAGTTTATCTCAAATTTTAATTCAAATAATAAGATGAAAAAGATAAAATAGAATAAATATTATGATTGAGTGACCAAAGGATGAAGGGGAATAATTAGTTTGTGTTTCATCTAATCAATGAGCCACAATGTAATTAATAGTGACAATTACCTTTAAAAGGACACATGCAAGTGAGAGAGAGATGATAAAAATTTTATAGTGTTGGTCATGCCCCATGTGAATGAGGAACCATAAATTTTAAATGATGAATTGACCAATCAGTGATAATGGATGATTGATAGAAGGAAATATGGATGTTGTGATTTGTCAATCCTAATCAATAAGTATGGGTGATTGATGAAAATATTAGGGAAACTGATTATAGGGATGTTTATTTATCGATAGATTGATCTATGAATGATATATATTATATCTCAAGGGTTTGACTGATGCCGGACTTGGTGATGATGAAGGATAATATAGATATTATGACAAATGATAGGGAAAGAGGTGAGAGTGGTCAATCTAACCTTAGACATGTAATGTGATAAGCACTACCTACATAATCTAAAAATACCTCAGGCCAATGTAGTTTATACTAGATTATAGATGATGATGGATTATAATATTAGGATGATAATGTATGTTAGGCATGTTAGTTTCCAGATAGAGGATGTGGCTTAGATGTTCAACATGAAGATAAAAGGATTAGGATAAATGACTGGATATGAGATGTTAGATGTTATTACATGTTTTTGGGTTAGATGATTAGACATGGATGATCAAATTGATTATGGGATAAATATGATTAGATGATTAGGTAGGTGAAAAAGAAAGGATGAGTGTGGTCCATTATCAATCCATCATTAAGTCTCATCATGTTCTAAGCAATCTTATATAAATATAGCACTAAACAATATAACCCATGATATAAGTATGACCAAGAATACATTTTTCCAAAGTGCATGATTATAAAATGGCAAATGATGAACTCTGCATAGGGCACCAAAAAGCACTATTATATCTTTTTTGGCTCCATCATAGCATCCTTATTCATTTCTTAATAGACAAAATTATACATGAAAAAATATTAAAAATAAACATATAAAAACAAATGAAACATAATAAAATCATATATATACATGATAAAATACATGCAAACAAGTCAAACAACATAGAGTAGACAAGTAACATACATAAGTATCTACATAGAGAAGTGTTGTGATAAGTTTCTTGTTTATTGTCCTAATGAGAGTTGATGGTATGATTGATTAGGTGATAAGTTGGACTAAGTTGGTCATGGTGATATGAATTTGGATTAATGATAAGAACATGGACAAGGTATCGACTCAGATTAGACTAGGGACTATGATTATTTAGGATAAAGATGTGGAAGTCATAAGACAAGATAATTAGGATGTTGAGACAAGGTGATATGAAAAAATGATAAGACCATTGTTAGGTTGTGGAGCTAAAAGCTTCACTGATGCAGACATGGAGGAGGTTGCAGGAGAGTTGCTGAGTGTCAGACACATCGGCGTCGGTCAAGCCAATCGACGTCGGCAGGATAGGGCAGGAAGGCAACCGACGTCGGTCAGAGATCGGCCGGCGTCGGCGACCCCCAGGCAGACAGGGACCGGCGTCGGTCACCTGTGTGGTTTGACTGCGAGTTAATTACGGATAGTGGGTTGATGAACCGAGTGTTTGCATGATGAGTGCTAATTTTAGACTCATAGCTGCGGATCTAATTATTGTAATTAGATGTCTAATTATTGTTTGGATGAGATCTATATAATAGACTCATGGTTGTATTGGAAAAGTGTGCTAGGGAGTAAGAGAGCATAATTATAAGCTCCTTCTGTGTGTGAGGTAGAGCAATGGTGCATTCCTCCTAGTGCCTCAGTACCAGGTGTGTTGATGCTGGATTGGAGAGCCAGCTGGGTTCTTCAGGAGTGTAGGATCTTGGTCACAGTTGCATGGCCTATATAGGAGATCTACATGGTAAGTAAGATCGTTGATCTGCAGGTGTATGTGTGTGCAAGGTCGAGGTTCACAGGTGAGCAGAACCGTTGTTTGATTTGCAGGTGTGCAAGGTCATATAGACAGCAACACAACAGGGATCAGTATCAGGCAGGATCTACTTGGAGAACAGGTGTGTACTCGGATAGAGCAAGAGGAAGGCAAGGGAGTTCCTTCCATAAGTATGGTTTGTTGAATTGCAGGTTGTTGCAGATTCATGGGAGATCTACTTGAAGTACCTTGAGTACTTGTGGAGCAAGTGGAGTGCTTGTGGAGTGCGTGGAGCACTTGTGTTGTGCGTGGAGCACGGGAGGTGAACACCAACTCTGTATTTGAGTTGGGTGTTGGGACCTGTGAGAGGGAGAGCTTTGGGGAGAAGATTTACTGTTCACTTGAGGTGTGGGAAACCTCTGTAAGGTGGTGGAGAAGATGTGGGATATTCTCTATTGTATTCTTTTCTGTATAAAGTGTTAATACAAGTTGTGTATTGTCTCTCATATGCTGTGTTATTCTGAATTCTAGTTACTTGGTGAATCTGGTTATTTCCGCATATTATAGTTGCTTGGTATTTGGTAATCAATTGTATGCTTCCGGTGCTTCGCATCCCTGACAACCATTAGTATAAAAGAAAAGGTAGGATGAAAATGAGATGGACAACTTAGGACATAGGATAAGATGACTAGGATACTCAAGATATAAGATAAGACAAATTAGATGTTTTTTTTATTTTTGTAAACTTTATAATTCTCACGTTTTTTCAAATATTTCAATTTTTAGGTATTTTGAGAATATGTATGTACACTATACAAAGGGGGTTATTAGAAAATGGAATACTCATACTAAAAACTAAGATAAGTATGGATTGAATGTTGGATGATACAACAAAAGGATGAGGGTGATGTTGAAAAGGGGATGAGAACCAAGGAAGAATGGACTAGGGATTGCCAACAACCATATCATGAAGGAAATAGATATCTAGTTGCCCAAGTGTCCATTGGAGGATATGCCAAGATGATTTTAGAAAATTTCCCAATGCATATTCCACTCCCTTATCGAGTTCAATATTAGAATAAAGTATGGACATAATAGGATGCAATATATGATTGTAGATGATGGTTAGGATCAATGGAACAAGGGATAAGATAGACAAGGATGGATGGGGTTGACAAGGGTTATTATGTGGATGAAATGGATTGAACCCCAAGTTTTGAGGTATAATTTGACTAATAGATTGTTTTACCATGATGCCAAAAACTAGTTTTCATCGTGATACTTTCCTAAAGTGCTAGAAGCTTGGTTTTCACCATTAGATGAATGAATTTTTTTATTTATTTTTTATTATGAACTTTGGCATCTAGATTTATTAGATATGGGAGAGATAAAAGATACAAACATTTTCATGATTTTTAGCCAACACCTATTTTATAAATATGTGATATTGGGGTTATGTTTTCATTTTTGGATTCAATAAAGTCTTGGTGTCCTTCATTGTCTCTTGATTGAGACTCGTCCAAAAATCTATACTGGGTGTCTTCGACACCCCTAAGAGAGACAATGTTACTTGGGAAGGTGAGGTGAGGTATGTATGGGTTTAGGGTTTGTATTTTAGGATGATGTATAAGACTTGAATGGATGATAATATTATGATAGGGAGGTGTGATGGGTAACTAGGAAGTAGTACTAGTAGTCGTATACACCATTGTAGATATCAGGTATTCCATATTTGATTGGTGCCATAAGACAAAAGACTTTAAGAGATCCAAGAATTTTGGACTATATAATTCATATTTGATTAAATTATTTAAAGTATTATCAGCCATCTTAATACTACTTTTGACATTATTTTGATCTTTGAATTGGATTGGTCTTTGACTACCCCTCGATGCCTGATTTTGGGCTTCACTAGAGAAGATTGATCTTTGACTTGATAGATGATTATTATTTTGACTTTGATGGTCCCCTAAGGACTCAAAGAGGGTTTTACTAGGGGAATATACTTTTTAATTATGCTGATGATTTGAATTTCCTTGATTCTAACTTATTATATCAAAGGTGATTTATCATCATGTATGACTTTTTAAATATGGTCTTGGATTTTTATTTTTGTGGCACATATTATGTTGCTTGAGGAAGCATCCAATGATGTATTTTATTATTCATCCCTATATAGGTAGATGATTAAATGATTATTAATGGGAATAAAATGATCTATGATAAATGAAGGTAGGGGAGAAGGTAGGATGATGTTAATGAGTGGTGATGGCGCAACATGGTCCTCATAGGGGTTCCTAAGAGACCCAATTTTGACATCAGAGAAAATATCCTCAAGATTCACAAAAGGATCACTAAGACTAGTTTTAGTACATTCATTCAAGATAGGATCAAATCCACTTTGACTATCTTTGAAATATAAATCTTGTAATAACTATGTTATGAGTTCATCATCCTAGTTGAGATCAAAAGATATACCTTATAATTGATCAACATCTAGATTGGAGGTATATTCAAAAAGGTAGGAATGTTTATGATCTACAATATTAATCAAGGATGATGATTCTAACAAAATACATGATTCATATATTGGTGTTGAACATGATCCTAATGCAAATAAGATTTTTATTGTCTCTAATGTTGACTCTAATGTACATGATGAAATGTTGCTTGTAGAGGACTTGTTATTTTTAAGTGACTTATCAATATGGGTTCTTTGATATGATGGATGAGAGGAAGATGATGGAATAATAATGGATTCACCAAGGTTAGGCCCATGGAAAAAGGACTTATTAGATAAGGGAGGACTAGGATCATGGGAAATGGATTCATCTTTGATATAGTATTTATCAAAGATGGGGGGATCAGGGAAGATGGATGTGGTGTCTTCACCTTGGCTTGGAAATGGAAGGGCTTTATCATGATTGGGAAAAAAAATGTGGCACACGTTTTCTTGTTCACCCTTGGATGTAGACCCATCTGATTCATTCTTGATTTTTATGTCACCATGGTTGATGAGGCCTTGGACATAGTTTTGAAAATTATGACATGGATTAATGGTATGCCCCTAGGTTTAATGATATATACATTAATGATTAGATTTATACCAAGATGGATTAGGCCTAGTAGGATAAATATTTTTTATAGGTGGATAGACCATCATGTTTTATGGTGATGAGTTTATGGAAGAGGGATTCTAAGGATATAAGAAGAGGCATATATGCCCTCTCTTCACTTCTTGACTTGATTGATGAAGCATTAGACTATAGATCAAATGGTTTTTATCATAATTGCGTAGGTAGACTAGTAGTAGATGAGGTGTATAGGATTGAATTCCCTTTGCTAATAGAGGAAGGGGTAAATGACTAGCTATGACTAGTGGATGGAGGATTTAAATGGGATTATGAATACTAAGAGTTGACTGATGGGAATGGGTATAGACTAGAGGTAATGTTGGGTAGATGGGGTTGAAGTCTATAGGACATGGAGTGCTCATATTAAGGAGGCAAAAAAGGAGTACATCCCTATTATCCATGATGCATTTCTCAATTAAGGTATTAACCAAATTTTGTTTAGACATTATGGATAAAGATGGGATAAAGTATAGATGATGTGGTTTTCCATCCCCAACTGACACATGCAAGTGATTGAATGGAAAGATTGAAGGATAAAGATGGAACGTGTGTAAAAAAATAAGACAAAGGCTTGTTTTAGTTTGATCTCAAGTTTAATTATATGTTTGATGTGATGTGATTTTTGATGAGGTAATACAATATCAAGTAGATCAAATTATTACATGATCTAGGGTTTGATGATTTGTATTGGATTTGATTGGGTGAGATATGACAAGCACTAATATTTAATAGGGGGATAAACTAGCCCAAGAGACTAATTTTGACTAGGGATTTATTGGATTTTAGACTATCTCAAGACCAAAATGATTAACTAAAATAGATGAGATGATTTCATTGATAGGTTGATAGCATTGCGATTATGACTCAATTTTGATTAGACATAAGTAAGTTAATGATGAGGAACCTAATATGTAAAAATATTTGTTTTGCCAATATTTTTACATAGACTATGAATTCAGACTTGATGGAGTGACTAGTATAGATGGGGGATGATAAGGTAAAGATGAGTTGGACTATGATTAGGTTAAATTTTAAGGGATAAAGTGGTAGACAAGGTGATTAGACTAGACAAGGTCAAGACAAGTGATAGGGTGTAGACTAAGGCAAGGTGGGTTTTGTGATGGGTAATTTTATTTAGAATAAGAATCTAAGGATGATTATGTCAAGGTGATGTGATTAAATGATGATAAAAAAGACTAGGATGTGACCTAGATTGGTTATGGGTAAGGTATATTTAGTCTTAAAGATGACAGTAGGGATGATTAGTGTTAAGGTTAAGTGAAAAATATGAGGTTAGACTATGATAATATGTAATGGAGAGATGTTAAGACTAGATTAAGGTAAGTGATGGGGGTATGACTAGTGTTATATAGATGAGACTAAACTAAGAGGGGTAATGAGAGATAGTACAAGATGTAAGATAAGATTAAAAGGATATACGTAGATATACAAAGCAAATATGCATAAAAAGATGTATAAGATGATATGATGATGAGATAAGAATATAAAAGACGATGATATGTGAAAGAGACATAGATATGTGTGTATAGGCTTGGGTAAAAGGATGAGTCAGCTCACAAACAACACTAGTCTATCACAACACTCACCAAATTAAGTAAACCATAAACCTATCACTAGTAAATTGATTTGGGAGTGTAACTCAATGACTATACCATCTACCAAATTTGTGGGTGAGGTTGTAGGAAGGTGACCTATTATGAAATCTCCCAAACCCTCTCAACCCTATTTACACATAATGATTATTATGGGAGATGATACTAACTCCAAAAACAAGTCACCTATTATGACCAAAGGTCTTATTCTAGGCTATAAGAGTTCACTAGGGGCATCCCTGATATACACTAGGTATGTTGGGTCTGAATCGATATAGGGAGTTTTCTAATGATTAGGTCAGAGAATTAACTCTTCACCTTCACAAGATTGTATATGGGGTCTCCTACTTGGCCTAATGATCATTCTCCCTCTCATTTAGACTCTTATAGAACATAGAGTGTGGATTTGTGCATGGTGGTGAAATCTATGGTCACAATCCCCCTAGGACTATGGCAAGTGTATGGGTATCACTTCTATGGCACGTTGACCCCTAAACAAATGGTAGGGTTTATTAGTGGTTTTTTATCCTTTGAGACTTGTCATTAAGATGTAGGGAAGAGAACACACACCATTGTAACCCTCAAGTACAAATAAGAAAATAAAAAGTTGATTAAATGATTGATTAAGTGTGATATATATAAGATATTTTTCAAAATTCCAAAATATTTGAAGTGTCCTACAAAGCAAGTGATTAGTATTTTCAATTTGGTAATCTTGAGAGGTAACCTGCAAAACAAGATGTTAGACAAAATATGTCAAAATATGACCTGCAAGGTAACTGGTTAGTAACTTGATAGGTAAAATCAAGTGAGACAAAATTACCACTAAATTTTACCCTGTGAAAATTTTAGTCCAATAATCCTTTAAAAACACTTAAAAAATCATGGGTTTTACACTATACATTTTTGAAATGAGGTGCCATGAAGTAGGGTTTGGGGGTGGTAGCCCCAAATGAGGTCAAGGGGTAGTGACCCTTATGGGGTTAAGGGGTATCACCCCTTATAGGGTCAAGGGTAAATACACCTTAAGGGTTAAATGTAATTTGGGACTTGTAGAACCCTTGGAATGATTAAAAATTCACTAAAAATGCACTCAAAAAAGATTTGAAGGCAAAAATGAGTGCAAAATATCTACCAATTTGATCAAAATTGCATATACATAGATAATGTTAATTTAGAATCTCTTCTAGAGATTTAAAATCATAGATATCATGTCAAAAAAGCAAATTCAAACAAGCCATTTTACCAAAATTGTTAGGTAGACTGCTAGCAGTTAGGGCAAAATTATGACTATCAAAGATGAAATTGTAAATGCAAATCAAGATAGTGACTACAGATAAGTAATTTTTTATACTAATAAAAAAAATTATATATTTAAAGAGACTATAATTACTTATATGAAGATATTAAATTGTGATTTTGTCAAATTATATTATTTATGGTGGTTTTTAGGATTAAAATAGGATTAAATTAAGTTGCCTCAAAATCATAACTGGGAGAGTTGCAGTTTTGATTAATGTGAAAATTTTAGATCAACCCTTCAAAATAGATATTAGATATAAAGGCAACCATCTATAAAAATATTAAGAGATATGTATAGAGAGAAGACAACAACTTATAGATTATAAACTTTACAAATATAGCACTAGACAAAATCATAACTATGTCAAAATCACTATTATAAATCAAAATTACAATTGGATAAAAGTGATTTTGCTTGATGTTTAAGATCTTATGATTTTATATTGATACATTTATCATCTATTTCCTACAACCAATCAGTTAGTAAAGAGTAAAAGATTACAGAAAAACTATATTATAATGTATGACAATTTGATTACAGACAGTTTTGTATTAAAATTAAAATCGTAACTATAGTAATCAAAATCATAAATGGAATTCAAAATTGAAACCAGTAAAAGGTGATTTTGAAAAATTACAACTAGTAATAAGTGATTTTATGATATTGTAACTACTAAGAGGTAATTTTTTTCTAATCAGATAATTGGTCAAATGACTAGTAGTTAATGTGACAGTTAAAGGAAAAATCACAATTGTCAAGGTTAAAATCACTATAGCATAATTGTTTCTTGTAGATCAAAATCACTTTTCACCTAAAATGTGTAAGTTTTGAAAAACTGAGCCCAAATTCTTCCTAACCAGACCTACAAGTTGAATTTTAGGTAGATATGTTTCTGGATAAAACTATGTTTTAATTTTTTGACCTTCATACTCCATGATTCATTCTCTCATCCTTGATGGTGGTTTATGGAGTACGAAGGTCAAAAAACTAAAACATAATTTTATCTGTAAACATATCTACCTCTTCAATGGATTGTGTAAAACTCTCACTTTAAGTTGAATTTTTTCACACTTCACACATAATGGTTAATTCAAAGGAGGGATCCCACTGTGATCACCAAATATGAGATGATAACTTTGAGCAATCGATTATGATATGTAACTATATCAAAAATACCCAAATTGTCAATCTACCATTAAAATCTAGAGCCAATTAGTATTAGAATGTGAAGACAAATGAAGCATTCATACCAAAATTACATCTTAAAAGTTAAGTGATCTAAATCAAGATCAAAACCAAAAAAATACTAAATGATATGGATAATGGATATCTTACAAATAGACTCATAATTATATCATGATATTAGATTGATCAAAAGACTTGGATAGAATGGATTCATGGATCTATTAGACTTATTGTATCATGGAGAACATGAGCTTTGTGATTGATTTTCTCATTAGATTCCAAATGGAGGATGGAAGGCATTTAAATAGAATGGGGATGATTAAAAGGAATTATAGAATCGTCTAGAACTAGAGGATTCTAAAGAGAGATAAGATAGAGAGGATGCTAGAATTGGAGAGTTATAGAATCTATTAACAGGGGTTAAGTATGATTAGATGGAGGTTAGGTTAGTGATTTAACAAGGGTTAGTATGGGTGATTAGGGTTTAGGATTATATGTAATCTTAAGAGTAGGTAAGTAGGCAATTTTTGAATTAAAAATTCTCAATATAATAGATAAGTGGGGTTAGGTGATAATTAGGATAGAATAAAAGAATTAATGAAGAGAAGGTAAGGGGTGAGGTTGATGTATGATAAATGAATGAAGGGGATGTATTAGGAGTTAGTAGGGAGGAATTAGACTAAATTAGGTGAGATTAGTGATTATTGGATGAAATTAGTGATGTTAGCATCGAATAATAATAATATTAGTGATGATAAATGAAGTGAGCAAATTTAGATGCATATAGCAATATGATTTAAATTTTCATATTCATTATAATAACATTATCTTCTAGCCATTTATTTCAAATTATGAATTCAAAACTCTATTACAACCAAGATTTTATAGACTTTTCATAGAAGGTGTATTTTCAGACCAAAGTTTCAATGGTTTCCTCATCTCACACTCCATCTCCTTATACATATTCAATTATAAGATCAATTAGATATACTAATATAACATTTGATTCAGTGGCTTTGAATCATAATTTCAAAAATTACTCTATTATTTGGGATGATGTTGAAGTAGTCAATCCATTGAAGGCTAAAGACCACCTATCAATTTTCACATACAGGTATAAGGATAACTTGTTGGTGATATAAGTGGTTAGTCTATATAACATTGCAGCCAAACCATAGGTAATACCCTACCTTGACCTATAATTTAGTTTATTTTTGAATGGAAAAATCTCTAGGAATATATTACATTTCAAAATTAGTAATACTCCAATGGAATATATAAACGGAAATGCTTTCAAGAGATACTATATGCTCCATATGCCAGAAACAACCTATAAGTAGGATATGGTGAACTCATGGATCATTTCTAACAACATCAACAATGATTTGAAAGAATGGGTTATCAATCAAAGCAACTTTATAGATCAGGGTCCTGCTTTTGTTATCTCCATCATCATTTTTAGACCAGGGGTAAGAATTGTCATGGCTCTAATGAACATAATATATGGTTTCTCAACTATTTCTTATGTCAATGATATATGGGTCCCATTGTTGTACATTATTCTGACCTCCAAAAAAATTATAACACTAGGAGATATTATTAACTCTAATTTGATTCTAAAAATCAAAAATCTAGGAAGCTTACTATAGGGTAACTTCTACATGATGTCTTATGTGGTAGATGATGTGATTTAAACTATGCATTTAACAGATGAAGAACCCTGGCATCCATCCATAAAATACCTAAAGAAAAGGATTTGTGATTAATTTAATATCGACATAGACTTTTTACCCTATGGTATATTAGGCCATATATGGGAATAATATGCCCCTATTATTAAATATTATAAATAATACTATTCAAAAAATGGGTAACTACTAGTTTTATCATGAGCACATTATAATCAAGATATAAGGTACCAAGGCACACCTTTTGTACCTACCTTAAATTATGCCTGATAAATTAGCTAAACATAAAATTTCTTCTCAACTAGTTGACGACATGAATGTTGATTTTCAAAGGTCTAAATTAGTAACCATCCACCTAAACCCTCTCAGCATTGGTTGAATGCAATACACAAGATGGGATTACTTCTTGTCTATTGGGATAATAAAGACACAATATGGATTGAAATGGGAACCATTCATGCAATGGGACATCAAGAAGACTAACAAGGAGCATATCAAGAGATATGATAGGAAATTGAAATTCAAATATGGGCACAAGTCCTACAGTCATGACATTATCTTCATGAATATATAAGATGACACTAAGATTACTATAATAATGTACAAGGTAAAGATGTCAATGATTGTAGTGTAGAGGATCCAGTATGATCCCATGATTACTAAGGAATATGCCAAGAGAATTGAGAGTGAATATTGGGTTTCTACACCTATTTATGGAACTCCTCCACATATAGAAGCAAATATGCATTATCATATGATTACTAAGGAAGAGTTGATACTAATCCAAGTTCCCCTGTTCATTTAGTTTTTATTGCTTCTCCTCAACATATAATTAACATAGAAGGACTTTCAATTCCTAACACATCATATGTACTTTTCTCCATGTTTCCTTTACCTCCACTAACCATAGTACAAGTACATTTTCCCACTTTATTATTTCATATTTCTATGATTTCTCCTCTTGGGTCACCACCTATTGTGACAATGCCACCATCAATAATGCCCCATCCTTTTGGGCAATCATATTCTCCACCCATCATTCCTTTAGTGGTCACCACTCCTCCCACTCCATCTATGGTCCCTTCATCTCCAATTCCACATTCTATAGGACCAACCTCTATTGTTAATAAACCAATAATTAAATATAAAAAGAATCCCAATGCTCATCTTGTCTCACACAATAGGTGGAAGTGGAATAAAAATAGGTAGTTCTCAAGGAAAGGGGGATAGAAGAAAGGGTAGATTGAGGTCAAACCCTATTGATATTTATGATAGTGAAGAAGAAGATAAAATTTGGATAACTAAGGAATAATTGATGTTGAAGATGGATACTAAGGGAAGAGAATCATTCAATGAGATAATTGAATCAGATAAAGAATATGAATGGATGACTGAAGAAAGTATTCATTCTAAAGGGACTGAGATATTAGGATAATCTAAAGAGGTTGACCAAGAAGATGTTAACTCGGTGGCCATAGAGTTGGTGTTATATGAATAAGGAGATGCATATTCAAAACTCCAGACCTTAATATGGGAGGCATCATCAAATACACATCTAAGCTCTCCACCTCAAGCTACTATAGTGATAACTATAACAATCAATGCCCCAAATATACCCTCTTATATTTTACGTCCACCAGTTCCTCATCCTTTGATAACTTTCTCAATTACTAATGCTACAATTTATGTGACACATTCTATTCATTATTTACATTCTTTGAGTCAAATAAATAAGCCTCACATAATTGTAGTGCTTAATTTTCCTACTATAGCCTAGTTTATAATTATGAATCTTGTTAATACTACTATAACTATTAGGGTTGTATATGCATCAATTACATATTACGTACATAATCTACTTATCACCTCAGTGACCTATTCATTATTTGGTGGAACTAGTCCTTAGTCACCCAAGACATCAGTGGGAGTACATTTTAAAAACCTAGTGTCCACTTCCATTTTTGTTACATAAGTTAGGCCCCCCAAGTGGTCTAAAAATTTGGGAATTCTCATTGGCCAAGCCACACAAATATACTCTCATATAGTTTTAGTGCATAGAGTAGATGGGAAGACTAAATACATTATTGATACACCAGCCCAAAACTAGGTCATTTAATGGAGAAAGGTTATTCCTCCTTTCCCTACATTGGGGTCATCTTCCATATGACCATTCTTCTTCCTGGGAAATATCCTTCATGTATTCTTATAGAGAAGGTAGAGTAGTGTGTTGCATTAAATATCCCTTCATGGATCAAGTAGATACAATAAGAAGAAGAATGAAGGTATCGATGGGGTCAATCAGAGTCTTCACAAAATCATATAGAAACCTTAAAGAATACATAAAGATAATGGAACTGAACATAAAATATTTATTTCAAAAATATATAGGAAAGGTATTCCTATAATTGGGGAGATCATATCTTCACCAATTTCTCACCAAAATATCTCAATATCTATATGTAATATATTGTTGTAACTCAAAACAATATATCTAAACAAATTATATTATAATATATATTCGTAACTTTGTTTATAATAATATTATGACAACTAATTACTAACTAAATATAACTAACTATACATAATAATGAATTCTTACTCCTATAATTATTCACATTACAACATAAAAATTACTGTGAGGACTAATTATTCCTTAAAATTCTCCCCCCTTAGGCCTTACATGGTAATTTATGTTTCATAGGACTTAATAGAAGTAATGAAGGAGCACATCAACTTATTATCATCCATTCACTATTGATAACACATCAATTGAATTAGTGTGGGAACTTTGAACAGGAACATCTACCATTAACCCGTCACTGAGGGAACACATCAACTTAAATAGTGTGGGAACTACGATAGGAACCATTTGTTAAACTTTCACTACTACCTCCAAAAATTGTCATGAACAAAATTGTATGCCATCACATACTCCTAGGTCGGTATACTACTATCTTGATCTTGTTGCACATGACCAATACTATGCAAAATAATGCATCCCACATTTATTTTATGTGACCTAGTGATTTATGAATAACCAACAATAAAATTCCATTTGTATAGATAAATTAATACCTTGAGAAATTTTAAAATAAATATTTTGGCTGTATAAGGATAATAGGTTGAGTTAGAGTAGATAGAAGACTTATTCTATCTAATAAAGATAAGAAGTTTAAATCCCTCAAACATGGATAAATATAGAGAGGATCTTTACATTTTTGTAAATTTTACTAGAGGAGTAATAAAAAAAATGTTCAAAACCTTTGACTAACCAATTTAGAGGCCACCAAAGAGGATCACCTCTTAAATAAATTATAGATAAATTTTAGTGGGCAGCTAGAAAGCTATATGACACTATTCATTCAATAAGGTCTACAAAAACCACATCCCAACCTAAGTGGTGCTACATACTACAATTGTTAAATAAAATTAAGGATGTTGATGGTAAGCTTTGCTTTCTAATCCAAGAAATCAAAAATAAATTTTGTAACAACCCCATTGGGTTTTACCATAATATAGTAATTTTTTTTATATAAATTAATTACATATATTCATCTTATAGATTTCACCATAAGAAATATATTTAATAATCTTTAACTAATTGCATTAATTTAATTAACTAATAGGTTCTGTAGCTAATCCACTTAACTAAATATCACCATGAAAAAATGTAACAATGATGAACAATGTTGAATAAATAATAAATACTACATCTAAATCATTAATGAAATAGTACAAATTTAGCTATGGATGATACAACATTACAGTCACTGTTGTAGAAATATAATGTATAAATATTATAATTTTTAGCTATAAATAATATCTCAAATAATAAAACATGAAACAAATCTCCATGGATTATGAGTCTCCATGAATCAAGAGTCTCCACAACTCAAGTATCAATCTGTAATCTCAATTATAGTATTTAATGTAGTATTCAAGATGGAAGGGAGAGCATCATCCAAACACTTTTCTACACCAACCACAGACCATATATCCCTTGCACTATATCCAAATAAGGGGATGTCCCTCCCTTCATGGATGGGTAGATAATGATGGTGTAGGAATTTAGAGTGACTAACCAAAACCCATGTGTTGTAAATATCTAATACATAATGTGTATCATAAATAAATCCGTTCTAACATGATATCGCACAAATATGAAAATTATATCAACATATGAAATGGCAATGTTTAATTAAAACATCACTTTGGCCAAAGATTTCAATAATTAATGATCTCCAAGATCAATCAATTTCATACACACTACTCAATCAAATTATTCCTCATCGTGTATTGATGGTGCTAATTAAGCTAGTGGAATCCATCCACTACTTATTTAGAGTCATGAATGCGAGATTAGGTTAAAATATATAATAACATAAAAACCAATAGATTCATTCAAAATATTTTCCTTTAACTAATAAAAATATGCTAAGTACAAAAATATTAAATACACACATTTAGTCCATCAAATATAATGTATTGAATTCAATGTCATCTAATTTATTACAAAATAATAAACATAATCAAAAACAGTCCTTAATATAACATACTATTTGGGTAATGATCATATCTAAACTATCATTTAATTAAATCATAAAATAACTTATAATGTTATTTCATTCCCAAAACAATCATTATAACACAAACTTATTTAATTGTTCATATTACATACATGTAACAAAATCTAGTCCGAAAACCATCTTAACATGTTTTATATTAATGCTTTTATATAAACATTAAAATATATACAAGCACCCATTTTCACACTTATTATTATAATAATTTTTCAAACATAACACAGCCATGTATATATACATACATATATACACATACACACACACACACATATATGGTATAATCATTTCCATTTTTATTACATAAACATACACAAATAACTTACAACATGTATATGTATATTTTTATAACTCTCAATTATAATTTTAATATAGTACAAATACTTTAGTGTAAATGATATATTCTAAGAAGACATCCATTGTATAATGACTTAGAGTATTCAATATACATAACATATACATCCAATTAATAAAATATCCCCATATCTCCTTTTATAAACCAGACAAATCCCAATGTACTTTTTTAATTAAAACACATAGGATTTCATGTGATTCACCATTCATACATAGTCAACCATTTACACATGAAATCCATTTATTCAAATTACTCAAATCAAATCGATTCATAATATAATTTAATTTATTTTCATATAAATATGGTTAAGATATACACAGTTATTTATATCAAACATTGTGAAATTTGTGATTATGTATCTCAATTCCAAGTTTACACAGTCCACAGTTGATAACTAATAACCAATCCAAATTTGTTGTATTATCTAAATCAATTTGCACAAATACTAAGAAACTCATCTAAACTATGAATTGGTTTCCTCTTACTCAGATTTATAAACTCCTTATACAAATATGTATGTAGTCGAATGATATAATTATAACTCAACATTTAAACATACTCAGTCCTTGAATTGATAAATGCAATTCTTCCAAGTCATTATATACTAAATAAACTACAAATTTATTAGATAATATAAGATATAAGATTTAAATAATAACTTTGAGTATATATCCATACCTTTATCAAACTGTACTAAATCTTTACCAACAGAATTCAAATGAAACCCTGACTTTTCATTTATCATTTGTATTTATATATATAAATTCATATATATATATATATATATATATATATATATATATATATATATATATATATATATATATATATATATGTATTATATATCAAGCATTAATCCCGAATACATACACATATGTATGTATGTGTATAAATATATACAATACATAGTCCATAAGTTTAAAAAGCACATAACGAATAAATGTTATTACACAGTCGATATGTGTTAAAACATAGATCATACTTATATAGTCAATATATGTTGAAAACCCAAAACATATTTATACCCAAAATTCCAACTAAATATATACATAGTCAATATGTATTTCATCCAT
The DNA here is from genome assembly GCA_037957365.1 of Torreya grandis. Taxonomy (NCBI): domain Eukaryota; kingdom Viridiplantae; phylum Streptophyta; class Pinopsida; order Cupressales; family Taxaceae; genus Torreya; species Torreya grandis. The sequence goes on from JARHVA010001787.1 coordinate 901,122, forward strand.
AAATATAAGTTAACTATAAACCCATTCAACCTCTTATAATCCAAATAGGATTACCTAAATTAGTCATTAAGCTTATGCTTATATACTGGTTCAACAAAACTAAAACCAAATCATAAGACCTTTTTCAATATGTCCTTAAAATTTAATAACTAATCAATGCATTAACCAATATTTTTCAATTGATAAAGGGTTAAGACAAAGCTTTTACAAAGGTGTATACAAACATGGTGAACACCTACATCCCTACCCCTTTTCCTTTGGTTATGGGGTTGGATGTAGAGTTTTGTGGAGGTTGATCCTTCCACAGGACCCTACATATAGCCCCTGTTATTTTTCTAATTCACTTCAAAACAAATGAAAACCCATTACCCAAATCAATTATTTTCACAAATCTAACAAACATTATCACATAGGAATTTAAGTATATTATCGACCTGAAACAAATATTTATTTTGTCAAGAAAGTTGAAACCCTTGGTTTGCTCAAATTCCTTCTTATTTTTCTATTTCTATCTTCTACTCTTCATATTTGTGCCTCCCAGTCCTCCTTCACCTTTTTTTAATTCATTTTCATCACCTTACTCACGACCATCTTCTCCTTTATTCCTGTATGACTAAATTGATTAAAAATATGCATGTAAAAATAGCTTAATAGAACCCCCACTAAGCTACAGTCTACCACCATGCAGCTAATAGCTAAAAATTCATCATGATTTTTTCAAGAATGATGGTTAACTCAGATTCAATGAGTGTTTAGTGACCCTATTCATCTTGAAACTTCCAATGATTCAATAAAATAATCATTTTGTATCCTTTATAAAACATGCATGCCATTGAATTAAACATCGACTTCACTTAAGCTATCTAAAACCAAATAAACGACAGTCATAATCCCCAATGTTATTCTATGCAAATTTAACCCTCGACTAGTCAATAATCACTATATTTCCATGCAAAATCAACTACCAACTATTCAATTAACATAATGATTATATATCATGGTTAGAACATATATGATTTAAAAGACTATTGTTAATTATTACCATGTCATCCACAAATAAACACTATGTAAACACAATGATTTACCTTAGTCATTTAACAATATATTCATTATCTAATATATTATAAATATTAAACCTTTGGTTAACACTAAATCAACTACAATGACATTTTTAAGCAATGCTATCAATATATTTTGAAATTATGATATACATATGTTATAATAATAATCTTTTAATTATTATTACATTAATCCTATAGATCGAATAATAATAATGGAATCAGTATACATATTATATCAAAGCATACATAACATCACTTTGTTATACTATATAGCTATACCCAATAAGGCAGTGAGGCAAGTAAAACATATATGGATTCACTCATTCAACCAAAAAATTATATCATACAAGATAAGCTACATATGACCACAAAATTAGTGAAATCACTCAAACAAATTAACATGATCATCAATAGCAGTCAAGATCACACTAGAAAGCATATTAACAATCACTTAAATGAAAAGTAACACAAAACATACTACCACTATCTATCTCAAGCAATTTATCACAAACATGATACTCTACTATGGTGTGTGCATGGGTTTCTGGTTTTGTTCTCTATCATCCCCCAACGTCTTCATCTAAACCACCTTCTCTGATGATGCTCTCCCTCTATCACACTTTAAGAGATGGATCTGTTTTGCATCCACCTCATAACAATGAAGGTAGTTATGTTAAAACATAGTTATATCCATAAAATAATGTTGTATAATTAACAAACATGATCATAATGCAAAAAATGTAAAGTACTACCAACTCATAGAAAACCAATCATGTAAATTAAGTAACATATAATGTCCCATAATCAGCATATGACATAAAACTTAATTAGACATTAGTTAATCAACTAACAACCATAATAATCTATAGATCAAATTAGTTATTCAACTTAGAGAGAAATCAAGATGTGACAAAGTTTATGTTTATTTAAATTTTATAACCACATTTGAGGTTGTATGGGCCCAAAATTTAGTTTCTACTAAGAGACAACTTGTTTGAATGGCTTAAAGAGATGCAAGCTTTGGTATAATAATTTACATATCAAAAAAGAGAAGAAGTCTCTATTTTTTAATATATGAGAGTCACTCAAGTAAGAACCCTTCATGGATAATTATTTCTGAAGCCCATTTTTGAGAATCTCCTACAAGCAGTAGTTGACAGCTTCTGATCTGAGATTAAAGGCACAGTCTACAAGACTAATGATGAGATTATGCAATTGGTAAATTTTGATAGAGATTAGATTTTATGCACTGAGACATTTTATGTGGAGGTGAAAGCTGCATTAGTCACACATGAGAAGTTTATGGACAAGTTCCCATAATTTTTCAATAGGTTTATGCTTTATTTTGAGATTATTGACATTGAATTCTAGGTGAGACGTGTGTTATATTTAAAAATTGAAGTAGCCAAATAATCAAATTAATTAGTAGGGGCAAACACCTATACCTCCTTATGGTAATCAATCTCTGAAATACATGCTAGTGCATACATAAACAGGGCCCACGTATGTGTCACTTCTAATTTTCACTGCTATAATTATATTGGAGGCAATTTTAGGTGTATTAGTAGGTACAATTACTGTTCTAGTTATAACTCAAGTTACAATTTTAGTTCCATCTACTTTAGCTTCTATAGTTGTTATTTCATAATTTTCTTCTTTCAACGATGCTACATCAGCACCCTTCTAAATATACAACTGTAATTACATGTTTGGCTAAGTTTTAACATTGGTTCCTTATTTATTTTGTCATATATATATATATATATATATATATATATATATATGGAGAGAGAGAGAGAGAGAGAGAGTGTTATTATCAAAGAAATTTATATTGTGCAATTCCACTATACATGTTTTGAATGAGAATTGATACACATAATTTTATTTTTGGACATGTATTTTTTAGACTTTGCTTGAGAGATAAATCCTTGCCCATCCCAATATTATATATACTTGTATCTTCTTGATCCCAAGGTGAGGATAATTTTGGCAATTAAGATTAATAGAAAATTCCAAGGAACATTTTATAATTGGTTTTGTTGTGAAAAATCTGATTCTTCTTCAAACCTATAGATTTTGTAAAAAGTTTTGAAAAATTGGTATCTTAGTCTTCTGGTTGTATATGATTTTTATTTTCAATATAGTTAAATATTTGATATTTTCACACTTCATACAATAGTAATAATCTTTTGGAAAAATTGTGCCAAATTTTGAATCTCAACGCGTTTCAAATCCACTTATGTGATCTTTCATCAAGTAAATAATGTATGTAGGAATAGCAGAACAACATCCTTTAAAAATTGGAGGAATAGAACCATTACAAAAAAGTTGTTAAAAATTAACTAGCTAGCCATTATCCACAATTGCTAAAAATAAAAATCATAAATCATAAAATAAAAATAACAAATTAAGTTACCTAATTCATATTAGTAATTAATTATTATAATTTAAAGTTATAAAAATATGTTATAACTTTATAAAAAAATTAAAAAATTAAAATTAAAAAAATTGTTATTAAAAATTTATTAATTATTTAAAATTGTTTATAATTATTAATTATTAATTAAATCTATTTTTAAAATATGTCATAACAGAATAAAATCTTTTGAAATTTGTAGAAAAAAAATCAATTAGAATTTATTATTTATATGAAATAATTTGTTTTAATTATAATAAGTTATTATTTCATATAAATAATAAATTCAAATTAAAAACTTTTTTATACAAATTTCAAAAGATTTTATTTTGTTATGGCATACTTTAAAACTAGCTTTAATTAATAATTAATAATTATAATCAATTTTAAATAATTAATAAATTTGTTTAATTTTAAATTTATTTATTTTAAATATATAACTTTATAACATATTTTTATAGATTTAAATTAAAATAATTAATTACTAATATGAATTACGTAATTTAATTTGTTGTTTTTGTTTTTTGTTTTTTAATTTTCATTTTTGGTAATTTTGAATAACGGTTAGCTAGTTAATTTTTAGCATGTTTTTTGTAACGGCTATATTCCTTCAATTTTTAAAGGATGTTTTTTTGTTGTTCTTACACACATTATTAACCTAATGAAGGATCATACAAGTGGATTTGAAAAATGTCGAAATTCAAAACTTGACACAGTTTTTTTAGAAAATTATTACTATTCAATATAGTTATTTCTATTTTCCTATTACTAATTTTAATGCCTTTTGCATGTTAATCATAATCATCCTTTGTAGATGTGCTATTACGGTTGAAAAAACACAACCTTTGATTATATGTGCTTAATTTTACTATATTTTGGCTCCCTTTGACTCTTAATTATGTTTGATCATTGGTGTGATTACAATGGCTTATAACAGACATTGGTTTCTTGATTGGTTATCCAATATTTAATTCAAGTGTTGGATTAAAAAGGTTTCATCTTGTGTGGTCTACATACCTTCTTTTCTACCTTAGTTTTCCTTCCTTTTTGAGTTTCTTTAAGTCCTGCCCACTTTAGGTTAAATACATAATTAATACACCCATCTTAAGTAGATCTAGGTTCACTTCATATCTGAACCATCCAAGGTTAACAATTATTTTTCTCATTGCTATTCCACCAGCATGTTGTTTATAAAACCCAATACCCTACAACTCATGTCTCAGAATGAATCTTCATTCCTAAATCCTAAAATGTTAGAGGTTCCCTTGTGTGCATAAAACCCATATCAACACCTACCAAGCTCCTACCTAAACCCTGATGGGAGATGTATTCACCTACACTCCACCCTCACAAACCAATGTGGTTTCCAATAACTCACCACTCTTTACCTCTTGAAGTTGAATTCTTCCCACATACACTCTTCCTCCATAGACTATCCATATGCCACCCTATATTCCTTAGGGATATGTGCATTCCATGTATGCCCCACTTCAAAAAATCACCAACCTTTGTATATATAGAAATCATCCTTCCTAATTCCATATGTTTTCCAAGTCTACTCAGCTGGATAACTATTTTTCAACTTATTCCACTTCACCATATCAAGCTTATTCCATTCCTCCTAGTGGTTATCCAAACAACCTCTATGTGATCCCACCATTCCAATCCAATTTTTCCACTTCAAAAACATGGGGACCTATGTTGATTACCTTAAGGAACCTTTCAATCTCAACATATGATGAGTTATTATTCCACATCCCCTACCAAACTTTCCTTAGTTCAAATGGGAGGGAGATCCTAATGCACACATAAAGGCTTAGACCACAACTATCATGGAAATCCTACCTTGGGATGGGGTTATTACCAAATTTTTTGTTAAAACCCAAGAATAAATTTATTTTAATTGGTATTGATGCCTTACTAAGGGTTCCATTCATTCCTTCAGATAATTTTATGGTTGAAATCATTAAGACCTTTGACATGAACAAGTTTCTCAAGACTAACATTTGAGAATTCCTTCATATCAAAAAAGAACACAATGAATTGGCTACCCATTTTAGCATGATATGGTGTCTGATTTTGTATTCATTTTTTAGTGTGCCTCATATGGAACAAAGGGAATTGCGTGACCATTTTATTCACCACCATAACAAGGGAATAAGGGAAGATGTCCAAATTTTCCCCTATCAGTCTTATGAAGCTCTTAAAAGTGCCTTATAAATTGATCAAGTGGCCATTAGTAGTGTTCATTGAACCTATGGGGCCAATGGGTGCATTATCACCCCAAAATAAAATAATGGGGCATTCCAAAATGAGAGCCATAACAACATCCATAATCAAGGCCCAAAATCCTTAACTGAAATAGGAACACCACCATTGATGACATGACTGACCATGGAAAAAGGCCAAATATAGTGAGCAATAATCAATTTTCACTTGTGAATAACACCAACACAAATAATAATATAGTTTTCAAGAAATAAAACCCCTCACTTGTAGTTCATGTAGTTGACGTCAACTAACTTCCACCCCACAACATGTAATAACAAAACTAAAATTAGAACTAGTTTCAGCATGTCAAGAATTTTCCTTAGTTTTAGAACCAACCCTATCATCAAAGGAATAATCAAAAAGTTTTTGGTCAACATGGAAAGAATAAAAGGCCTAGGAAATATGATCCCAACTTATACTATCTCTTCCACCAAGTCATTGATCATGATACTTGAAATTACAGGGAGTATAAAAAATTCATCCAAAGGTTCCCTGAGCATTAGAGGTAAACTTTCATAAACATGTTCCCAGGAAATGTGAGTGTAAACCCTTAGGCCATTCATAAGGGTCTTGTTATGTGTTGTCATGATTTTTGAAATAGATAAAAATTGGTGGAAAATCAATTTTGACTAACAGTTAAAATTTGAATTGAGCTCAAAATTTTGAGAAATTTAAAAATTTTAATTAATTAATTTAATTAAATTGATTAATTAAAAATTCATGGCCAAATTGATTTTTACCCTAAATTATTGTAAAATTCATTTGATCCTCCCATGTAGAAAAAATCAATTACATTTCCTGTAATTTGTAAAATATGTTTAACTTTTTATAAATTATGCAAAAACATGTTAATTTTCCATAAGTTGTGAAAAATATAATTTTCTTTTTCCACTCAGTGAAAATTATAAAATCAATTTTTTGTTTCATGTAATTTTCAAATTTGTTTTTCATCCCCATGCAATTTACAAATTTGTTTTGAGTTTCCATGTAAATTACAAATTTGTTTTAAATTTTCATGCAAATTGTAAAATTGAAAGCAATTTGAGTTTTTGTGCAAATTATAAAATCATTTTTCCATTTTGTGCAAATTATAAATTTGATTCGAGTTTTTGTGAAAATTGCAAAATCAATTTCCAATTCTATATGCAAGTTGAAAAATTGTTTTGCATTTTCCTTTCCCATGCAATTCCAAATTCTATTTTTGCAAGTCGTACAAATGCTAAATACACTTCATCGAGCCATGTAAATGCAAACCTCCATGTTGCAATTACCTTTTTAAATGGTGTAAATTATCATTACAAATTCAACTCTTCTTTTCCAACTTGCATGCAATCTATTTTATTTTTTTTGGTAATCATGTAATTTCAGTTATTTTTTAGGTCGTGCTACTTAAAGATTGTCTTCCCTTCTAAAAAGGTTTTTCAATGTACATGCTCGACTCTAGAAATTTTTAGAAAATTAAAATTTGAATTTCTATTTGTAATTCTAACCACCATCTACTAAAAGAAGTTATTTTAATTTCTTTCTCAATTAGAACAAGCCCTACAAGTGCATTTTAGTGAAAGAGGAAAGAAAAAGAAAATTTAAAGATCAGAAACAATTAGTTTTGTTTTGTATTATATCTACCAAATGCTCTAAGATAAAATAGAACCTATCTCAAATAATTTAAAAAATTAAAAAAAGACATTTAAAATTAGAGTTTGATTTTTAATTTTTATTGGTCAAGGAGCAGGCCATATGGCCATACAAAGGTGCCCCAAAAAAAAGGAAGAAGATAGATATTAAAATTTTCAAACAAATATTTTCAATTGTTTTATCCAAGAATAGGCCATATGATGCCAAGAAAGAATGAGGAGTCTTCAAAATATAAGTTTTATCTTTTGTCTACCCAAACTCCAAACTATGCGGCCAACCGTACAGATTGCATGGGAGGAAAAATTTGCAAGTTTTTTGTGAAATTCCTAATTTTTCCCTATGTTTTCTTATACACAGAAATATATGCCCTACATGAGGTGAAATATGGAAATTTAAAAATTTATTTTGGCTTTTTTAGGTAAAATTTGAGTCATACAGTCAACCATATGCCCAATAAAAGACAAGTTAAAAATCAAATTTTTGTCTTTGAAGTTTTTATTTGTCTAAATGAAAATGGTACGACCAAATAAGTTAGGTAAGATAGTAAAAAAGTGATAAAATTATTTTTAACTTCTTTTAAGCAGAAAGGAAAATGTACGAACTTAGGGAGGAGAGAGAAAATAAAATTAAGATAAAATTGTTCTTGATTTGAAAATTTGTAATTCTTCTTTGCTAGAATTTCCATCATACAACAACATCTAGGGAGGAAATAAAAATATAATTGGCAGATTGTAATATTATTGTTTTAGGCCTAAGATAAAAATATAAAGTGGAAAAGTGGGATTTTAAAATTAATAGACGAAAATTTTCAAAATCACATATCAGCTCATTTGCACTTAGTAGAAAGGTCCATTTTATATATTTGGAGTAATTGATCAAACGGGAAGTCAAAACCAAGAATGGAAATTAAGAAAGAAATTGAAATTCATTGGGTGGTGTTGAAAAGGCACCTGAATGAATTTGCACAAGAAAAATTATGGATTGGTAGCAGTAGTGATTAGGCACATAATTTCATTGAGTCATTTTTTCAAACGGTTCATATAGAAGTGGACAGATCAAAAATTATAGGTGACAGGTATTTGGATAATGTATAGACATCGAGGTAGAGTTCAATAAGGTTGTGAGACATAAAATAAGCATAATGTTGAAGAAGCAAATGCAATTTATAAGTGTAAATCTGAATCTACAACCTTTGTAAGCATTCTCCTAGTTCGTACCATGTGAATAGGCCAATGACTAAGCAAATTGAATCAATTTTATTGAGATATTTAGTCAAATGGGGATAAGACACATGATATTATGCTGAGCTCAAGAGATACCACCTCTACATACCATCTGCATGCTCTTAGGCATCTAGGTGTTATACAGTCTTGAAGTAATATAGGATGGATGATGATATTAGTATCTCATTCATGAAATCAAAATATAGAAAGATGAAAGATAGTGAAGACCACTTTGGGTGGACATTCCCACATGCTAAAAGTGAAAGTAAATACACTCTATCAAATGTTTAAGTTCTTTTCATAAAAATGTTGAATCCTCTTTTATCATTTCTAGTTGTAAAATTTGTAAGTGAAAAATCACAAATGTAAGTCATGTAAATGTCTTGTGCCAGCTTTGTATATTGTAATTTTACTTATACATGTGGTGCAATTGTACCAACACACTTTTACATCACTTAAGTGGTGTATTTTTGTAAACTCATTTTTGTAGCTTTTAAAATTCAAAAAAGATGGTTACGCACCATAACCACCTCCCCATGATATAAATATGAGTGTAAGGCTCACTGTACAGGGGAATTTTCGGCAGTGAGACTATGCATAGATATTGTCTAAAGAGTTGATATTTGTTATCAACTCAATAAAGCTTGAAACTAGGAGATTTTGCAAGCTTTGTATTCAAAATTTATTTTTGAGTTTTATATTTGTATGTGATTCACCTATTTCTATATCTTTACTTTCAATTCATCTTCATAATCATTACCAAATTGTTAGATAATAGGAATTTCACATTTAGTATTTTTTTTAGAATATTCTTGTGTTATTTCTATGAATGTGAAATCTTGGTGGGGTTTAATTAGTATTTTTAATTATTTTTAACTAGTAAATATAGGATGGTTGTCTTTGGTCAGTTATCAATATTAAAAAATTATCTTAGTGTATGTTTTGCACTCCTAAGGGTGAAATTATGTCTTTACCACCCATTGAATGAGAGATATTTCTATACACATGATATTTTCCCCTTCTTAGACTATCCTGGTCAGTTTTTGCATTTAGCTACCTAGAGTTGTCTTTCATTTTTCCTAGGGTTATCATAGTCGTTTCTATGTTTAACAGACTTTAATAACCTTATTTTCCATTATTTATTTCCTTTCTCTATACTTCCCTTCTTTCCATTATTCCCTTATTTCCCCTCAATTCCTTTTTATCTCTTTTATTTACTTTTAGTTTAAAAGTACTAAACCCCTAACAAAAAATATTTTTGTTGTAAATAAATGTGAATAGCTTTTCCCTTGCTTTTCTCTTTTTGGATTTCAATAAAGGTACCTCCACTTACTAATAGGATAAGGACTTTTTTATTACATTCGTGACTGACTCAATAATTCAATTCTCACACTGTTGACTCAAAATCACTAATTTATCCCCCTAATAAAAAATTTAGCCAATAATTTTTGGTGACTCCACTGGGGATCAAGGTACTTCATGCACATGATTTTAAGACATTTCAAGGAACCTTCCCTGAAATGGAGGTTGGTGACTCTATTAAGAAGAAGTACCTAGTGCCTGAATTTTCTTAATTGCAAAAATGGCATTGGTCCATCCCAATCCTAATGATCCCCATATCCCATGAGAAAAATATTTTTGGTCATTAGCTTTGACCCAATACAATGATTTCCCATCATGCTCAAGGAAGAGATTCCTGAAGTTCTCTGGAGAAAATGGTTAAGACATAAATAAACATATCTAGGCCTTCACAGTGTCATGTATCATTTTTGGATTTATGTATGAGGATGTTACTATGAGACTTTTTGTTGAAACTTTCATTGGACCTATTGTCAAGTGGTTTTGGCACTTAGAATATGGATGTGTTATGGATTGGAACTCCTTGAAGAATAGGTTCCTAGACATATTCAAATCAATTATGAATGTGTGTGCATTGTTGTCATATTTCTTCCATATTCAAAATAGAGATGACGAGTAAATTAGAGAGTTCATATCACCTTTCAAAAAAAAAAAGATTGATTCCTCAAACAAATCAGCCAAGTCTTAGCAATTAACTCTACATCTTCATTGATTCTCTTCACCTAGAGATCAAGTACCTCTTGATGAGGAATAACATAAATGAATTGATGGTTGTGCAAAAAAATGCCATCAAGATTGAAGATGATTTGAACATGGCTGGGATGTTGAAGAAAGAGGTTTCAAAAGGTGATACACCTATTACAACTAATAATGAAGAAATAATGAAATCTAATACAATTAAGAGTCTCAAATATTTAGAACAGAGAGTTCAAAGGCAAGTTCCTGATCACACATGTCAAAAATATAACATATAAAAAGATAAAGTGATACCTATCACATATAATTGTTTAAATATCATAATTATGGAAGAAGGTGAGCATTTAGAATAACTAATGATTGATCAAATAATAGATGAATAATTTGACTTCCCACTTGGCAAAAAAGAAAAAGATTTGCTTATTTCACTAGATTGATTAAACCACATGGTCCTAGGAGAAAATGGGCTATCTAAAAAATAACTGATAAAACCAGAAACAAAAATGAATAATAATGTAGAGTGTGATGTTATACTTTATAAAATAGAAGATATTATAGAACCAGTTTTCAGCAAATTGAACAATCCTTTCTCTATCAGAATGAATGACTCAATAGTCAAAAAGAAAGATTCCTCAAGTGTTTCATTTTTAGGGTCTATCATAGAATAATTCTCCATAGGATCTAAATTTAAAATAATTATACTTATGCAAATTGAAAATCATAATCATGTCAAGGTTAAGGTCAAGGAAAATAGTAATGTAGAATAAAATGAATGGTGCCCAATAATCATTACAAGTAAAATGGAAATTATCAAGGCAAAGGAAATTGATGATAATGATGATAATGAATAATTCAATGATGAATTCATTTCTATCATGGGAAGTTATTCAAAAAATAATATCAACACCTCATTCATTCCACAAAATAATCATATTGTGGTTCTATCTCAAAAATAGATATGCAACACACTTCTCTCTAATTTATATAAAGTATCTATCATAGATGCATTTGAAGTCATCCAAGAGGACATTGAAAAAGTTTATTATTTTTTATAAGTGATCATATAAATTAGAGAATTCATAATGATTTAATTTTGAAATAGAAAAACATTGCTAATTTGTTCATTTATGATCATCCCTATGTGAATGATAACTATAAGTTATTATTTCCACCTTCTTGGTCACTGTTTTTAAATATGTTCAAAGTCCATAAGTCGAATCTATTATTATAAAATGATAGGTACTTCTCCTAGATAGTGAATGGTTTTGTATAATATTCTCATTTTTCTCTGCTCCCTATAAATAGTTCTACTTTCCCAATTTTGGCTTATTTCCTTTTCTCATTTCATTTTGGTATGTATGTGTGGCTTTTCAATAAATGCAATAGTCTATCTATTTCTCTTCCTTCTCTATTTTTTGGTCTTTCTACCTACACATATTTGTAGTTGTGATCTCTATCTAGGAAATATCATGGATAATTACTTGATTTGAAATCAACAAAATGGACAAGTTATTCATAGAATCCTCTAAATGAACAGGTGGCAAATATACAAAAAATTTAAAATAGATTATCCGGCTCGACAACTCATATTCATTTCTCATATGATTAAGATAGGTGAACTGGTTGTCAGTTGGCCAGATCAAGATGTGCAAATGTGGGATATAAAAAAATTTAGGATAGGGATGGTAATTTTTTTTACAAAAAGGGACATCAACTCTATATCCCAATGGACAAGGCTCGAGTCACATTTGAGCGTATTGGTGATCTTTACACTATACCTCTTTTATCAAAAAAAAATATTTGTTGGTAATCTTGCATCAATTGTCATGAAAAATAACTTATGTGATATTTTCAAAAGGTTGGCACTACTTTGATGATTAAAAGATATACATATCGAAAATAAATCCACAAGATGATTCAATATTGATAGTAGAAAATGTGAGTATATAAAGTCAACATGAAATGTATTCCTAGGATAAAGAATATATTATAGAATTTTTTCAAATGATTCAGATGGCAGCATTTCATTAAGGCATTTTATCAAGAAAATCATGTTTAATGAGGTCCAGGTGAAGTTGGCAAACAAGATACAATGGCTGAATAATTGTTTTCTTATAGAATTGACATCACAAAATGAGGGAACAATTTTTTAGTGGCAAGGAAAGAATTTGTAAAAGTTTGTAAGGTGAGCCACAATGTCAAAATAAAGATATCTCTTTGAATTTTAGTAAAAACACATAACCAAAATGCCCTTGTATACACTATCTTTTTGGATATGTTATAGCACCTATCAAACTAAGTACATGATACTCAAATACACTATCTTTTGACATGTGATATCACCTGTTAGGCTGAGTATCTGACCCTCACATACATTATCTTTTGACATGTGATAGCTCTTCAATGGCTTCAGGATCTATCCTATGAAGATTAGATATTTTTCAAATATATCAAAGTTGTTGCTAAAGACTTCATTGCCCAATGTAAAAACATCAACCTATGAAACCAGAGAATTTAAGTTCTTTTCATTCCTTGCAGTTCAAAATTCTAGTTAGAGCCAGTTGTTTTCACAGTTTTTAAAAATAGATAAAAATTGGTAGAAATTCAATTTTTACTAATAGCTAAAATTTGAACTAAGCTTAAAACCATCAAAATTTTGAGAAATTTAAATTTTTTAATTAATTAATTAATTAAAAATTCACACCTAAATTATTTTTTACCTTAAACTATTTGTAAATGCATTTGATCCTCCCATGAAAAAAAAAGCCATTAACATTTCCCACAATTTTCAAAATCCATTTGATTTTTTATAAATTGTGAAAACACATGTTACTTTTCCATAAGTTGTGCAAATTACAAAAAAAAAATTCACTTGGTGCAAATTGCAAAATTAATTTTGTGTTTTGTGTAATTTGTAAATTTATTTTTCATCCCCGTGTAATTTGTAAATTTGTTTTAAGTTTTTGTGCAAATTGAAAATTTGTTTTGAGTTTCCATACAAATGGCAAAATTGATTTTTGTGCAAATTTCAAAATAATTTTCATGTTCTCTGTAAATTACAAAATTGATTTGAGTTTTTATGCAAATTGAAAAATTGATGTCTTATTCTATGCAAGTTGTAAAATTATTTTCCATTTCCCTTCCCCATGCAATTCCAAATTCTAATTTTGTAAGTCGTGCAAATGAATAATACACTTTCCCAAGTGTGTAAATGCAAACCTCCACATTGCAATTGCATTTGTCAATAGTACAAATTGTTGTTGTAAATTTGACTCTCCTTTTCCAACTTGCATATAATCTCATTTATTTTTATGCTATCATGCAAATTATTTTATTTTTTTGGTTCTTGTTACCTAAATATTGTCTTCCCTTCTAAAAAACTTTTTCAACCTGCATGCTCGACTCTGGAAATTTTTAGTAAATTAAAAATTGAATTTCCATTTGTACTTCTAACCACCTTCTACCAAAAGAAGTTTATTCATTGGGAAAAATAAGTTATTTTATTTTATTTCTGATCCAGAAGAAGTCGTACAAGTGCATTCTAGTGAAAGAAGAAAGAAAAGGGAATTTTGAAGATCAGAAACAAGCTATTTTATTTTGTCTTATATCTACCAAATGCTCCAAGAAAAAAATGAGCCCAGTTCAGAGAATTTAAAGATTAAAAAAAGACAAATTTAAAGATCAGAGTTTCTATTTTTATTTTTTATTTTTACTAGTCAAGGAGTAGGTCATACGGCCATAAAAAGGCACCCCAAAAAAAAGGAAGAAGATAGGTATTAAAATTTCAAACATGTGTTTTCAATTATTTTAGCTAAGAAGAGGCTTTACAACACCAAGAAGGAATAAGGAGTCTTAAAAATCTAAGTTTTATCTTTTGTCTACCCAAACTCCAAACTATACTCTAGTTGTATGAATTGTATGGGAGGAAAAATTTGTAGTTTTTTGTGAAATTTATACCTTTTTCCTATTTCTTCTTATACACAAAAATGTATGTCCTACGTGAGGTGAAATATGGCAATTTAAAAATTCATTTCAACTTTTTCTAGGTAAAATCTGAGTTATATGGCCATCGTATAGCTAGCCATTCACCTAAGAGGAGACAAGTCAAAAAGTAAATTTCGGTCTTTGAATTTTTCATTTGCCCATATGAAAATGGTACAACAAAATAAGTTGTGGAAGACAGAAAAAAGTGATAAAATTATTTTTAACTTCTTTTGATCAAAAAGGGAAATGTACAGACTTGGGCAGGAGAGAGAAAATAAAATTAAGAGAAAATTGTTCTTGATTTGAAAATTTGTAATTCTTCTTTGCTAGAATTTCCATCATACAATAGCATCTAGGGAGGAAACAAAAATGTAATTAGTAGATTGTAATATTCTTGTTTTAGGCATGAGATAAAAATATAAAGCAGAAAAGTGGGATTTTAAAATCAAAAGATGAAAATTTGTGAAATCACATTTTGGCTCATTTGCACTTGTCAAAAAAGTTCATTTTATAGATGTGGAGTAATTGATCAAGTAGGAAGTCAACCAAGAATGATAATTGAGTGAGAAATTGAAATTTTTTAGGTGGTGTTGAAAAGGCATCTAAACAAATTTGGATAGACAAAATTATGGATTGGCAACAGCGGCGATTAGGCATAGAATTTCATTGAGTCATTTTGTCAAAAGGTTCATGTGGAAGTGGACAGATCAAAAATTATAGGTGATAGGCATGTGGATAATGTGTAGACATGGAAACAAAGTTTAATAAGGTAATGAGATATAAAACAAGCACAAAATTAAAGAAGTAAATGCAATTGACAAGTAAAAATTAGAATTTACAACCTTTGTAAGCATTCTCCTAATTCATACCATGTGAATGGGCCAATGGCTAAGCAAACTGAATCTATTTTTACAGACATTTGGTAAAATGAGGATAAGACACATGAATATTATGTTGAGATTGAGAGATACCACCTCTAAATATCATCTATATGTTCTTAAGCATCTAAGTATTATATAGTCTTGAAGTAATACATGATGGATGATGATATTAGTATCTCATCCATGTAATCAAAATCTATAAACATGAAAGATAGTGAAGACCACTTTGTGTGGACATTCCCATGTGTTGAAAGTGAAGGCAAATACACTATCAAATGTTTCTGGCCTTTTCATAAAAAATTTGAATCTTGTTTTGCAATTTTCAGTTGCAAATTTTGTAAGTGCAAACTCACAAATGTATGTCATGCAAATACACTATGTCAGCTTTGTAAATTATAATTTCACTTTTGCACATGGTGAAATTACACCAATGCACTTTTACACCATTTATGTGGTGTATTTTTGTAAATTCATTTTTGTAGCTTCTAAAATGCAAAAAAGGTGGTTACGCATCATAACCACCTCCCCACACTATAAATATGAGTGTAAGACTCATTGTACAGGGGACTTTTTAGTAGTGAGAGTATGCAAAGATTTTTTGAAAAGTTGAGATTTGTTATCAACTAAATAAATATTGAAACTGGGATATTTTGCAAGCTTTATATTCAAAATTTATTCGTGAGTTAGATATTTGTGTGTGATTCACCTATTTCTATATCTATACTTTCAATTCATCTTCATAATCATTACCAAAATGTCAGATAATGGTAATTTCACATTAAGTATTTATTTTAGAATCTTCTTGTGTTATTTTTATGAATGTGAAATCTCAATGGGGTTTAAGCAGTATTTTAATTATTTTTTATCAATGTGGGATGGTTGTCTTTGGTCTACTATCAGTATTAGAAAATTATCTCAGTGTATGTTTTGTACTCCTAAGGATGTAATTATATCTTTACCACCCATTGAATTAGAGAATTTCCATGCACACGATGTTTTCCCCTTGGACTATTCTGGTAAGTTTCTACATTTAACTACCTAAAGTTGTTTTTAATTTTTTGTAGCATTATCATAGTAGTTTCTATGTTTAACGGTCTATAATAACTTATTATCCCTTATTCCTTTTCTTTATATGGTCTTCCTTTCTTTCCATTATTCCCTTTTTTCCCATCATTTCTTTTCTATCTCCTTTGTGTACTTTCAATTTAAAAGTGTGAAACCCCCAATAGAAAACACTTTTGCTATAAATAAATGTGAATAAATTTTCCCTTGCTTTTCTATTTTTGGATTTTAATAAAGGTAGCTATGTACCTGCTAATAGGAGAGGGACTTTGTCCTACATTGGTGACTAATGAAATAACTCAGTTCTCACACTACTAACTCAAAGTCACTAATTTGTCCCCTTGACAAATTTTTGAGCCTACGTTATGCCATAGAATAAAAATATCTATATTTAACAGAACCCTTTTTCAAACCACCAAACATGAGCTGCCCCAAAATAGGCTTTGGGTAACTTGCAAAATCAAGTGGTTCATCATAGTTAGCCTATGCAAGCATGTACCAATGATGTTGAGGCCTTTAGTTCTAGAACTGCCAATTCCAATGTTACCTCCCAGTTAGGGCTCTAAGGTAAAACCATAATGATAAGAGTTGTAGAGATTGAATTTGAAGAGGAAATTAATATAATTAATTTTGCTAGGGAACATCATCCCATGACTCTTTACCCTTCAAACATCTTAGATACAGAGGCCATCCCTAAGCATGTGGGGAATTATGATTTGATAGTAGATCTTATAAAAACTTTATCCCATATTTCCTTCCTTAACTTTCTCAATAACTCACATGCACATCATTTAGCATTACTCAATGTTTTAGGATTGGGGCATTTGTCCAACATAAATCCCCCACCTCAAGCCCAGTCCCAAATCAATCACATTGATCTAGATGTGTTTACATTTGGGAAATATTCTTAAGATGTAGGTTATTTATTTGACCTTAGTAGGCTCCCTCATGATTCTAAATTGGAAAGGAAGGGGGATCAAGACTTTTTTTTTAAAGTATGTATCTATAATAACTATGTAAAGAGAGTCATGGTTGACACAGGATAACCGTGAACAATGTCCCCTTCTCTTTTTTGTAGAAACTTGGTTACAAAGAAACCAACTATTCCATAACTCACAATACCCTGTCAGGCTATGATAGACTCAATTCCACCTCAATAGGAACCATTATTCTTCTAGTCACTCTAGGTCCCAAGATTGTGTTGTCAAAATTTTACATGATTGACAAAGACACAAATTATAACATGATCTTAGGAAGACCTTGTTTCACAAGATGAAGGCCATCCCTTTAATCTTGTTCGAATAAATCATGTTCATCCATTTGGGTAATTTTTTCTTGTCCCAATGGTATCTTAATCCTTTTGACATGCTTCAAATGACCATGCATAAACAATCAAGATTGCACATTGACTATCACATGCCTACCAATAGGGTCACAAAACTCTTGTAGTTGGTGGATGTTACAAATATTGTAAAACCCAAAGTGGTTATCCTAAAGAAAGAGTTATAAATACCTCAATCCTTATTGAAGAAGAAACTAAAGGAAAATCAAATAGTGATAGCTAAAAATGTCACTAGTTTAGATCCAGTAACCGTTATGGTAGTTTCTACCTTGTCTATGACTGATATTAATAATGTCTTAGAAAATGACATGCCACTTGTCCTCCCATTTGACCCACAAGGTTTAGGTACCTATAAATTCTCTAAGTCTTAGAATCAAGAACCCAAAGAGGGTTAGCCAATCTAATTTATCTTTACATGATAGAGATGTCAGAGAACAAAGAGATTTCCCTTGATGACAATGTTTCTTGTAATTACCATCATAATCACCCAATACTCGATCCCACATGGTAAATTTGTAGTTCATGTACTGCTCTTATTACTTCCAAGCCTCTTTGGAGAATTCTCCTTGATCATGCTATGGTAGGACCATAACAATTTTCCAAAGTTCTTGATTCATCAAGGTTTATCCTCTTGAGATGTTAACCATTCTACTACAGCCTAGACTTAGTTGTAATTTGCATCACATTCTCAGTTCTTTGATATACAATTAGACCATTCCTCCTCCCCTAGTCATTCTAGTGCTTGAGGAGAATATTTGTAACTTAATAATGGGTACCATAAAGATCAACATTGGATCCCATGATTATCTAAAACTCTTAAAGAGAGGCCTTCTCTCCGCCTCACAAATAAAGAGACCCCTAGAGAGCCACTCATTGAGTTCTTATGAGATTTTTTACATGTAACAAAAGGAAAACTAGAATTGCATGTGTATTATCAATAGTCTTGTAGGATACATAGCTATGTTACATAGATCTTACACTAAAATGAGATCATAACTATGTTTTCATACTTCCCACACTAAAAATCCATCATAAATATGTTGGAAAACTTTCCACACTGAAAAAAGCCAACAAATAGCCTTTTAATTTCCTAGAAGTGCTTACCTTATTTCATATAGAACATAAGAGTAGGCCTTTTGATTTTCTATAAGTTCTTCAATTCATCCCTCAAGAGGTAAATAAATGTCACTTTTTATGATTTTGGGGACTAATAACCCTAATATGGGTTAATCAGTATTCTATATATTCATATGGTTGAGATATCAAAAGACCAATAAGTCTCCCAAGATGACATTCCTTATTCTACACATGATCATTGTATCCTCTACTTTGATGGGGCCAAGTGTCACCTAGGTGCAAGGATAAGAGTTATTCTAATTTCTCCTAAGGGATGAGTCATGCCTTTTGGTTTGAAATTATACTTTGAGTGTATGAATAATGGGGTTGAGTATAAATCCCTATTATTTGGCATGCTCATTGTAAAATGTATAGGCATTTAGAACTTAAGGATCCAAGGTAACTCACAATTGGTTTCCAACCAGGTTTCTAAGGTAAATCAAATTAAAGATGAACATCTTAAACTATATAATATTGTTATGTGAAAAGCTTCCAAAGAATCCATCTTGATGTCTATAGCCAATCTCTAGAGAAAGCAACCAAATTATTGAATCTATAGTTACTTCATCCTTGCACTTTGACCCTCATCCCATTATGCCAAATTTTGATTTCATAATATTAGTTAGGATAGAACCTCTTGTATGCAAGACCTCCATTGACCAAACCATTGCCCATATTGGAAAGGATGATAGTCTATTAGTCCTTGACTTACCTTAGAATGATGAGGTTATTATTGAGTTTTCTTTAGCCTACAATGACCTCCCATCTTTCCAAAAAAATAGGGGGTTCTCCCTCATTTTTTATCTGACAACAGATCTTAGACACAAATACTACAACTCTTAATTCCAAGTCAAGGATTACTTTTCCTCTAAAAATGAGCAATATGTTTTCAATATAGAGGGTGAAGATCCTGATATTCACCCAAAACCTAACATGTTTAAGGAAGGTGATTCCTCCCTTATTTAGGAAACCATTGATATCAACATTGGGATTGAGGAGAGTTGTATTATTCTTAAATTAGGTCTTCACTTTCAGCTCAAGAAGTAGAAGGTCACCAATAACTACTCATTAAGATCTCAAAGGATTTCACCTTCTCTTACACTGATATGGTGGGTATCAAGCTTGAGGTTGTAGTCCATAATCTTATTACCATGCCTAATTATAATACCATTAAACAAAATCTTAGGCCAATCAAGCCTAAATTCGTGTTGATGTTAAAAGAGGAAGTTATAAAACTTTTAAAAGTCAGATTTATCAAGCTAGTGGATGTCCAATATTATCCTCATTGTCAATAAGAATGGTAAGATCATGATATGTATATATATATTTTTTTTATATCAATAAATCATGTCTTAAACATTACTTCCCTCTCCCTTCTATTGACATCATTGTTGACACTACACCAAGATATAAATCACTATCACTTATAGATGGCTTCTTAGGATACAATCAGATCCACATTTATAATGAAAATCAGAGTAATACCTCCTTTACTATGCCATGATGGACCTTTTGTTATGTCATGATACCCTTCATTCTTAAAAATGTAGGGGCAACATATCAAAATGCCATGACCCATATATTCAATAATATTATTCACAAGATAGTGTAGGTTCACATTATTGTCTCCCAAAAATAACAATCATTTTTGGAACAACATTTGAATTATTTTGGTTCTACAAACCAAAATAATATCTTCCATTTTCAAAATTTGTCTTAGATATTCAAATTTCTCATTTTCAGATCTTCTCAAAAAACCTACAGACTCTGCAGGGTTAAATCTATGGACTCTGTAGGCTTGAATCTACGGACTCTGTAGGAAAAGGAAAATCTACAGACTTATGTGGGTAGTTTTCAGTCAAAAGAATTGATTTTCAACATTTGTTCATTTTCTGGGATTGGTTCAATTGAAAATATTCATCGGCAAGCATCTGAATACAAAAGGAGACCTGAATCATTGAACCGTTGAACCATTAAACCAATTTGGTTCAAAGGTTCAATGGGTTCAAAGTTCAACAAGTTCAATGTCATTGGCAAAAGTTAAGCGCTTCATAAAGGTTCAAAGTTCAATCGCTTCAATCGCTTCAATAGGTTCATCAGCTTTCAAACATTTGGTCAAATCAAAATGACTTGAATCGTTGAACCATTGAACCAATTGGGTTCAAAGGTTCAATGGGTTCAAAGGTTCAATAGTCGGTTCAACCAAAGGAACAGTTCAATCACTCGATTCAACTAAGCAGTTTAATGCTTTATTTCACTCAGATGGTTCATTTCCTTTGTTTCAGCATCTTTTGGTTCAATCATTTGGTTTGTCAGTCGGTTCAAGGCTTTCGTTGAACCGTTGAACCAAATTTTTGGTTCAACGTCTTGGTTCAACGGAAAGGTTCAACAGCAGGTTTATCGCTTTTTGGTTCAAAAGGCACTTGGCATGCTTCGTTGAACCATTGAACTAGTTCAATGGATAGGTTCAATCAAATGGTTCAACTCTTGGTTCAAAGGCAAGTACAAATATTTGGTTCAATGCTTAGTTTATAGGCCTATTTTATTCATTGAACCATTAGCTTAAACCATTGGCTTGAACCATTTTGGTTTAAAGCCTTGGTTCAACCAATTAGTTCAATGTATTGGTTCAATGGCAAAAAGTGCATTCAATGGTTCATCGGTTGTTTGCTTCAAAGGCTTGGTGCACTTCATTGAACCTTTAAACCAGTTCAACAAATGGTTCATCGACTAAGTTCAAAGAGATGGTTCAATGCTAAAGAATTTTTCCAAAGGACAAGTGCCCTTGCAGAGGACACTTCATCGGCCAAAGTACCCTTCAACTTGTTTAAAGACTTGTTCAAAGCTCGAGGGAATTTTCCCCAGACTTTTTGTCTGTGAGAATTTTCCCCAGGGAAAATTCTGTAGGAAACGTTCAAAGGGAATGGCCCGAGGAAAAGCCCAGGGGAAATTTGCAAAGGGCCAACGAAGGACCCGAAGGGTAGGTGCCCTTGTGGGGAACTCTCAACCATTAATTTGAGGATATTTCCCAAAGCCAAAGGATCATTTCTTAGGGCCCAAAAGGGTAAAGTCCAATCTGGAAAAGTGCCAAGTGAAAAGCCAAAAGAAGACAGGAGTGATGCGCTCGAACACGTCAAATTCAACACAGTCAACTAGCCGTTGGAAACAAAGTGACGAGCATGCAAACATCAAATTGAAGACAATAAAATAATTGTTGATCCTTTGAACATACAGAATAGAATACATTCACAATTTTTAAGGCCAAGACCAGCAGAAAGTAGGGAAGGAACAGAATAGCAAGCTAAATCCATGACCTAATTCAATTAATTAGAAAGGGAGGAATGATGAAGATAAGATCAGACCGCTAAGCAGACATTAAAATTTGTAAAACTTTCAATTACACGACTTATCTATCTACATTGAGAAGATCAAATGGGTAAAAGGCCCCAAAGTTCTAGCTTGTCTTCTTAACATTTCCCAACACATCATGATGTATTATTGTTCCCAAGTCCTTCTTGAAAGTGGCTATATAAGGGACTTCCTATCATTGTAAAATCATCTTCTTTTTGATAATCTAAATGAAACTCTGCCAAAATTGAGAGGCATCATTGAGACTTTATGCTCAGTCTATTTATCATATTTTTTGTTAATGAAAACAAGGGACTTTTTTAGACTTTGTGCTGTGATATCTTGTTTGTTTCATTGATCTAATAAGCAAGATTAATAAATTTGTCAAGGTTTCCTGAAGAATAAACTGTGGAGAGACTTTGTGCCCCCATAACTGCCTTCAGTGTGTTTGTTTTTTCATTGCTATGTAAATAACTTTGAAAAGACTTTGAGCTTTCATTGTTCTTTGTATATCACTCTTGAGTATTTCATGTGCAGACTTTGTGCTGTGTCTTGATTTGCTGGTTACCATACTTTAGTCATATTCTACTTTTATTTCCAGGAGTATTCTTGTGGCTGGTTGAACAGATCTTCTGAAAGAAGAGGAGTGATGTCTGTCATTCTCTTGAGTTCTTCCTTTGTTTTGTATACATCATCTCTAAAGAAAGAGAGATGGATGTCTGGTCCTAACCTTGAGTATTATTTTTTGTTCATATATATACATAGCATATCCATAGGGAACCTCCCCTTGATGAGAGGAGAGAATAGTCTCCTTCTAATGTGATAAATTTACACATTAAGATGACTAATCTTCTTGCTTTGGCTGATAAGACCTATTTTGTTTACCAGTACGTTGATAGACAAAATATTCAACCAACAGTTTTTGGTGACTCCACTGGGGATATACCCATTATCCATTTATAGTCTATCCATTCCATTCACCTCTACACCAACAAAAAAATAACACACAGTTCAAAGCCTCAAGCTTTAACTGAAGCAAAGTCAATTCTTTTCAAATTTTGTTTTACAAATCTGGTAGATTCAAGATATACATGAAGCCAAAGGGCTAAAGGTGCCGTTGATCTTGTATTTGAGCTAGTATAGCAAAGTGATTTTGATCTATTTCTTTCACCATCTTGTCTGCAATGAACCAAGAGCTTCCCTCGTACTAAAGCTAGATCTCCATTACCAAGCAAAATATCAACTTCTGTTGTTGATAAAACTGTGCCTGTAATTACCCCTTTGAGATTTGTTATCCCTCCTTTTCAATACCCTATAATGGCAGTTTAAGGCCCCTGGGGTAATGCTTTTGGCCCTCTCAATCTTACTCCTCCTCTACATGAACTTCCACACAATTTTAGGAAGAATTTCTTAAAATTCCATGGTGATGGGAAAGTTCATCCTGATGAACATATTGCAGCATTCAGTATAGCTTGTGGAGTAATTGGGGTAGAGTTTGAAGATGTAGCAGTCAAGCTTTTTGTTGAAACACTACAAGGTCCTACTGCAAATTGGTTTTACCATTTACAGGCTTGATTTGTGACTAATTAGAATACTTTGAAAGCTAATTTTGAAGCCAGATTCAAACCTGCAGAAGATGCACATACACTTTTGGCTCAACTTACACAAATGAAAAAAGAGCCGCATGAGCCTATGAGAGACTTCATAGCTAAATTTGACAAGTTGAGAAATAGAATTCTTATGATTTCTAGACCTACAGCTGAAAGTATTAAATGCTTTTTCATTAATTTTTAGCTACCTGAAGTCAGTTTCCTCTTGAGACGTGCTGGCCAAATAGATCTAGCTGTAGCTCAACTTTTGGCCACTAAAGTAGAAGATGGTCTCATCTTAGCAAGGAAAATAAGAAGAGATCCCAATAAAAATAGAGCTTCATCATCATCTAAATTTCCATCTACAAGCACCACATATCCAATGGTGCAAAAATTAGTGAATGAGCTCCTTACACTAAAAAAACAAATGGCTTAAAGAATGTCTTCTGCTCCTACATACAGAAGAATGTTCCCAATTCAGTCATATCAAGGCAATGTTGCCAGAAACCAAAGACAACAAAATCGCCTTCCTCCTCCACAAGGAAAACTTGCCTTGAAAGCTCCTCCAACTAATTCAGCAATTAGATATCTTGAGACATAATCAGATTTTTCTTATCAGCCTAAATTAAATCAAGAAAATGATGTTGATATCATTAAAGATAGTCAAGAAGAATCAGTTGGCAACTCCCACATTGGTTTCCTAAATTATCAGGATGAACTCAAAAGCAAAGGAGAAGCTTCAAATGGATTATATGTAGTGTTTACCAGGTCCAAGAACTAATCAATCCAACAAGCTGATAAAGAAAAGATAGAAGAGCAATCACAGCCAGCAATCACAATTGCCAAGCATGGGACAGTTCTACCCTTTCAACCAAAAGATTTGGTAATCACTCAAAAGGTAAATTCATTTGTTGCACCTTCCCCTTCTACTTCCAATTCGCAAACTAGTATACCTCCCATCCCTTTTAAAACTCAGAAAGTTGAAGTACCTTTCGCTATACCTAGTTCGATTCAGCCATTTGACATGATCATGTCAAAAAGACAAAAATACAAATGTCTGAATTTGAGTACTTACAATCCAATCTGGATCAACTGAATAAGCTGGTCTAATATGTTAAAAATTAGACTATCCCTGTAGTACAAAAGGCCAAAAAAGTGATTTTTGATTCCCCAATAAATACGCCTAGTCCAAATAATCTGATTATTATTCCTCCAGATATTTTTGGAAAAATAGAACCCTTTATGTTTCCCTGTTAATCAATGGCCACAAGCTGAGTAATTATATAATAGACTCAAGTGCATCTAACAATGTTATGCCTATCAAAGTCGCTGAGTCTCTTGGTCTCACATTGACCAAGACGTTTGGCAGATGTTTTTCTATGGAGAACAAACAAGTGCCATTATTGGGGCAGATCAAAGATGCCCAATTTGCATTTGCAGCCTTTCCAAACAAGAGGATTAAAATGACTGTATTAGTGGCTGATGTCCTAGCATCTTATGGTATTTTACTTGGATGGAATTTTTGTAAGGATGTGGGAAGAGAGCTGAACATGGATCTATCTGAGGTAAGGATCCCTGTATAAGGTGTGATGAAGAGATTACTTCCTGAAAAGGAAGCAAAGTATGTAGTCACCAAGATGTCAGCTCTTGAAGCTCAAATCCTTTTTGAATCTGCAAGTATGGGTAATTAATTTTTATATACAGATCATGAAGAAAGACCCTCCATCTCTGATGAAGGAAAGTCTAAAGTAAAGCTAGTGTCTGATGAGATTTGGACTCTAAAATTTGACGGTAGTTGTTCCTCTTCTGGTTCTGGAGCTGGAATTGTTTTGATATCTCCTCAAGGAGATATGTTCCCTTCATCATAAAAGTTACAATTTAGGAACACAAATAATACAGCTGAATATGAATCATTGTTGTTGGGCATGAAGGATGTTCAAGAAAGAGGCATCAAGTGTCTTCATGTTAAAGGGGACGTCGAATTAGTGGTCTGCCAAGTGAGAAATTCATGTCAGACCAAGAATGAAAGGTTGTGCCATTACCGTAATCTTGTTTCAGATCAAATTGAAAGCTTTGATGCTTTCAACATTTCTTCCATTCCAAGAGAATCTAATGATAGAGCTGATGCACTTGCTGTTTTAGAAACTCTTTTAGTTCCATATTGTGATTTTAAAGAAGCCAAATATACCATTGAGCTGATCTATTGGCCGAGTGTTCTTGATAATGCTGATCATTGGCAAATTTTCAATGATGATAATCAAATCATTGCCTTTTTGGAAAGAAAAGACAATTTTGAATAGATGTATTTTAAAGGTAGTGAATCTCAGAAGTCTGAATTAATTTTTGAATCTAGTTCAGATGTAAATGAAGAGTTTATACAGCTGAAAGGAAATAAAATTCCTAAAGGCCTAGTTTCTCTCGAAAAGCTATTTGATAAGCATGATAGATTCGTCAAGCAACAGTAGATAGATTCAAATTTTTCTTAGGGATTTGACCAAGTGAATCTGACCAACAAAGAAAATCTAAAAATGGTCAACATTGGTAAGTGTTGTACACCTGAAAAAAAATTCAAATTTACTTATTTGCTTCATCAATACATTGATGTCTTGGCATATTCATACTAAGATCTGAAGTCTCTCAGTCTTGATGAAATCCATCATCATATTCCTCTCAAGGATGATTCAACACCTTACAAGCAGAAATCTAGACAATACAATCTAAAGATTTCAGGTACAATTATGTCTAAGATTCAAAAAAATTTAAATGCTAGAATTATTTTTCCAATCCATCATTCTACATGGATTGCAAATATAGTTCCTGTAAGGAAGAAAAATGGTGAAATCCACATTTGTGTTGATTTTTGGAATCTAAATCAGTCTTCTCTGAAATAAAATTACCCTTTGCCAATCATGGACCAAGTGCTCCAAATAGTAACAGGTTCAGAAATGTTATCAATGTTGGATGGCTTCTCAAGCTATAACCAAGTTGAAGTTGCTGAACTTGATCAACACAAGACTGCATTCATCACGCCTTGGGGTACTTTTGCATACAAAAGACTGTGTTTTGGATTAATAAATGTTGGCACTACCTTTCAGAGAGCTATGGATATGGCTTTTAAAGATGAAATTGGCAAATTCATAGTTGTATATCTTGATGATTTAACTATCTTTTCAAAGCGTCGATCTGATTATATGCGCCACTTGCAACAAGTGTTGGAGAACTAACAGAAAAATAGTATTTCTTTGAATCCTAAAAAGTCTATTTTTGGAGTGATAAAAGGAAAACTCCTTGGACACATTGTGTCTAAAGAAGGCATAAAGATTGACTCAGACAGAGTCAAGTCTATTCAAGAGCTGAATTTGCCTGCAAGTAAGAATGTTGTTCACTCTTTCTTCAGAAAAGTGAATTTTTTAAGGAGATTCATCCCCAAATTTGCTGAGAAGACAAGACACATTGTAAATATGATGAAAGGAAAGACTACCTTCAACTAGACTAAAGAAGGCAAAGCAGCATTTTAAGATATCAAAGTTGTTATTGCTCACGCCCCTACCTTGGTCTGCCCAGATTACCATAGAGATTTCACTATATACAGCTATACATCTAAGCATACTGTTTCAGCTATTCTTGTCCAACAAGAAAAAGAAGGTATGGAATCTCCCATTTCTTTCATGAGTTGCCCTCTGAAAACTCATGAATTGAAGTATTTGAATATAGAGAAGCATGCTTATGCCTTGGTAAAAGCAGTCAAACACTTTTGCTTCTATATTTTGAATTCACATACTACTGCCTTAGTTCCTGATAGTAAAGTCAAGTCTATTTTAACTCAGTAGGAGTTTGGCACAAAAAGAGGTAATTGGATTGCAAAGATCCAAGAATTTGATCTGGATATCAAGCCAACAAAGTTGGTCAGAGGTAAAAGTCTTTGTCAATTAATGGCTGATAATAAGCTAAAAGATACACAACTTGAAGAAGCTGAAGTAGACAATATGCCAATAGTCCTTTTTGTTTCTACTACCAATGAATGGTATTCAAATATTGCCTATTTTTTGACTTATGGAGATGTCCTGCTCATTTGTCTTACAAAGAGAGGAGAACCATCAGATTGAAAGCTATCAATTTTGTCCTTTGGGACAACGGCCTGTATAAAATAAACATAGGAGTTTTTCTTCGCTGTGTAAACAAAGAACAGCAGACCCAGCTCTTGAAATCTTTCCATAATCTAGCTTGTGGAAGAAATTTTTCTACTCCTGTGACTGCTCACAAAATTTTGAGAGCCAGGTATTATTGGCTGACTCTTTTCCAAGATGCACATAAATGGGTAAGGAAATGTGAGCTTTGCCAGCAATTTGTTGGAAGACCTAAGTTGGCTGCTCTACCTCTTAAGCCAGTAATCATAGAGGAACCTTTCTAGCAGTGGGGACTTGATTTTATTGAGATAATAAATCCATCATCAAGCACTGGACATGATTATGTCCTTACAGTGACTGATTATTTCACTAAGTGGGTAGAAGCAATCCTGACAAAGCATGCTACCTCAGAAGTTGTATACAACTCCCTGAAAGAGAACATCATTTCCAGATTTGGAGTCCCACTCAAAATTGTTACTAATAATGCATCTTGTTTCACCTCTCAAGAAATCACGCAATTCTATTTTTATTATGGAATTACGCTCTCTCATTCTTCTGATTATTTTTTGCAAGGGATTGGACAAGCTGAGTCCAGTAATAAAAATTTGGTAACTATTATCAAGAAAATTGCAGATGATAATCAAAGGACATGGCATAAAGCATTGGTAGATGCTCTGTGGGCTGACAAGATCACACCAAAAAGGGCAATTGGTATGTCTCCTTTTCAACTTCTCTACGGTATTAATGCTGAGATACCAATCACTTTAGAGTTACCAGCCTTGAAATTGGTAAAGGCTATTGAAGATCAGACATATGAGAGTTCTCTTGACAAAAGAATTATGTGCCTGACTCAGTTGGAAGAACAAAGAACCATGGTGGTGGACAGAATTATTGTTCATCAAAATCTGATAAAGAAACTTTTTGATCAAAAAGCCAAAAATCGTGATTTTTAGATTGGGGATAAAATCCCGCTGTGGGACAAAAGAAGAGAGCCAAAAGGGATGCATGGAAAATTTGACTCCCTTTGGAGAGGCCCATTCATAATTCATCAGCACATGGGTGAAAATAGTTTTTTGTTGAAATACCAAGATGGCATGCGTTTTTCTCTGCCCCATAATGAGCAGCATCTGAAACACTTCAATTCTTGAAGTGTCAGATCATTGCCTCTGTATATATGTGTACTTGTACAATTTTAATTTCTATTTTGTTCTGTTTGTTTTTGCTCTTGTTGCCTTTCATTTCTAGAAAGCATGACTCCGAAGCCCAATGGTACACTTGAAGACACTGGAGTTTCTGAATTCTACTCCTTCTAATTTGTTTTGCAATTGACAAAAGTTCCCCAACTAGAGCCAGTTGTTGTCTCCCAAAAATAACAGTCATTTTTGAAACAACATTTGAATTATTTTGGTTTTACAAACCAAAATAATATCTTCCATTTTCAAAATTTGTCTTAGATATTCAGATTTCTCATTTTCAGTTCTTCTCTAAAAATCTACGGACTCTATAGGGTTAAATCTACGGACTCTGCAGGCTTGAATCTATGGACTCTGCAGGAAAAGGAAAATCTACAGACTTTTACAGGCAATTTTCAGTCAAAAGAATTGATTTTCAACATTTTTTCATTTTTCAGGATTGGTTCAAAGTTTTGGTTCAATTGAAAATCTTCATCGGCAAGCATCTAAATACAAAAGGAGACCTGAATCATTAAACCGTTGAACCATTGAACCAATTTGGTTCAAAGGTTCAACAGGTTCAAAGTTCAACAAGTTTAATGTCATTGGTGAAAGTTAAGTTCTTCATAAAGGTTCAAAGTTTAGTCACTTCAACAGGTTCATCGGCCTTCCAAACATTTGGTCAAATCAAAATGACTTGAACCGTTGAACCATTGAACCAATTGGGTTCAAAGGTTCAACAGTCGGTTCAACCAAAGGAACAGTTCAATCGCTCAGTTCAACCAAGCAATTTAATGCTTTATTTCACTCAGATGGTTCATTTCCTTTGTTTCAGCGTCTTTTGGTTCAATCATTTGGTTTGTCAGTCAGTTCAAGGCTTTCGTTGAACCATTGAACCAATTTTTTGGTTCAACGTCTTGGTTCAATAGAAAGGTTCAACAGCAGGTTTATCACTTTTTGGTTCAAAAGGCGCTTGGCATGCTTTGTTGAACCATTGAACCAGTTCAATGGACAGGTTCAATCAAATGGTTCAACTCTCGATTCAAAGGCAAGTACAAATATTTGGTTCAATGCTTAGTTTATAGGCCTATTTTATTCGTTGAACCATCGGCTTGAACCATTCCCTTGAACCATTTTGGTTCAAAGCCTTGGTTCAACCGATTAGTTCAATGTATTGGTTCAATGGCAAAAAGTGCATTCAATGGTTCATTGGTTGTTTGCTTCAAAGGCTTGGCGTGCTTCATTGAACCTTTGAACCAGTTCAACAAATGGTTCATTGACTAAGTTCAAAGGGACGGTTCAATGCTAAAGAACTTTTCCAAAGGACAAGTGCCCTTGTGGAAGATAATTCATCGACCAAATCACCCTTCGGCTTGTTCAAAGACTTGTTCAAAGCCTGGGGGAATTTTCCCTAGACTTTTTGTCTATGAGAATTTTCCCCATGGAAAATGTCCGTGGGAAATGTTCAAAGGGAATGGCCTAAGGAAAAGCCCAAGGGAAATTTGTGAAGGGCCAATGAAGGACCCCAAGGGCAGGTGCCCTTGCGGGGAACTCTCGGCCATTAATTTGAGGATACTTCCCAAAGCCGAAGGATCATTTCTCAGGGCCCAAAAGGGTAAAGTCCAATCTGGAAAAGCACCAAGCGAAAAGCCAAAAGAAGACCAAGAGGTGACGCATCTGAACATGTCAAATTCAACACAGTCAACTAGCCATTGGAAACACAGTGATGGGCGCGTGAATGTCAAATTGAAGACAACAAAATAATTGTTGATCCTTTGAACATATAGAACAAAATACATTCACAATTTTCAAGGCCAAGACCAGCAAAAAGTGAGGAAGGAACAGAATAGCAAGTTGAATCCAGGACCTGATTCAATTAATCAGAAAGGGAGGAATGATGAAGATAAGATCAAACTGCCAGGCAGACATTAAAAGTTGTAAAACTTTCAATTGCATGACTTATCTATCTACATTGAGAAGATCAAATGGGTAAAAGGCCCCAAAGTTCCAGCTTGTCTTCTTAACATTTCCCAACGCATCATGATGTATTATTGTTCCCGAGTCCTTCTTGAAAGTGGCTATATAAGGGACTTTCTATCATTGTAAAATCATCTTCTTTTTGATAATCTGAATGAAACTCTACCAAAATTGAGAGGCATCATTGAGACTTTGTGCTCAGTCTATTTATCATATTTTGTTAATGAAAACAAGGGACTTTTTTAGACTTTGTGCTGTTATATCTTGTTTGTTTCATTGATCTAATAAGCAGGATTAGTAAATTTGTCAAGGTTTCCTGAAGAATCAACTATGGAGAGACTGTGTGCCCCCATAACTGCCTTCAGTGTGTTTGTTTTTTCATTGCTCTGTAAATAACTTTGAAAAGACTTTGAGCTTTCATTATTCTTCATATATCACTCTTGAGTATTTCATGTGCAGACTTTGTGCTGTGTCTTGATTTGCTGGTTACCATACTTTAGTCATATTTTGTTTTTATTTCTAGGAGTATTCTTATGGCTGGTTGAATAGTTCTTCTGAAAGAAGAGGAGTGATGTATGTCATTCTATTGAGTTCTTCCTTTGTTTTGTATACATCATCTCTAAAGAAAGAGAGATGGATGTCTGGTCCTACCCTTGAGTATTATTTTTTGTTCATATATATACATAGCATATCCATAGGGAACCTCCCCTTGATGAGAGGAGAGAACAGTCTCCTTTTGATGTGATAAATTTACACATTAGGATGACTAATCTTCTTGTTTTGGCTGATAAGACCTATTTTGTTTACCAATACGCTAATAGACAAAATATTCAACCAACACACATAAATGATCTTATAAGTAAATTGAGGTGATGAATTAAACACTTAGAGGTGTTATGCACCATTTTTATGTACTTGATCAAATAGCATGTTACTCTTAACCCCAAAAATGTGTATTTGGAATCATTGGTGGAAACCTCCTAGGGCATATCATCTCTCAATGTGGTATTGATTTTGACCCTATCAATATTAATGTGATCTTGAAAATGCTTCCCCTTCCCCATGGATAAATCAAGGATCAGACCATTCTTGGGAAAGTTGGGAGCCATTCGATGGTTCATTCTTGATATTACCTACACCATTCATCCTATCAATAACTTGATTAAGAATACAAGTGTCTTAACTTGGGCAAATACTTATCAAAAGGCATTCAAAGTAGTAAAATGATTCCTTATGTTCCTTACAATGCCTATCACACCCAATCCAGATAATCTCTTGATGATTTACTTTATGGAAACTCAAGTGTATCTCACCTTAATGTTAGCCCAAGAAGATGATACTAGAAACTAGTGTGTCATTCACTTCATTAGCCACACTCATAGATTATGAAACATGCTACAAGAAAGTAGAGAATGAGTGTTTGTAAATTTTTTTTGCAACTAATTGATTGTAGAACTATATGATTAATTAGTAAATGAGGGTCATAATGAGGTCTCAAGCCTTAGAAATGTTCTTGACCTAACCATCCCTCTCAAGAAAGGTTGGGTATTTCATAATTTTAAATGAGTAGCTTACTTAGATCAACCAGAAGTCCATCAATGGACAAATCATTGTTGATGGTTTGGAAACTCTCCCATAGAGGTCATTGATATCATTGATACCAATTTTTATAATGAATTAATTTTTTACATAAATAAACCTACTATCATTTCTTCTCCTTGGTATGCTAATATAGTTCATTACTTAATTGATTACACCTATCTTGAAGGGACAAACTCTCAATAGAGGCATAAATTTCATGTTATCACTTCCAAATATGTCATCTTAGATGAAGTTATTTACCACAATGAATTTGATGACATGTTGTTGAGATGTGTAGACCAAGAGGATCTAAAAAGGGTCTTTTTCGATTATCATAACAATGTTTTTAGCAGACACTTTGGTGGCCACATGATTATTCATAAGATACATATAATGGGATACTTATGGGCCACTCCTAAACATGATGCTATCGAATATGTTAGGAAATGCAAGAAGTGCCAACACTTCTCTCATGTGATCCACATTCCTCCTTAGGATCTACATCTCATTGTTACACCTTAGCATTTTTCAACTTAGGGTCTATATTTGATAAGTAATCTTTCCCTCACTTCTTCATATGGTCACCACTTCGTTATCATGACCACTGAATCTTTCACTAGGTGGGTGAAAGCAATGTCTATTATAATTATTACTAGTTTAGTCATTTTAAAATTTATTTTAAACCAGATCATTTTCTAATTTAGGGTTCCACAAACCATCATAATAGATAATGGGTCCCCTTTTAAAAACCTTTAGGTACATGAAGTATTCAATAAATTTGACATATCACATCAAATGGCATCTGTGTATTATCCATAGGTTAATGATTAGGATTAAGCCACCAATAAAACTTTGAATTAGATCACCGTTAAGACAATCAAAGATTATAAATGATATTGGCATTTACCGTTTTATCTATCACTTTGGGCTTATAGAACAAACATTAAAACTACCCGTGAGGGCAACCCCATATTCCCTTGTGTTTGGATTTGAAGCTATTTTGACTCTTAAGGTTGATATACCTAACTTTTGTGTTTCACTCCAAGGTCACCTCAACCATGAAGAGTATAGGAATGCACAACTAACTAAACTTGAGACTTTAGATGATGATGACTAGTTTTTACATAGAACCATGTAGCATAAGTAGATAGCATGGGTAGATAATGTAGACACTAGAAAACTGCATGGTTTTAGTTATCATAAAGAACCCCTTGTCCCCTATTAGGTTAGGATTAATTAGTATAATGTTTGAACACACCCATTCACCCCCTTTTGGCTAAATTAATTAAGCTAATTAATTAAATAAGGCCTATTTACACCTCCTCACCTAAACCCATGGCTAATCGATCAACACCTAGCCTATAGACTATTTCTACCTTGAAATTTTTCTATTGTAACCTCTTAGACTTCTTCCTCACACATCCCAATGACTCCTTTATTAACCTCAGACCACTTCCTAATATCTTAACCATCAAACATAAGTATAAATGGCTAATTTTAGCCATTTTTGACCACTTTACCCTTGATCGATGATGGTCACCCCTCAACTGACATCAGTTGACTAGGACTAGTGATAGTTACTTAATGTAACCCAAAAACCTTGCCTTAGAGAGGTTGAATTTATCTATTGCATGAGAAACTCAGACTATCAGGTGAATCAAAGCTCCCAAGTGAACCAAGAACCAGACTAGAGACATCTAAGTGCTTCAACAACTCATCACAAAAATCCAAAGTACTATTACTCTACCTGTATTTATCTAGGAGCCTAAGCAGCTTGCACTCAACCCTCACATTCTTCCAAACTAGCAAACTCCAAATCTAAGTATCTACATGTTTATCAAGTTTAGTGGTTAGTTTTAGTACTTTATTTGTTTGTATCCATTTCCCATCTCCCATCATTTCATTCCTTGTGTTGGATTTTTGCAACTCCAAGCACTTCACCTCCCACCTAATCACTCTCAGACCATTCCCAATCACCTAACCGTCCAACTCCTAAGTTTGATACTTTTGAGAATATATTTTAACCTCATTACTAATATTCAACCCAAAAACCACCTGTATAGACCTTCCTATAACCAACCCAACAACCATTTTTATCCAAACTAGGACTTACAAGAACTGACACCAATCATCTCTAACTGGCATCGTTCATACCTTGATTGGCAATGGTTGCCTTAATCGGTAGTGGTTACATAGTGACCATCACCGGTCACTATGTGTTTTATTTTGCTCAAAATAACAAGCAACTTGACCTAACATCCCTTATCCAAATTCTAATTTTTAAGATTCTATTGCATCATAGAGGTTTAAGTTATTTTATAAATCAGATTTGAACATTTTATCACTAGTTTTTATCAAGTTATTGCTATTTTAGTAAAATCTCTTCATTTTTCTTCAAAAGCATCTCTTGCATTGATTTTTAGTACTTTCTTTCATTTCACGCAAGCACCTATTTCCATTTATCAAAACTCAATTGTCTTAAAGAGTGGATTGACAACCTCCAAGGAAGTCTAGTTCTTCTTGGATCTAGCTCATGCTAAGTAATCCACCCATCTATATCACTAATCCACCCTTTTCTATTTTTTTCTTATCTATAGGTCATCTTCCCAAGACAAAGAGGATTTCTCAACAATTGACTAAATTATAGAGCACACTACATATAGGTTCTTCTTACCTCACCCTTTTTTAATTTTTACTATCTTCTAAAAAGGAAAATAAACATGAGAAAAATAGTGAAACATTATGGCACGTCTGGTGGGACCCTTGAGCTTTTCTTGGGTTTATAGTTATTTAGGACATTTAGTTGCATTAGTAAAATTTTAATCCTTTTCAAATTTCATTTCTGAAAATTAAAATGTTCTTTCTTTCTTTTCTCCATTGAAAATCTTAGTTTCAATTTCTTCTTTTCCAAATGCAAATTTTAGTCCTTTGTATTCTTAGAAAAGGTTAAAAGTTTCATTTTTTTATTTCAATTCTAAAAATTAAAAATCACTCATCCTAGGATTAATATTTGCATCTTCATACCACATTTAGTTTCATCTTACTTTTCTTGTACTCATTAAAAAGAAATCAAAATTTTCCTTTGGGTTTAAAAATAACTTGCATCCATTGCTTGCCTGTTTGTTTACTTCACATAGTTTAATCTAAATAGTGAAATAAATCGTAGTAAGTCAATTCTTATCACACACACAATACCAAACCATTCATTCAAATCAAACATCAAACACTGATATAAGGCTTGACTAGGATTTCATCACCTAGTGGTAAACCTTTCCCTTGGCTATCCCACTTGGACTTCACTACCAAGGGGAAAAACTAAAATTCAATTTGTTAGCTAAGTATAATCTCTATCAATTTGGTATATTTTGGCTAAGCACCTGATACCTTTATCATTAGAGTGTGTGAATTGAGGGGGTAAGCCCCAATATCAAGCCACATACCAAATTCTAATACAGATTTTGAGAGCATTTAACAACCTAAAACCATTTTTAGACATCTTTTTCTAGTTCCTACTCAACAAGCCCAAGTTGAGTCTCATAACTTCTTAAAAATTGAGGCATAAGCTTAAAGAGAGATAAAAATTATTCTAGAACTTAAATGTACTCTTAGTGTATGTTTATTTTCCTTGAATATTTTATTTTGTTTGCTTCTCTTTTGAGTGTGTGAGATCACTTTCACCTTTTTTTCATCTTTCTTTGCATGGTTTTAACAAGACAACAACTTAAAAACTAAGTAAACCAATATCCACCTCCCAACCACCCATCCTCTTCTTCCTCATCCATAGAGTACATCTTGGATGCAAAACATTCTCCCCATCACTTTGGAAGTCCTAGTATGCCTCGGATAAATTCCCAATGAGATATGGATTTCACCACCCTTCTTGATAATAATCCCATAGCTCTCTAACACTACTTTACCACCATGGCTCACCATACCTCTGCTTTGGTTCCTTATATTAAGCCACCATAGGGCATGCCACCTTACCTTATGGGTAGCACCTCTATTTCCACTATCTCCACCCAACCTTTGGTGACCCAAGCCTCTTCCTCCACTAACAATCCTTCCAACACCACCACCCAAAACCAATCTCTTCCACCAACCAATACCCAAACACCTGCTACCCCAACTAACAATCCTTCCAACATAGGAGAAACCCAACCTTTCATAACCCATACACCACTTACCATTGAAATACCTTCCACTAGTGTTGCTTCCAATCCACCATCTTCCACTCCTTTTCAAAATTTGGTAGTTTTCATAACTTCTATTCTCCCACATATTAATACTAATGTCACTACCCACCTTCAAACCACTAATACAACTATGCCTCTTACCCAACCAATGTCTATTCTACCAAACCTAGGGTATGTCCCAAACCCACAAGGGTACATGCCTCCACTTTATTCTAAACCTTCCATGCCAACTTAATAATACGTGGAATATTCCCAACCTTCCATGCCCACTTACCAATATGTGGCATCTTCCCAACCCTCTATTAGTTACCCATATATGTCACCTTCACAACCTTAACAAAATATACCTTACAATTATAGGGGTACAAAACTGTAAACTAATTTTATCAAGATGTTAATGGATAATATGACCAATCTAGAGTCATCTATTTCTGATGCCTACAACATCTTATCATATGACTAAATTTTCAATGAGCCAATCCACCCATCCATCCCAATCCAATCATACCCCACACAGTGGGAGCTTCCAAAATTTTCTAAGTTTCAAAGCAAATAATATCTCCAAAATAATCTTAGAGATTTTAAGAATTAATGTTATTTGATTACTTAAGATGATGATCTCCTTCTCCACACTTTCCCCATGTCCTTAGCTGGTCCAAAATTAGATTGGTATAATGTTATTACCAAGCACTCTCTCTTCTCTTTTGCCCAGCTAGTCCAAACTTTCTTAGATCATTTCTCTATGAATATTTCTAAGAAAGCATCTATCACCAACCTCTATTCCATCAATAAATTTGAGGATGAGTCAATTACCAACTTTATGGCCCATTGAAGAGGTTTGATTAACCAACTCTCTTTCTCTTTGCCCCAACCTGAGTTGATTAAGCTTTTCTCTTGGGATTGTGTCAATCATATCTCTTCAACCTCACAAGTTTAGAATTTTTTAACCTTTGACGAGGAATTCACCATGGCTCAAAAATTGTAAATTAGAGTTATTGATGAGAGAAAGCTTAAATTGAGGAACAAAAATATTAGTTTCAAATCAAATGAAGCTTTTTCCTCCAAAACCACCAACACCAACACCAAAGATAAAGGAACAACAAATGTAATTATTCTTAAAATGGCTCCTCCTCTAGCTATAAACCAACCAAATTCTTCCACCTTCTCCAACCAAAATGCCAAAACTCAAAACCTCTATGTCTAAAAATAGTATACTCCACTACGGGAGTCATACGCTTCAATTTTGGAAAAAGGTGCTGAAAGTATCTATAATATAACTTCCTCTCATAAAACCACCCAAGAAATTAAATTCTTCTTGTCTTATACCTATTTGGTATAATGAAAATGAATTGTGTGCCTTCCACCATGTCATTGGATATGATGTTAGTATATGTAAGACATTAAAAAACATTGTCCAAGATTTGATTGATAAGGAAGAACTTGTGATGGATAATCTGAATACACCCCCAAATCAATCACTTGACATTTTTAGATAACCATTCCCCAACCATTCACTTTCCATGAACAATGAACAAAATAATGTGAAATCCTCCCATAAGCATGAGGTTCACATTGTTAATGTAGTTCTTAATGAACTAATTATTAATGAACCCATATCCTAAACTACCATGTCTTCTCCACTTATTGAGGTAGTGGAGTCACCTTCCCTTTCTTTGGAAAATGAAATAAAGGAAAAAACTATCATCCCTTCTCCACTTATTGAGGTAGTGGAGTCACTAACCTCTCCTTTGTAAATCATAGAAAAAGAAGAAATTGTTACTTACATCCCTTTTTCTTCCATGATAGAGTTATCCACCCTTCCTTTAAAAAGAATTCCTAAGGAAAAGATTGCTTCACCTATCCCTTTTATTGAAGAATCATCCACCACGGCCTCAAAAACTTTGATAGAATAAAATGATAACATGGTTGTCCCTCTTAGTTCATCTTTTGAGTCTAACACCAAAGGAACTAAGTCCATATATAAGCCATTTTCTA
Source organism: Torreya grandis (assembly GCA_037957365.1). Taxonomy (NCBI): domain Eukaryota; kingdom Viridiplantae; phylum Streptophyta; class Pinopsida; order Cupressales; family Taxaceae; genus Torreya; species Torreya grandis. The sequence continues at coordinate 940,150 of JARHVA010001787.1, forward strand.
GGTTGGTCCAAAACTTAGAGTTTCTATCCCAACCAACCCTTGATCGAGCCACATTTTGGCATCACTTTGGGCTCCCTTATCTAAATAAGGAGTCATCACCCTTTCCCTTGTATACCCAATCTTTCACTTCCACTAGTGAAACCACTATCACCCCAACCGAACCAATGAAAACCTCCACCTCTCAAAACTTAGATAAACCATCCAACCTAACTCCCTCCAAAGCAACCAAAATACTTTACACTATCCCCATAAATCCCATAAAGAACATAGGTTGATCCCCACTCAGAATATTTCCCATCCTCCATTCAAGTTGGATTTAACACCACCAATCCCACCTAAGAAACCACAAGTCAAACCAACCAAGAGAGTGGAACCATCTAGGAGTTCAAAATTCAAAACCTTGTTGCCCATTTCCACTTTTCCTTAAATTTAACGACCACATCATTTTTCCATCTTAGGACCTCACCCTCCCACATTGATTAAAAACCCAAGTCTCCCAAATAAATCCCAAACCTAATCTTCGCTTCTAGCTACACCTCTGCTTCTAGCCACACCTCTACCTATTCTTACCATGCCTTTTACATCCAAACCATCTACAACAAAGCCTTCTACTTATAAACATTCCACTTCAAAATATTATACTTCTAAACCATCCACTTTTAGGCCTTTAACTTCCAAATTGTCTACCCCAAAACCACCCACCAAGAACATTCCATCATCCAAAGCAAAATATTGAAAATCTTACCCTTAAGAAGGCTTCTACCCCAGATGTCAAATACAAAACCTCCACTCCCTTACCACCTTTACTAGAGTCATATTCTACAATTTTGTAAAGGTTAATCCAAAAGTCCTACTTGGTCTTGCCTCTTATCAAACCATTTGATCCCCTTAGTCCTAATCCATCTTGGTTTAATGATAATCTGATTTGTTCATACCATAGGATGCTTGGGCATGATACAAAGAACTATAAATCTCTACAAGTCATAGTCCAAAAACTATGTGATGAGGATGAATTATTGATAGAATAACCACCCATGAGCCCAACACCAAGCTAATATCCAAAATAATCTACCCCACAGCAACCTACCCCCAAACTCTCATCTAAGAGTGAGGAGGAATTGAAGCAGTCCACTAGTCTAACTTCTTTTCAAATCCATACCATTCATGTGGTCACTTGATCACAAGCCCAACAAAAGTATAAAGGGAAATAAAAGTTGTATATCTCATGGACATACCATTTATACACCACCACAACACCCAACCAATCTCAAACACCTTCACCTAAGCCCAAGATTTTTATCTTGGGTACACCCCAATCCAACCCCTCTGAGTCAATACAAAGAGTAGTTATAAAATAACTTCACCAAACACTGATGAAGATGACTTTATATGAGTTAAGAAATACCTCACCCCATCACTATTAGGACATGATGGACGCCTTTCAGTCCATATAGGTTCAACCTAAAGATCCACAACCTCTAGTAGCCTTCATCAGATCCATTCAGCTTTCCACCCTCATCACCTTCAAAGATTCAAAGATACCCCTTGTTCATCTAGATGATATGGATCCTCCCCTTTTAATTACCACCTACATCAACCAAACCCATTTCAAGAGGGTTATGATTGATGGGGGATCCAACATTAACAATATTTCTTCCCATGTGTATGACCAATTGATACTTCTACAGAACATCATATCAAAAACTATAGTGGTGTTCCAGTCCTTAAACAATATAATGGTTACAACCTTAGGGATATTCATCCTTCAAATTCATTTACAACCTTGTACTCTTCTTGATCTCTTATACATGGTAGAAGGTGATTTCCAATATAATGTGTTGCTTAGACACCCTTGGATCTATTCCATGGGTTGTGTGGCATCCACCTTACATTGGTAAAGAAAGTTTGAGTATGAGGTTCAAGTCTATACCATAACAGTTGACCCTAGTCCTTTTAAGTCATGCAATATGACTTATCAACCCAATGATGTTCACCTCCTTCCATCAACCATGATTCCACCAACCAAGGATGAATCTTTTCCTTCTTCCATCAACCAAGCTTCCACCATCTCATCCATACCTTCCACCCAAATCCCCATGAAGGACCCTTTGGAATCAACATTCCAATGTCTCTTACTTGGGGAGTATCACCTTTTAACCTTAGATGCCTTCCCAACTCCCCAAGAGTATGGGAACCTTGACTAACAGCTTAGCTATGATTTTAATATTGGAACCATTATTCCCTTTGAACCTCATAATTACCAAACTAATATTATTTATGGGGTACTTGATTGACTACTTTCTACCTCCTCTTCTCCTAAACCGTTCACCTCTAATTTCTCTTACTTAGATAAACTAGAGTTTTTCAAGACATCCTCCATAGGTTTGCTTGGAAGGGATTCAATCTAGGATGTTATGAGCATGGACCACGTGACTTGTTACCATACAAAACCCAAAAACCTCATAAATGATTTGGTCTTAGATTCAATCCACCAGAAGATCCAACCAACCCACTTACAATCACCATCATTGAGGAAGAAATCCCATCCTCAGCAACCCCATCTCCTTTAAAATCTAAGGATCTTGATATCATTCCCTCTAAAAAAATTTATCAACATGATTAGTTTGGGACCCTTGACTTATCAAATGGATAGGGAAACCATGACCATTCCTTTGACTCACCCTGAGATGGTAGAAGTTGATTCTCCTACCATTAAAATTATTTAGTGGCAGGATGACAATTCCATTCTCACCTATCTTGGTGTTGAATATTCTTCCATTCACAAATCCCTTCCCCCTGAGACTTCAACCATGTTGAATGAATCCACTAGTGAAATCAACTTGGGTACTGAGGATAGCTCTCGTATTGTCAGAATTGACCAATCCTTAGATTCCTTGGAGCATCAAGATTTCTCTTCCTTTCTATGAGACTATAGCATAGAATTTTCTTAGTCTTATAGTGGCATGCCAAGAATCAACCCCATCATATTCTTCCATAACATAGTTACTATGGATCTATGAATTTGACTCAAGAGAGGATGGTTAGTATGGGGTTAGTTTCAAAATGAAAACAAAATGAAAGAAACACAATAATTAGCATAACATCTCTAGGCCTAGACACTAAGGAGAGCTTAGTTAACAAACATGAATAAAACACACAACTAAAATGTAAAAAAAACCTCTTTTACCTTCCTTGGATGCTTCAAAATGCTTGTTTTAGTGGCTTGATTAGCTTGTGCTCATAAAGTCCTTGGTAATGGAAGCTTGGCTACTTCCATCTCTCCTTGGCACCTTTGGCTTGTGGCTTGGCTTAGCTTGGAATAAATTTGGCATGGTAACACTAATTACAATGGCTTATTGAAGATATTTATGCATTATAAATTTTCACCAAAATATATTACAAATGATGTTCATGGCTTCTCTATTTATAGATTTTTGAGAATGTCTAGAATCGACCTGAACCATCCATCCTAAGATTGAGATATGTGGTTGAGGACTAATCCAATTATGAAATTAAAATTTATAATTATCCTCATCATGACCTTAGAATAAATGGAAATTAAGAGGCATGGAGTGCATCATGGAAGGCATTGATGAGGCATGGAGGGCATGAATCCTGAGATTTGTGGCATTTATGGCCTAGAGATGTCTTCCCAAGAAATGAGGTCACCTGATGATGCATATATTCAATATTCATTTCCAAAAATAAGTATTCAACAAGGTTTAATATATTTATTAATTAGGCTCTAATTTGGTTTAATTAGATCTTAAGCATGTTGAAGCACTTTGTGCTTAAATTACTCAAATTGATCAGAATGCCTGTTATTGGTCCAAAATTTTGCTAGATTAGAATTAAAAGGTAATATCAGATGTGTTAGAACCATATTCCCATTTAGGATGTTACAAATATAAAATAACAAAGGCATGTATCTTGTGCAGAAGATTTGATAGGAAAGAGCAATCTAAAGCACCCAGGTGCAAAATTGACATTTTGATTCAAAATGATCTGATCAAAGTTAGTTGGCCCATAAATTGCATTGTCCCATTTAATGATACTTTAGCCAAAATCAGCACTTGGATATGTCAATTTCACATCATTTAGCGTGTTTTAGTGTTTTTAGGTCAAATTGTGCATTTCAAGTGGAAATTAGCCAAAACCCTGATTGGAGGTTATCGATGGCCAGATTTAGGTGTCTATAGTTTGCCCCTATTTGAGAAGATGTTATAAACTATAGGAAAAGTAATGTCTTCTCAAATAATGAGAGATGGCCTATATGCCAAAAATAAGATGATGGTTGAAGAACAAATCTCCAAATGGTTTTGGGAAGCCTATGATGATGCCCCCTCGAGGGAGTGGCCATCACATTTGTTGATGGATGGTCCCTCAAAAAGAAATAAGAAGAAAGGTGGAATTAACCCATGGTTGAGATTAATCCAAATGAAAAAATGTTTGCATGCATTGATGTAAAAAAGAGATTGATTTTCCTAAAGGTGGTTATAATCAAGAATAAAAGTCAAAATAATGATTTGCCCATAGGTGGTTATAATCATGAAGATGACCTGGACTGGCTAAAACTAATGGTTGTGCCCCAGTTAGGGCTGATTAGCAAGCATAACTCAAGGATATAACCTAGAATATATATTAAAGATGAGTGGGTACAAAGTGATGAAAGAGATGGATAGAGGAATAAAATTGATCATTAGAAATGATTTAGTTGTACCTATCAATGAGGATATGTTCATCATGATTAATAATGATACAACTAGAATGGTCAAATGAGTTAATTTGATCAAGGGTGGGATAGAAGGATTTGCCAAGGTGCCAAAGAGAAACTTGTATGGCTCCATTGATTCTAGATCTTCCTGTAACTAATTTTTGCTATAGCATGTGATGGTAGGCATCATGATAAAACACCATGAAGACTTGGCCAAAAAATGCATAAAGACTAACTCCTGATCCAATAAAGACTCAAAAATAATACATTAATGATAAAAACCATGATGATAATGTTGATGTATGAATATGGATGGACTCAAGAATGATGTGCTCAAGGAATCACCCAATGAACACATATAGACTAAGTTGAGGCAATAGTGTTCAAAGCAAACAAACAGGCAAGCAAATAAATAAACAAACAAATAGAAAAACAAAGAAACAAACAACTTGAAATAAACAAACAAATAGAAAGCCTAAAAATAAAATCAAAAGAAAGCATCCTAACAATGACCATGCCCCAATAAGGTGAATTGAGGATAACTAACTAGGCTTAGATAGGACAAATATTTTTGGTATTTTTGAAATGTTATGAATGTTTTTGGCATTTTGAGGTATCTTAACTTGTTAGAGAATGACAAGATACTTGCTCATAAAATGGTGAGAGCATTTGGCTTAGTTTGCTCACAAAATAGTGAGAGCATATGGAAAGGGGGACTAAGGTGACCTCAACATGAATTGAGCATGACTCACATAGTCCCAAAATGACCTCAAGTCACAATAATTCCATCCACACAAAAGGTGAGAAAAAACCAACTAGGTCCCAACAAGTTATCAAATATTATAAATGGCTATTCAAATGAAAATATTGATGGCAAGGTGATGTGGCAATGCATGATAAAAAAATGTTGCCCCTAGTTTGACCATAGGCAGTTATAACTAGGATACAACAACATAGGTTGATGATACTAATTTTCCCATAGGTAGTTATAATTAGTATCAAGATTGGTGAAACACCAATTTGCCCATAGGTGGTTATAATTAGGTTCACATAAACAAACTTGATAGGATGAAAGATATCTTTCTAGATCAACTGTCACACTACTTTCATAGACCGTCATTATAAACATGAATTGGATTGATTGTTGAAACTTGATCAGAATCCTCTCACAAAAAGTGTAAGAAAAACCAAAGTAAACAAGATCAAAATAGGATTAGGTAGGATGATAAAAATTAGGTTTTGGTCTATATAGGAATGGAATGATAGGATGTATAGCAATCTAGAGCACCTAGGTACAAAATTAGCATTTTGACTTGAAATGATCTGATCAAATTTAGTTGGCTTATAAATTGCATCACCCCATTTAATGATACTTTAGTCAAAATTAGCACTTGAATATGTCAATTTCACATCATTTAGCATGTTTTAGTGTTTTTAGGCCTAATTATGCATTTTAAGTGGAAATTAGCCAAAAGCTTGATTGGAGGTTATTAGTTGCTAGATTTAGGTGTCTATAGTTTGCCCCTATTTGGGAAGATGTTACAAACCGTAGGCAAAGCAATGTCTTCTCAAATGATGAGAGATGGCATGTTTGCCAAAAAGAAGATGATAGTTGAAAAACAAAGCTCCAAATGGTTTTGGGAAGCCTGTGATAATACCCCTTGAGGGAGTGGCTATCACATTTGTTAATGGATGGTTCCTCAAAAAGAAACAAGAAGAAAGGTGGAATTAACCCATGGTTGAGATTAATCCAAACGATAAAATGCTTGCATGCATTGATGTAAAAAAGAGGTTGATTTGCCTAAAGGTGGTTATAATCAGGAATAAAAGTCAAAATAATGATTTGCCCATAGGCATTTATAATCATGAAGATGACCTAGATTGGCTAAAACTGATAGTTATGCCCTAGTTAAGGCTGATTAGCAAGTATAACTCAAGGATATAACCTGGAATACAGATTAAATATGAGTGGGTGCAAAGTGATAAAATAGATGGATAGAGGAATAAGATTGATCATTAGAAATGAGTCAATTATACCTGTCAATGATGAGATGCCCATCCTAATTAATAATGATACAATAATAATGGTCAAATGAGTTAATTTGATCAAGGGTGGGATGGGAGGATTTGCCAAGGTGCCAAGGAGAAACTTTTGCGGCTCCATTGATTGTATACCTTCTTGAAGATAATTTTTTCTATAACATGTGATGGTAGGCATCATGATAGAACACCATGAAGACTTGGTTAAAAATTTCATAAGGACTGACTCTCAATCCAATAAACACCTGAAAATAATGCACCAATGATAAAAACCATGATGACAATGTTGACATATGAAGATGGATGGACTCAAGAATAATGTACTCAAGGAATCACCCAATGAACACATATAAACTGAGTCAAGGCAATAGTGCTTAAATTAAACAAAAAAGCAAGTAAATAAACAAACAAACAAGTAGAAAAACAAACAAACAAATAACTTGAAATAAATAAACAAACAAAAATTTTGAAAATAAAAGCAAAAGAAAACATCCTAACAATGACCATGCCCTAGTAAGGTGGATCAAGGATAACTAACTAGGCTTAGATAAGACAAATGTTTTTGGTATTTTTGAAATATTATGAATGTTTTTGGAATTTTGAGGTATCTTAACTCGTTAGAGAATGATAAGATACATGCTCATAAAATGGTGAGAGTGTTTGGCTTAGGTTTCTCACAAAATGGTGAGAGTGTATGAAAAGGGAGACTGAGGTGACATCAACATGAATTAATCATGACCTACATAGTCTTGAAATGACCTCAAGTCATAGTAATTCCATCTACACAAAAGGTAGGGAAAAACCAACTAGGTCCCAACAAGTTCTCAAATCTGGAAAATGGCCAATCAAATGAAAATAGTAATGGCAAGGTGATGTGGCAATGCATGATAAATAAGTGTTGTACCTAGTTTTCCCTTAGGTGGTTATAACTAGGATACAATGGCAAAATTCAATGATATTAATTTACCCATAGGTGGTTATAATCAGGCTCACATAAACAAACTTGATAGGATGAAAGATATCTTGCCAGATCAACTATCACACTACTTTCATAGACTGGCATTGTAAACATGGCTTGGATTGATTATTGAAACTTGATTGGAATCCTCTCACAAACAATGTAGGAAGAACCAAAGTAACCAAGATCAAAATAGGATGGGGTAGGATGACTAAAAATAGGCTTTGGTCTAGATAGGAATGAAATGATAGGATGGATAAAATGGTAAGAGGGTTTCCCCCAAGTGATGGGGTAAATGGCTAGAATCTACAATAATGGAAAATGGATATGTAACAATGCCAATGGCATGACAATGTGAAATAGTATGGTACATGGTTTTGTCCTGGGTATGGTTTTTTATTCTATTATTCCTACTAATGGGGAGATGCATGTCCTATACAAATAGAATACTTGATCATGGTAATTGCTATCCCACACATCATCTGAATAGATACTCTGTCAAGAATGCTATTATGATCTCCATTTGTCGTTGATTTTAATTCCTTCAAGCATCGAGACAAGGTATCTTTGTAGCCTTTACAATGGAAAGTGTGGCTGTGGATGGTAAACAAGGAAAAATAATGGATGGTAGGTTTGATTATGAAATGGAATGGTAGATGATAATAGAATGTAGAATGGTTTGGAAATAAATGAAGATCGAGACTTTCAATCACATGTAATGTTTTTGATGTTGGATTCAACATAACTTTGGTTGTGGTGGGCCTGAAGACTTGTTCTCTTGATAGGACCACTAGATTTTTTTTGTTGTTTGATCTTGAGAGTAGCTACCATCTGATTAGGCTATAGATTGGAAGTTATTTTGATTTGATCTTCGATTTTGTCTTCATCAAGCAGTACATAAATTTTGTGCTTAACTATTGGTGCCTCAAAGAGGTTTTCACCAGTCAATTTGTCTTGATTGTCCCATATCACCTTTGAGAAAGTTTCACTAAGAAATGTTGACTTTTGACTTTGATTGTCTTCTAGTACTTCCAAAAAAGTTTCACTAGAAGATGATAAGTTCTAACTTTGACCATCCCCTAGTGCCTTCAAAAAGGTTTCACTAAGAGAGTTTTATTCTAATATAGGAATGTGGTCTTGGCCTCCTTGCTCTTCTTCAATTTCTATGTCACCAAGGATGTAGTTCAATAAAGTGTGATTATGTTGATCCCAATCAACACTGGTGGGAGATGGAATTTCAATGATATGGCTATTTTGGTTGATGGTAATGGCCTATGGAATGGAAATGGAATATGGAGAGGCTACATAATCCTCATAAAAGATACTAGGAAAACTTTTGTTGAAGCTGAAATACTCATCCTCAAAAACTATATAAGGATCACAAATGTATTCAAACTGATCTGCGAAGCATGCATAACCAATGTTGTAACAGTCGTGAAGATATTCTGTGTCTGAATCTGATTCTGACTCAATAAACTCTGAATTTGATGTTGAGACTAATGTTGATTTAGATTTTGATGGTAAATTTGATGTCAATTCAAGAATAAAACCTGACTCTAACTCTGATTCTTCATCTGATGGGTACTCTATTACAATGATTTCTTATTGAATTCTTAGTATTGGATAATTAACAACCTGTAATTGAATGATGGGCTCCAAAAAATTTGGTTTGTCAGAGTGGGACTCCTCTAGGATGGGAAAAAGGTCAAGAGATAACTTCTCAGAGACTAGCTTTTCAATAGGAGAGTCTTGACAAATAGGCACTTGGTTGAGGTAATGATTTTCCCGAAGGTGGTTATAATCATTAAGAAGTGACTCAACAAAGACTAGCTCGTCAGTGTGAGACTCCTTAACAACTGGTATAGGATCAATAGGAAATTTACCATAGGTTAACTTATCACAAATGGTTGATTCAATAAAAATATCTTGGATTGGTTGGTTCGCTTGGCCTTGGTTTCCAATGAGTTATAAAATACTAGTTTTGAACATAGCTTGGTCTTCAAAGGATTAGATCGATTGAGGTTTGGATGGGATTGGTTCTAGATGAGGAATGGCTTGTGGTTGGATAATGGTAGGGCCTTGGGGAGCATGATTGATTACACAAGCTAAATGACAAAGTCCTAAGATGGTAACGATAAGGTGGTGTGGAGAATGATTGCTCACACAAGACAAAAGACTAGGTCCTAAAATGATGAAGGGGCATTGTGGAGCTTGGTTGCTCATACAATCCAAAGGATGAGGTCTTGGTATATAAATGGTTGGGCATTATGGAGCTTGGTTACTCGTAGAAACTAAAGGATTAGGTATTAGTATGGTAATGGTATCACATTATGGTCCTAGAATAGAAATGGTATGATGTGGTGAAGCCTTATTACTTACATAAGCCAAAGCATCCAAGTCTTCCTCATAAACCATATCATCCCAGTCATGGGCTTGCTCATAAGTTATTTATTGACTGTGTTCCACATATTGATTATTTCAAAGAGGGTATAGATCCACATCTCAAACAACATTATCTATAGTTGGGTCTTCAAAGTCCTCTTCACAAGCCTCTTCATACCAACCAAGGTCTCGAGTTGGATCGTAAGTTGTTTCATGACTTTCTTCCCATGAATGATTAATATGAGGCAGATAGAAATATGTCTCACAAACCATATTAGCATCATTGGGGTCTTGACTAAAGCCATAAAAGTCATTTTGTGTAGCCATTCTATCATAATTTGGATTGTGACTCCACCATAAGTGTAGTGAGACATATCCATTTAAATGATGAAATCTCTAAAACAAAAAGGCTTAGAGTTATACACACTCTAAAAAATTATGTCCAAAGGATAAATGATTTGAGCTTAGTCTAACTTGGTCGAAGGGGTGGAGCTATATCTCCAAAATGGTTTATGATAAGACTTGGCATAAAATAGTCTAACATCAAATGTCTAATGTTAAATGTCATACGCATAAAAGGTCAAGTGTCTAAATAAAAATATACATGTCAAAGGTCTATGTCAAAGTGTTCCAAACAAGTTCTAAACTAGGAAAGGGAAAAGTTGAGTTACTAGGTCTTTTGTCCAAATGCAGAGTCAAAAGTTAGGCTCAAAAAAATAGGCATGCACTAAGACTTTTGGCCAAATGGCATCAAAATCTAGACTTAAAACAAAGATTGATGTGACTTGATTTAATCTAACGAGTTTGGAAACAACTTTGACATAAACCTGGCATACAGAATCAAACATAAACATTATCAATTGGCACAAGGCATAAGACAAAAGCTCTTTGAAGAAAGACTATGTTTTCCCAAATAAAAACACAAACAATGATAAGGATGGGTACTAAACAAACAAACCATTAATAGTTTTCAAATTTGGGTAATCGATTAACCAAAGTTATGCAACCCAAAAGAGAAAGATCTGTGTATCAACCCCATGATTGAGGCCTAAGCAAAAATCAATCAATGTTTGAATCCAAACTTGACAAGGTTAATTGAAAACTCAATGTTGAAGACTAGGTTTCGACCAAACAGGCTAGACAATATTAGATAGCATGACAACACAACACAAAGGTCCAAATGGTATACATGACATGGTTTGAAACAAATAGTTTTTGATACAAGGTGAAACAAGTCTTAAAATAAATTGAGCAGCTTAATGGTGTAAGCATGCTCGAATGATGTGCTCAATATTATGTTTCAAAGACTCAAAGGCAAAATGGTTTGACATGATTTGGTCATCATAACGCTACCCTCTGAAACTTAAATGACACACATACAAACAAGCTTAGAAAAAAATTCAAGGCACAAGTGTGGTATAAAATGACCAGCATAACACCTCTTTAGACAAAAGAGTGACGTATAGATAAATTGGTTTTGACACGTTTTATACACAAATAAACAAGTTTTTGTCTTCAAACATACCAAATGATAAAATGATCCAAAAATACACTAAGTATAATAGTCCAAATCCTAGCAAGGGTATGGCAAAATGGGGTTAAATAAAACTAGCAAGGTTTCGATCATTTTAGGGGAGTCAATTGCACAATGAATTTTATGTTAAATGATGCAAAATATAAGCATAGAAATTAGGTTACCATGGCATTAGCTAGTTATAAAAAGGTCTACTCCTTTTTACAACCACTACATCCTGTTGTTCACTCAATGTAGTACGATGTCCAAATGTAGATACGTCCCATGTGTAACTCCAAAGGATTAAGTGAAGTCAATACTAGGAGATGAAACCGTAGGTCAAATATTCCCTAAAGAACTCATGGGAGGTAATGACATCCCCCTCACAAGCCAAGTTTGCATAAAAACAAAGAAAGCATGAAATAGAAAGACTTTAGGGTCATTTTCAAGGTCACCCAAACTTTGATGATTTTTGGAGAGTGCTTTAGATGGCATTCTTTCTAAGCCTTGGATTACGCTTTGTGTAATAGGAATAGCACTTTTGATTCTAAGGGTTCCTTAAAGGGGAGAAATGGAAGAGCATACACGCAACACCCCTCTTTTTGCCAAACAAAAATTTAATCTAAACAAGTAACCACAAAAAGCTTTGAAAAGATGAGTTCATTTTTAAGCCCAAATGGAAAATGAGGTGGTGTTCATTTGACCCCTTAGTCTTAGTTGCAAATTTTAAAAATATTCACCATAAACATCTAAATTTTTTGTTAAACACCAAAACAAGGTTCCTAATTAATTTTTAAGCATGCAAAAGGTGATCTAAACATGTTTTTAGCAAATGTCAAGCTTGGTCCTACAACAAAAATGTTAGCATGTCCTTTAGCCTTGAAGCTTTTTTAGGTTTGAAACAATGAACTTTAAAAAAAGAGCTCTCAGGTCTGTGTTTTAAGAAAAACATGGTGACTGATGTCAGTTATATAACCGAAAATGGTTAAATTTTATAACCAATGACAATTATCTAATTCACATCACTTATACCAATGTGACTAATAACAAGTATCCAACCGATGTCAGTTAAGGTATCCAATCGATGTCAGTTTTACTAGCCAACGTCGATTACTGTGTAAACTCGTGGTAAACAAAAAAGGCAAAACAAAGCTAGAAAATCAATTTGCAAGAGTTTTAATGGTCCAAATAAATATTTTAAAGCTAAAAAATGATCATTTTCATGTGTGGGATGTGTCTAGTCCCATCGAGTGTGCCATATGGTGGATCTAAGAATTTGACTCAAGAGATGATGGTTAGTATGGGGTTAGTTTTAAAATAAAAATAAAATGAAAGAAACACACTAACTAGCATAACATCTCTAGGCCTAAACACTAGGGAGAGCTTAGTTAACAAACATGAATAAAACACACAACTAAAATGTAAAATAAACCTCTTTTACCTTCCTTGGATGCTCCAAAATGCTTGTTGTAGTGGCTTGCTCAGCTTGTGCTCATGAAGTCCTTGCCAATGGAAGCTTGGATACCTCCATCTCTCCTTGGCACCTTTGGCTTGTGGCTTGGATTGGCTTGGAATCAATTTGGCATGGTAACACTAATTGCAATGGCTTCTTAAAGATATTTTTGCATTATAAATTTGCACCAAAATAGCTTAGAAATGATGTTCATGGCCTCTCTATTTATAGATTTTTTAGAATGTCTAAAATCAACCTGAACCATCCATATTGAGATTGAGATGTGTGGTTAAAGATTAATCCAATTATGAAATTAAAATTTATAATTATCCTCATCATGACCTTGGAAGAAGGGTCAATTAAAAAGCATGGAGGGTATCATGGAAGGCATTGATGAGGCATAGAGGGCATAAATCCTGATATTTATGGCATTTATGGCCTAGGGATGTCTTCCTAGGAAATGACATCACCTGATGATGCAGATATTAAATATTCATTTCAAAAAATAAGTATTCAACAAGTTTCCATGGATTTGTTTATTAGGATGTAATTTGGTTTAATTAGTTCTTAAGCATGTTTAAGCACTTTGTGCACAAATTACTCAAATTGATCATAATGTCTTATTATTAGTCCAAATTTTGACTGAATTGGAATTAGAAGGTGATGTTAGATGCATTGGAACCATATTCCCATTTAGGATATTACCAATAGAAAATAACAAAGGAATGCATCTTGTGCAAAATATTTGATAGAAAAAATCAATCTAGAGCACCTAGGTACAAAATTGGCATTTTGACTCGAAATGATCTAATCAATGTTAGTTGACCCATAATTGCATTGCCCCATTTAATGATACTTTAGCCAAAATTGGCACTTGAATATGTCAGTTTCACATCATTTATCATGTTTTAGTGTTTTTAGGTTAAATTATGTGTTTTAGGTGGAAATTAGCCAAAATCTTGATTGGGGGTTATCAATGGCCAGATTTAGGTGTCTACAGTTACCACCCTCGATGTCAAACTTATAGGCAAAAGATTCATAGGATGCACCATCATATAGTCCTTGTCAAAGAAGAACTCCAATGCCTCTTATCCATCAATTTCAACCAACCCATTGACTATCCTTAATGGGTCTCAAATGTTGTTCTTATCACCAAAAAGATAGGGGGACTTTGAATTTACATGGACTTTCATGATCTTAACCTTGCTTGCCCAAATGATGACTTTTCTTTGCCAAGAATTGACCAATTTGTTGATCTTATCACTGGCCATGAGATGTTATCTCTTATGGATAGGTTCTCGAGCTATAATCAGATCTTGATTTCCCTCAAAGATCAACATAAAATCTCCTTTATCACCCCATTGGGAACCTTCTACTATAGAGTCATGCCTTTTGGTCTAAATAATGTTGGTGCAACCTACCAATGTGCCATGACCTATATCTTTCATGACCTTATTTATAAAATCATAGAGGACTATGTCGATGACCTCCTTGGAAATTCTAAATGTCGTAAGGATCATTTGGTCATTTTTAAGGTTATCTTCAAGTGTCTTATCTAGTTTCATGTCTAACATAACCCCAAGAAGTGCATCTTTGGGGTCTTGTCAAGAAATCTTCTTGGCTTTATTATCTCTCTTTGCAGAATCAAAGTCCATCCCACTAAAGTTAAGGCAATCCTCAACATGCTTCCACCAACTAACCTTAAGTAACTTTGTAGTCTACAGGGGAAGCTTCAATCCATTCATCATTTCATCTCTTATCTATCTGATCGATTTCAACCTTTCCATCACCTTCTTAAGAAGGATATCTCCTTTAAGTGGAATAAATATTGTCAAAAGGCTTTTGACTCACTTAAAGAGTATCTTCTTTCCCCACCTATTCTTATTCCTCCAAAAGAGGACTAGCCCCTTTACCTCTATATTTCCACCACCAACCATTCTTTAGGGGCCATGCTTTCACATCAAGATGATCGACATAAAGAGTAAGTAGTCTATTATATAAGTTAAACACTTATAGACTATGAAACTCAATATACCCATATCAAGAAACTATGCCTCGCCTTGGTCTTTGAGGCATCCAAATTCTATCATTACCTTCTTAACCATAAAGCATTCATTATAAATAACACCAACCCACTCAATTATATGCATTTTAAGCCATATAAAAATCAATGTATGGCTAAATGGATCATGATTCTAGCTAAGTTCAATCTTGAGTTCCTCCAGTAAAAGTTAATTAAAGGGACAATCATTGCCAATCAATTGGCCAAGGCACTTTTAGCAGACAACCAACCTTCTCTTCTTGAGTTCCTTGATCAATCCATCATGACTCGTTCTCAAGATTATTCCACTTATCAGAAGACCATGTTCTTCAATGGATCAAAGTGTTAACATGGTTGGGGATTCAGTATCATCCTTATTCCCATTAATGGTGAGCCTATTCCCTTATCCTTTAAACTTAATTTTGATTGCACCAATAACATGGTTGAGTATGAATCCCTATTAATAAGTCTCCAAATAGCTTTATCTTTGGGATTCAAATCAATCAATAGTTTTTCAATGACTCCCAACTCATGGTCAACCAAATCAATGGTTCTTATTAATGTAAAAATGATGTTCTACAATAGTACAAATAATTGGTGGATGTACTCTTAACATCATTTGATCATTACCTTATCCAAGCCACTCCATGTTCCTCTAACAAGTTCATTGATACCATGGCTTCTCTTACCTCTCAAATCCTATTTGCACCTTTTGAATCTAATTTCTTTATCACTATCCACTACCTTAATGAGCCCTCTTACACCAAATTGGACCTTCCTTCCATTTGTCACATGGAAGAGGCCTAATTTGACATTTGGTATAAGAAAATATTTGACTATATAAACCTAGCCATTATTCCTTATAATCTCTCACAAAATGGTTGAAGAGCATTTATACAGAGTACCTCTCGTTATACCATACTAGGGGGAATTATTTATAAACTAGGCTTTAACAATCTCCTCTTTAGATGACTACATAGTCATGAAATCTATCACACTATTAAGTAAATGCATGATGGGATTTATGGAGGACATTTTAGTAGTCTAGTTTTCACTAAATGTATCCTTTGCCTTGGTTATTAATGGCCTACCCTTAACCACAACTATTATGATTAAGTAAAGAAGTGTGTCAAGTGTCAGCAATATGCTAATTTACATCATGTACTTATTCATGGTATTCAAGTCTCTAAGGATTTATAGCCCTTCTCATAATGGGGATTATATCTAATTGATGAAATTAACCCTCATGCTTTGTAGGGACATCATTATATCATCACTGTGATAGAATATTTCACCAAATGGGTGGAGGTTATTCCCCTCATTTTGATCAAAGTTGATAAGATTATCAACTTCATTAACCATCACATTATTTGTCATTTTGGTGTCCCTCACAAAATCATCACCAATAATGGCAAGTCTTTTAAAGATAAAAAAGTACAAGGTCTTCGTGATCCATTTAGTATTAAGTTAATTTTCTCATCTCCTTATAATCCACAAGCTAATGGATAGACTGAAGCTTCTAACAAAACCCTTAATAAAATTCTAACTAAAATGGTCAATGCATCTGGTCAGGATTGACACTTACACATTCCCTTCACCTTATGGGCATATCAAACTAGCATTCGAACCCCTACGAGTGTTATCCCTTTCTCTCTTATCTTTGGAGCAAAGGTTGTCTTACCTCTCGAATTCCAAATTCCCTCACTTTATATATCCCTACAAGATATCATTTATGAGGGTGATTATCGTCAAAAATGTTTAGCCCAACTTGATCTACTTGAAGAGCATTATTTAGCCATGCTTAACCATATTTGTGTCTATCAAGAACAAATCAAGCATGCTTATAACAAACACCTAAAAGAATGATAATTCAATATCAAAGACCTCATCTTGAAGGAAAATTAGCATGTAACCAATATAAAAATAAGCAAGCGAGGAAAGATTGCTTTTAATTGGCTTGGACCATATATCATAATGCATAAGTATGGGTCGAGAGCTTACCAATTATTATCTCTTGAAGGTAAACCAGAACCTGAGCCCCTCAATGTTTCGCATATGTGTCTTTTATTTTGTTAAAACAAGATTCACACTTACCTTCTATCTAACTTAAGCTCATTCCTTATTTTACAATATTATCACCTTGATAACCTCACTTTGAGTACAATTGATTACAGTATTGAATCATGTGATTATCTATCATAGTATTAGCCTCAATCTTAAATATGGGTACCATGGATCTATCCACGGCAAGATTCTCATGGATAATTTTCATCCGTAAGAGGATGGAATCATATGGTCATTGTCCCTTAAAGCATCCTCTCACCCACTATTCAACCATATTATGCTATAGTTTTTCCTTCATAAAGGTAAGATTTGAACCTCTATACACAAGTCTATGTCTAGAAAAAAGAGAAAAAGTAGAAAATATTCCATCTTATGGGTCATCTCTAGCATTGTAGACTGCTCCCTTGAATGATAGCTACCAAAATAATTCATAAACTACTTCATATAACGTAGACTACTCCTTTGAAGGATGGCTATCATATGCCTAAAATAAATCACAAAGCTAAGACTACTCCCTTGAAGGATGGTTAAGTATTTGTCAAAGCAAGCAATTTATCGAAAGCTTCTCACATTGATCAGCTTCCCCAACCTCTCAACACATCACAAGACCCTTTGTCATAAACTAAAAATCAAAAAACAAAATTGGAAGCTATAATCAACATTCACAAAATCAAAATAGTAGACTTCCCCCATTGATCAGTCTACACCAAAATATGATATAGACTTGTTTATAATGGATCTTTGACAACCTATAAAAGAGGAAAGCTAGCCCCATAAGAAGGATCCATTTTCATCTATCTCCCTTTTACCCTCCATAAAACAAGGGATTTCAAGCTTACTTGACACAATGTGATCCATAATTTCTTAAAAAACTAATGAATGTTAATATGAGACATATGAAAGGCTTATGTTCATAAGTCGATCTAGCTTCCTATATTACTCCTTACCAATGAACAAGCATCATGCCTCATTTTTATTTCTCATACCTACTTATTGATACATTCATTAAGGCATTTGTCTTTTGATTATTTGAACTTTCTTCTCTTTTGTTACATATCGTTTGTTGTCCAAACTTAATCTATGTGTTAAGATAGTTTTGATCATCTTTCAAATCAACTCTAATCCAAACAAATATAATCATAACATTAAACAACATTTAATACATTATGTGTTTTATTACATGATTGTCATTATCCATTCACATAATTTATCTTGGAGTTTTTAATCATAAGAAGATTCTAATTATAAATCACCATCATCATATGTTAATTTCCATCATATATATCTAATCAGTCATCACAATAAAATTTATTCTATCACATCTAATACATTATAACTTTTTATCGTAAAGTTACTGACCATATTAATCACTTTTCATAAATAAATGAATCAATCCATTATGTTCTCCATCACATAGTTATCTAAGAATGATATCATAAATATTCATAACATTCATTTAAATATCCACATTTATCAAAACTTAATCAAGCAGACACCTACTAAGTAAGAAAAATGCTAAAACATCCATAATCATAAATCACATGTCATAATATCATATAAACATCCTAAATGCCTAACCAACATCATCATGTAAACATAAGTTAACCATCACATCATAAATAACCATAATCAAGATACATCACGATCATCACATCATAACTCAAATCAAAATAATCATAGATATATCATATGTCCATGTCTCTAAAAATGATATGTACATCTCATTGCATCGGCTTGTAGGCTAGAACCAAAATCATAATAATACAAAAGAGAGTCCCATCAGGTCTATGATATAGGGATACTACTACCCCCTTGAGCTTGTCCATCTTTAGGACCTATCTGAGCACCTACAAATGTTACCCACTAACTAAGAGTCATGCACTTATACCTTCTCCACCATCTTCCCCCTTTAGCCTTTCCTACAAGACCACTGATGGTCGAGTCTTGACCATCATCGGTTCTTTAGGGAACCATTATTGGTTTACCCTTAACCAAAATTGATTGGGGTTATAAATTGGTGTCGGTCCTAACTTGATCAACAGTCGATCCATTATCAACCGATGATGGTTGATAGTGACTACCATCAGTCACTATGTGGCTGACAATGGCCCAAAAACCATACCTCCCTACCCAAACAACACTAAACCTCTACAATGCCCTAATCTGCTCACATCCCCCTAACCAAATTCTAACTCTAAATACAATCCTAACCTCAATTACCTCCCCCTACACTCTAAATTTCCCTTTAAAACCTAAAATCCTCACATTCCAACACTGCCTACCTAAATTGACATATACAAGAAAATAAAACAAAACAAAGATAGAACACCTACCTCATTACATATACATCATTGTGATGGAGCACTCGGTACTACCACTGCTTTTCCCCTCTCCTAGCTTACCCTCCATCTCATCACATCCTCATAGACCTTTATCCACCTCATCCAGTTGGTGTCCTCTCCACCAAATCCCACTAATTCCATTAGTCAATGGTACTCACAACTCATGATTACTACCTATAAAGTGTCATTTTTGCACACCATAAGGACAAAATGGCAATCAAACATGTTCATAATATCAAAAACAAATAATGTTTGTTATTTTTATTTTTCATCCCCCTTTTAGAGTTTGGATGGTGACCATCACTAATAACCAAATAAGGTTAAGATGATCATCATCGATCAACCCTGACCATCATCAATTGATCCCTTTAGGTTTTTTGAGGATTTTCCTTCATGTCTTCCCCTTCCACACCAAAACCCTTTTCAAAATTACACCCAACCTATAACCTAGCTCCCCTTTAGTCACTTGAACCACTTATTAGCATCATCTTGTGACAAACCAACCTTGACATTGTTACCTTTGACTTCTATTTCGACCACCTTACCATGATACACACCCTTTCACTCAACCATACCTTTAGTACACCAAGTTTTAGTTGTGTTGGAACTTACCAACTTATATTTTTAGAACTAATGAGCACTTTGTTTTCATAGGATCACCAAACTTTTAGCCCCCTACAATCACACAAACACCTTTACTCAAAGACTTGAATTTATAGGTGCACCCATATCTACCACACCTAATACAATGGCCTGGTTCACTTGTCACTTATCCTCCTTAATACAACCCTATTTTCCACTTCATACCATCTTACCCATTTTTACCACTATACACTCTTGTCAAACCTGCACCCAAATTCATTTTCTCCTCATCACATCTTGGTTTGAAGGGGAACACCTCCTCTCATACTCAAGGCATCCAACTTACCACTACACTTGTTGTTTTTTGTTTTCTATCTTGAGGATGCAACCTACACAATAAAAGGGGTAAAATGTAGACACTAGAAAACCACATGATTCTAGTCATCGTAAAGCACCCCTTGGCCCCCTTGGGTTAAGATTAATTGTTATAATCCTTGAAAACACCTATTCAACCTCTTTTGACTAAATTAATTAAGTTAATTAATTAAATAAGGCCTATTTACACCTCCTCATCCAGACCCATGGCTAATCAGTCAACACCTAGCCTAAAAACCATTTCTACCTTGGCATTTAATGCCCTAACCTCCCAGATTTCTTCCTCATGCATTCCAATGACTCCTTTATTATCTTGGGACCACTTTCCAATGTCTTAACCACCACACATAAGTGCAAATGGATAATTTTATCCATTTTGACCACTTCACCCTTGACCAATAATGATCACCCCTTGACTAGTGTTGATTGACTAGGACTAGCAATGGTTACTTAATGTAACCTAAAATCCTTATCTTAAGAGGTTGAATTTATCTTTTGCATGAGAAACTTATACTCTTAGGATAATAAAAACTCTTAGGAAAAACAAGAACCAAACCAGAGACATCTAAGTACGTTAGCAACTCATCATGAAGAGCCAAAGTACTGTTACTCTACTCGCATTGCTCCAAGAACCCAAATAGATTACACTCAACCCAAACATTATTCCAAGCCAGCAAACTCCAAAGCTAAATATCTACACTTTTATCAAGATTAGTGGTTATTTTTAGTATTTTATTTTCTTGTATCTATTTCCACCTCCCATCATTCCATTCCTTATGTTAGAGTTTTGCAACTCCAAGCACTTCACCTCCCACCTAATCACTCTCAAGCGATTTCCAATCACTTGACCATCTAAATCCTAAGTTTGATACTTCTGAGAATCTATTTTACCCTTACGACCAATATTCAACCCAAAAACCACCCACACAAGCCTCCCTACAACCAACCCAATAGCCATTTTTGTCCAAACTAGGACTTATAGGAACATGCACCAATCATCTCTAATTGGTAGAGGTCATAGCACTACCGACGATGGTTGCCTTAACCAGCACTAGTCACTATGTGTTTTATTTTGCTCAAAATAGTAGGAAAACTTGACCTAGCATCCCTTATTCAAATTCTAATTTTTAGGCTTTTGTTATATCACAGAGGTTTAATTTATTTTTTGAATCAAATTTGAACATTTTAGCACTAGTTTTTATCAAGTTATTTCTATTTTAGTAAAATCTCTTCATTTCTCTTCAAAAGCATCTCTTGCATTGATTTTGAGTACTTTCTTTCATTTCATGCAATCACTTATTTCCATTTATCATAACTTAATTATCTTAAAGAATAGATTGACAACCTCCAAGAAAGTGTAGTGCTTCTTGGATCTATCTCACACTAGGCAATCCACCCATCTATATCACTAATCTATCCTTTTCTAGTTGCTTTCTTATTTGTAGGTCATCCTCCCAAGCCAAAGAGGAGTTCTCAACAATTGACTAGATTACAAAGTGCAATACATCTAGGTTATTCTTACCTCACAATTATTTAATTTTTACTCTCTTATAAAAAAGAAAATAAACATGAGAAAAATAGAGAAACAAATAATATAATAAAAACATCCATGAAGCTTGATACATATAGTAGACCTTGTCCTTAGGATCAACATCTGAATTGACAATAAGAATGGAGAATGTCAAAATTTTAGACCTAATTGGTTAGGCCCTTACCTAGTGACTAAATATTTAAATAATGAAGCCTATCAATTGTGCATATTTGAGGGCAAGGAGTTTGGTGAATCTGTGTACTCTTTTCACCTTAAGCATTTCTATATTTAGTTATTGCATATCACATTTCTATCATTGCATTGCATTTTCATAGTTTGGGTTCATTTGTATATCAAATGTTGTGTTTGGTGATTATTTGATTGTTAGTTCATATAGCATGAAACTTATAAAATGTAACATGTCATATCATTTCATATTCACATTACCCTATTATCATGTGGAAAAATAATTTTAATCAACATTATATTGATTCTTTCCTTAATTTTTACCAACAAAGTACACCTATTTTATCTATATCTTCTTGTAAAACTTAAAAAATGCTAGCCTATGGCCTACTCTAGAATCTTGTCCATGACAAAGTCTCCCCTTATGGTTCCTTCTAAAGCAAAATATTAGCATACTCAAAAATAGGTACCTTTACTCGCATGTCCTGGTCTTTGATGATGAGCCCTTGCATCTTACAAGTTGCATGGGGATAAAATTTGGAGGTAAAGTCATAGAAAACAAAAATATACTCTTGTCAAAAGCCTATGTAACATTAAAACTAAATCCAACATATCTCACCCTTGTTAACCTTTAGTGATGAGCCCTCGCATGTTACTAGTTATGTGGGGTTAACATTGGGGAGAGGTGACATTAATCGCCTACATCTAGTTAATATTGGTGACGAGCCAATGTGTCTTACTAGTCACATGATACTACGTGTAGGGTGTCACAAAGAAAAATAAAAATTAAATGCAAAAATTAATATTAAATCAAAAAGTCTCCAAAATAAATTTTGAAACCCTATCTACATGCCTATGTTGAAAATGTTAGCTTTATCCCACTTACCAATTTTGTCATGGATAGTTATCCCTAGATGAAGCCAACAAAGTTAGTATTTTTTAAGTCTATCAAGAATTACATTCCCCCCATTATCTTGTAAGGATTAGGTCATCTTCCTTCTCCCTACAAATTTTTTGTCCTTAGTTTTCATATTTGATCATCTCACATCTATGATATCTCCCTTTTCATTCTTTTGCTACAAACTAGAATTCATGTGCTATGTAAAACAAAGTAACTAAATCACTACCTACAAAACAATTGTTAACAAATGCATAATCTCACATATATATCCATCATATTACATCATTTGTACACATTTTGTTTTCACATATATAAGCATTATCCATAACATTTTATCAAAAACATAGAGATACATGGTATATCATCACATGCCTATGTCATCTAAAGTGCATAAACTAAAAAGAAAACATAGAAATTAAAATCCCATAACATATAAATGATGATTCATTAAAAGGTAAGCCATAATGTCTCCATATATATATAATGTTGAGTTTATACAACAAGATTATCCAATACAATCCCCTCTATAGAGAGCCAATGTGTCTCAAGATATCAACAAGAATTAAAAGTGTACAATATAAAACAAAAATCATAATAGATTCAATAGCCCATCCTCCTCCTTTGAGAAGGTCCAGATGTAGAATAATGGTGAGGGTTGTGGCTCTTATGTCATCTCCTGTTGGAACCACCCTATGAAGCCCTATATCTATCTTAGGGGCTCACGTACCTAATCTTGTTAGCACCTCCCTATGATGTTGTATCCCTTTTCCTATGGATATAAGCTCAACCTCCTCCACCTACCAAGTTATCCATCTAAACCTCCGCTTTATCACTCTAGCCAATAATGCATTATTCTCCACCCTTAATGTTGTCAACATCACAGACACATAAAATGTAGGGGAAAAGACATCATTTTTCTAGCCAATCCCTGAAGGAAGTTTAGGGTCTGCTAGGAGTTATTCCTTGGTCATGTTAATACCAAATTGGAATAGGTTGATTAGAGTGTCCTTGATCATAGTCCTCCACCCGATCAAGGAATCTACAATTGTAGAGTAAAAAATCAATATTAGATCCATTCACATAGAAGTGAAAAATAGTTAATCAACTAAATTAATCAATCTAATTAATGAAATATAAGAAATAAACTTAAATACATCAAGCCATAACCTACTTTGGTCTTCCTTATGTTAGTCAGGGTGGGAATCATAATCTACAATGTCCTCATCAATGTCTAGCTCCTCATCTAACTCTATATAATAGTGATGTCCACCATCTCCTCTTGGTCACTACTATTACTCCTCATGTATAGGATCCTCCTAAGCAGGATCTTGCTATGGTGGTGGTGGTGGTGGTGGTGGTGGAAATGGTGGAAATGGTGGTGGGCCCATATGTTACTCTTCTACAATGGCATGTCCTCTTCCTATTCCAACTAATTATTGGAGTGGTCCTCCCTATGAATCTCCTAATTGGACTGTTTGGGTGATGGGCACCCCTATCACAAGTGGGTGTCATGTCAAGTGCCCTAATCTCCCATCACATGCCTCTTAAATGCCTCTATACATAATAATACGAATGGGAAGGTTTCCCACATAAGGCACATTGAAATGTTGAGGCACCTTATCTATGGGGTGTACCTTAACTCATAATGGCTTATCCCATACCTAGGTGGGCCTAGTAGCCATTGCAAGATAGTCACTCTCATGTGCCCACTATCTAACCATACCTTGGTAGGGTAAGTCTATAAAATCTACCACTATAAGAGTACCAATAACCCAAGCCAAAGCATGAAATAGTGGCACGTCTATCCATATAGTGTCCCTAATGCCCCCTATGTCCCTAATAGGTACTCTCCTCTTATAGGGGATCATACACTTATATACCTAACTCATGACAAATGTGGGGTCACTGATAGAAAGGACTCCCATTCAAGCCACATAATACATATATATGTATGCCTCAGATAAAACCTCCTAAATCTAGGAGTAGCATGCACCTCTCTCCTTGATTTACTGTACAATTGGGGACCAGCTATATAATAGCCTATCAGTACCCTTGTCCACCACCATTTAGAAGGTAAGGATACTAATGATCACTTTTTATAGGTTTGGTATCATTGATCCCTCAACTTTGAGAAGTCTCACACTACACTTTTCACCAATTTCAATTACATTGGCATGTCAATAATGGTAAAAAAATTCCAATAATCCAAGATCTGAAGAGTTAATAAATAATAAATATCACATGAATCTAAAAAAAATGAGATGTAAAACATGAGAAATCAAATGATATTCATAAAAGACATGTTCAATACAATGGAGAGCCCTTGCTTAAGTAGGCAAGGCAAAACAAAAGACTAGACTAACTAAGCAATGTGGAATAAATCCTCACATAGGACAAACTAGTAAAAGGATAAAATAACTAGCTAATAGACTAGAAAACATGATAAATACATACTCTAACAACCCTCTTCAAGTGAAGTTGGGGGATAACAATAGCCAAAAAGTAAATAGTGGCATATCCATAGTATGAGTCCTGGCAACTAGGCCTGATAAGGTACTCATGTACAATATGTATCCATGAAATGAAGAAAGAGAGAAAACATGTAGGAAATAAAACTCCCCCTTAAAATGATGTAAAATAAGGAAGTACTTCATATGAAATCCCCCCATGGACAACTATCATCGATACTGAAGTTGTCGATACTCTAAGTCAGAATCATAAAATTACTAGTGTCGATGTCAAGATCCTTAGCTAGAAGACTATAGAAGCTCCATCCACATCGAACAATGTTTCTTCTTGTTTCCAAAGGAAGAACACATATGATGTACTAGAAGTATTCCCATTCCACAACAGAAGATGGATGCAGTAGTATAAAGATCTATGAATCATGTCCAAATTTGAAGTATGGCATAGGTTTGGCAAGATCATGCACATGAATTGGATGTAATGCCATGGAAGTGGACTGATCAAAAGAAAGGCATGGAACATTTTATAAAATAATGTCCATGGTGGATCATAATGATCAACAAGTGTACTCTCATTAGAACTAGTAGAGACCTCTGAAGTAATAATCTATGGTGGCTCAATAACTTGCAAAGGAACAAAGAGAGGTTTTATAAATAGACATCTTAAGTTTGTTAAAAATTCATTTCATAAAAGTGGATTGACAAAAAGAAGAGAAATGTCCATCAGGAATGTGTCATCACAAGGAAATATAGTAGGAGGAGACAATGCATGATCAGAAGAGAAAACTTCACTAATAGGAGGAGAAGATGGATAATCATCATCCATGTCACTATCAAAATATAAATCTTAACTAATAGGAGCAAGAGAAAGTGGAACAAAAGGAAGTGGAACAAAATAAGGTAGAGTAAAAGAGGGTACAAAAAGCCTAGAAGACTCAGTATCCTTCTCAAATAAGGCTACAATAGCATCTCAAGCTCCCTTTCGTGATGTGGCATCCATAATATAAATGTGAAAGCTATTTGAAACATTGTGGCAAATCAAATAAAGAGCTTCATATTGCATAGATATAATTCAGGCAATATCTTTCCCATCGTTGAAGTTAGGAAGATCCCCAAGTACCAATCTCGAAATGCCTTTCAATTAAAGGTGTATGTTCATTTTGATCTTCTAAATGCTGTAATTTGAGGTTTCGAGGGGCTCCATTGTTGAAATACAAGGAAAAAGACAAAAATAAGAAAGAATGATCCCTCCAAAAGAACAACTCCCAATTCAAATAATGACAACAAATAAATAAAGTCCTAAAAAAGTGTAAGGCCCCCCAAAATTTAGTACTTTATAAAAGTAGTGAATTTATAATAAAAATAGGACTGATGAAATGAGAATGAAAAATAAGGCATTTTTTCAAAAAATGGCACTCAAATTTTAGTTACCAAGAGAAAGTTGTGACTGATAACATTTCCTATCGTTAATGACCTAATTAATGAATTTGTACTCAAAGTTTAAAATACTTGACCAAATAAAGGGTAAGGTAGCCTTCTAACCACTCGTTGGAATTAGAATTTCACCAAAGATGTCCTCAAGCCAATCAAAGTGAAATAAAAACTCCTCATATTTGTTGGCTCCAATCCACTATTGAAAGTCAAAACAACTTTATTTATATCAAAACCACATTTTAGGAAAAAAAAGTGCCTAGAATAGCAGATTAAAATTACTGTAACTTTTTTAATACTCATCATAATTTAAAACCATAAAATATTTTAGAAATCTATGAGAGAGGAGCTCATAACCCAAAAATATTTTCATAAAATTCCTTATGAGTAAAGAGCAGTTGATCAAAACATATCATATTTTACTAAAAAATATAGTTTTGCCCAAAAATAGAATTGTCAAAATGGAAGTATGAACAACAGATTAGATCATGGGACCTGTTGGTCTTCAAGATAGTCTCATCTAACACTGTATATCAACACCATTCAACATAATCGATAAACCAAGCTTCTAACACTCCACGCAGTTGACCCATGGAGAAAGCTTTTGTTGCTTCTTCCACCTAAAAAAAGCTATGAAAAAAAACTTCCTCTCCATCTCGGTGTGGAAAAATAGAATTATCTTAAAAAAAAATTCAAGCTAATGCATGGTTATAACTATCAAAGCTCTAGTTCCATATTATGAATGGTAAAAACATTCTAATAATCCAAGATCTGAAGAGTTAGTCAACAAAAAACATCACATAAAGCTGCAAACAAATGAGATGTAAAACAAGACAACTCAAATGACATTTAGAAAAGAGATGTTTAATACAATGGAGAGTCCTTACTTAATTAGGCAAGGCAAAACAAATAACTAGCCTAACTAAGAAATGTGAGATAAATCCCCACATAGGATAAACTAGTAAAAGGATAAAATAACTAGCTTTTAGCCTAGCAAACATGAAAAATACATACTCTAAAAAATTTGTTGTACAATTGGGGACCAACTATATAATATCCTATCATTACCCTTGGCCCCCACCAATCAGGAGGTAAGGATACCAATGATCACTTTCTATAGGTTGGGTATCATTGATCCCTCAACTCCAGGAAGTCTTACACCACACTTTTCACCAACTTCAATTGTGTTGGCATCCTCAAAGTGCTCAGCGTAACTCACAGCCTAGGGCCTATTAGTGTTTCCTTGAAGGGCCACCTAATAACCAGTCCTCAGCAAAACTCACAGCCTAACTCACAACCTAGGGCCTATTAGTGTTTCCTTGAAGGGCCACTAAATAACCAGTCCCCAAACTAGCCATTTTTGTTTGAAAACTTTCTAATTTTAGCATATTTTTACATTTAATGCAAATTTTTATATCTTTGATTGCTATATTTTATTATTCATATTTTTAAACTAATATTTTAATGGTATTCTATCTTTTGTAGCATGTTTTTTAGGTTTGCAAGTAAATGATGACTTGGCATTGAATTCAGTCCCCAACGGGATGATTCAGGTAGTATCATCCTCCTTGCATGTATGGTATGTACTCTTGTCCATGTTTTGGATATGTAGTATGCTTTCAATTTTTTCATTACATTGCACTTGATTATCATCTTGTATTCACAAGTTGCAAGGAAACTCGACTGACTTCGTTATGTCATTTAGGTAAGGAAGGTAAGTATTTATAAACCCCTAATTCCCTTTTGCATGACACTGCTTAGGAATATGCCCTCATCAATTCATTACAAAGCATCATCCCGAGGAGGTAATATGTATACACCCAAAATTTACACAAATACGATGCTTTATCATGATGTCTAGTGATGATGCATCGATCTTCTAATTAATGCTCAAATGGGTTCTCTCTAACACTATCCTCATTTTACCTCCCTTCCACTCTTCTAGGCCCTTCAAACTCCCATTTTTTAGCCTTTAAAACTTTTTTTGAATTGTTTTAAAAATCTTTTTATAAGGACAGAACCACCCTTCTCCAGGATGGAACCGTTGTGGTCCATTATGAAACCATCACATAGATTACAAAACTACACCAGCAATTTTGCATTACTATGCAGTCATTTTGTAACCAAATAGGGCAATTATGTCAAGAAAGTTCGTAGTTTTGTAATCACCTCCTTCAAAAAAAAGAGGTTTTGTCACCTTTTATCTATCTTCGAAATTTATCTTCTTGAACTCGAGCTTTGACACGTTTTTCATACTCATTGTTGTGTTTCTTGATCTTACCACATTATGTTCACTTCTATGCTAGCCCAGCTCACTCTCACTTCTATTCTTAGTCATTTTTTAATTATTTTATGAGTTCTACTTGTAATTCCACTCACTCTAACTCCTTCATGCAACCTCCATTGCTCTTCTACAAGTAAGTCAAGTTTGTCTTATTTTTTAATCCAAAAATTTGTCTTAAAACTTCGAGTTTTGAAGCTTTTTAAAGCCACATCCTGCTTACCATTGCTTTGGATATTTGATTTGATAATTTCCTTGTTGACTACATACCTGCAAGCAAGGAAAATGAAAATGGTATTCTTAACCAGCCACAATCAATTGTTCTTTGTTTAGAGTTATGTCGCTCTTACCTTCTTTTTTTACCATAATTTTATCATCCTCTTGGTTAAAGAGTTCCTACAATCATTTGTTGAGTGAATGAGCTAGCACACTAAGAACCACATCACAAATACTTCTCTTACTTTTAGTTGATTTACATCATGATCAAGTTGGGAATTTCTATTTTATATTTCTTTATTTTATTTAGTAGATTAGATTAGATTAGTTTCCTTTTTTGTGTTATTTTAAATCTTTATTTTTAAAAAGAAATTTTTATAGGAAAAGAAATTCTTCTCTCTCTGGTCTTTGCACAAAGATATTAGTTGGTTTTATTTATTCGTTTGTAGTCATTCAATAGATTCTTTCAGAGTATATAGATTTGAATTCAAACCTTTGATAGTTATTATAAAACAAATAAAACATTTTCAGCTATAATCACAATCAATTTTCAGTTTAAAACAAGTTCTCACACACATACAAACAAGTATATTAGCAAGTAGATAAAACCCTAGTAAAACCTAGGTAATTAATAAATGTTATTTTGTTCTTTGTTCTCTTTGTTTAGTAAATTAGAAACATTGTTTTTAGCTTACTAATTTAGAAAATCAGAATTAAAGTATTCAATTTTATTCAAAACAAATCATTCAAACTAGTATGCATGCATCCAGAAACACTAAAAACATGTTTTAGCTTGCATATGCAAAATAGCTATTGGGTGTTTAGTAGTATTTTTTTTTTAAGATCGAAATCTTCTTTTGTGTTACTTGAATGTTATTAAAAACATATTTTTCATACTAGATACATCCATATGTCCTTCAGAAAAGTACAAAAATAATTTCATTTAGGTTACATCTAGGAAAAGTAAAATCCACACTTGTATTGTTAAAGTAGATTGTGTTTCCTTGTCTTGCATGCATTGAAAAGTGAATTGAAAATACCAAAAAGAAGCATTTTTTCATTTTAATCTCATTTGTTTATCATTATATACTTTCAGTTATTTATTTTCACCAAGTAATTATATTTCGTTTTAGTCAAATATTCCCAAAAACAATCAAAATATCAAAGCCTTGTCAATTCAAGCATAAGCATCCTAAAACCTTGATTCAACAGTAGAACAAATATATTCACAAAACATTTTTAAAACAAGATCATATGCTTATATCTTGCCTTGTCTCCTTTGGATGACACTTTTTAAGACACATGATCTTGTCAAAGAAGGTATTTTCTCCAGGGTCAGAGCAGCTAGTCCTACAATCAACACAATTAAATGTTAGTGTCGAATTGAGACTTGAAGTTTTCCATGCTACACCTATTCCCCACCTCATCGTCAATGCTCTTAGTGTCTTGGAAGAGCAAGAGCAAATCCCAAATGCTCCCATTGTCATTCTCCCCCATAATAGAGGTCACCAATATAATGTGATTCGGGTCTAGGTCCTCACCTTCACCCCCCTTTCTTTTCCTTGGGTCTAGCCTTGTCATATATCATTCACATTTGTGTATGAAATTGATTGGGCATAGTCAAATAAATTGATTGGATCTCATCCCTCAATTCATTCATCCCAACCATCCCCACTTCACCGATCCTAATATTGATCAAGAGCTTTGCCTCCTTGTTATCTCAGACACTAAATGACCTTGGAGTTTTGTTTCCATATAGTTGTACACTCTTAACAAGTAATGTGAAATTGGAGAAGTATTATGATTTCATCATGATAATACCTTGACATTACTCATTCTTAATCCCATTCCACTGAATAATCAGCCTAATCCATAGTTTTACCGATCACTCATCCATTATGTCAATTGTTTTGGCTTGACCTCGAGAATTCGAGTGCATAGTTTAGCGTGTATTATTCACATGCATACAAGATTATCTCATACCATATCATTTTCAATCAATTTCTAAAATCTTGAACATTGGTAACATAAAAAACCTACATTCAACTTTCTCTTTCTAGTTACACAACTATAGACCCAATGCATGAATATAAATGCCAAGAGGCAAAAAGACTTACAATTTGCCAAACCATGGGAAGACAAAATGAACCATCTGGGTGAGGTTTCAATGTTGATTACGCAACCTAGAATCTCAATAGTCCCCTTAGAATGTGTATGTCTCTTTCTAGGAGTGCCTTTACAAGTCCAACAAGTGATGAACTTGTATAGATGGACTTAGCTAGATTCCAACACTTTTCATACCTCTCTTGGATAGGTTCAACATTTTTAGTTAAGTTTGACTAATTTTTCATCAATGACACATTCAACATATCAAACTTGTCATATGTGAGTTTTTTTCCACCTTTCCAATAGTCTTGTACTTGCGTACCAATTCCCACCCAACTCCTTGACTAGACATCCTCCAAATGTTTCCTTGAGGGGAACAAGTGTTCATTTAAAAATGGAATTTTATTCAAATTATCATCTTCTTTCACGGTGTAGGTCAACTTGTATTGATGTTTATGTTCAGTCTCTAAATAATTGTGTTTTTCTTCAATTGATTGATCCATTTTAAATCATACATGCCTAGCTTAAGAGGATTTTTTGGCCAAAAAACCTCAGTTGTGGAGGAAACTGAAGGCATGGACTTTTCACCATAGCCTCCATGGATTATTCATTTTCCTTATTTGAACTTAAAGAAACTTGATGTTCGCTATACAACTATTACTTTCTTTGATTTCTGATAAAATTTGGGTTCTTCCCTTATATACATTAACAAGAAATATTTACCCGTCCTTGATCAATTAAAATTGGTTTTTTTAATTCACAAATATGGCATTATCATCCACATATAACGAATTATGAACACAAAATCACACTCAATCTCATAAATATACTCAACTGAATAGTCTAAAATATGAAAAATTAAATTTGCATTGCCTAGTGACTTGCATATTTGCACCCTTATTCAATTAGCTCTAAAGATAGGAAAATATGTCACTAATCCATGTCTATGCACTAATGTCTTGCATGCTAGACTACTTTTTCAATTAGAATCAAAAATTAATTTTACCTTTTGCATCTAACTTGAATTTTGAGGTGACATGCTTCCTACTCTCCAATTCAACTTTTGTTGCTTTATTTTCTATTGTTGTTCGCTTTAACAATGAGTATGAAACTTTTTCATCCACATCGTAAATGCTTACTAGCTCTTTGGCTTTGGCTTGCTACCTCTTCTTTTTATTATATCACACTTGGCACAATTTGTCATGTAACTTCCATCACTTCTCATTCGAATGACCACACACATCACAATGTATACAATGTTTCTTTTTTTTAAGCCAGTTACTATAATTTTCATGCCCTTGCTTCTCGTTCAATGTGAAAGATTTTTTGTTTGTTTCATCAATGTTATTCACTATCGTGAGCTTAAATTTCCTTTGAATGTGACTATGAAACCCTCTGAGTTACTTCCCCACTACCTCTAGTTCATCACATGAAATACCCAAAAATATGATTTGCCTTCAAAATTCAGAGGTACACTCGAGCTCAATTTTGTCCTTCCTCTTGGTGGTATTATTTCCATCTCAGATTTCAAATGTATGCTCGAGCTCAATTTTTTCCTTCCTCTTGGTGGTATTATTTCCATCTCATTATCTAATCTTCCTCATAGTCTAATTGGAAATAATTATGACTTCATCAATTCCATGAAACACTCCCATTTAGTCACCATATCGAATTCTTGCTAATTTGCAAACTATGAAGAAAACTCTCCCACCATATTAAAGAATTGATGGAACAAATTTAGCCAAGCCAAATAAAACTTGTCCTCACTCACTTGGTGTACACAAAAATGCACCTCAAGTTGTCAAAGGCAACCCTTCAGTTTTCTAGCATCACATTGTCCTTCATACAGTGGTATGTCCATCTTAGCTTACATTTTGAATGGTGGTTTTGATGGTGCCTCATCTAAGCCTCTTATTTATTAGAGTTCTCATTTCCATTCTCCTCTTCCTCTTGGTCAATTGATAAATAATCGTGTGGAGATTCCACTATAAATTTGTCACAATGAATCTTTTACTATATCTAACAGATTTGATTGATAAAGCTTGTTCTTTCGTTACACAAAAAGAATGGTGCTAAAAATTGAATTGAAATAATGCATGACTGTAAAATAACTGACACACATATGCAAGATAAGCAAATTTGAATTCACACACATCAAAAGAGAGACACAAGATGCCTCATCTAAGCCTCTTCTTTCTTAGACTTCTCATTTCCATTCTCCTCTTCCTCTTGGTCAATTGATGTGCAATTGTGTGGAGATTCCACTATAAATTCGTCACAATGAATACTTTACTATGTCTAACAGATTTGATTGCTAAAGCTTGTTGTTTTGTTACACAAAAATAATGGTGTTTTAAAATTGAATTGAAATAATGCAGGTTTGTAAAATAACTAACACACATATGCAAGATAATCAAATCTGAAGTCACACACATCAAAAGAGAGACACAAGATGCCTCATCTAAGCCTCTTCTTTATTAGAGTTCTCATTCCATTCTCCTCTTCCTCTTGGTCAATTGGTGTGCAATTGTGTGGAGATTCAACTATAAATTCGTCACAATGAATCCTTTACCATGTCTAACAGATTTGATTGCTAAAGCTTGTTGTTTTGTTACACAAAAATAATGGTGTTTTAAAATTGAATTGAAATAATGCAGGATTGTAAAATAACTAACACACATATGCAAGATAAGCAAATCTGAAGTCACACACATCAAAAGAGAGACACAAGTTACCCTAGAACAACTCAAGACAAGAAAACTCTCAAAAAAGTGAGGTGATTCCTCCTCTTGCCACTATCTTTTTATCAACTACAAGTTACTCCTATTAATGTCTTTCATGAACAACATTTATAGTACAACTTGTTCAAACCTTGTATTGATTTCTACTTGCTCACATACACACTTCCTCTCACACACAACTCACTCCAAACACCAATACAATCAAGAAAACCTGCTAGTAGAACACCAATTGAGTGCATGGAGAATCACTTGCTTGATTCATGCCCAATTACTACACTCAATCTCTTAATGTTTGATGCCTATGCCTTCTCCAGAACACAACATAAATGCATTATGGATATGGCATGCCAAAGGAATTGAAATGAACAAGTCTGGGAGTGGGAACATTTACAACCATTCCTCTATCTGTCTCTTGTTGATGGGAACAAAATGACCACTTCATGTAGATGGAAATTGCCCCCTGTAAGAACCGATGATTTCATTACCATTAAATAAATTTGTCTTTCTACAAACAGGGACTTGTTGACATCTTCTTATCTAAGATGTATAAATCATCCCATGCCTAATTCTCCCTCTACAAACCCCTTTGTACTTTCTAATTAACCTCTTCATTGCGAATATGTGGGAAACAACTGTTTAGGGAGTTTTATAAGTGGTCCAAGTGGAATATCTACATATTTGAGAATAGTCAACTAATTATCTGATATTGCTAACAAATAGTAATCCAACATTTGGATCATACCTCCCTAATTGGGAGGCTTTTGGTCCCCAAAAGCTTAGGAATATATCTTGGAATACCATTTTGCTTCCCTGCATCCTCCTTGGGATAACATTTTGCTTTATTTGGTAATTGTCCTTCCATCCCCACTTGTCAATGATCTTGCACTCCTCTCTTTGTCCCTCTCTCCTCCTATGACACCATATCTTTCTCCAATTATTTTTGATTTTTTGGAGTAAGACATATAATGGAAGGTAGAAAAAGACTTTCCTTTTCATCTAACATGGAAGGCTCAAAGTGATGCACGTTCTAAACATTCACAACTGAGTAGATCTTCATATAAGGAGACAATTCCAATCTAAAAGCAATCTTACCCCCTTGCTTCATGATGAAAATGGTCCATATCTAAGGGGCTTAAGCTTATTAGTTTTATCTTGGAGCCTTTCTCTACTCAATTACATTCATAGCTTGTCTCCAACAACGAAATGTTGCTCCATCCTATGCTACTTATGCCTTCCTTTGTACTTGGTATGTGACTCCCCCAACCTCTCTTGCACATGGAAGTGGATTTATTGAATTTTCTCTATGAATCTCTTAACTTTATGGAATTCTAAATCCACTTTCTCATCCTCGGTATGGTTGTCTCAAAACAATGTCACATGCACATGAGGATAAAGATCTAAAGCATGTTTGAAACAGAGATTATTAGTAGAGGGATGAAGATCCATGTTATAGGAATATTGAATATACACCAAATTTTGATCCCAAGTCTTAGGAAATTTTCGATTTCATCCTATCAAGATCTACACCAATGTTATATTGACCACTTATGTTTAGCCATCTATTTGTGGATGAAAAGCAGTATATATTTTTAACCTAGTATCCATCTACTCCCACAAAATAAACAAATTTTTTTTTCACAAATCTTGAATCCCGATCTGAAACAATGGAACTTGGCAAACCAAAATGAACCCACATATTAGCAAAAAACAAATCAGCTACATCACTAACCTTAAAAATCTTCTTATAAGGAATAAGAACACACATCTTACTAAATTGGTCCACAACTACAAAGAAAGTCATGCCCCTTCTTTGAAAAACGCAAACCTCCTATGAAATCCATGGAAATGCTTTGCCATGGTAGAGAAGGAATCAATAATGGTATAGACAAACCTAATTTCCTATTACTAGGCTTACTTGTGCAACGTAACACAAATCCCTTATGACTCTTGAAACATTAACTTGCATATTCCGCTGATAAACATACCTCGATAAATTTTCTACCATCTTTGTTACTCTAAAATGCCCAAAAACCATTGAAGTATGTGCTTCTCTCATTATAATAACTCTTCCTCCTTCAAGCATTAAAATCTTACCCAACTTGTAGAGCAACCCATCTTGAAGGTAGTAATCCTCCTTAGAGGCTCAAAACATGCACCTTTGGGCTTCTTAACCTACAGAAATCTTCCCAAAAATTTGCATCATGGTCATATTCTTCTATATACGCCTCATGATAAGAGGCCCAGTGAAGTTATGGTGCCCATAGTTGAAATTGCAACAGGTATCGATAACATATCAAAAAACTTGTCAGTCACACCTTTCTCATACTTAATAATCAAATGAAATTACTGCAAGATACTCATCCATTTGTAATGACATGTTTGTTGTAATTTATTTTGTGCTTGCAAATATTAGAGAGATTGGTGATCCATGTTAGTAATGGTTTTCTTTCCAACTAAATCGTGCTTCCATTTCTTAACTGCTTGATCAAGAGCATATAATTCTCCATCGTAAGTGCAATAATTGAGAATTGAACAATGGAAATTTTTTGACTGATAGCAAATGGGCTTACCTCCTTGTAATAGGGCAACCCCCATAGCATAGTCACTTGCATCCATCTCCACCTCAAAAGGTTGCAACAAATATGGTAAGGCCAAAACTGGTGCATTGCTAATTTTATGCTTAAATTTCATAAATACATTTTGTTGTTTCTTACCCCAAGTAAAATACTTACCCCCTGCTATAACAACATGCAATGGTGTTGCTATGGACAAGAAATCCTTGAGGAACTTTCTCAAATATTGAACGGCTCCCACAAAACTCTGTCTTAGTCACATTGAAAGGCTTGGCCCAATTTGCAATGGCCTCTACCTTTGACAGATAAATCCTCAACCCTCCATCTCCACGCATAAGTCACAAATAGACAAGTGATTTTTGTGCAAACTCACACTTCTTTCCATTCAACGATAGCTTGTTCTCCTTTAAAAATAACAAAACTTGATTCAAAGGTATTAGATGTTCATCATAAGTCTTGTTGAAAACCAAAATATTATCCAAGTAAACAATAATAAAAGAAACTATGAATGACCTCAATACCTTATTCATTAATTGCATGAAAGTAGTTGTTGCATTACAAAACTTAAAAAGTACTAACCACTCATACAAACCTTGCCTTGTCTTAAATGTTGTTTCCATAAGTCCTCTTCTTTAATCCTTACTTGGTGATATCCGAATTTTAGATCTAACTTGGTGAAATACTTTGCATGTTGTAATTGATCCAATAGATCACCAATCTGGAGAAGAGGGTATTTATTCTTTATGGTTATTTTATTCAAAGCTCTACAATCAACCTTTTTCCATGTCCCATCTTTCTTAGGTACAATAACAATAGGAGAACCACATGAATAAGTGCTAGGATGGATTACACCTAACAAAATTTGTACTATTGTTTCAACTCATTTGCGTCCATTAAGGACTGCAGATAGAGACCAATATTGGGAAGAGGACAATCAAGTAACAATTGAGTCTCATGTTTAATGGCCCTTGCCGGTGGCAAACCCATGGACTCTTGGAAAACTTTCTTAAATTGTTGAAGCATCTCTTCCATTCATTTTGCTCTTTGTTTTGTTCTATTACTCCTTTATCTTTCATCTTTATTAAAAAAAACAAATAAAACTTCTCAATCGCATTAATCAAATGTTTAGTTTGAGAAGTGCTTACCAAGAAGATTTTTTATTTACCTTTATATGCTTTGACGATGTAGCTTTCCCCATCCTTCACCATAACATTATTTATTTGCTCCTCATGAAAATAGCATCATGGATGTACATATATGGGTTGTCAAAGACTACACTACACACATCGAGAGGTACAACATCTACCACAATCTCATCAATGAAATGTGAATTTATACCTAGCTTTACTTCATATTGTTTGGTTGTCTCCATCTCTACTCCTTGCTTCACCTAATCCAAAGCATACGGATTATGATGATTGTATGTTTTCAATCCCAACTTGTCTACTAACTCCTTACTAATCAAATTCTCTTGAAAGCAAGAATAAAAAAAATGCATCAACTTTAGTTTTTTTAATATGATATTTGATATGGAAAAATATTGGTAAGTTCACCTTTTTCTTGAGCACTATTTCCACCCACATACCTCCTTTTGAATAGAGGGACAATATATTGTCTTATCTACATCGGAGTTGCACCCAACTTCTTTCCCTTCGAGCAAAGTCATAGCCTTTTCTTTTTAATCATTTTTTTACTGATACAATTCGGATATAACTTCCAACACGTCTCCTCTAAATAACTATTAGCATCACAATGCCCATAATGCCTTTTAGGATCATTTTTATAAAAAGTAGCAGTAGCATTAAGCTTACCTTTCCATTTACTTTTCCCCTTTGGCTTGGAACTACTTTGTTGGTTGGGTGTGCTTGGAGAGGTAGATGACCCCTTTCTTTTGTCCATTTATAAATAGTGAACTTGAGAACAAGCCTCATTTCCATCCTTAGGCTTGGCCAAAAGTACAGGTCTCCTCCCATGGCTATGTGGTCACCTACATACTTCATCAAGGTGTCACGATCTGCCACATCTTTGCCCATTTGGACTGCCTTATTGCGGAGCTCGTTTGTATAATTTTACACACTTTGGCCTTGCTTTTGCCTAAAATATTGCTAATACATGGACCTCTCTTCCTCATAACAAATAGGATAGAATTCATCTCATTTATCAATTGGAGGTAGCTTCTTAAAAAACAAGGTATGAACATAACTTTCAAACCAAGTTAAAACATGATTGGTTAAATTTAACCTTGAAAAAATATTTGTTCACCTTCACTAATCTTATGCAAACTAAAATATACTTCAAGTTGAGCTAGCCAATGGTCTAGCTTCTTCACTTTCACCTGTCTTTCATATGGCTGAATCGCAATCTTTGTTTCAGCTTTGAATGGAGGTGGAGCTTGGCTAGTATGGGGCTTTTCCTTCTCATGTTCTAGGGCTTTTAGCTCTTCGCTTGCTTTTGGAGCTTCCATAAAAACACCTAACTTTGCCATGAGAATCCCCATAATGGATTCCAACTTATCAAACTTGTCCATGGATAAAGATGTGTTAGCAACATCCTAATCCAACTTGCAAAACCATTCTTTGGCTGTCCATAATTCTTCTTCTTTAGAATGGCCCATGCCTCTAAGTTCTCTATTCCACTTTCTTGTAGAGTTGTTTTTCTACAAAGGAACCAAGATACCTTTACCACTAGCACATGATGCTCCAATAACAAGGATAAAACTGCACATTAGTCACAATACACAAAGGAAATAATAACCAGCTTTGATACTAATCTAATCCATAATTGTGTAGATATTCCACTACAAATTCATCACAACGAATCCTTTACTATGTCTAATAGACTTGATTGCTAAAGCTTGATGTTTTGTTACATGAAATTACATTTATGGTGCTAAAAACTGAATTGAAAGAATGCAAGATTGTAAAATAACTAACACACACATGCAAGAAAAGCAAAGTTGAAGTCACACATCAGAAGAGAGACACAAGTTACTCTATATAAACTTGATGAGAAAACCCCAGAAGAGGGAGGTGATTTCTCCTCTTGGCACTATCTCTTTATCAATTATTGGGTTCTACCACTAATGGCTTTCATGAACAACATTTATAGCACAACTTCTTCAAAACCAGTACTAATTGCTACTCGCTTGCATACACACTTTGTCTCACGAACAACTCACTCCAAACCCCAATACAATCAAGAAACCCTGCTAGGAGAACATCAATTGAGTACATGGAGAATCACTTGCTTGATTCATGCCAAAACATTACTCAATCACTCAATGTTCAATGCTTCTACCTTCTCGAATAGCCAACATAAATGCATCATGGAAGGAACCCGCCAAACAAATTGAAACAAACAAGATCTGTTAGTGGGAACCTTTGCAACTGTTCCTCTATCTGCTGTCTCTTGTCCGTAGGCAGAATTGCCACTTTGTGCAAGACGAAACCACTATTTGCATGAACCAGTGGTTTTGCAACTACCAAGGTGGTTACAAAACCACCGCTTTCACGAACCGGTAGTTTCATTACTTTTTAAAAAACTCTTCTTTCTGAAAATAGGGACCTACTAACATCCTCTCATGTAGGATGTCCGGATCATTCCAACCTAATTTTGCCTCTGCAAACCCCTCCATACTTTTTGATCAACCTCTTGATTGTGACAATGCAAGAAACAATTGTTTAGGTATTGTTATACTTTTTTATCAACCTCTTGACTGTGACTATGCAAGAAACAATTGTTTAGGGATTGTTACCAGTGATCCAAGTGGCATATTTACATATTTGAGAATCGTGAACTAGTTAGCTGATAATGCTGACTGATACTGATCTAACATTTGGATCATCAATATCCCTTCATTTCAGGGGTAGAATACCATGCATCTTAGTTAGGGAATCCACCAACCTGTCAAGGGGACTGATGAGATCTGCAACTCATGCTTGGACAATCCAATGAAATGGACTAAACCAGAATCTTCCATTACTGAAACTTGAGCTATAGCTTATACTTTCCACTTCCCAGAGTCGATTTCAGACTTACCAAGTAAAATAAGACCACATTCCCATTTCTTCTTCTT
This sequence comes from Torreya grandis, assembly GCA_037957365.1. Lineage (NCBI taxonomy): Eukaryota > Viridiplantae > Streptophyta > Pinopsida > Cupressales > Taxaceae > Torreya > Torreya grandis. Next base: position 981,120 of record JARHVA010001787.1, read on the forward strand.
CTTGGTAAGCATAAACCTGCAAGTACCACTCACAAGCCAAAGGAACAAACTACTCTGATACCAATATGATTAGTTAATTGCGTTGTATATTCCAATCTAAAATTTATCAACACAGGTCTCAATGCAGAAATTCTAACTTCTTGCATACAGATATGATTTTCTATGCATTCAACAATAAATTGCAGCAAGTATGAGTATAAAGGAAGACTAAACATCAGAAATAATCAACCCAAACGAGACACAGAGTAATAATCTTCAATCATATATGTGCAAGAGGCTTTTCACATAGACCTGACATGAATCATCAAGCCATAAGAGGTATACTTGTGTCAAATGTATAATTGATTTCTACATAAAATTTGTATGGGAATTCAAGTAACTAAATCTTTCATATGCAGTTTTGAATGAGGACGAGATATTATTTTATGTCAAAGATATCTTTCTCTTTATCTGCAGCCACCAAGGAAAAATGCTAATTTCACATTCTAATCATATCTCATTACAAAGCTGTATCTAGTAAGTTTTCTAGCTTTCCTGCTAAAGAGCAGAGCAGTTACGAAGATAGTAAAATTATGAGAAATAAAAGATATATATATATATATATACATATCTGTAGTAATTATAAAAATAATTTAAATCTTGTTCTTTCCTATTCTTCATTTAAGGAAGTGCTTGAAATGAATCTCTACGATCACATCTTGTGGACAGTTGCAAACTAGAAATTTTAATAGGAAAGATTTACCTTTCCCCTGTTCTAAGGCCAAATGCTCTCCTAGTAGCTCTTATATTAAATTTCCCTATTTATTCTCCTTTTAATATACTGTTCTTCTTCCTGCTACGTTGGCTGAAATTTATTTAGGACATTTTTTTGGAAGTTGTTTTTATCACATTAGCATGTTCTTATGTTTAAGAACAGAGTGACAATCTGATTCTTCAGTCCAACCAAGTTATGTTGTTTTTCTAAGAGGGAAGAACAAATTCAAAGACGCACTCGTGCAACCTTTTCAATTCAAGTATTCTGACTTGAACAAAAGTCAAGAAGCCTGAACTTGACATCTTGATATTGAACACCCTAGACAAAAAAATGCAAAAACACATATTGAAGGGAGAAACAAGCAGCAAAGCAGAACAAAGAAGGAAAGGAATGAATGAAAATCAAGCAGGAATGGATAAAGCAGTAGGGAAGGAGAAGAAATAAACACTGATTAGAAGAAAAAATTGTGGTAAACAGAAGAAAGAGCAGTAGGCTATGCCAGAGAAGAAATGCATTGAAAGTGGGCCCAGACCAAGAAGCCTAAAAGACCAAGGGGTTATCTAGAAGACAAACATACAAAGGACACAAAGAACATGGTGCTCAATCATTGGCTTCAACCCTGTCCCCTGAAGATGGATCCAATAGTTGGGTCCAAAACGTTGAACAATAACATTTTTAAGCAAATGATTGCAGAAAACTTTCAATCATTCTTGCACTACAATGAAAAAACTCTCAAAATGAAAATTATTTCTTTCTGAGATTTCTTCTTAATTTTTTTGCCTTCGACATTTTTAATTTAAAAAGTTAGTATAAACAATGCACCGAAACTTTCTAAAATAACTCAATGGGCCCTGTAAAAATATCTCTTAATATAAGCTTGTTATGTTTAGAACAACATTAGTGATAAAGCTTTCAAAACAGTGGTATGCCACCCATGGCCTTGTCCGTTCGGGTGTGCCGCACCCGATGAATTGGATGCAATATTTTACCTGCTTTCAACAATTTATCATGTCTCTTGGTATTTGACCCTGAGTTTCCATTATGGAAGCCTCAATACTTTTACCACATGAGCTCATCCCACTAGACTTAAAATGTTAGGGTAAGCACAAGGGCTGAGCTTGTGGAGAGCATAAGGATGGACTTGGATCCGTAATGTTGTTACACTTGACCCCGACCTCTACGTGCCCCCATGACAAGCACATAGGGGCTAGCTTAGGTCCATGCATTGCCATAAGTTTGATCCCTGCCTCCAGGCATCCCAATGGATACTAAAAGAAGCCCAAGAGCCTGCAGGAATGGAACCTAGGCTTACAGTATGAAACTCATTGTTCCCCACTGCTTGCGCCAAATCCTTTGGGCAGTGCATTCTCAAACAAATGCTAAAAAAACAGTCAAATCACATTATCCATATATAATTGTATTAGTTGATTTAAATTTTAGTTCATGGAGCCAAAAAAACCTCAAACACATTCAGGCATGAAGATCTAATGTATAAGGATAGTGAGTATTTTGGAAAAAAGAGATTACAGAATTTATTTTTGGTGGATACTTGAATTCTTTAGTATATTAGCCTATGGTAAAATACTACAAATCTATACCCTTTATTCATCGATATGCTTCTTTAGTCATAAATAGTAAATATTATTAATTTTCTGATAACATAATTTTCCCAATGCAATTTTGTATTAGAAAGCTAAACAAGCATTGCACAACGTAGCTTCAATGCACGAGTTTGAGCCTGATTGGCTTTAATGAATTTCAAAGTTTTAGAGGAAATTGTATACACATCATAATCTGTCATAAAACTCTATAAGAAAAGTTGAACTCCATCTTCTCCTAGAGGAGGTGTGTTTCCAATTATATTACAAAATTTTAGAACAGCCATAAACATAGTTACCAGGAAACTCCAATATAGGGACAAGGGCCGCGTACCAGTCCCCGTACCCACATTTTTTTATGACAATATTTACATACACTTTAGCCATACCTTATTCATTCACTCACACACCCTGATTTGAATGGCATCTCCGTCCACGTACCAGTACCCATACACCCACGTCCCCTGGTAACTATGGCCATAAATGAGCCCTGGCCCTTTAAAAATTTAAGCAACTTCAAAATGTTCAAAACACAAACAAATTATTTCTGGTAACTATGGCCATTAAATGAACCCTGGCCTTTTAAAAATTTAAGCAACTTCAAAATGCCATAAATGAACCCTGGCCCTTTGAAAATTTAAGCAACTTCAAAATGCACAAAACACAAACAAATTATTTTCTGCATATACAAGCATGAAATTAAGTTAGACTTAGCACAAAATACCAGGGGAAATGAATTGAAATGTTACAAAAAAGTTGTATAACAATATTTTATTTTAGCAAATAGCAAGCATTCAATATGATGTTGAGTGAATCATTTCTAATTTTGTTGCTGCTGACTTGTTCAATGAGAAAAGGTTCAGGATAGTTGTCTCTGAGAAGCCATAGCAATCCACATCCACCCCTATTGAACTTCATTGTTGACATAAAGAAAATATACAGTGCATGATATTATTGAGGATTGAGTGTGACTGTTGCCGATCTCATACGGCAGAATTGAGTACAAGAAACCAGTCAATCACATTGATCAATATATACCTATTATGATCATTACAATACTATATAATACTGAATAACTTGCAATAAGGATAATTTCGACACAGCATATGGAGTATATGTTGTTTTTTCCACAAGATAAATCCTTCTACATGAAGCGTTCATTGGCTTCGTATTAACACACTATAATAACATATGGAATTGCTTGATAGCAAACACTGTAGGAGAATGAGTTGACCCACTTCACACTACAACGGCTGTAATTATCTGTTCTAAAATCAGTGTCATTGTTCCATTGGAGTCTACGCCCCAAAGAAGACACTAAAGCTGATTTTATTGATACCCCATCAATCCATAGAATCGCATCTGATACTGAGTTAATGGAACCTGACATAATACTAATGCATTTTAAGCCTATCATTATTTATATTCAATTCTATATGATACCTTAAATTTTTTTCTGATTTAATTCAAAGTACATAGCAAGTTGCATTGCATAGAAGAGACAAATATCTGTCCTTTCGTTTGTGAAGACCGAGTCAATCAAAAAGCTGTGAGAAGGGGCTTTTCCCAACCTACCTTAGTTTTTAAGGCAATGATAAACACGTTGCCTTTGTTTCGGGGAAAAGAGAACAAATTTGTATAGGTCTCAAAGGTCATCATGGAAACAGATTACAGAATTTGTGTATGTAGGATTTTGAAATGTCAACTTACATGTAATTAAAAAACAGAAGTAATAATGAAATCCACTAAATATTCCTGACATAAAGATGGAAAATTTCGAACTACCGTTACTGACTCTGCATAATATTCTATAACCTACAAAGTTAGTGCTGCGGGGATTTCTCACTCCCTGAGCATTCCAGCAAAAATAAATTGGGAAATAAAAGTACAACATAGTTATGTAAATAATGGCACTGCCCACTTTAATCATGTAAGGCACCTTCGTTACTACTATCTAAGTATCTTTTCAAAACAATGTTGCCACATGTTTCAGCTATGTGGATTGGTAAAGCCTTCCATACTCTCATAATTTGCATGAAATTTCCATCATTCCACGCCACATGCCAACATATATTATACTTATTTCTTGCAGCTTTCAGAAATAAGGCAAACTGATAGGAAGTCAATCAAGTGGATAAAAAGGAAAAATGTTAATTGTATAGAAGTAAAAAATTATCATGGCAACATCCATAAACTTTGTAATTTCATGTCAGCTTTTATAGCAAAAAGAAGAGAGCACATTATATGTACGATGTGCAAACAGTTTTAGTGCATTTTTGGAATAGATATAACTAACCCAGGCCATAAATTCTGACTTTTTCAACAAAGCTCAAATTTGAGATCTCCTACGCACACAGTAAGAGTGCATTGCTCATAAAAGCTTGTGATGACAAAGATAGCTGCTCTGCAGTCCATTTTTCAACCATCTTTGTATAATGAAGAACTTGAACCGCAGGATGAATAAAACCTACAACTACAATATGAGTCTTATTTTCACAAGACCTCAAGAAACCAAAATGTTTATCCGCCTCAAAACATAAACTTATCTTGGTTTTTAAGAAAAATAGGTTCCTCGCCATCTTAATGTTCCCATCCATTCTTCGTTACAACTCCATCTTGATATCATATTAGCCCTGATAGTACTAAAGAGCCAATACCTTCATCATCAATTTCACACTCTTCACTGTATCATTTGCCATAGCTCTGTGGAGGCTGGAATTAGAAGGGACCTACTCTGTACTCTCATTGGCATTTTCAGATTTTCGATTCAAGATATCTACAAGGAAATCCTTATGAGGAGGGGAACAACAGTAAGGAACACTCATCACATCTAAAGGAGTTGCAATGCCACTCACATTAAATTCAGTCAATTCCAGTAGTCCTAGCCTTGTAGACTTCAAACCACTTGTGTTTACGGTGAAACCTAAAAGCTCCTTACCAATTCTTCACATGGCCCCTCACTTCCAACGACCAATCCAAAATCGTACCAATTTTGAAACGTGCCCACACCTAAAGTTCTGGGTATTTAAGCTCATTACCAAGACAGAATGGAGGGTTCACACTTTCACACCACCATTAGTAAGTGAATATCAATTCTTCATTCTCGGTTAGATTCCTTTTAGATTTCGTTAAAATATAATAATCCAAAGCAGGTGTGTACTTTCTTTGGAGGATGCATTCATGGTTAGATATCCAGATCTCCACAGCAATGTTTCTTCAAAAAACACATATATGCAGGGGCAACTGATAATAAGAAGCCATTTGTAAGCTTCAAAAAGCAAGGCATCGCCAGGTGTACCATGAGAAAGCATAGTATTGAGATCTTGCTTTCCATTGATAGGTATTGAGATGTTTGCATATTGGTTTCTATTCTTGTCCTCCTTACTTTGTTTTCTGTGCAGGAATTGATTATGGGGTGTGGCAATAGGTAGTTGACCCTGATAATAGCAGAGGAGACAAGCAAGAGGACCACAATGTCATGCTAAAAGAGTAATCCTAGCTTCGTAGGCTTCAAACCACTCATTTTTACGGTGAAACATAAACCCTCCTCTGCCAATTCTTCACATGCCCCCTCATTTCTACCAAACAATCCAAAATGATATACAATGTTGGACTGGATCCACATCTTAATTTTTGGGTCTTTAAACCCAGTACCGATCATCAGTCCCCAAGACAAAATGGAGGGTTCAAAATTTCACATCACAATCAGTAAGTGACTTCAATTCTTCATTCTCAGTCAGATTTCATTAAAATACAATGATACACAGCAGGTACATACTTTCGTTGGAGGATACGTTAATAGGTAGATATCCAGATTTCCACAGTAATGCTACCTCAAGAAACACAAAGATATCACTAAATCTAATATGGATGGATATGTTGTCATCAATTGAAGTGGCTACCATTGAATAAAGCTGCTACTTGAGTCAACTCCCAAACAGATATGCTGATAGATACAGGACAAGGACATCCACAAGAAAAATACTGCAATGTGGCTGGTCGGAAAAAAAGAAATATTTCTGTTGCAAGATAAGCGCACCTCATGGCACATTTGCACAGCTGCACAGCTGTCTTTCCACATTAAAAAAACCCAAAGCCACAGTTCTGTTGTTATCAGGTAAATTACACACAGACAAAGACTTACCAAAAGTCACATTAACGCATATAGGTGACAATCTATTAAAACTCTTTCTTCAACAATAAGCGCATTATGTAGGCCATCTAGTAAATATATTCAATAACAGAGAAAATTTCACAAAAAGCACATTAAGGCATCTAAGCAACATAGTCTATACCAATACTGTCTTTAACAGTAATCCCCTTAGAGGACCAGTCTACGAATTCATCTACTAACAGTGTATAAGGGATCTATTGAAATTGGATTGATAGCAGAATATATATGTGATCTATTGAATTCATCTTATAGTAGGACGTACAAAGAATCTACTGAATCTGCTTACTGGCAAAGTGTATATGGGCATCTAATAATTGTATAACAGAGTGTATAATCACAACATACATATTTGGATATGCTCTGCAATAATTCATAAATTATTTTATAGATTTGATTGCGTATTTAATCCAGTATCCCTCCTCTCTGAGCCAGAATCCAATATGATGCAGTCCTCATCAATATCCCTATTATTTTATTTCTTAAGATACTTTTTAGACAAGTTTATATAGAAATGACACCTTGTTGTCATTGTCAGCACCAAAATAATAAACACGTGATCTTATTGATGGTATTGTTATCATTACATTTGAGTGTCTCACATTCATATCCAAGTATTGATGTTAGCCCCTTTGTATTATTTTGCTAATATGAAAAGCCAATACATTAATTCAGTATGTTCACTTGTTACCTCTCAAAGTTCAAATCAAGAGGCCTTACACAAAGTATACTTTATTGTTAAAATAAATTTCCCACCTTGCAAAAGGAAGAAACATCCAGATGAAAGATTCTTGGGTGGCTATTTTCCATAGTTAATTACTGAACCTAGTATGAAATACTAAGCCATACTTTTGCATAACAATCTGATGCTTAGAATTGGGAACCCTTATACTGATGCAAGCGTTGTTCCTAATTAGTTGGCATTGTATCGGTTCTCTTTTGTCATTGTACATGCACATAGACATAGATATTTCCTTTATTTATTTAATTTATCTAGCCAATGTCACTTCAGCCATAGTGGTTTGATCAGGCTATAGACTACATATCAGACATCCCCCTATAAAGCCCTCCTCGATTCATGCCCTCAAAGTGATCTTACAACTCAGTTGCAGCTTGTATGAGATGCATGGTTTAGAAAATTCACGGCCCCTAGATGAATTGAATAAATTAATAAAATGTGCATATAAAATAATAATTTGGATAAATTAATAAATGTGCTTATGAATTTAAAAAATTGGATAAATTATAAAAAATGCCCACACACATACAAACACAGACGCACAAGAGCGCACAAGTGTACATACATATATGTCAAAGAGTATGGTTTGGAGTCTTCCAAGTGAAGTTCAATTGCAACTATGGAACCAATTTCAATGTTGTATCAATCAGACATGAAAACCTCAAGAAACTTTATGATGAGGTGCTCGTAGCTTCAAAAAATATATAGATATAACTTGGTTGGCAGTTGGCATTACTGCAATTTTCCCAAATAGGCTATCATCCAGCAATCAAATCATACGATTCAAAGGAAAGGAATCTAGCTTAGGTACAAGGCTAAGAACCATTAATAGACTGTACCTACATGTTTAGATGATAGTTATGTACATCAGGCTCACATTGGGTTTGCATGCCTACAGTAACTGACTAACTGATTGTATATCCCATTTGACTGACATTGTCACAGCTCGTCTCCCAAACTAGTCAGAAAGTTATAGCCCATTTGATTGACATTATCATAAATTATCTCCCAAACTAGTCAGAAAGTTATAGCCCATTTGACAGACATTATCATAAATTATCTCTCAAACTAGTTAAAAAAGTTAAGACAGTCAAAGGCTAGAGGCATAAAGTATTACTATAATCCAACAACTAACCTGCCAGCTTATTAAGGGTTATCCCATGTGCATAACAATCTGACAGGATCAAGAGGGTATGCTAACAACTCGAACATCTCTAACTCTCCAAGTACTTGCATCATATGAAATGAAATCATCATACTCATTCTTTCATAAATATAGACAGCAAGGCAAATACAAGATGTGTAAAGATTATCCATTCATATAAACAGATGCATCATACAATGTCCTCGTCTTGTAAACCTGGGTCATGATAGGATCTCTACTCATAAGGTCTTTCACACATCATGTAAGAACCAGAATAATCATCCTCAATCAACATGTTTGTCAACTTGCTTAGTTAATAATGTAAGAGAGTTCCCTGTGTTTTTAAAAATGAAAAAACGCCCTTCACATGTAAAGTTTGTATGACTTTTCTAAAAGCAATTTATTCTATATTTTAGGAGATAATATGTTACGAGTTTGCAACAATAAATTCTGCTAGAAATTTTAAGAATGTAAAGTTAGCTTATTGGATATAACTAGTGATGAAACTGCTTCAGGTTACAGAGACACACGGAAATAAAACAATTATTCACCTTAATCAACCACCAATTTTACTTTTCAATTTGTATCAACTAGAGAAGCAGTCAATTCAGGTTACAGAATAAATAAAATTTTACCGTCTATTTTCATTCACTTCCTAAATTATGGAACTTAATGTCCTACTCTCTTTATCAATAAGTTGTAATAAATTATATTTTGAGTCTCTACCTTACAAATTGTTCCGTGAGCACCTAAATATGCTCCTTCCTTGATGCACTTTCGGGTGACCACATGTCAGAACCTCACGCCAAGTTTGGTTCTGCCTTCATATCAATTAAAGAAGTGGGCGCATATTGTAACAATGCCACTAAACTTAGTAACCGGATTTCTTGATTCCATTCTCAAAAAATCCTTCGTCAACAGGATCCTGTGATGAGATTGTTATGCCCCAGTCTCATTGCTCATTCCTGAGACAGTTTTCAGATTTTATTAACCATGCATATCAACCACAAAAATGACTTCTTCTAGTGACGTAGCCACCACAAAAATTGGCATCAGGATTCAATACTGGAACTATGGAATTGTCATCAAAGGATCTTCATGAACGAACTTCTGACATGGAATTCCGACCCCATTGCTGAGAAGCATTGCATTTAGACACATCGTTGCTGTCCCAAATAATCATCAAGTCTTCTTCTTCACCATTCACATCAGCTAGAGAAGCAGCCATTTTTGACAGCACCAATGTATTCTTGCCATTTGATTTTTGTCCATCTACAGATGACTCATGGTACAACAACTCTTTCTTTGGACACGCTACCATATTACATGTTTGGGCAAATCGTGGGCTATGCCTACAGCCTGATTTTCTATCTGAAATGGCTGTTGTACCTTTTGAATTGGCCAGTTTAGGACAATTGTCACCATTGTTAGTCTTCTCTTTCTTCAATTGTTTCATTACTTTTTTTCCATCTTTTCCCTGTTCAGGTCCAGATGCTTTTGCTGACAAATTGGTGACAAGATCTTCCTTCGAAACTTTCATCTTCTTAGAGTGATTCGTAGCCAATGTAATCATCTCATTCATTGTCTTCATTCGTTTAATTCCTTGTTTAGCATCTCTTCCCTCAGCTCCCAATGCTTTTGCTGACAAATTGGTGACAAGATCTTCCTTGGAGACTTTCATTTTCTTAGAGTGATTTGTAGGAAATGTAATGCTATCACTGTTTATTATGCTTTCCATCCTCTTGTAAGGAGTACACTTTTTGACAACCCTGAAAATATGGACTCTAAGCTTAAATTTCTTTTTGCTGTTGTCTACACGCTCAAAGATGCAAGCATCTCCTTCCTCAAGATTATTAGCACGCGAAAAGCGCGACCACCCTCCACTCAGAGAACCTCTATGGCCATTCCACAGGTATTGTACATGCCATTCCTTACTGTTAGGATCCACAAGAGTCATTTCCATTCTTTCGTTTGGTAATTGAAGATGATATATACATGTTTTTGACATACCCTGCACACCCAAACCATCACAAACTACATTACAGTGACCTGTTAAACCCTATTATTGAAATTTGCAGAAACTCAAACCATCCCACAAACTATACTACATTCACATGTTAAACCCCTCTTAAACCCTAGTAACAATGAAAGATATAGACAATGCAATTCAGAGAAAGATGCGTCAATATCACCCAAGATGAATTCAATGTCCACTCTAAAAAAACAAAGCGAGAGAAATCTTACGAGCCAGAATCCTTGGTAAACATGAGATGGCTTCATACGTATTAACCAAAAGGGTTTATCTGATCTGAAAGAATTAGCAGCCTTGAGGGCCTTGTTCCTTTCAGCTTCAGTAACAGGACGTCTGCGAGAAACATAATAAATTCCTCGATAACGTCTATCTTCATTCTCTGTGCCTGCAGAAGATTTCACTAATTTGCCCTTCTTTCCAGCAATAGATGGCTGACAATGTCTAGGAATCTTTGGAGGAGGAGCTCCTACATTAAAATTAAAATTCGTGAGACTCGCAATGTAACCAAAAATTATGTTGCATAAAATAAAAGTGGATCTCTCAGATTTCTATTATTCAGAAAGGACAATACTTACCGCCAGAAAAAGAAGAGGGTTTGGGTTTTTTTTCATCAATTCTTTTGACCTCATCAGAAACCAAATCTATTGGCAAATGACTGTTCATGGGTCGATCAAAGGTCATCAGAGCAGCACTAGCACTAAAGGTAGATCTCTTCTGTAAATCATAATGGGTCTCCTCAGAATCAGAATCAATAATGTTTTTCTCACACGCACTTCTTCCAAATATTCTAACTTTAAAATACGACCTACAAACATACTTAAACACCACAAAATCTCCCAACTCTACTCTCTGATCATGGACAAAATTTTCCCAACCCTGTCCAAACTCCATTTCAGTATTCGTACCCCACAGTTTTACAACCCACTGCTGCCCACTTGGGCCTTGCAAAACCATATTCTCGTGAGTCTCGTGTATGAGCTTTGGAATAAATGCAGGAGGAATACGCTACAGTAAAACAAACAGAACAACAAATGAGTGTTCAACAATACATGAAATATAAAAATGGAAAGGGTGTATACATGGCATTGGTGTTACCAGTTTTTGGGCAAAATCTCCGAGCATGACTTTGAAGAAATAGGAACACCCATCAGACCTCTTTTTCTCTCTGTATTTGTGTTTGGAATGAATTGTATTGGGTAGTAAACACTCTTTGCAGTTTTGATTTTCATTCTCCATGGAAAAATCCAACAATTGTCTTGTGCACTGTAAATTGCATACGGTGTTTGAGGGACGGGATATATAACAATGGAATTGAAATTAACAACAGTTACCGGTGAAAAAATGGAAATCTTGCTCAGTTTCGGAAGCGCAGATTGTGGCTATTCATTTTGTCATTTAGAAAATATTAAAAAACTCTTACAGAGTTTTATCCAGAAGATTTTGTAATTTTAAATTATGAATTGCGGAAATATTATAACTCTCAAGATATATATTTTATTTCTAACTTAAAAGTGTAAATGATTTATAGTTTAAGAAGTGAAATAATTTTAATATATTTATAATGTAATTAGTGTGGAAAGGATAATTAAAGGTATTAATTTCTTCTAAGATTAAATTGTTTCTTTTTTATCAATAAGATTTTTTTATTTTTTGTATATTAAATTAGTTTTAGTTTTCTAATAGTTTATATATATATATATATATATAAACAAAAATATGAAAAAACTTATTTAACTATATTTTGATTGGTCAAAATTCTGAAGATGTTATTAAAGGAAAGATAGTTGATGTCATGTGTGGTCCTGATAAACAGTTTAAAACGGAAACAGTATTGTGTTGTCGTTTTTCCATTCAATATCCTCCACAAGTCACAGTACTAACTTGCTATAGTGGAATTTGTTTCCCGAAAGCCTTTGTAATAGATAAAAATCAATGCAAGCCAACCCATCTTGTATAAATCGGAAATAGCATGCTATAGTTGTTATTGTTAATTAAAAGAGTATCACAAATTTGAATGCAAACAGAGGCTACGACAATGCTAGCACGAATCTTTGGTCTTGTGGTGTAATTCTTTAATCAATCTTTGTAAGAGTCAGGGAATATATACAATGACTGGGGACAAGAATAAGAAATCTTATCCACCAAAATACCTTGATATACAAACAGGGGATGAGAGAAGACATATCTACAGGGGAGTCTCTCCTATGTCATTGTCATAGTTGCATTCTGAAAATATGTGACCCTGAGCATCACTACTACCCTAAAGCTCTGTTAGTATTTAGAGAGGACCATGGTTTTGGAGTCGTATCTAAAATAAGATGCATTTGCTAGTGGGGCAACAGTCAACATGGGAGTTTTACATTCTTGTTAAACAAAATAAAGTGCATAATGTGGAAGAGGATGAAGAAACAATTAGGGGTAAAGACGAGTCGAGTGCATTTCAACATTGGTGGACGTCTCGCTGTGGTAACGAGCTAATGGGAGGTCAGAAAGCCACATTTAAATTAGACAAGCAATGGTTTGGAATGGAAACACTATTTAGCTTTGAGGAAAATGACTTGGTGTTGAATAGGTTTTGCATGCTGGCAAAACAAGGCTTTGTTTGGCCCTACATATGCCTGGGCTCTGCATGGCCACCTGAGAAAGGTACAAAAATATTTAGAATAAAGGGTGCCATTTAATATAATTAGTTTTCGTCGTATCATTGTTGATAGCTTTGTTTTAGAACTTTGTCATTCTCATAATTCTATGTATGTTTGTATTTCCAGGGACTATGGCATATGACAGCAATGGGGCAATGTTATATGAAAATGATGCTTTTGATCAGGACCCTGAAAATAACATTTCTAACGTTTATATCTGAAGTAATATTTGTATGATCGTTGTTACATTTTTTATGTGATTAAATGTGATGAAATATTTATATTGATATTACTCCTCTTTTGGGTTTTGTTGTTTTCCAAACACCAAAGAAAATTGGCCAAGTGGTGTAGTGGATGCAAACATTCAGAAAAATTCACCATCATCAAAACTAGTTGATGGTCCTATAAAATCCACTTCAAGACAGAATGGTTTTCATGAGGAGCATAGTCACAGAGGAAATGTTTATATATCATTCTTTGGCTATACATCTGGTGAAAAGGCTATTGTTTATGAGCATGGTGCAGACATTGAAGCACTGATGCCAAAACTTTGACATTCAAACTACTTCATTGAACCAAAGATACAAGAACTAGCATCAAAAGAACGTGCAAACCCAGGTTGGGTCCATGAAATTTTTTGGAGAAACTAATGTGAGGCGATTAGATTTAGAGAGTATAATTCAATATAATAAGTATGAAGTTCTCGTCAAGTTGAACAAGCAAGATGTATCTTTCAAATTAATCATCATAGTTAACTGCATGGCACCCTAATAGGTATTGCAAGCTTGCCAATAACTTATGGTCTCAATCTCAGTGGAACACAACCCTATGTGATATGGAATCTTTGTAATCTGGGAAACAATATGATCTTTGTAGAGAGAATTATGTAGAGTAAAATTTTTAGATATGCAAAACTAGTATTATTGTCAATCAATTCTAATTCTATTTTGAACTTTGGAGGGACTTGAGCCCTTGTTAACCAATAATGAATGAATCAACGATTTTAATAATGAATGAATGAAGGAATGGTTTTAATAAGGAATGAATGAAGTAGTGATTTTAATAAAGAATGAATGAAATGCTATAAGAGAGTTGTTTTGGAATGAATTAGTTGTAGAAAATATAAGGTAAAGTGAACTCTAATTATTTGAGATATTAATTGATTTTGTTGGGCTCTTATTCTATTTATAAATATATTTTTTTATATAGGGGATTTATTTAGAAATATATATTTTTTATGTAAGACATTTAATTTATGGTTATTATTCTTATAAATTTGATAAATATTTTCTTGTGAAAATGGAAATGTATTATTATATTTTTAAAAATATTCCTAAAATTTTTAAACAATTTATGTTTCAAAAATGACTTTTTAACTAAGTATGTAATAGGGACACAAAAGAATTTCTACCCCTATTAAAATTTCTATTTTTTTTAATCAGGTGACATATTTACATGCATTTTCACCCATATTTTATTTTAAATATTTAACATAGTAAAATAATTTATAAAAACATTTCCACAACAATCTGAATTTTGTCACCATTCAATTAATATACACTGTCACCAAAATACTTTTAATCATTGTCATGATTTTAGTTAAATTTTGATTTCACCTTTTAAAAAACTCAAAAATTAAAATTAAAATGTTAATTTCAATGATCGTCATAAAGAAACCTATATTTTTTGAGATTTATTTATTTTATTAATATAAAAAAATAAAAACAATATAAATTTTAAATTATTTTAAATTTCATTAAAAATTATATATAAAAAATTAATGAATTATTTTATATATATACAATTTTTTGAAAAATAATTCATTAACAAATATTAACTCTTAAAATTAACCATTACATCTCAAATTTATTAAATTGAACCTATAATGTATTAAGAGAATATGTTTCAATATCAAACATGTTTTATTTGTTCAACCTCGTTAAATAGTAGAATTGTCATATATGTTTTGTTTGTTGAACTTTGTTAAATAGTAGAATTGTCATGTCCTAAGCCATCATATTGTGTATTCCTTGAATATTTTAGCATTATGACATAGAAATAATATATTTGTAAAAAAAAATTTAAGATGTTTGTGTATTTATTAATTATTGTTTTAAATTAAAGAATATTAACACATTTTTTAACTTCTAATTATCCATGTACCTTCTCTTACCTTATCTCCCCCTCAATTTGTCCCTTTCTCTTTCTTACCCATTTCACATGCCTCAAGATTAGTGTTACGAGTATGAGGTATGTCCCTAGCTATGTTAGGACTGTAACCTACACTACATGGTCCTTTAATTGGTCCCTCATGTTTAAGTATACATGTCCCCTTTAATCCTACCTTTTTAAATTTTCCAACCATCTTATATCAGTTCAGGTACCAATAAGGTCCTAATTTCAATTCACTGTGAAGAGAACAATACAAATAAATATATACAAAATAAAAAATACTAATATAATCTTAAACTATATCAAAGAAGAAAAATTGTGCACACACACTATATATGAGATTTTCACTTGGAAAAACCCTTTTAGGAAAAAATCCAACACAACATGATTTATTATTGCATTAACTTAACCATATTACAATACAATAATGTACTTTATAGTTCAGTTTACCTTGTTTCATGTAATATAATTAATGAAATTAACTGTCATTGTACATTATCATGATTTTACTGCTTCATATCATGTGGATTTGATATCATGACTTGAATAACTACCTTCATGTTTAACTATTTGTAATGTAAGGCCAACCCCTCAATGTGAGAGAGAGTATCATCGAAGAGAAGAAACTAGATGTAGATTATGAACAATAGAGAGAGAATCATATGGATTGGTTTGTATTCAATCTATTTGCATTCTAGACCTGAACATTTATTTAGGTATGGGTAATGACCATTGGTGGGTGATAAACTTCATGTTTTGTACTTATATTGTCTTAATTGTTATAGTAGATATAGTTGACTCTAAGGATTGCTAGAGGTCGTAGCAGTTAATTGGACAATGCATGTAATTATTATCACATTAAATGCTTAGAATTTTTGGTACCTTAACTATCAATCAAATGCATGTGAGTATTGACAAGGTATTGTCATTTTTAGGTCATTGGGTCAGAAACCCAATAGACCTATATAAACTATCATAAAAAAATGATAAAGACCACTTAAGTCACATGTGATTATTCGACCATGTTTCCAATTTAAAATTGATAAGGTTGAGTTATTCAAGTTCTCTTTGTGGCGTGGGGTCTCTTGAATGGATACCGATGCACAAGTAGCACATGGTGAAATTGTGAGTAGAACCATTGACAAGGAAAATGTTTTTTTCAAATAAGATCATGTAAAACATAAAGCATAAAAGCTAATTGTTGTGTGTGTGTGTGTGTGTGTGTGTGTGTGTGTGTGTGTGTATTATCTCAGTTTAGATTTTGTTGCAGGTATAAAACTTTAGTGAAGTAATCTCTCTATATGTTTAAATGGTTTTAATTAGATAAATCCAATTTCGTGATTTAAACTATTGAAATCAGAATGTTGGAATATGCAGATTTGATAATGAAATACAATATGCTATGATAAAATACATAATTTATAGAAATCAATAACTTATTAAAAATAGTAAAAGAGCCAAAAGATGTGCAAACCTCCCTAAAACACATCGTATGTTGATTGTCTAGGTTGGCAGAGACTAGAAAGTGCTTAAAAGCCCTATAAACATAGTTGTGTATGAAACCAAAATTACAAGTTATATTGAGACAAGGTCACAGGAGGTAGATAGGGTGCAATGGGGTCGTGTCTGTTGACCATGGTCACATCTTGGTTGACAGTGCCCCTAATTTCTTGATATGGGCATGTTTGGTAGTTTTTTTAGGTTTACTATATTTTTGTGAGCCAAATAAATGTGTTAAATACCTGTAAATACAAAACCCTAGTCATGCACATGCACTAGATATATGATTAAATAAAGAAGAGAGAGAAAATAGGTTAGAAGGGATGGTCAAGTTGGCCTCAAAAACTCCTTGCAATTGAGTGTTGCCTACATAGCCCAAATGGACCTCGAGCCGATGTAGTTCTCCTTCCTAGGGTGATTGTGTGATCTGTGATTATACAACTAGAATGACTATAGCTAGAATATTTGATTAAACGCTTGATAAATGCATGACTTTGACTTGTAATAAACAACATTCAGACTTACTATATGATTGTTATAAAGCAAAAGAATTGAATTTGGAAGAAATAGTACTATTTTTTTTAATGTATAGTGCTTTTGAAATCAACTTGTGAGGTCCTCTCAAGTGCATGCCTTGGTGTGATTTTATAGGGCAATCTTTAGAATATTTTCATTCATTAGCCTTTAAAGAAGCATGATAGATCTATTATGTAATGTCTTATATTGAGATATTGAAAATTAGATTGTAGGGGATAAGGTCGTGCTACTGGGTAAGGCTGCAATGTAGCCCTATCTGACCTAATGCAGTCCTATTCTAGAAAGATAGAAACTGTTGGAAAAGGTCTGACAAGTGCCTGTAGGTCAAATAGAGGTGAAAATATTTGAAATATAATGTTTGTATGATATTTTCTGTGATCTTAAGATAATATAATCTCTCTTATAGATTTTGAGTTATTGAAATGGTGAATAGACCAAGTAGGGGACATATGTTAAAGATACCCATTGTCAAGCACTTAATGATTAAATTTATGTGTCTACATTTTCCCCTATTTTATTTTAGTGATACAACAAAGTAAAATTACTATAGTAAATTAGACATGAACTTGAGTATATACACACACTTTGCCTTTGAATGTGAAGATTGATCATGTGTGTTGCCTTAATGCGAAAACCTACAATAATGCCACTAAAATTAGTTATTGTCCATATTTTAAAGTTAAAATTTAAAATTTTGAAAATTGTGAATTGTAAAAAGAGTAAGGAAGGTATACAATTGGAAGAGTGTGCAATTTTATTATGATGTAACTTGAAGGTAGCGAAGTGATTATCCCCTTTTTTAGGTAATTTGGAGAAATGTTAAACATGTGGTGAATTGAGAGTGATCAAATTTCAATTTGAAAACCTGATCTGAGCAATATTTCAAACGATAATTCAGGTGACGGTTCTACCTCAATTGGTGGCAAAACTTTTGGGAGCCATAACTTTTGCACCATAGCTCCATTTGACTCCACGTTTGAACCATTGGAAAGCTAAGAATGATGGGAATGCTATGAGATGACATGATCCCCATTTGATGGGTTTTGACCCTTGAAAACCAAATGGAAGTGCCCCAAATTTCAATTTTAGTAGTGCAATCTAAAAATAATAAGTTTCTAAAAATAGTAATTCCTCAAATTTTGTATTGTTGTGAATCGTGGAAGTCAAACCACTTAATCTCCCTTGAGATTGGTGACCTTCCACATCCTCATACCTTTGAAATGTGTATAAATTAATATGTAACCCAAAAATGAGAGGAGACATCTCTTCTCAGAGATAGGCATATGTTTGGATCTGCAAATTCAATCAATAAAACATCTCTTCTCAGAGATAGCATTATTAAAATTATGTTGTTCTTAATTCTTGAATTATCTTTCAACCAAAACTTTTGAGTTTTAGATCAATAGTATTAGAGAGGTTTGTCTTAAGACTGTATGATCTTGAGGAAGAGATCAGACTATAGGAATCTTGGGTGGAAAATACAAAATCCAACAGACTATCCACATGTTCGCTCTAAATGACCTCAAATGGCAGACAACACTGAAACATTTGGTCTTTTCAAGGAAATGGTGAATGAAACCCTCCAACAACAACAATCATAGAAGATACAACAATTAACTCAGATTCTCCAACAAATCTCGATGGAAAATTTTGGCTCCTCATCTGCACCCCCACATCCTTTTAGTGCTCCAACACCCTTCAAGTTTTAGGTGAATTTTGATATCTCTACATTTGAAGGAAAAATCAATGCTGATGCAATATAAAATTGGTTAGATCAATTATCTTCCTATTTTTCTATAAATAAATTCATCGATAAAGAGAAGATCACTTTTGCTCTTTTGAAAGCATCATTGCTTGTCAAAAATTCGTGGGAAGTGTACAAGAAGAGATTCAGTACGAATGATATTGGCCTTGAGGTAGAACCTACATAGGATGATTTCATAGAAGCTGTAAAAGAAGAATACTACCCCATTGGAGCATATGATGATCTATACATAGAGTGGCAACAACTTCACCAAGGTAAGGAATAGTCTGTTCAAGATTACACTGATATTTTTTATTCTCAATCTGTGAGATTGGGCATCCAAAAAAGTGAAAAACACAAGGTTCTCAAATATCATGGTGGATTAAAATAATATATATGGGGGGAGATGGAATTATTCATTTTGGAAACCCTCAGTGAGGTGTACAAGTTCACAGTAAAGATTGAGTAGAAGTATGGAAGAATGAATATGAAGAGTCAGCCTTCAAAATAGAAAAGTGACAAGGAAGGTCAAACATGAGGCCAAAATTGGAAGCAAAAGGAAGGGAAGATTGGGAAATGATGTGATTACCATAAATGTAAAATGCACTCCAAAGAAGAATGTTGAGCCATCAAGTCCTTTCTTTCTGAGTCGCAATCCTCAACATCTACTGCTCTATATTATACACACCCTGCAATCGAAGAGGATGAAGAAGAGATTGTAGATGTTGAACCTGATGCCATTGTTGCTTCATCATAGACCCATGAGGAGAGGCCAGACAACAAGAAAAGGTTGTTTCACTCTAAGTTATGGGTGAAAGGTAAGCCTCTACATTTCATTCTTGATAGTGAGAGTCAAAAGAATGTAATCTCTACTAATGTTGTAAAAAGCCTAAATTTTTTTGTGAAGCCTCACTAAAAGCCATATAATATTGGATGGTTGAGTCCAAGGAGAAACCTCTGTGCCACCCACCAATGCCTTCTCTCATATGCAATAAAACCTTTTCAAGAGGAGGTCTTATGTGATGTGGTCAATCTAGATGTTTGTGATGTACTCTTTGGTCAGCCATTCATGTATGATCGACATGACATATATGAATCAAGAACTCGAGGGATCGCCTTCACTCTTGGAACATGGTGCTATAGGGTACCAAAAGTACCACCTTCTACATCTGACTCCCTGATTAGTGCCAAGAAATTCATTCTCATGGTGGTCAAGCCATTGAAATTCAAAAGAGCTGATGTTGCATCCCTAACTACACAAACAACACAACACTAAAAACAAATAGATACCAAGCTGAAGAAGTTCATGGCCTTCCATCCATAGACTGATGGTCAGATAGAAATAGTAAACAATCAGGCCCTACATAGCTCCACAAAGCACAGTCCATTCTAAGTATGCATCGGGAATCAAATCAAAACACAACTGCCACACTTGATGACAAATATTGATGCAATGGGGACCATTGCTTCTCAAGGAGGAAGGAATGATCTAAGCAATATTTTAGGTGACAATTTGAGTGACGGCTCTACCTCAATTGATAGTAGAACTTCTAAGAACCATAACTTTTGCACTATAGTTTCATTTGACTCCCCGTTTGAACCATTAGAAAGCTAAGAATGAGGAGAATGCTATGAGATGGAATGAGATCTGATCAATGGGTTTTGAACCCAAAAACTAAATGAAATTTCCTAAAATTTCAATTTTAATAGTGTAATCTAAAAATAGTAATTCCTCGAATTATGTATTGTTGTGAATCATGAAAGTTGAACCACTTAATCTCCCACAAGATTAGTGACCTTTCACATCCTCCTCTTACCTTCAAAATGTGTATAAATGAAGATGTAACCTAAAAATGAGAGGAGATATCTCTTCTCAGAGATAGGCATATATTTGGATCTACAAATTTCATCAATAAACATCTCTTCTCAGAGATAACATTATTACAATTGTGTTGTTCTTATTTCTTGAATTATCTTTTGACCAAAGCTTCTAAGTTTTGGATTAGTGGTATCAGAGAGTTTTGTCTTAAGAATTTATGATCTCGAGGATGAAGTCAGACTGTAAAAAGTTTGGGTGGAAAATACAAGATCTAGTAGACTATCCACATGTTCGCTCTAAATGACCTCAAATGGCAGATAACATCGAGACATCCGATCCTTTCAAGGAAATGGTGAATGAAGCCCTAAAATAATATCAAGCCTATATGCTACAATAATTTTTCCAAATTTTCCAACAAATCTCGATAGGAAATTCTAGCTCTTCATCTACAGCCTGACATCCTTTCAATGTCCCAACACCCTCTAAGGTTCAGGTGAATTTTAATATCCCTACATTTGAAGGCAAAATCAATGCTGTAGTATAAAATTGGTTGGATCAATTGTCTTCCTATTTTTCTATAAATAAATTCACTGATAAAGAGAAGATCACTTTTGCTCTTTTAAAAGCATCATTACCTATCAAAAATTGGTGGGAAGTGTACAAGAAGAGATTCAATATAGATGATATTGGTTTTGAGGTGAAACCTACCTAGGATAATTTCATAGAAGTTGTAAAGGAAGAATACTACCCCATTGGAGCATATGATGATCTATACAGAGAGTGGTAACAACTTCATTAATGTAAGGAACAATCTTTTCAAGATTACACTATTTTTTTTCATTCTCTATCAATGAGATTGGGCATCTAGGAAATTAAAAAACACAAGGTTCTTAAATATCATGGTGGACTACAATGGTATATATGGGGGGAGATGGAACTCTTCAATTTATAAACCCTCAGTGAGGCATACAAGTTCGCGGTGAAGATTGAATAGAAGCATGGAAGACTGAATACGAAGAGTCAACTTTTAAAATGGACAAGTGACAAAAAAAGTCAAATACAAGGCCAAAATTGGAAGAAAAATGAAGAAAAGACTATGAAAAGGTGTGATTACCACAAATCTAGAATGCACTCCAAAGAAGAATGTCGAGCCATCAAGTCCTTGCTTTTTGAGTCACAATCCTCAACATCTATTGTTTTGCCTCATAGACACCCTGTAGTCAAAGAGGATGAAGAAGAGATTGTAGATGCTAATCCCAATGCCATCATTGCTTTATCATAGATCCATGAGGAGAGGCTAGATGACAAAGAAAGGTTATTTCACTCTAAGTTATGGGTGAAAGGTAAGCCTCTACATTTTATTCTTAATAGTAAGAGTTAAAAGAATTTAATCTCTGCTAATATTGTAAAAAGCCTAAATTTGTCTATGAAGCCTCAACCAAAGTCATACAGTATTGGATGGTTGAGTCTAGAAATAAACCTCCATGTCACCCACCAATGTCTTCTCTCATATGCAATAAAACATTTTCAAGATGAGGTCTTATGTGATGTGGTCGATCTGGATGTTTGTGATGTACTCTTTGGTCAGCCATTCATGTATGATCAACATGGCATATATGAATCAAGAAATTGAAGGATCACCCTCACTCTTGGAACATGGTGCTATAGGGTACCAGAGGTACCACCTTCTACATCTATCTCTATGATTAGTGTCAAGAAATTCATTTTCATAGTGGTCAAGCCATAGAAATTCAAAAGGGTCAATGTTGGAACCCTAAATACATATCAAACACAACAACAGAAGAAAATAGATACCAAGTTGAAGAATATTATGGCCTTCCATCCACAAACTGATGGTCAAATAGAAATGGTGAACAATCAGGCTCTGCACAGCTCCACAAAGCACAGTCCATTCCAAATATGCATCAGGAATCAAATCAAAACACAACTATCACACTTGATGACAAATATTGATGCAATGGGGACCATTTATTCTCAAGGATGGAGGAATGATCTAAGCAACATTTCAAGTGATAATTTAGGTGATGGTTTTACCCCAATTGGTGGCAGAACTTTTGGGAGCCATAACTTTTGCACCATAGCTCCATTTGACTCCCCGTTTGAACTGTTGGAAAGCTAAGAATGAGGGAAACACCATGAGATGGCATGAGCTCCACTTAATGGGTTTTGACTCTCAAAAATAAAATAGAAGTACCTTAAATTTCAATTTTAGTATTGCAGTTTAAAAATAGTAAGTTGTTAAAAATAATAATTCTTTGAATTCTATATTATTGTGAATCATAAAAGTTAAACCACTTAATCTCCCTCAAGATTGGTGGCCTTACACATCCTCCTCTTACCTTTAAAATATGTATAAATGAAGATGTACCTTGAAAAGGAGAGGAGATAACTCTTCTCAGAGATAGACATATGTTTGGATCTACAAATTTTATCAATAAAACATCTTTTCTCAGAGATAGCATTATTACAATTGTGTTATTCTTATTTCATGAATTATCTTTTAACCAAAACTTTTGAGTTTTGGATTAGTTGTATCAGAGTGGTTTGTCTTAAAAGTGTATGATCTCAATGATGAGGTCAGACTATAGGAAGCTTAGGTAGAAAATATAAGATCTAGCAGACTATCCACCTATTCGCTCCAAATGACCTCAAATGATGGACAAAACTAAGACATCTGATCATTTAAAGGAAATGATGAATGAAGCCTTTTAACAGAAGTAAGCATAGATGCTACAATAATTCATCTAAATTCTCTATCAAATCTCAATAGGAAATTTTGGCTCCTCATCTACACCCCCACATCCTTTTAGTACCCCAACACCCTTCAAGGTTCAGGTGAATTTTGATATCCCTACATTTGAAGGAAAAATTAATGTTGATGCAATAGAAAATTAGTTGGATCAATTGTCTTCCTATTTTTTTATAAATAAATGTTGGGGGATCAAACCAACAATAGATTACACTTGTAAAAGCAATAAACGCGGAAATAAATCAGATAGATAAGTAACTGAAATGATAAATAGCACAGAACAAGATATACAAGAAAACACCCTGAAAACTTGTATTAAAACTCTTTACAATAGGAATACAATGAAGAAACTTCGTTCTTCCACACCTCTCTCAGATGCACATGAGATCTCTCACTAGATCTCTATTCCTCAAGAGCTCTCTCTCAAGTACACTCAAATCCAACAACCTGGATTGATGCAACTCTGTACTGTCCTTCAAACATTCACAATGTTCTACTATTACAGTTCTACACACTCATCCTTACGCTCTAAGCTAAGAAGATCTTTCCTACATATACAAATAGGAAACTTGAGCATGCTCTTACAACAAACAGTTAAGCCTCTTCAACAAGGGCTCTAAAAATAATATTGCTAATAATAGAGATGCAAGCTTGAGTCCACGACTCAAACTTATCATGCAAACACTCGCTGCTGTCCACGGAAATAGCTTTCTGGACACACAGGTAACCGACGTCGGTTCCTGCCTGTTCGCCTGTGACAGTCGTCGGCCGACCCTACTGTCGACGTCGGTGCCTCTGCAACTGCTACTGACCGACGTCGGTCGCTCCTGACCGACGCCGACATCTGTGTAGACCCGAACCTGTTTTAGTATGCTCCTTGGTGAAGCTTTTAGCTCCACACCCTAACAATCTCCCACTTGGAGATAAACCAACTGCACCAACCTGTACAGCAACATCTTCTAGCTCCTCCATCTTCAACTCAATCATGAAGACCAATAAAAGTTGAATGAAGATTCAACTTCTCCTTCGTAACTGGCTTTGTTAGCATATCAGCAAGATTCTTGTCTGTATGGATTTTCTCCAGCTTCAACTCACCATCTTCCAATACCTGTCGTATGAAGTGGTACCTTAGCTGTATGTGCTTGGTTCTTGAATGAAAGGCCGAATTCGTGGCCAAATGGATTGCACTCTGACTGTCACTATACAATCTGCAACTCCCATGCTCCCTTCCAAGCTCTTCCATGAACCGTGTCATCCATATCATCTCCTTGCTAGCTTCTGTAGCTGCAATATACTCTGCTTCTGTAGTTGACAAGGCAACAACCTTCTGTAACTTAGATATCCAACTAACTGCCGTTCCACCTACAGTAAAAACATAACCTGTGGTGCTTCTCCTGCCATCCAAATCCCCTGCCATATCTGAATCTACATAACCATGTAGAGAAGTATCTGAACCTCCATAGCACAAATGCTTGCTGCTGGTTCCTCTCAGATATCTAAGGATCCATTAAATCGCTTTCCAATGTTCCTTACCTGGATTGGCCATATACTTGCTTACTACTCCCACTGCTTGGGCAATATCTGGTCTAGTACACACCATTGCATACATCAAACTCCCTACTACAGAAGAATATGGAACCTTAATCATGTACTCTACCTCATCATGTGAATTGGGACATTGTTCTTTACTCAACTTAAAATGTCCAGCCATAGGTGTACTTACCGATTTTGCATCCTGCATATTAAACCTCTCCAACACCTTGTTCACATAATCTTCTTGAGACAATATCAACCTGTGATTTTTCCTGTCTCTCTTAATGCTCATGCCAAGGATTTTCTTAGCTGCTCCCAAATCCTTCATAGCAAACGTTTGAGCTAACTTCTCCTTAAGCTCAGAGATATCCTGCATGTGAGACCCTGCAACCAGCGTGTCATCTACATACAACAATAGAATAATATATCTACCGTTATCAAATCTCTTGAAATATACACAATGGTCTGATTGACACCTACTATAGCCATGCTCAGTCATAAACCTGTCAAATTTCAAGTACCATTGCCTTGGAGCTTGCTTGAGGCCATACAAGATTTTCTTTAACCTGCACACAAACTTCTCCTTACCCTTGACCTCAAATCCTTCTGGCTGTTCCATATAAATTTCCTCATCCAAATCTCCATGAAGAAATGCTGTCTTAACATCTAGCTGCTCGAGATGCAAATCCTCAAAAGCAACCAAAGACAATACAACCCTTATAGAAGTCATCTTGACAATAGGAGAAAAAATTTCACCAAAGTCAATACCTGGCTTTTGTGCAAATCCTTTTACCACTAATCTGGCCTTATATCGCATCTGTCCATCCTCACTTTCCTTCAACTTGTAGGTCCATCTGTTCTTCAGTGTTCTCTTACCAGCTAGCAATTCAACCAAATCCCATGTTTGGTTCTCTCTTAAGGACTCCATCTCCTCAACCATGCCACGCTCCCACTTACTCCTGGACTCCACCTATAATGTTTCTTCAAAACTCTCTGGTTCTCCACCATCAGTTAGCAATAAATAATATAAGGAAGGAGAATATCTAATTGGAGGCTTACTTACCCTTTCAGACCTCCTGATGGGTGTCTTGGACTCGTTCTCAACACGCTGTCCACCCAAATTTTTTGACAGTGACCGACCTCGGCCACCTGCAGACCTGTTACTGGCCGACGCCGATTCTTCCTGGCCGATGTCGCTGCCTGGTCTGCCGACGTCGGTCTCTGTATGACCGACATCGGTTTCTGTACTGCCGACGCCGGTTCTTACCCTGCCGACGTCAGTCTCTGTGTTTTCCTGCAAGTGATTATTTCTTTTTCTCACGAGCTCATTTTAGACCATAACTTCATCCAATTCACTATTGCTCTGCCCAGATTGATCCAGCTTCCTTATCTGATCACTGTACATCACTCTTTCATTGAAAATAACATCACGACTCCTGATTACCTTGTTAGTTCCTAGATTCCAAAATCTGAAACCAAAATCATCTGAGCCATAGCCTATAAATGTGCACCTCATAGACTTAGGATCAAGCTTCTTTCTATTTTCCTTATCTATATGCACAAAGGCTTCACTACCAAAAACTTTGAGATATGAGAGATCTACCTTTTTACCTGTCCATGCCTCTTCTGGAATTCCACCATCCAGAGCTGTAGAGGGTCCTCTGTTAATCAGGTACACTGTGGTGTCAACTGCTTCTGCCCAAAACTCTAAGGGCAACCCTGCATGCAATCTCATACATCTTGCACGCTCCATGATAGTTATGTTCATCCTTTCAGCAATACCATTCTGCTGAGGTGTCCTTGAAACCGTCCTTTGCCTACGGATTCTGTGCGTATAACAATACAATTTGAACTTAAGACTGCAGAACTCACCACCATTATCAGATCTCAGGCACTTTAATTTTCTGCCTGTTTCATTCTCAACCATAGCCTTCCAAAACTTAAAAGTCTCAAAAACATCAGATTTCTTTTTAATACAGTAGATCCATACCTTTCTTGTGGCGTCATCTATGAATGTAACATAGTACCGTGATCCGCCAATAGAGGCTACCTGAGCCGGTCCCCACACGTCTGTGTGAACAAGCTGCAACTTCTGCCTTTTCTTAGTAGACCCGGTCTTGAGAAAACTAACCCTTTTCTGTTTTCCAAATACACAATGCTCAAAAAATTCTAGATCCATACTTTTCAAATCTGAAAGCATACCTTTAGACTTAAGGATTGACATCCCCTTCTCACTCATGTGGCCAAGCCTTGAGTGCCACAATTTACAATCCACACCTGAAGTAGATAAAACTGAAGGAGATTTGTTAGTAACACAATTACACAAATAGAGAGTACCTTCTCTCTTACCTCTAGCCATAACTAGTGCACCCTTGGTCACCTTCCAAGAATCTGTTGTGAGAGTTACTGTACAACCCTCATCACCTAGCTTACCTGCAGAAATCAAATTTCTCTTCAAACTAGGAACATGCATCACATCTCTCAACACCCATGTGTTGCCATTCTGCATCTTCAGCTGCACTTTACCTTTGCCAATAATCTTACAAGGCTCATCATCCCCTAAGTACACTATTCCAAAATCTCCATGGATATAGTCACTGAAATACTCTCTGTTAGGGGTAGCATGGAAAGATGCACCAGAATCTAATACCCAAGATTCTATGTTATTATGCAAAGAGAAAATTAAAGCATCTTGTGCAATACCTGCAACCTTGGCTTCTTCCTTTCCTTCATGCTGATTGTCCTCCTTAGGCTTTGACCAGCAATCTCTGCTTATGTGCCCCATCTTTCCACAGTTCCAGCATTGTGGCTTCCTGCCATTCCTGGATTTGGATCTTCTTCTCACCTTAGACTTAGATCTTGATCTCCTCTTGCTCTTCTCTTTTTGCCTTCCCCTGCTCTCAAAATTTAAAGCGTTCCCAGATGTCTCTTTTGTGCTTTTCCTGCGTATTTCCTCATTCAAGATAACACTAACAACATCCTCTACTTTCAAAATATTTGATGCAGATGCAGTATTAGAAACTGCCATTACTAAGCCATGCCAGCTTTTAGGAAAAGAACATAATATCAAAAGAGCTTTTATTTCATCTTCAAATACAATATTGACAGAACTTAACTGATTAACAATTCCATTGAAATCATTCAGATGAGTAGAAACAGATCCACCCTCATTCATATGCAAATTAAATAACTGCTTCATAAGATATACCTTATTTGAAGCTGAAGGTTTTTCATACATATTTGCTAACGTAGTCATCAACTCTACCGTTGTTTTTGCCTGTGACAAATTAGATATCACAGTGGAGGCCAGACTCAGTCTTATAGACCCAAGAGCCTTTCTATCAAGAACTTCCCATTCTTCATCCTCCATGTCCTTGGGCTTCTTTGCTATCCCACCTAACGGTAAGTAGAGATCCTTCTGATACAGATAGTCCTCTATCTGCATTCTCCAATGTTGGTAGTTCTTGCCATTAAACTTTTCCATTCTCAACTTACTTTCTTCTGCCATTGCTTCTCCCACTCAAACAGAAATCCCTGTAGAAACCCCTGTGAGCAACCTGTAATCTGTAACCTGTAACCAAGGCTCTGATACCACTTGTTGGGGGATCAAACCAACAATAGATTACACTTGTGAAAGCAATAAACGCGGAAATAAATCAGATAGATAAGTAACTGAAATGATAAATAGTACAGAACAAGATATACAAGAAAACACCCTGAAAACTTGTATTGAAACTCTTTACAATAGGAATACAATGAAGAAACTTCGTTCTTCCACACCTCTCTCAGATGCACATGAGATCTCTCACTAGATCTCTATTCCTCAAGAGCTCTCTCTCAAGTACACTCAAATCCAACAACCTGGATTGATGCAACTCTGTACTGTCCTTCAAACATTCACAATGTTCTACTATTACAGTTCTACACACTCATCCTTACGCTCTAAGCTAAGAAGATCTTTCCTACATATACAAATAGGAAACTTGAGCATGCTCTTACAACAAACAGTTAAGCCTCTTCAACAAGGGCTCTAAAAATAATATTGCTAATAATAGAGACGCAAGCTTGAGTCCACGACTCAAACTTATCATGCAAACACTCGCTACTGTCCACGGAAATAGCTTTCTGGACACACAGGTAACCGATGTCGGTTCCTGCCTGTTTGCCTGTGACTGTCGTCAGCTGACCCTACTGCCGACGTCGGCGCCTCTGCAACTGCTACTGACCGACGTCGGTCGCTCCTGACCGACGCCGGCGTCTGTGTAGACCCGAACCTGTTTTAGTATGCTCCTTAGTGAAGCTTTTAGCTCCACAACCTAACAATAAATTCATCGATAAAGAAAAATATCACTTTTGCTCTTTTGAAAGCATCATTACCTATAAAAAATTAGTGGGAAGTATACAAGAAGAGATTTAATATAGATGATATTGGTCTTGAGGTAGAACCTAGCTGGGATGATTTCGTAGAAGTTTTAAAGGAATAATACTACCCCATTGGAGCATATGATGATCTATACATAAAGTGAGAACAACTTCGCCAAGGTAAAGAATAGTCTGTTCAAGATTACACTGATATTTTTCATCCTTTATTTGTGAGATTTGGCATCCATGAAAGTGAGAAACACAAGGTTCTCAAATATCATGGTGGACTACAATGGTATATATGGGGGGAGATAAAACTCTTCAATTTGGAAACCCTCAGTGAGGCATACAAGTTTATGGTGAAGATTGAGCAGAAGTATGAAAGAATGAATACAAAGAGTTAGCCTTCAAAATAGAAAAGGGATAAAGAAGGTCAAACATGAGGCCAAAATTAGAAGCAAAAAGAAGGGAAGACTAGGAAATGGTGTGATTACCACATATCTAGAATGCACTCCAAAGAAGAATGTCAAGCCATCAAGTCCTTACTTTCTGAGTCACAATCCTCAACATCTACTGCTCTACCTCATACACACCCTACAGTCGAAGAGGATGAAGAAGAGATTGTAGATGTTGAGCCCGATGCCATTGACGCTTCATCATAGACCCATAAGGAGAGGCTAGATGATAAA
Source organism: Torreya grandis (assembly GCA_037957365.1). Taxonomy (NCBI): domain Eukaryota; kingdom Viridiplantae; phylum Streptophyta; class Pinopsida; order Cupressales; family Taxaceae; genus Torreya; species Torreya grandis. The sequence continues at coordinate 1,011,326 of JARHVA010001787.1, forward strand.
GAAAGGTTGTTTCACTCTAAGTTATATGTGAAAAGTAAGCCTCTACATTTCATTCTTGATAGTTGAAGTCAAAAGAATTTAATCTCTACTAATGTTGTGAAAAGCCTAAATTTATCCATGAAGCCTCACCCAAAGCCATACAGTATTGGATAGTTGAGTCTAGGGATAAACCTCTATGTCACCCACCAATGTATTCTCTCATATGCAATAAAACCTTTCCAAGATGATGTCTTATGTGATGTGGTCAATATGGATATTTGGTATGTACTCTTTGGTCAACCATTTATGTATGATCGACATGGCATCTATGAATCAAAAACTCAAAGGATCACCCTCACTCTTGGAACACGGTGCTATAGGGTACTATAGGTACCACCTTCTACATCTGTTTCCCTGATTAGTGCCAAGAAATTCATTCTCATGGTGGTCAAGCCATAGAAATCCAAAAGGGCTGATGTTGTAGCCCTAACTACATTAACAACATAATAATAAAAGCAAATAGATACCAAGCTAAACAAGTTCATGGTCTTCCATCCATAGACTGATGGTCAGATAGAAATGGTTAATAATCGAGCCCTAGAGAGCTCCACAAAACACATCTCCATAAAAGCACAGTCCATTACATGTATGCATCGGGAATCAAATCAAAACATAAATGCCACACTTGATGACAAATATTGATGAAATAGGGACCATTACTTCTCAAGGAGGGAGGAATGATCTGAGTAACATTTCAGGTGACAATTCAGGTGATGGTTCTACTCTAATTGGTGGTAGAACTTTTGGAGACCATAACTTTTGCACCATAGCTCCTTTTGACTCCCCGTTTGAACCATTAGAAATCTAAGAATGAAGGTAACTTCATGAGATGACACAAGATCTATTCAATGGGTTATGACCATTAAAAACCAAATGAAAGTTCCCTAAATTTTAATTTTAGTAGTGCAATCTAAAAATAGTAAGTTTTTTAAAAATAGTAATTCCTCGAATTCTATATTGTTGTGAATCATGGAAGTCGAACCACTTAATCTCCTTTGAAATTGGTGATTTTTCACATCCTCCTCAAACATTCAAAATGTGTATAAATGAATATGTAACTCAAAAAGGAGAGGAGACATCTCTTCTCAGAGATAGACATATGTTTGGATCTATAAATTTGATCAATAAAACATCTCTTCTTAGAGATAGCATTATTATAAATGTGTTGTTCCTGTTTGTTGAACTATTTTTCAACCAAAGCTTTTGAGTTTTAGATCAATGCTATCAGAGTGCTTTGTCTTAATACTATATGATCTTGAAGATGAGGTCAGACTATAAAAAGCTTGCATGAAAAATACAAGATCCAACAAACTATCCACCCGTTCGCTCAAAATGATCTCAAATAGGGGATAACACCAAGACATCCAATCCTTTAAAAGAAAAGGTGAATGAAGCCCTCCAACAGTAGTAAGCATAGATTCTATAATAATTCACCCAAATTCTCTAACAAATCTCAATGGAAAATTTTGACTCCTCATCTGCAACCCCACATCTTTTCAGTACCCCAACACCCTTCAAGGTTTAGGTGAATTTTGATATCCCTACATTTGAAGGCAAAATCAATGTTGATGTAGTAGAACATTGGTGAAATCAATTATCTTCCTATTTTTTTGTAAATAAATTCATCGATAAAGAGAAGATCACTTTTGCTCTTTTAAAAGCATCATTGCCTATCAAAAATTGGTGGGAAGTATACAAGAAGAGATTTAATACGAATGATATTACACTTGAGGTGGAACCTATCTGGGATGATTTCATAGAAGCTATAGAGGAATAATACTACCCCATTGGAGCATATGATGATCTATATATAGAGTGGCAACAACTTTGCCAAGATAAGGAATAGTCTATTCAAAATTACACTAACATTTTTCATTCTATATCTACGAGATTGGGCATCCAAGAAAGTGAGAAACATAAAGTTCTCAAATATCATGGTGGACTACAATGGCATATACAGAGGGAGATGGAACTCTTTAATTTATAAACCCTCAATGAGGTGTACAAGTTCATGGTGAAGATTTAGCAGAAGCATGGAAGAATGAATACAAAGAGTCAGCCTTCAAAATAGAAAAGTGACAAAGAAGGTCAAGCACAAGACTAAAATTTGAAGAAAAAGGAAGGAAAGATTGGGAAAGGGTGTGATTACCACAAATTTAAAATACACTACAAAGAAGAATGTCAAGCCATCAAGTCCCTACTTTCTTAGTTATAATCCTCAACATCTACTACTCTGCCTCATACACACACTATAGTTAAAGAGGATGAAGAAGAGATTGTAGATGATGAGCCCGATGCCGTTGTTGCTTCATCATAGACCCATGAGGAGAGGCCAGATGATTAGGAAAGGTTATTTTACTCTAAGTTATGGGTGAAAGGTGAGCCTCTGCATTTTATTCTTGATAGTGGGAGTCAAAAGAATGTAATCTTTGCTAATATTATGAAAATACTAAATTTATCCATGAATCCTCACCCAAAGCCATACATTATTGGATGGTTGAGTCCAGGGAGAAACCTCTATGTCACCCACCAATGTCTTCTCTCATATATAATAAAATCTTTCCAATATGAGGTCTTATGCGATGTGGTCAATCTAGATATTTTTTATGTACTCTTTGGTCAGCCATAATAAATGATTGAAATGGCATCTATGAATCAAGAACTCGAAGGATCACCCTCAATCTTGGAACACAGTGCTACAAGGTACCAGAGGTAACACCTTTTACATCTATCTCCCTGATTAGTGCTAAGAAATTCATTCTCATAGTGGTCAAGCCATAGTAATCCAAAAGGGCTAATGTTGCAAACTTGAATACACAAACAACATAACAATAGAAATAAATAGATACCAAGCTAAAGAAGTTCATATCCTTCCATCCACAGACTGATGGTTAGATAGAAATGGTGAACAATCAGGCCCTGCACAGCTCCATAAAGCACAGTCCATTCCAAGTATATATTGGGAATCAAATCAAAACACAACTACCACACTTGATGATAAATATTGATGCAATGGGGAACATTACATCTCAAGGAGGGAGGAATGATCTGAGTAACATTTCATGTGATAATATGGGCAACGGTTCTACCCCAATTGGTGGTAGAACTTCTGAGAGCCATAACTTTTGCACCATAGCTCCGTTTGACTCTCCGTTTGAACCGTTAGAAAGTTAAGAATGAAGGGAACAATGTGAGATGAAATAAGATTTGATTAGTATGTTTTGAACCATAAAAACTAAATGTAAGTACTCCAATTTTCAATTTTAATAGTATAGTCTAAAAATAATAAATTTCTAAAAATAGTAATTCCTTGAATTCTATATTGTTGTGAATCATGGAAGTCAAACCACTTAATCTCCCTCAAGATTGGTGACCTCCCACGTCCTCCTCCTACCTTTAAAATATGTATATATGAATATGTAACCCAAAAAAGATAAGATACATCTCTTCTCAAAGATAGGCATATGTTTGGATCTACAAATTTGATTAATAAAACCTCTCTTCTCAGATATAACGATATTACAATTATGTTGTTCATATTTATTGAGTTATCTTTCAACCAAAGCTTTTAGGTTTTGTATCAATGGTATTAGAATGGTTTCTCTTAAGAGTGTATGATCTCGAGAATGAGGTTAGACTACAAGAAGCTTGTGTGAAAAATACAAGATCCAATAGACTATCCACATGTTCACTCTAAATGACCTCAAATAGTCAACAACACCAAGATATCTGATTATTTCAAAAAAATGGTGAATGAAACCCTCCAATAGTAGTAAGCACATATGCTACAATAATTTTTTCAAATTCTCTAATAAATCTCGATGGGAAATTTTGGCTCCTCATCTGCAACCTCACATCCTTTCAGTGCCCCAACACCCTTCAAGGTTTAGGTGAATTTTGATATCCCTAAATTTGAAGGTAAAATCAATGTTGATATAATATAAAATTGGTAGGATCAATTGTCTTCCTATTTTTATGTAAATAAATTCATTGATAAAGAGAAGATCACTTTTGTTCATTTGAAAACATCATTGTCTATCAAAAATTGGTGGGGAAGTGTACAAGAAGAGATTCAGTACGAATGATATTGGCCTTGAGGTAAAACCTACCTAGGATGATTTCATAGAAGTTGTAAAGGAAGAATACTACCCCATTGGAGCATATGATGATCTATACATAGAGTGGCAACAAATTTGCTAAGGTAAGGAATAGTCTATTCAAGATTACACTGACATTTTTTATTCTCTATCTATGAGATTGGGCATCTAGAAAAGTGAGAAACATAAGGTTCTCAAATATCATGATGGATTATAATGGTATATATGAGGGGAGATTGAACTCTTCAATTTCGAAACCCTCGATGAGGCATACAAGTTCATGATGAAAGTTGAGCAAAAGCATGGAAGAATGAATACAAAGAATCAGCCTTCAAAATAGAAAAGGGATAAAGAAGGTCAAACACGAGGCCAAAATTAGAAGAAAAAAGAAGGGAAGACTAGGAAATGGTGTGATTACCATAAATCTGGAATGCACTCCAAAGAAGAATGTCGAGCCATTAAGTCCCTACTTTCTGAGTCATAATCCTCAACATCTACTGCTCTACCTCATACACACCTTGTAGTCGAAGAGGATGAAGAAGAGATTGGAGATGCTGAGCTTGATGCCATCATTGCTTCATCATAGACCCATGAGGAGAGACTAGATGATAAGGAAAGGTTATTTCACTTTAAGTTATGGGTGAAAGGTAAGCCTCTGCATTTCATTCTTTATAGTGGGAGTTAAAAAAAATTAATCTTTGTTAATGTTGTAAAAAGCCTAAATTTATCTATGAAGCCTCACCTAAAGCCAAACAATATTGGATGGTTGAGTCTAGAGAGAAACCTTTATGTCACCCACCAATGTCTTCTCTCATATGCAATAAAACTTTTCCAAGATGAGGTCTTATATGATGTGGTCAATCTAGATGTTTGTGATATAATCTTTCGTTAGCCATTCATGTATGATAGACATGGCATCTATGAATCAAGAACTTTAAGGATCACCCTCACTCTTGAAACATGGTGCTACAGGGTACTAGAGGTACCACCTTCTACATCTGTCTCCCTGATTAGTGCCAAGAAATTCATTCTCATGGTGGTCAAGCCATAGAAATCCAAAAGAACTGTTGTTGCAGCCCTGACTAGATAAATAACACAACAATAAAAGCAAATAGATACCAAGTTGAAGAAGCTCATGGCCTTCCATCTATAGACTGACGGTTAGACAGAAAGGGTGAACAATCAGTGCCTACACAGCTCCACAAATCATAATCCATTCCAAGTATGCACCAGGAATCAAATCAAAACACAACTACCACACTTGATGACAAATCTTGATGTAATAGGGACCATTGCTTCTCAAGGAGGGAGGAATGATTTGAGAAATATTTTAGGTGACAATTCGGGTGACGGTTCTACCCCAATTGGTGGTAGAAGTTCTAGGAGCTATAACTTTTGCACCATAGCTCCGTTTGACTCCCCGTTTGAATCGTTGCAAAGTTAAGAATGAGGGAAATGTCTTGAGATATCATGAGCTTTGATTGATGGTTTTGACCCCTAAAAACTAAATAAAAGTACCCTAAATTTTTATTTTAGTAGTGCAATCTAAAAATAGTAAGTTTTTAAAACTAATAATTCCTCAAATTTTGTATTGGTGTGAATCATAGAAGTCAAACCATTGAATCTCCCTCAAGATTGGTAACCTTCCACATCATTGTCCTACCTTCTAAATGTATAAATGAAGATGTAACCCAAAAATGAGAGGAAACATCTCTTCTCAGAGATAGGCATATGTTTAGATCTACAAATTTGATCAATAAAACATCTCTTCTCAGAGATAGGGATATGTTTAGATCTATAAATTTGATCAATAAAACATCTCTTCTCAGAGATAGTATTATTACAATTGTGTTGTTCTTGTTTCTTGACTTATCTTTCAACCAAAGCTTCTAAGTTTTGGATCAAAAACTTTGGATGCTCTTGAGTTGGAAAGGTTATATACTCCAACTCTCATTTGACCATATAGAGTACTGTATAAATAAATTGAAGGTGGAACCACCAAATGTGGGTCATTGCATCTTTAAAAAGTTCAACCATAAACATTGTGTGTCACTAGACTCTAAAGTGGTCCGCTTGCAACATGAAGATGAATCATATTGTTATAGATAGATCTAGTTCCTATTTTCAAATTTGAAACTTAAGAAATCTTTAAAATTTTCCATATAGTATCTTAAACATGAATGAATATCATGCCCCCCGTACTATACAAATTTGATATTGAATTTTCATTTTTTATTTACAACTATTGAAACCTATAATTTTTTTGAAAATTTGTGACTATAATAATGAGTGCACATGCATGTGACATGCCCCCCACAATCTGAAAATTCTAAATCATGTTGTAATTTTGGAAACTATATGGTTCCATAAATATGAAATTTTACTCATAAGGACTTGAATTATAAAGGTAAGCCCATTGTGATGTGCCCCTTTTGAGATGAGAGATACAACTTGTGAGTCACTTAAATTAAAATAAAAATTATGATATATGTGAAAGATTGAATCATGTAATATCATTTGAATAATTGAATTTATATTTTACATCATAATATAGAATGTAACATTGAATTTCAATTTGAGTATGTATTAGATAGATAAAGTATTAAAACACACAAGTAGTATATGCATGATATAGATCATGGAGCCATAGTATATATGTAAGTAGTAACAACACATGATGTAAATCATGTAATCATAGTAACAAGTGACAAGCATACTAGTATAATCTAGACAATGTTATGTAATTTGTATATAATATCACACATAAGGCCTAAAGGGCCACATACAAGGGACATGATAATGTCGTATAACACACAAGGACAAGGGATACACACAAATGGCATGATTATGCCATACAATCAAATATGTTTGCACCTACACATAAATAAGCAAATTGTAATCATATTATATAATAAATAAAGAAGCATAGGCAAATGAGACTAATCTACATCCACCATATGTATTGATGCCATTATTATCAAAATAGCATATTCGTATAGCACATGTAAAGTATGAGTGATTAGAAAAACATTTGTATGACATATAGTTCATCATGGTATGAAGGTTGTGGATAAATACAACATGCAAATATGTTCAAGTAGAACAAAGAGATGCCCCTAACTTAGCAAGGTTATTGGGTAATAAGGGAAGCCTGACATCAAAACCATGTAAATGTATGTTGTATCACACTCAAGTACCTTGTGAAAATCAATATGTATTTGTTAAATAAAATATGTTATCTATGTAACATAAAATAAAGATATATGGAAAGAAGTAAAGTTAACAACAATTGACAATGCATTTTAAGTCCTAGTTTTAATTTTTTGAATTTCTTTTGATGTTTTTGGATTTTTGAATTATTTGCATGTTTTTGAAAAAAAATCATATTTTTAATTTTTGGAATATTTGAATTGAGAAAATGATCTAAGAAGCAAGAATTTGAGGATAAAAATTTGGGAAGGGCTATGAACAATCCTCATCAAGGTGAAAAAACATTGCATGATAAGAAGTAAAAGGCAAGCCATATGACCCCAATATATGTGCAAAATGAGTCATAATAATGTAGCTTCAATGATTAATATAGATAAGATGTACATACTCCTCATGGGTAATATATAAATGTGATCATTAAGTATGAGACATGTTATAGCATGGATAAGTATGTAATGTTGAGTAAGGCATATATGATAGTTATTTTGTATTGTTCAAATTGATTTGAAAAGCAAGAGGGAAAGTGCCCAAATTGAAGATAAAGCCAAGGGATAGAGGAATGCTATGGAATTTGGGATAGAATAATTAACAAGCATGTGAAAACAAACAATCTATGTACAAAGAAGTATGTAAAAATATAAGCCAAGGATATCATCAATGGGATGCCTATATATATGCCCTATATCATCTAGATCATACCAATCTTCTATATTATTAGAATTATAATCATTAATGTAATCATTATCATAGGAAAAAACTAACTTATAAAGTTTTGCTTGAAATTTTGATATGTCATTTTGGTTGTCTTTTGTATTTGTGTATGAAAAAATTATTGTACCATAGATTGGAGTTGTTTTTGGAATATGTCCATCATTGTTAGGATCTTGCCCCTTATTCTAAAATAGAGAATTATCATGTATTATTGGTTGAACATTAGGAAGAGAAGGAAGTTGTGCTTTGAGTTTATCTTGTTTTTCTATGCATGAAGTAGAGATAATGCTTGATTCCTTGGCAACCAAATCTGCATCATTAGCCTTTGTAGGGATATTTTTCTTTAGACATGCCTTTATGAGATACTTTGTCAAAATGTGTTTTATTGCTTATTTTGATTTTTTTCTTGCAAATTTTCTTTTGGTAAATTTTATTTTTACAATCTTGTTTTTCCTCCGTAGGTTTGCTTTCTCTAATTTTTCTTTTTGAATATTTTTTTGTTTTGAATTGTCCTTTTATATCCATATTTTTTGTGTTCTTTTGTATTTTTTGTTTAGGAGATGCAATATAAGTGGGTTGCTTAATTGATTTATCTATTATATGATCACCACTATCAGTGATACTTTGTATTTTATTCTTTAAATTCAAATAACTATATGATTCCCATGTAATATATGATATGCACCATAGTATTTTGATCTTCTTAAAGGAGGTATAAAAGGTAATGCAATCGACTTCTTTTGAACCATTAATCTTAGAAGCTCACCTGGACTCTTATTAGCCTTTTGTATAGTTTTTTGAAGCATTAACTATAGATGTATGTTGCTTATGAGGCTCATGATAGGTAGATGAAGAGACATGATTGACACTAGCATAGTCGAGATTGTTTTTAAATTTGCTATTATTCTCAAGTGATAAGATCTTTGAACTGAAATAATTGATTTTACTTTTAAGATTCTTCTATTGACTTTATCATAGTGATGATTTGATCTTGAAAGGCTTTACAAGTAAAAATAATAGGTATATCTGATTGAATATGAACACCATCAAAAGGAACTATGGGAGGTGGAGGGATAATTTTTACTCTAGATTAAGATATCTATTGGTTATAAATGAGTTACTTGCTTCTTGTTTATGAATAACATTGAAATAACTAGCACTAGCAAGAGATACATTGTCATTATGTGATAACTTTATTTGCTTGAAATTTTGATATGTCATTTTGATTATCTTTTGTATTTTTATATGAAAAAACTTATTGCACCTTAGATTGGAGTTGTTTTTGGAATATGTCCATCATTGTTAGGATCTTGCCTCTTATTCTTAACTAGAGAATGATCATGTATTATTGGTTAAACATTAGGAAGAGAAGGAAGTTGTGATTTGAGTTTATCTTATTTCTTTATGCATGAAGTACATATAATGCTTGATTCTTTAGTAGCCAAATTTGCATCATTAGACTTTGTAGGAATATTTTTCTATAGACATGCCTTTATGAGAAACTTTTTCAAAATGTGTTTTCTTGCTTATTTTAAATTTTTGCTTGCAAATTTTCTTTTGGTAAATGTTCTTTTTACAGTCTTGTTTTTCCTCTGTAGATTTGCTTGCTCTATTTTTTTTATAATATTTTCTAGTTTTGAATTGTCCTTTTATATCCATATTTTTGTGTTCTTTTTGTATTTTTTGTTTAGGAGATGCAATATAAGTGGGTTGCTTAATTGATTTATCTATTATAGGATCACCACTACCAGTGACACTTTTTATTTTGTTTTTTAAATTCAAATAACAATCTATATGATTCCCATGTAATCTATGATAAACACCATAGTATTTTGATCTTCTTAAAGGAGGCATAGAAGGTAATGTAATCAACTTGTTTTGAATAATTACTCTTAGAAGCTCACCTAGACTCTTATTAGCCTTTTGTATAATTTTTTTAAGCATTAAATGTAGATGTATGTTGCTTATGAGGCTCATCATAGGTGGATGAAAAGACATGATTGACACTAGCATAAATTGAATTATTTTTAAATTTGATATTGTTCTCAAGTGACATGATATTTAAACTGAAATATTGATTTTACTTTTAAAATTCTTCTATTGGCTTTTTCATAGTGATGATTCTATCTTGAAGAGATTTACAAGTACAAATCATAGGTATATTTGATTGAATTTGAACACCATCAAGAGGAGGTGTGGGAGGTAGAGGGATAATTTTTTACTCTAGATTAAGATATCCATTGATTATACATGAGTTACTTGCTTATTGTTTATCAATAACATTGAAATAACTATCACTAATAAGAGATACATTGTCATTATGTGATAATTTATGCTAAGAATATGACATTGTGAGACACGAGTAACATCATGTGAAGACAAACATGAGGATGGTAAAGAAAGATCATGTGTGGACTTTAAAGAGACATCCATAGTTGACACTAAAGAGGAATCTAAAGAGGAGTTGAGAGGTGTGACCAAGGATAAATCCAAAGAGGAAACTATAAAAGAATCCAAAGACAAATCTAGAGGTGTGACCAAAGGTGAATATAGAGAATAATCCAAAGGGGAATCTAGAGAAGAATTCAAAGGGGAATCTATAGGTGTAATCAAAGGTATATCTAAAGAGGAAGCTATAAAATATCCCAAAGGGGAATCTAAATTTATGATCAAAGGTAAATTCAAAAATAAATATTGGGAAAAATCCAAAGAGGAATTTAAGGTGTGACCAAAGAGGAGTCTATATGAGATTCCAAGGTGGAATCTAGTTGAATACATTCATGCTCCCAAGAATAATTAAAATCAAGTTGTTTAATATTTTATACATCATAAAAATCATAATCATTATAATCATCTTCTATAAGTTTTTTCTTTTAACGATTGGTCCAGTCATTATCATAATTAAAAGGCATAAGATGAGTAGAGAACAGTTTATCTATAAGATATACATCTTTAACATGTTGTGTTAAGATATCCATGATATATACAATGAAAATACATGTAAAAAATAAAATTCTTGTATCAAATAAGTAATCTAGCATGTACAAAGAAGCTAAGGACTATGAATGGAATACAAGCAAAAATCAATGGTATAAAGATGATCTAGGCAAAGGTTTGAATGATTTATAGGATATTAAATATAATTTATTATGCATTAATTAGTGCTAGCTTATTATTTTAGATAACTAAGCGTAGAGGTAGAACTATTCATGTATCTCACTAACCATGTTTCTAAGGGTATAGTGAGAGTAACTTCCCTAGGTGATAAGCTCCTCTTAGGTGCAACAAAAATTAGATGGTTTAAAGAGGCTTCTTGTGGTAAAAACAAGGGGATCATAGGCATTTTTGATATACCATGAGGCACATGGAAACTAAGTTATGTGTTTAATGTTTTACAATGGCTATGAGTGTTGGGATAAACCCTGGACCCCATAATTTTTATAAACAAATATCATATATCTCTTCACGATAGTCACTAAGTAGTTTTAAGATTGTCAGAACACAATTTTGAAGACAAGAAAATGCAATAAAAAACAAAGAAAGAGAAAATTGAAAGATTTTTGTGTATATAAATAAGCAAATTTCAACCTGAGGTCAAAATAAAGAGCTTAAGTATTGGATTTATCCAAGGTGACAAGACAAATTGTTTTAGTGTTAGATTTAATCCAAGGTCAAAGAATTTAAATCGTTATGTGTTGGATTTTATCCAAGGTCAAATTTTATGTTCTTTCAATGTCAGGAATTTACATAAATTTACTAAAACCCTATGACAAAAATCAAACAAATAATAAACAATGTTCTAAAAATAGTGGGTTCACCAGAATGTTTAAATGGTTTTAATTATATATATTTAATTAAGTGATTTAAACTTTTGAAATTATAATGATAGAATATATAAATTTGATAATGAAATACAATATGCTATAGTAAAATATTGAATTTATAAAAATTAGTGACATGTTAAAAAATAGTAAAAGAGCCTAAGGATGTGCAAACCTCCCTAAAATAAGTTGTATGCTGACTGTGAAGGCTAAAAAAGACTCAAAAGTGCTTAAAATACCTACAAATATATTTGTGTTTGAAAACATAATTGTACCCTGTACTAGGACAAGGTCACAAGAGCCAGACATAGGTGTAATGCGGCCATGATTGCTAACTATGGCTACATCATGTTTGAATATGCACCTAATTTCTCGATGTGGGTCTAGGTGGTAGTTTGTGTAGGTTTACTATTTTTGTGTGTGAGCTAAATAAATGTGTTGAAGACACAAATATAAAACCATGGTCCTATACATGCACTAGATATATGATTAGATAAAAAAGGGAGAAAAAAATGGGTTAGTAGAGATAGCTGAGCTAGCTCAAAAACCCCATGTAATTGAACACTACCTACATAGCCCAAATGGGTCTCATACCAATGCATATCTCCATCCTATGGTGATTGTGTGATCCATGATTATGTAACTATAATGGCTATAACTAGAAGATTTGATTGAATATTTGACAAATGGATGCCCTTGACCTTCAATAAACAATATCTATACTTGCTATATTATTGTTAGAATGTAGCATAATAAAATTTGGAATAAATACTAGTTTTTGGTTAGTGTATAGTTATTTTGAAATCAACTTACTAGGTCGTCTCAAGTGATTGCCTTGGTGTGATTTTATAGGGTGATATTTATAATATTTTTGCTCACAGACCTTTCAAGAAGCGTGAGAGAGACATGGTGTAACATCTCAAATTAAAAAAGTAACTATTAGAGTGTGGGGGACAAGGCCACAATGTGACCTTGTTTGACATAGCACAATCGTGTCCCATAAAGATAGAGATTGTTAGAAAAGGTCTAATTGGTTTCATTAGGTTGAATAGGGTAAAAATATTTGAAATAGGGATGCTGTATGATCTTTTATGTGTTCACAAGACAATAGAGGATCTCTTATATATTATGAGTTAGAGAGATGATGAATAAAGCAAGTAGGGGAAAGATGCCAAGGATAACCATTGCCAATAACTTAAAGGTTAAAATTATGTGTCTACACTATCAGGTACCTATCCATCTCATGGATCTATAATAATTATCTTAGCCAGATGATGTGGTTAAGTTACCTAGTGTTGGTAATATTTATTTTTAACCCTTATAATGTGAATTGTAAATTATAAATTATAATTTGAGAATAATAAATTATAATAGCCTTAAGGGAAATGCATGTAATTAATAAAAGTGAGTTGAATTTCCAAGATTTTTGTGATGCCATGAATTGGAATATAAATCAAACAACACAAGCAATAATGAAGTTCAACCAAAATCATTTACATCTATTTTGATTCACAACGAAACCTTTGATTGGGCAAGGTAGATAAAGAGAAAAGCAAATAATAATTAAAATATGCAATTATTCCTTCAATATGCAATCTAATTTACCTCCAAAATGTAGATGATGTTTCCCAAATTAATATGCAAAATCACTTGATATGTTGGATTGCTTGATTTGGCTCTAGACTTGGATAACATGTTGGCTATGGATGACTAATTTGTTTGGACAAAATGATAGCATGAAATATTGATCAATGAAGCTCTTATATTTACATGGAGATCAAGGAGTATATATATATATATATATATATGATGATGATGATGAGGGAAATTCTTAGAGAATTTTATAGAGGAATGATGTGGAGGATTCTAGAGTACGTAGAAAATTCTAAAATCCATTAGATAGGACTAATGATGATTAGTGAAGATTAGATGTAGGATTAGTGATAGGATTCGTAGGATAAAGTGTGGGTAGTTGGAAGTAGGTTGGGGATGAATTAATGGATAAATGGGATTTAGTGATAAGTGATATATGATTAGAAGAATTAATTAGGATGGAGGGAGTTATATAAGGTTAGCATATGATGTAGAAATGTTATAGGAGGATGTAAACTAGTCTAGGTGATGTTATCTAAATGATTTAGTGATAGCGAAAGCATTTAAATGTATACATTTTGCGCCTTTTTGAAAGGGAATTGTGACTAGAAGAAGTTATGGTCTTTCAAAGAAGAATATGGTCATGGATGTTAGTAAATTATGATGGATTATCCCCCTTGAGAGGTTATATGGAGAGGAATGAGATAGATGGCCAATTGAAAGGAGGGGATGTGATGTGATAAATGAGATTAATGAAGACGATGATGGATAAGTTAGACTTTGAGTAATGAGACAAAAATAAATGATGCCCCTAGAAAAGACATATGCAAGGGAGTGGGAAATGATGGTGTCACAGTTTTAGACATGGCCCAAATGGAAACAATTGTGATGGGATGGTGGTAAAAGGATGCTAAATTTATACTTATTTAAAGTAAGGACACATGCCAAGAGAGATGAAGGCTTGGATTGGATGATTGGCTACAAGATTTAGATGTATCCTAGAGACAAGGACACATGCCAAAGAGAGTTGCAAACAAAATGAATGATTGGTATGCAAGCTTTAGACATATCTAAGATAAGAATACATGTTAGAAAGAGATGTGGTCAAAAGGGGATGATGAGACATAAGCTTTAGATGTGTCTTAAGAAAGGATGCATGTTAGGGAAAGATGTGAGTTAAAGGGGATGATGGGATACAATATTTACCTAGGAATAAATACATGCCAAGGAGAGTTTTAAGCTATAATTAGATGTTGATTTGATAAGAGTAATGTTTAATAGGTTGTAGCTCAAAGCATATGTTGAGTGATAATAAGAATGAGTGTATGGATGATAAATTATATGATCAAGTGACCAAGATATGAATGGGAAGAATTAGTTAGTGCAATTGAGTTGGCTTTAAACACTCTGTGTGATTGAGTGTTGCCTACATAGTCTCAAAATACCTCAGGCCAATGTATTTCTTCCTAAGAGGGAAGGTGTGATGAGAGATGATATATTAGACTAGAGGATTAATGATAATGGTTAAATGTATTAGCTATTAAATTTGACTTATATGTTAGGTTTGATTATTAGATAGATGATGGATGGGTTGGAAAAATGATTAGATATTGGATGTTAGATGTTATTGACGTGATTGTTGTCAGGCTGATCTTAGACACCCCATGTGACTGAGTGCTACCTGCATATTCTATATGGACCTCAATCTAATGTAGTTATCCCTAGGAGGGAAGTTACATGATGATAGATGATAAGAGAGATTAGATGGTGATGATTCCCGAAGGATGCCCCAAGGATACTAATTAGACTGATCAAATATGGATGAGATGATTGGATTGTTATTAGAAATGTTAGATTAATAGTGATAGTGATTGTTAGATATAATTAGAGGAAGGATAAATGATTAGATAGATGATTGATGTAGATAGATTTTTGACTTAGATTGAGTTGATTGGGTGGATGATTGGTATATGTGATTGATTTAGATAGATGATTGAATTAGATTGAGTTGGTTGGGTAGATGATTTAGATGTTTTTATAGATGAATGTGATGATTTGTATTTCCATGGTCCTAATCCATATGTTGTTATAATCTTTTTTAGTGTAGCACTAGACACTATGCACCATGATATTTGTAAATAACCATGATGACATTTTTCAAAGTGTATATTGGAGTAACATAAAAGATACAAAGATTAAAAACAAAGTGTAAAAGTAACACATAACGTAATGCAATAGTAGTATAAGGAACCAATATGATATGTTTGTCGTATGCTATTGCAAAGATGATAAAAACAATATAATAAGTCAAAAGATGCACAAAGATATTCATAAAATGCTTAATCAAAGACACATATGGAAACAAGTAGATAAACATAGACAATTAGACATGAATATATACATGATAAAAGACATTCAAATGATTCAAACATAATCAATTATCATACAAGTAAAACACAAAAGTATTTACATGCAAATTATGTGATTAATGTCTTGTCTATTATTCTTACAAAAGCCTACAGGATGAGTGGTCTATTATGATTTGATGTGATTATGTTTTCCACCAAGAAATGATATGAGCCATGAGATTTAACTTTTTAAGGACTGATAAGCTTGCTTTGATCAAAGTTATAACTTGAAATGTGAGGGATACCAAGATGTGGACAAGGTGTTCTTAAGCAATATTGACTTTAGTTCAAGAGCTAGTTGATGTTGAGACATGGTAGGGTAATGTAACCCTAAGATTAAATTGTTGACTTGGATGGTGAGCTTAAAGCTCATATTTTGGACCTGATTGATTTTGACAAGTGCTAGGTTAAAACTAGCAAATATGTGGTTTGACTAATTTTGACCAAGCCATGGTTCATCCTAATCAAGGTTGATTTTGACAAAACTAACTCAAATAAGACATTAGATTGGATTTGTTCAAGTTTAGATGGGTTGAAAATGATGGGGTTGATAATGTGATCTAATAGTGAGGTTGACTTATGTAAAAGCGGTGACTATGATTTGAACATTAAACAAGCTAATAAGATTGGGATGAGTGATAGGAGATGAGTTGGACTAAGTCTTATGAGGTTAAAATGGGATGTTAATGACAAAGTGACAATTATGAATTGGAATAGGATCTAGATTTTGGATAAGGCTATGGTTTTTTCGTAGAATGTAGGGCAAGATAACTAGTATATTTTTTGATTTCCTAGATTTTATGTTTTTATTTTTGGATTTTTGGGACATTTTCTAATTTTTAAGTATTTTTGGATTATGTTGTACAAATAGAGGTCATTAGCAAAGGGAAATGTAATCCTATCAATTAGTATGGGAATGATGAAATATTGAATGAATAAATGATGTGGGTGATGCTCAAAGGGGATGAGAGATGATGAGTAATGGACTAAGGATTTCCAAGGACCACATCTTATGGGTACCAAATGTCTAATCGCTTGAATGTCACTTGGAGGATATGACAAGATGCTTCTAGAACATGTCTCAAGACATATTCCACTCCCTTGTTAAGGTCAACATACGAGGAAAGGATGAACATGATAGGATGAAAAATAAGATGGATACAAATGCTTAGGATGGGTATGGATAGTGGGAGGATGGATAGGATAGATAAAGATGGTTGGATGTTGAGGAATGTGATGCAGATGGGCTTGAAAAGGGATTTTAGGACTTGAATGGAGGGATGAAGTGGGTTTTGTCCCAAAGTGTCAAGGTACCTATAGAGAATGGATTATTGACACATGATGCTAGAAATTGATTTTCATCATAGTACTTTCCCAAGGTGCCAAAAACTTGGTTTTCACCATTGGATGAATGATTTTTTATTCATTTATTCATCATTTTTTTTTAATAATATTTTTCAACTTTTTTGATTGATTTCTTGATGACATCTTAATTTATTGGATGCATGTGAGATGTAGTGTTGTTGGTGCTTTCTTGATATTTAGTCGAAACTAATTATAAATAGTTATGCTATTAGGGCTAGATTATTGATGTTAGATTCACTGATGCCATGGTGATCTTTGTTGAGTCTTGATTTAAAATCCTCTTGAAATCTCAACCATGTGTCTTTGTAGCCCATATAAGAGACTATGTTTCCCAAGGAGATGATGATATGGATTGGATTAAGACTTGTATTTGATGGTGGCATGTATGATGTGGAGGTGTGATGGATGACTAAAAATTGGGACTGGTAGTCACACACACCATTGGAGATGTTGGATGTGCCATTCATATTTTATGCCATATAATAGGAGATATTAAGGGATTCAATACTTTTTAACTTTTCTGCTCATCAATCTGAGTACTTGAAATATTGTTAGCCACATTCATATTACTTTTGACATTAATTTATTTAGAAATTGATGCTATGGATTTTTTTAATTTACTAACTTGATTTCATTTTACTATCCCCTATTACTTTAAAGAATGTTTTACCATAGGAAATTGATTTTTGATTTTGACGGTCTTCTAGTGCCTCAAATAAATTTTCTCTATGGGAACATGTTTTTCAACTTGGCCAAATTTTTAACTTATTTTGATTTTAATATATTGTTAGATCAAAGCTAAATTTATTATTATACTTGATTACTTGATCATCTTCTTGAATATTTATAGATTTGTCATCTAATATGTTGCCTTGGGAAGAATATAATTATGTATGCTTCTGTATGTTCTTATTGAGTATAGTGATGAGGTGATGGTTGATGAAAATAAAAGGATTAGTGATGCATGAAGGTGAAAGGGATGGATTTTTAGTATCAATAAGTGCATAATGGGCAACATAATCCTCATAGAGGTTACTAGGAGACCCAATTTCAATGTTGGAGAAATTCTTATCAAGATTTATGAAAAGATCACTAAGGTTGTTGCATTGGTTAGTAAGACAAACATCCAAGGTGGTGCCAAATCTATTCTCATAATTATTAGCTGAGAAGTCATCTTGAATTCCCATAGTTTTTGTTATGACTTCATCATCTTAATACAAATCAAGAGACATTGCATACTATTGGTTAATATTTGAATTGATTGTATAAATAGAGATGTCTTTAAAGAGGTTGATGTCAGTATGATATTCAACATCTATAAGGGATGATGATTCTAATTTGGAATATAATATGGAATTAGATGCTGATGACAAATTTGATTGTGATATTGATGCTAGCTCTAACACTAATTTTGATGTTAATATAAATAATATTGATGTTGAGATGTTATTGGTATATGATGTTTTGATTGTGTCCACAAGGAGGACTTGGTGGATAACACTGTATGTAGGTACTTTTTCAATTTTTTCTTAGAGATGGAGGCTTTAGGATGAAGGGATTTTTATAAATTATGGATCTGATGCAATGGATGGAAAGTGGATAGTTTGTGAATGACAAGTTCTTCTTTGTCAAAGATGGATTTAATGTCTTGGCCTTGGTTTAGAAATGGAAGGATTTAATCATGATCAGGCAATGAATCTTAACATATCCATTTTTGCACACTCTCATACATGGATTCATCTAGTTCATTGTCAATTTTGATGTTGCCATAGTTGATTGGGTCTTAGAGGTAATTTTTAAAATTATGACATCATTTATAGAATGCCCCTATGTTATTTGATATTGATAGTATTGGACTTCTACATAATAGGAGGCCTTAGGTTTGGTCATATCAAGTGACCTTGTGTGTGGGTAGATTATCATGTTTATAGTAACATGTTAATGAAATATGGCTTTCAAGGATATACTGAGAGGAATATATTGTCAATTTTCATGGCTTGTCTTGGACATGGAAGTGTTTGACTCTAGACCAGATGTTTATTTTGGGTATAGTAATATATGGATATAGAGGATGATTGTATTAGATGTGACTTAGGGGACATATTGGTATTAGATAGGGTTGTTAGGATAGAGTTCCCTTTGCTATTAAGATGGGGAAAGTCATGATTAAGACTATGATTGGCGGATGGAAGGTTTAATAATGATTGGCTAGTGCAGAGGCTAGGAGTAGGCTAATGTTGATGGGGATGGATTGGATGACCCTTGCCTATGAAACAATTTAGGTTAGTGGCATCAAAGTGTGAAATAAGTTGAGCACTTATTTATATGAGCCACAAAAAAAATGTATCCTTGTTGGCAAATATATATTTCTCAAGTAGGGTAACATCCAAGTTTATTTGGGTGGCCATGGATTAGGATGGGAGAAAGGATGGATGATGTGATTTGCTGGCCCCAATTGGTAGGTGTGGGTGATTGAACAAAAATAGATTGGGAGATGAAAGTGTGATGTTTATAACAAATTGAAACAAATTTATATTTTTCCTGCTTTAGTTTGATTTCAAGTTTGACTTTGTGATATGAGATGTTTGATGGGATGTGATAGGTGTCAAGTGAATGAGATTGAACAAGTTTGGTTTGGATGTGAGATAGATAAATGTTTGAGGTTTGGACATAATTAGAAGTTTGATGATGAACTAAGAAAAGCTTTTAGATTTGACTAATATGGGGGATAGGTTTGAATATCCAAAGAGACATGACTAGGTTGTAATTGACCTCAAACAATATTAACTTGATTTGATTTAGACTAGATCAAATGATTAAATGATCTACTCAATTTGGATTAGATGACCTAGATGATTTGACTTAACAAAGTGTAAGGTTTAAAATTGGTTAGGTTTTAAATTCAAGCAATCTTATGATGGTGACTATAAAATGTGAAGGGGTTATTGTCAACGTGGACCAAGGTAAATGTGTGGTTGATTTTGTTGGAGATCTAGGATGATTGTAGACTTAACAAGATTATAGATGATAAGTATGGGTATAGACAAACTTAGATTATAGGTTATGTTGTTTGATGAAGTAGTTATGATGTTGGGATTTATTTGAGATTTTAACTTAGGGGTATGACTAAAGGCACTAGTTAATGTATAACTTGAGTAAGGGATGCAAATGAATATTAGGAATATGGGATGTTATGTGAATTAAATGATTGGACTATGATTGAGGTGGACTTATGACTTATTTGGGAGAATGATGGGACATCTAGGTTTTAGTTTGACTTGTTTTTTGATGTGGATGTGGTTATTGTTCTTGATAAAATTGATGATGGTAGGGTGTGTTACCCTAAGTTCAACTTGGTCAAACAAAGTTGATATTGGTTACATAGATTGCTAAGTACAAACTAGTAGAATGATGGGTGTCATCAAGATGATGATGGGTGATAGGTTTAAACCAACAAAATGATGGGATAACAAAAAGTGTTATATTTAAACTTGTAGAATGATAGGTGCCATCAAGATGAAAACAAAGGATAGATTAAAACTAATAGAATGATAGGATAATGATGGGTGTTAAGTTAAAACCAATAGAGTGACATGATAAGTGCTAGGTTAAAACTACTAGAGTGATGTGATATAAAATTTGACCAAGGGAGGATATCGTTACTAGTAAATTTTGACAAGGACTAGCTCAAAGTAATGGAATAGACAAGTTTACTCAAGGTATTGTTAAGGTGTGGAGCTAAAAGCTTCAACTATTTGCAGACACAAGAGAGGATGCTGAAGAACCAGAGGAACTAGCGTCGGTAGTATAACCGACGTTGGTCAAAGACAGTGGAGAAGGAGACCGACGACGGCAGACAGTCAGCCGACATCGGCAGCACCAGACTAGCAATGACCGGCGTCAGTCGCCTGTGTATTTTCGAAACTGCTGTTGACGAATAATCAGTTAAGTGAAGTGAGTGTTTGCATGTCAAATGACTAATTATAGTCACGAGCTGTGTGTCTAATTATTGTAACTAGAGTTCTATTTTTTGTAAGCATGGGATCCTATTTAAAGACCCATAAGGCATGTATTGTAATTATTCTAAGGCAAGTAAAAGCATTAAAGCAAAGCAAGGTCAAGGAGATCTACAGGTGTAAGGTCAAGGAGATCAGTTGCATTCAAGGAGGGATAATAACTCAGGCTTTAGAGTTGTTGTGTTGAGCAAGAGAGAGAGGGAAGAAGGTCTTGAGGTGTGGCAAGCCTTTGAGGTGGAGGAAGAAGTGGCATCTTCCTTATTGTATTTTCTTCTAGTAATATTTAATACAAGAGTGTGTATTGTCTCTCAAATTCTTTGTTGTCTCAAGTTTCTAGCTACTTTATCATTCTGGTATAATTCCGTGTTTAATTGCTAATACGAGAAGTAATCATATGTGCTCTAATTGGTAGAGCTAGATCCCCTGACAAGTGGTATCAGAGCTACAGTTTGCAGGAATCAGGGTATTGTTTTTGATTACAGGTCATTCACAGGGTTTTTTGATTGAGTGGGAGTTCAGTAATGGCAGATGAAAGTAGGCTACGAATGGAGAAGTTTAACGGCAAGAATTATCAACATTGGAGGATGCAGATTGAGGACTATCTGTATCAGAAGGATTTGTACTTACCATTGGGTGGGGTTGCATGCAAACCCATAGATATGAAGGATGAAGAATGGAACATATTTGATCGGAAGGCTCTCAGTTCCATAAGGTTGAGCCTTGCATCATCTGTGATTTCCAGCTTATCACAGTGCAAGACAACGAAAGAGTTGATAAAGTCCTTGGTGAATTTATACGAAAAGCCCTCAACTTCTAATAAGGTATATCTTATGAAGCAGCTATTTACTTTGCAAATGCAGGAAGGTGGATCGGTACATACTCATCTCAGTGATTTCCATGGTTTGGTAAACCAACTAGCTTCAGTCAATATTGTTTTTGATGATGAGCTAAAGGCTCTCTTGATTTTATGTTCTTTGCCTGAAAGTTGGGACAGTTTGGTTATGGCAGTAAGTAATTCTGCATCTACTTCTAAAATCTTAAAAGTTGATGATGTTGTGAGTGTGATCTTGAATGAAGAAATACATAGGAGAAGCACAGGTGAATCATCAGGGAATGTTCTAAGTGCAGAAAGCAGGGGAAGGCAAAGGGAGAAGGTTGAGCAAGGGAAATCAAGGTCGGGAAGGAGATCCGAGTCCAAAGGTATTACCTGCTAGTTTTGTGGAAAGAAAGGACATACAAAGGAGTGTTGGTTGAGAGATAAAGAGAATCAACATGTAGGTATGGAAGAAGCAAAGGATGCAAATATTGTGATGCAGGATGCTCTCATACTTTCTTCGGATAGTCAGGTAGGATCATGGATTTTAGATTCTGGTTCATCTTTTCATGCATCCCCAAACAGAGATTTGTTCTATGAGTATGAACAGGGAGATTTTAAAGTGCTCTATTTAGGGGATGGTACGCCTTATCAGATTGTTGGCAAAGGGAAAGTGCAGCTGAGATTGTAGATTGACAACACATGGGTGTTGAAAGAGGTCATGCATGTTCCAATTTTGAAGCAGAGTCTGATTTCTATAGGAAGGTTAGGAGATGAGGGATGCACAATAACCCTCACAGCAGATTCTTGGAAGGTTACCAAGGGAGCACTTGCTCTAGCAAGAGGTAAGAAAGTAGATACTCTTTATCTGTCTACTTGTATTACTGATTCTACTTCTGGTGTAGATTCGAAGATGTGGCCTAATAGGCTTGGTCACAAGAACAGGAAGGGAATGGAAGTTCTTGATTCAAAAGGTATGTGTTCAAATTTGGAAAGCATAAATAGAGTTCATTGCAAAAAGAGGAAATTTGATGCTTTTGACAGGAACAAAGAAGCCTTGGTGTTTACAGAGAAGATGAAGGACAGAGATCAGTCACAGGGGTTGAATAAATCTGAGTAGGGTAGCATGGACAGAGGTTTGATCTGAGAAGAACTCGTGGATGAAAATTTCATCACTTATAGGAACACACAGACACCGATGTCAGTAGCTTGGCACCGACGTCAGTCATCCAGATACCGACATCAGTCATGTGAAGACCAGCAGAGTCGATAGGTAGAGCAGGAGAAGTCCGACGTTGGTCACAAGGACCGACGTCGGTAGGATGGACACCGGCGTCGGCCAGGGAAATGACGTCGACAGTCAGTGTTAGTGCAGGGAACCGACTTCGATCGGGAGCAGACTGGGAGATGGTTGAAATCGGTCACTGGAATGGATGTTGGGTGAATTAATAAGTCTTAAACACCCATGTAGAGGTCAGGAAAGGTATGTGAACCTCATATTCGTTGTTCACCTTCTTTATATTGCTTACTGATAGTCATGAACTAGGAAGATGGAAGAAGCAATGCAGGTAGAATCTAGAAACAGTGGGAGCTTGGCATGGATGAGGAGTGTGAGTCCTTGGAGAACCAAACAGGTATTTGTTGGTAGAGTTGTCAGCTGGAAGGAAGCACTGGATAGAGGGATGGATTCCCGTTTTAGAGAAGAGAGTGGATGGACACATGAGACAAAAGGCTATGGTATATGGTCTTGATTAGGCTGCAGAACAATGGAGGTTTGACCATTGTATTTTATTTTTACCAGGTTGGATAATATTAGCTACATTATCCTGTTACTGTATTGTGTTACTTGTTGCAGGGTTTCATATACAGGGAGTTTTCTGAGCTAAGGGTAGAGTTGGTTCAGAAGTATGTCATGGAGAATTTGGGGAGTAGCAAAATTCTTGTGGCATAAGATACAGGTATTGCATCACAGGTTTGCATGGTGGTTGGTCTTCAAGAGTGACGTTGAAGAGGGATACAGAGCCTAAGGAACAAAATAGATGGTGTACAGGTACAGGTACAAGTTGTAATTGTTTACCTCCAAGTGGGAGATTGTTAATGTGTGGAGCTAAAAGCTTCAACTATTTGCAGACACAAGAGAGGATGCTGAAGAACTAGAAGAACCAGCATCGGCAGTATAACCAACGTCGGTCACAGACAGTGGAGAAGGAGACCGGTGATGGTAGACAGTCAGCCGACGTTGGCAGCACCAGACTAGCAGTGACCGGCATCGATCACCTGTGTATTTTCAGAACTGCTGTTGATGAACAGTTAGTTAAGTGAAGCGAGTATTTGCATGTCAAACGACTAATTATAGTCACGAGCTGTGTGTCTAATTATTGTAACTAGAGTTCTATTTTTTGTAAGCATGGGATCCTATTTAAAGACCCATAAGGCATGTATTGTAATTATTCTAAGGCAAGTAAAAGCATTGAAGCAAAGCAAGGTCAAGGAGATCTACAGGTGTAAGGTCAAGGAGATCAGCTGAAGCATTCAAGGAGGGATAATAACTCAGGCTTTAGAGTTGTTGTGTTGAGCAAGAGAGAGAGGGAAGAAGGTCTTGAGGTGTGACAAGCCTTTGAGGTGGAGGAAGAAGTGGCATCTTCCTTATTGTATTTTCTTCTAGTAATATTTAATACAAGAGTGTGTATTGTCTCTCAAATTCTTTGCTGTCTCAAGTTTCTAGCTACTTTATCATTTTGGTATAATTTCGTGTTTAATTGCTAATACGAGAAGTAATCATATGTGCTCTAATTGGTAGAGCTAGATCCCTTGACAGGTATATAAGTTTGATAGTGAAAATATGTGTTTGACTAATGTCACAAGGGTGACCAGGATTGAGATGGGTTTAGACTATGTCAAGAGGGATGACAAAGTCTTGGATGGGTTTAACTAAATGACATGATGTTTAGGCAAGCTTAAACACAATTTAGATGAGTGATAAGGTTTGAATAAGATAAAATGATGATGATTAAGACAAGATTTAGGTATGATGATGGGTTATAGGGTTTTGACTAAGATGATTTGGGGTGAGGTGATTTGTGAAGATTGGACAAGGGATTATGTTTGACTTAGGGTTAAGTTTTGAATAGGTAACTAGTTTATGTGTAGTTATTTAAGGTTTGTAAATAGTACTGGTCTCAACAACACTAAAAAAAAAGTAGGAAACCCACAAGCCTATAAATAGTGACTGACACAAGAGTGTAACTCAACATCTAGCCCATTGAATGACTCATGATGAGAGGTGACTAGATTAGTCTCCCAACCCTATTTCATCATTTATACATGATGAGTGATATCCAAGGATTTTTTTCCCCTAACCTATGGATTTTTTTTTTATTATAGGTTAAACATGATCTCTAAGGGAGTCCCCTAAATGCCTTTTGGTATGTGGGGCTTGAGTACATTTAAGTTGCTATCTAACACTTGCATATCAGAGTGTTATATAATGATTTGTTATTTTTGGGAATAATATAGTTTTATTCTTATTAAATAAATATGTTTTAGTAGGATAAATTAGTAAATAATAGTCCTAATTAAAGCTACTAATTTGTAATATTAAATTGCAATTAGACCTTTTCTAAAAATAGCAGTGAGAGAGAGAGAAAATTAAACTTAGCTTATTCTAGACTATTCCAACTGAGATAGGGTCTATAAATTTATGTGAAATACTAGGACATTATCAAAAATAGGGCCCTAGACTTTGTTTTTTGATTGGATAGGAGTGCCAGAACTGAACACCCTGGGCTCCAGTGCTATAGTCCTTTGGTGTTGTTGTCCTAAGGATTTAAGCTTTCTGGGTTTTGTTTGCCTATTCAGTGTGAGCCTATGTACCAATTTTTAGGTCCTCAATATCAATATATATCCCTATATATATGATTATTCATGTACTTATATCTTTTATGCAATTAAAAGAAACTTTGGTAAATGGGGAAAAGGGGTTAGTGTGTGTAAGATGCACTAGACATGTTTCACACCTCATGTGTGGGAGCACTACCTACATACCAATACTTTGAATAGGTATCAAGCCATATGTAGTTCTCCCTTTAAGAGTGCTTGGTGCAGTAGTGAATGAAATACAAGAAATGCTAAAATTGGGTATACTTGAGATGACTAGGGATTGGTGTAAGGACTTGAATTGGCTTGAAAGGGTATATGCTAGTTGTATGCAAAAAATAGGGAAGATTGCTTGAGTAGTCATTCTTGCTTGAATGATATTTTCCAAACCTTTCCAAATTATCTTTGAATGGGATTTTATAGGGATCTATTGGTCATGGGTTAGATGAAACTAGACTAGGCCAACATAATGAACAAGAGGAATCAAGAAAAAATGGTAATTTGGGCTCAAATTGTGATTAGACAAGAGTGCTAAAAAGGGGACACCCTAGGGTCCAACATTATAGTCCAACTTTAGCACTATTTTCCTAAGCAGACAAGACCTAGGGGGATGGATTAGTCATGAAGAAAGGGTCCTGGCTTAGCTAGGTTCAAGTTTTGAAGGCCTTAAATGACTGGGAATAAGTGAAAGTAAGCATAAGAGGGTCATGAGAGCAAGCAAGAGGGACCTAAGGGTTGGGTGTCTTTAGCCATGCTCAAATTACCAATTTTTGAATTTTATATGACTAAATTTACCCTACTTTATTCTAGTGATGTAACAAAGCAAAATACTAGGATAAAGGAAAATAAAAAGAGTACCTAAACTTACTTGCAAAGGTGAAGCCCATGAAGCTTGTGATGCTGAGTAATGTTGGATAGTACATAGAGATCATGTTGTGTAAGTGTGAATCTACAAATGGAAAACAAAGAGTATATCAATTCTTATTATATGTAATATAAAATAAGAACTTGCAAAGCTAGGTAAGAGAGAGGAAGAGAAAGGAATGAATATAACTCATCGAGTACGTGAACCAATACAAAACCTATTATGATACTGAGTAAGGCTGAGTAATGGTTAGATGTGATGGATGATGTTGTACTAGAAGTTATATCATTAATGGATTTGAGTGCTTAATTCTTTAAAAAGTGGCTCAAGAATGTAAAGGCTAGCCCTTTGGCTTCATCATCACTTACTAAGTGAAGCTAAATGATCAGGCATGTGCTAATCGATGTTTGGATTATGTGTCCAATCCCTCTAAATAGGTGGCTCAAGCATATAAAGGCTAGCACTTTTACTCCATCATTTCCCACTAAGTGAAGATATGTGGTCATACATGTGTTGATAGTGTTTGGACTGTATGTCCAATCCCTTTGAATAGGTGGATCAAGAATACAAAGGCTATCCCTTTGGCTCCATCATTGCCCCATAAAGTGAAGCTATAGATTGATACTGATATGAAGAAGTATGTTATATGAGATGGCTCTTAAAGCCCCTAAATGTTTTATAAATTTTACAATGTGGAATGGATATCCAAATGTGTGCTAGAAACTAGGTCAATGTTGGCCAACTCAAAAAAGATGGAAATTAGGCTTGTATGAAAGCCACTCTAAAACTAAAAATTTGGCTTATGTGAAAGTCATTCAGGTACTCAAGAATGTGGAGGTTAGGCTTATATGAAAGCCACTCTAAAATGATGCCAACCACCTGTAGATGGAATAAGGCATGCAACTATTGAGAATGCCTAGGTAATGCTGAAAATTGAAGGAAAAGAAGCAAAAGTGTTGTGCAATATGTGCCTAATCATTGGTGTCTAAAACATTTATTCTGATCTATAAGTTATACAAACCATCATATCTAAAATTAGAAGCGAGAACCAATCATGCCATGTGTTTTATTATTTTTCAAAATAATGGAGTTTTATTCCTAATTAATAAACAAGTCTGGATTAAAGTAAATTAGTAAATAATGTGCAATAATTAAGCCACTGATTTATGTAAAGAAATTGTATTTTTGCTTTTTTTAAAAATATTAATAGCTGAGAGAAAATGACTTAGCTTATTCAAAGTTGTCCAATCTAAGACATGATTTGATAATTTAGGAACAGGACTAGGACAATCTCAAAAATAGGTTCATGAACTTCATTTTTTGATTGGATAGGAGCATCGAAAGTGGGATGCCTTATTATTCAGTGCTATAGTCCTTTTCTAGCACTATTGTCTAGGTGATCTGAGTTTTTTTGGTTCTACTCAGTAGGTATGTGTTACACTGTTAGTGAAATATTGAAGCTCAAAAGTATATAAATCTCACTGTGCATTTATTTTAATCTTCAAAATTACTAAGAGCTCTTTGTGCTTGAAATTGAAAGGAAATTTTTAGAAATAGAGGAGAAGGGGTTAGTGTGTAAAGGATATGTTGAATGCAATTCATACCCCGTATGTGGGCACGCTACCTACATACCAATACTCTGAGGAGGGATCAAGCTAATGTAGTTCTCCCATTGAAGTGCTTGGTGCAATTGTGTATAAAAATGCAACTATTTATGAAATTGTGAGTACTTTAGATGGATATGGACTGGTGCAAGGGTTTGAATAGGCTTGGAATACTATTGGAAGGTTGTATGTGTTGGGTGAATATTTTGTCGACTAGCTAATTGGAGAGCAAAATAGGTCTCTTCAACCATAGCATAGGGAGATTGGTCAGCCAGGTGCATAGGTTTACTACATCAACAAGGGACAAATCTCTCCTCTCATCAAGGGGAGGTTCCCTATAAATATGAGGAGCTATATACTATATATATATATGCAAAAATTAACACTCAAGGGTAGGATACACCATCCATCTCTCTTCTTTCAGAGATGATGTTCACAAATAGAGGAGAAAATCCTGGTGAAAACATTGAAGGCACTTCTCTTCTTTCAGAAGTGTTCTTGTAGGGAACAACAAGAGTTCTTTCAGGTGGTGACAAGTAACTGGTAACCAAGGGCATAGTAACTAGTAGACTGCGATGTAATTACAAAGTCTCCACCTTGACTACCCAAGAGTGAGATACGAAGGACAATAAGGGCACAAAGTCATCCCAAGGTCCTTTACACATGAACATAAAATAGACACACATTGAAGACAACTATGACATCACAAAGTCTGAAAGTACCTAATTTCAGGTTATCTTCCTTATCACTTCCACTAGTTCTGCTTGTTAATTTGAATAAACAAGAATACACTCAAGAAACAGACAAGAACAATCTCCTAGAATGATACAAGCTATAATAGCACAAAGTCTGAAAGTAACTTACTTTCTGATTCAAACAAAGAAATATGATGAACAATCTGAGCTTAAAGTCTCAGTAATGCCTTTCAATTTGGGTAGAGTTTTGATTCTGATAATAAAGAGATCTCTCCTTAAAAAAATAAAGAGATTACAATATATAGAGGCCAAGGAAGGCTTGGCACTTTGTTCCATGGAGCAGCCCATGTTGCATTCAATGCCTTGAATGCATTTCCAATTTTGTCAGAGAGGGCCATGCTGGAGCAGGGCTGCCACCTTAATTGTGGCATGTTGATTCATCTCGAATGTCTTCTCTTGAGCCTGAGTCATCTAGTCTGTCACCTGATATCTGTGTAGTTGTCTACTTCGCCTTTACTCCTAAGGGGAAAAACAAGCTACACCTTTAATGTTTAAGGGCTCAAGAATCCACCTTGCTGACTGTTCCACCTACTGAAATAACTACTGCATAGATATTTTTGGTCTTCCCCTTTTCCTAGTATGATCTGAGCCCTTAGGCTATCTTTTCCCCTTTCTAGTTCTTTTGGTTTTCTTTTCAAGTGATTCTTCTTTTAGCCCTAGAGGTCTTTGAATGCCTTGGGAAACATTTGAGTCCATGTTCAAGCCTACAAAGATCAACAATTATTTCATTGCCGTAAATTTGACGTCTTTGGGTTTGACATTGTTTAAAAGATAACAGCTAGTTGGTCATCCTAAATTTGACATCTATGGGCCTGTCATCCTCCTTAGTAATTCCTTTGTGTCTTTCCTACTTACTCTGGCTACTTTCTACTAATCTCAACAAGTGACACATGGCGTGTTCTGCTGTGAAATAGGTGAGGACACGTGGCAGCATCCGCTTGAGTTATAACAACTTTAGACACCCTTTGAGAGTCCTATAGAAGATGACACATGGTGGCTTCTGTTGAGCTCCTAGAAACACTCAAGACTCATTGTGATTCATGTAGACGTAGACACTTGTCACGCTCTACTTGATTTTTAGCAGCTCATTCAGGGCCCACCACAATCTTTACTCAATAGCTGTGGATGTCGACACTTGGTGGCTTTTACCAAATTTTACTAGGGACACATGGCAACTTCTGTAGCTTTTTAGAAATAAATTATAAACTTTTTGTTGTTGTCACTTGGCACTTTTTTGCAAGATTCTATGAGAAGCTTATTGAAAGAAGCTTTGAAGCTTATGAGAAGCTTGAAATGTGGATGCCGACACTTGGCGTGCTCTGCTGAGTTATAATGGGACACATGGCACGTTCCCTTTACTTTTAATAATCACACAGATGGTGACACTTGGAGCATTTTGCTTAATTTTAGTCATTCACCTGGGGTCCACCACCATCCTTACTCAATATAGCAAAATGAAAGGAACTGTGGAATTTGACACTTAGAGACTTTCGAAAAGCTTTTCAAGGGACACATGGCATCTTTCACTTCTCTTAGAAAATAAACTATAAAGTGTCCTAGTAGACAACACTTGGCAGCTTCTGCTCAACTTTGAGACTTAGACAAAACCCATGTAAAATGAAAAACCCACACGTTGAACCGTTAATTCACTGAACCAATCAAAGAAGTCCCTAAGTGCTAGAAATTTGCTCCTTTCAAGGAATTTAATTGTTAAAGCCATTGAACCCTTTGAAGCTGTTAATTTCAAGCATGTTGAGTCTATAGATTTCTTCCTATGAAGTCTGTAGAAACTGAGTCCATAGAATCACACCTGTAGAGTCTATAGAATCAAGCCTGTAGAGTCCATAGAATTCTAAGAAGCTTGAAAAATGAGGAATTTGAATGCTCAGGACAAATTTCAAAAAGGGAAGAGACAAATTTGGTCTTGTAGGGCCCAAAATAGTTCATAAGTTGTCCCAAAAATGAGTGACATTTTTTGGGGACAACAATATGCAGAGAATATGGAAAAGTGCTTGAGTGTACTTGTATTCTTGCTTCTCTCTTGTAAATGAGTGTCAACCCTTATAAATAGAATTTGAATGGCCTTTTATGGGGGATTTAATGATTGTGGATTAGATTATTTCACATTAGGCCAACATGAATTAGGATAAGGATTTAGGAAAATATGATTGTTTGAACCAAATTTGCACTTGGACAACGACACCAAAAACAAGACATCCTATGTTTTAGCACTCCTACCCAAGTTGGGTGCTATTTTTCAAAGGGAATGAGACCTAGGGGGATGGGTTTGGGCCTGAAAGAGCTACCTAGGTCTATAAGGGTTAAGTTTGGAAGGTTGTGGATGACTGGAAATTGGTGAAAGAAAAGTCTATAAGGGTTATGCAAGTAAGTAGGAGGACCTATGGATTGGGTGTCATTAGCCACACTAAAGTAACCAAATTTTGCATTTTATATGAATACATTTGCCCCCACTTTATTCTAGTGATGTAGCAAAGTGAAATACTAGGATAAAGGAAAAAAATAGAAAGTGTACTTGAACTTACCTACAATGGTGAAGCCCATGAAGCTTGTGTGAT
This sequence comes from Torreya grandis, assembly GCA_037957365.1. Classification (NCBI taxonomy): domain Eukaryota; kingdom Viridiplantae; phylum Streptophyta; class Pinopsida; order Cupressales; family Taxaceae; genus Torreya; species Torreya grandis. The sequence continues at coordinate 1,043,076 of JARHVA010001787.1, forward strand.
GTTGAGTAATGTTGGATACTGCATAAAGAGCACAGTATGCAAGTGTGAATATATGAAATGAAATAAAGAGTAGATCAATTCTTATTATATGTGATATAAAAAAAGAACATATAAAAGTTGAGTAAAAGAAAAAGGAAGAAAAATGAATGAATACACCTCATTGGGTATGCAAACCAATACAAAACTTGTTGTGATCCTAAGTAAAGATGAGTAATGCTAGACTATGCTAGATAATGTTGTACCAAAATTTATGTCACAAATGGAGTTGAGTGTTGAATTCTCCATAAAGTGGCTCAAAAATAAAAAGGATGGTCCTTTGGCTCCATCATCACCTACTGAGTGAAGCTAGATGATCATGCATGTGATAATTGATGTCTAGACTATGCGTACAATCCCTCTGAATAGGTGGCTCAAGAATACAAAGGCTAGCCCTTTAGCTCCATTGTTGCCCCATGAAGTGAAGATATGAAGTGATATCAGTATAGGATAAATGTCATATGAGATGTCTCTTGGAGCCTATGGATGCTCTAAAAATCTGACAATGTGGCGTAGATAGCTGAATTTACGCTAAAAACTAGGCCACTCTTGGCCATTCCAAAATATGGAGGTTAGGATTGTATGAAAGCCACTCTAAAACTGATGCAATATACTTATGTGAAATCCAAATCAAGAACTTGGGTACTTAGGAAGTTAAAATTATATGAAATTTTAACTTGTAAATGATGCCAACCACCTACAAATAGAACAAAGCACGTAATTATTGAGAATGCCGGGGTAATAAACTTAACTCAGAAATAAAAGAAGACCAATATGTCATGCACATTGCCCTCAATAACTGGTGTCTAGAAAATATATTTTGATAGGAATGTTATGTCAACTACCTAATCTAAAACTAGAAGTAAAAGTCATCATGTCGTGCATGATACCCCCTATATCTAGATTCTCTAAGAAAATTGTACTAAAACTATTGATTATGACTGATCTAGATGTGCAAAAACTATAGCTAAGCTAAAATTTTGCCTGCTACTAAAAAACCCAGGTGTTTTTCTTCCTAGGTAAGAGTGTGAAAATGAGTATTCCCTATGTTTGGTGTTGTTTTCCATTTCCAACGTTGTTGTCCTATACTGAAACTGGTTGTTGATATGGAATTGTCACTATTTTTTTGTTCTATTCTGACTAGTTTGACCTCTAGATTCTAAATTAGGTGATCTGAATGTTGTTGTTTGATTGCTAAGAGCTTTGATCTCTATGACAAAATCCCTCTTTGTTGCCCCTATTCTAAGGGTAGGAATGATTAAACATGTAATGACTCCCCTTAGAAGAAAAGAGTCCTGCAAGTATGTTATGTTGCATAGATACATGATATAGCAATGATATTTGAGAAGATATCTCTAGATATAGAAATGTTTGTATTAAGAGATTGTTAGATCAACATGGATATGCCTGGATAGATACAACAATGTAAAAGCATGTGTAATATACTAAGTTAAAACTAGAAATGTTAGATGTTAGTTGTTAGTTATTAGTTGTTAGTTGTCAAGGAGGGATGGAGCATGATGCCCATCATGGCATCCAAGAAAGCAAGGTAAATACATGATATGGATCATGACATTGCAAATAAGGATAAGTAATCCAAAAATAGTCATACAAATCAAGAAGCAAGAAGCATACAAGGTTGGCTAAGGGGCCACGTAAACAAGGGACAAGGGCACATGTCACTCAAATTGGAAAGCAAGCATACAAGGCATGTTCAAATGCCACATACATATATAATTTGAAACAAGCAAATATTGGTTTGAGGGCCATAGGCAAATAGAAGAGTAAAAGGGACATTGGCAAATGTCCAAAGGTACACATGTAGATAGAAGCAAAGGACATTGACAAATGTCCTAAGGCACTCATAAGAAACAAAACTAGAACTAAAAATGTAATCACACAACCTACACTAATCAAGGAATGGAAGTAAGTAAACTAGAAATACAAACACATCTAACTAATCAAAGAAAGAGTAAAATTATGGAAGACATGTTTAGTATAATATTAGGTATATGCTAAGAGATACACAAGTGCTAGATATTAGTGAAATGTTGATATAGTAATCTATGTAATCTAGTAAGTAATGCACATCAATATGATAACTCAGAGTGTGTAGTGTAGGATTGACATAACCTAAATGGTGTTGTTTTGGAGAAGATTCCCCTAATTGGTATGTATATCGATGTGTCTTTCAAATGTAGAAGTAGGAATTCTCCCTTAATGGGTAGAGTGAATCAATCAAGTAACTGGATGCCACAACACACACTCAATGGAAATCAAATGAAGCATGGTAATGTAGATATATTGACATAGAATATCATGAAATAGAAAATTTAAGTCCTAGCATGATAATAGTAATGTAAATTATGGATGATGCATATAATCAAAATGTTTTTGGTATTTTGATATATTTAAATATTTTTGTATTTTAAAATTTTGTATTTTTATATAAGCTATGTACAATCAAGCAAAAGAGATTATGTACAAGTAGGTTGGGATAGGATGATACTAATCAATGAGTCTCATAGGAGACTCCCTATCATGGTGTCATGTATCAAGGAGTGAAATCATGCGTGAATGTGAAGCATGATGAAAATATTGATACTATGGCTCTATAAACTATATATGTTATAGATGCTCTAAAATATCTAAAGTAGAAACTAATTATCGGGTCCCACTGTAACTCAAAGAAGTGGATGTAACTGTAGGGCTATTAGGGACCTATCTGGAATAAGAGATGCTCTCTGAATATGTGCTTTATGTGTAGACCCATGAGATCTCAATGAAATTACTCTAGGTGTGAAAACTATAGCTGGAAGTTGTCTAGAATCCCAAAGCTATGGAGGTGTATGAACCCTCTGTATTGGTGATGGATGTGTCAATTATGTCTAAATCTATACCAGAGGAAGAACTGTAATTGGTGGGGAAACTAAAACTAGTGGAGAAGCTATAACTGGTGACTGGAAAGAAGATGGATCTGAAGTGGGGAGTGGTAACTCATATGGAATACACCAACTATAATAACCAAATTAGCGTGAATGAATTTCACACATCTGTGAACTATAGATGGCACTGTTCAAATTTTCTTAATCCATGGGTGACCAAGTAACATATCAAAAACTCCTACACTGGGAACTATAGTGAAATGTGTGGTCACATGTGTTAGACCAATCTATAAAGGAAGTAAAATCTCACCCAATGAACTCTATATGTGCCTACTGAATCCATTGATAATTGTATCTATCAGGGTGATATTTTTCTTTGAATAGCCCAAATGCTATAATAATGTAATGGTGCACATGTTGACACTAAAACCATTATCAATGAGAACACTGTGAATGGGTTGATTATAAATATGTGCTTTGATAAAGAGTGCATTATAATCTAAATTATCCTCCACAATCTCTTGATCTGAGAAGGATATCGAAGGTCTAGTTGTAACTCTAGACTCATACACACCGATCATATCGGTCAAAGGATGTGACTCAACTGAAGGTGTCTGGTATATAACTGGTGGAGGATGTGCATGGTATGTATGGTTAAGACCTGATGTGTCCCCTTTCTCTTGTTTATAATGCTATGGAAATAGATATGAGAAGATTTTCAAAGCTTTATCACGTGTTGGTTTTATCTATGGAGGCTCAACTAAAGTGCCATGATCAAGTAGGTTGTCATCTATCAAGTCCTATATCTTATGTCTCAAACTGGTGCATATGTTTGTAGTGTGGCTTGATGCCCTATAAAAATCATAAAATGCCTACTGATCATATCCTTTGGGAAGAGGTTGGTTGGATCAACTTCCAAAATAGGAGGTAGAGATATGATATTACAATCCAAAAGCTACTATAAAACCCTAGTTGGAGGAACTACAAGATGTGAGAAAGTACGATGAGGTGGTGATGATAAAACTATACACCGAGGAGGCTTTAAAGCTACATTTACTATAGGTTGATTTTGCCCTTTTGTATCATTAAACTTAACTTTGTATGGGACTTTTTTGTTACTATTATTAGTCATGTCTAGAATTCTTGTATACTTGAGTTTTCCCATTTAAATGAGTTTCACTTCTCTTTCCTTTAGTGTATGATACAATTTAGTGAAGGAAGAGAATCACTTGAACATAATTGATTAATGACGTGTTGGTAGAAGACTTTGTTTAAAGAGGTCATGTAACTCCTGATCTACCATGGGACTAGTCAACTTAGCCAAGATGGTCTTATACTGAAGAACATAGTCTATGAGATGCTCATTTGGTCATTGTTTCTATTGAGTAATTTGAGCATATGAAACCTTATCACCAATGTTAATGTTGAAGTGTGCTAAGAACATGCCAACTAAATGATTGAATACATAAAATGACTGATTCAATAGAATATATAACCATTTTAAAACATAATCCTTTAGGCTCCATGTAAATATTTTGGTAAGTATCTAGTCATTGGGTACATAGTCCAAGCATGCTGTGTGAAACGCTCTCAAGTGTGTCTCTGGATCACCCTTGCCATCATAAAGAGTAAGCTTGGGTTGAACAAAACCTTGTGGTAAGGGTGTAGAAGTAATGTGATGTACCAATGGTGTATGCATTAAAATGAAAGAATCCAATACCTACGTAGGTCTAGTGGTACCTTACTCAAGATGTAGCACCTTGGATTGAAGAGATATTATCTCTTACACAAGGGCTACCACATTAGGAGAGAGGGATGTACTAAATGTAAATGGTGGCATAGAGGTAGGTTTAAAATATTTATGCAAAATACTATGTATTTTTGAATTTAAAATTGATTTTCTGATTTTGATATTCAACTAAAAATTTAGGAATGATTGGAAAAGTACTGGAAAATAACTGGGAGCTAGTTAATGCAACTAAGGATTAATGAATGAATTTTTAAAATTAGTATGATAGTTTTAAAATTTTGATATGAATATATAGAATTTTTTTATAATTTTGCTTAAAAAATTTAAGAAAAATAAAAAAATATTTTTAAAATTAGCAATATATTTTTTCTATTGTTTAGAATCTGTTTGTATGTAACAAGGACCTCGTATGTGCAAACTAGGGTTTTGACAAAATATATGATAATTTTGAAATTAATTTATAAATTTATGATTTTTAAATATAGGAAAAATCAAGAAATTATGGCAAAAAATAAGAAATAATTTACCCTAGGGTTTTTGTGCAAAAATTTGAAGTCAGGTTCACCAAATATTTTATTATTTTTAAAATAATGGAGTTTTATTCCTAATTAATATATAGGTCTGGAGTAAATTAAATCAATAAATAATGTGTAATAATTAAGCTACAGATTTATGTAAATAGATTGCATTTTTGCCTTTTCTAAAAGTAATAATAGCTAAGAAAAAAATATGACTTAGCTTATTCTGAGCTGTTCGGTCTAAGATAAGGTCTAAGAATTCAAGTAGAGGATTGGGACAATGTTAGAAATAGGTTCATGAACTTCATTTTCTAATTGGACAAGAGCATCAAAAGTGGAACACCCTATCATTTGGCACTGTAGTCTTTTTTTATGTTGTTATCCAGGTGATTTGAGTTTTTTGGGTTTGGCTTAGTAGGTCTGTGTTACCCTGTCAGTGAAATATCAAAGCCCACAAGTCTATGGAGCTCATTGTGCATTTTTTTAATCTTCAAAAGCCTTAGGATCTCTTTCTATTTGAACTTGAAAGGAAAATTTGGGAAAGAGAGAGAAGGGGTTAGTATGTAAAGGATACGCTAGATGCACTTCACACCCCTTATGTGGGCATGCTGCCTACATACCAATACTCTGAGGAAGGATAGAGCTAATGTAGCTCTCCCATTGAAGTGCTTGGTGTAATTATGTATGAAAATGTAACTAGATATGAAACTGGGTGTACTTTAGATGGTTAAGGACTGGTGTAAGGGTTTGAATAGGCTTGGAATAATATTGGAAGGTTGTATGCAGAGAAGAGGGGAAAATGCTTGAGTGTACTTGCTTGTATTCTTTCTTCTCTCTTGTAAATGAGTGTCAACCCTTCTAAATGGACTTTTAATGGCATTTTATAGTGGATTTAATGATCACGGGTTAAATGAATTCACATTAGGATGGCATGAATTAAGATAAGGATCCAAGAAAATATGACCATTTAAACAAATTTACACTTGGACAAGAATGCCAAAAATAGAACACACTAGGTTTCAACACTCTTGTCCAAGTTGGGAATTATTATCCAGAGGGAATGAGACTTGGGGGGATGGGTTTTGGCTTGAAAGCACTGCCTGGGTCTATGAGGGTTAAGTTTAAAACATTGTGGATGACTAGGAATTGGTGAAAGAAAAGCCTATAAGGGTTGTGCAAGAAAGTAGGAGGACCTATGGATTGGGTGTCATTGGCCATACTAAAGTAACCAAATTTAACATTTTATATGACTACACCATGCATGATGCCCCCTATGTCTAGATTCTCTAAGAAAACTATATTAAAAATTGCTGATCTAAATTGGTCTGATTGTGTAAATTGTAGCTGAACCTATCTTTCTACCTGCTTCTAGAAAACTTATTTTTTTGGATATTTGGATAAGAGCACTAAAAATGGACATGCTGGTGTCTAGCATTGTATTCCATTGTTAGTGCTATTGTCTTAGGCTAAAATTGATCATTGTTCTAGAATCTTTTCTGTCTCCCTAGTCTATTTTAAGTGGTTTGATTATTGATTATTGTTTTGGTTATTTTGAAACTAATTTTTTTGACTGATAGGAGTTCTGATCTCTATAGAAAAACCCCTATTTGTTACCCCCTCTTCTGAGGGTAGGAATAGGTACCTTGTAATGAATACCCTTAGAAAAAGCCTTACAAGTGTGTTAATATGGAAATATACATGATATATCAATGATAATCAATAAGATATCTCAAGACATAGCATGGTTTGATTTGAGAGATTGTTGGATCAATAAGGGTGTGCCTAGATAGATGTAACAATGTAATATCATGTGCAATGTATTGAACTATAATTAAAAGTGTTAGTTATGTTGGGTGAATATTTTGTCAATCAGCCAACTGATGAGCAAAATAGGTCTGATCAACCATAGCAAGGAAGATTGGTCAGCCGAATGTGCAGGTTTACCACATCAAAAGGGGACAAATCTCTCCTCTCATCAAGGGGAGGTTCCCTATAAGTATGAGGGAGCTATATACTATAGTTATAAGCAAAAAATAACACTCAAGGGTAGGGTAACACCATCCATCTCTCTTTTTCTAGAGATGATGTTCACAAACAAAGGAGAAAATCTTGGTGAAAACATTGAAGGCACTTCTCTTCTTTCAGAAGTGATCTTGCAAGAAACATCAGGAGTTCTTTCATGTAGTGACAAGAAACTGGTGACAAAGTGTAGTAACCAACAGGATGAAATGGAACCCAAAGACTCCACCTCAACTACCCAAATAGTGAAACATAAAGGATAATGGGGGCACAAAGTCATCCCAGAATCGTCAACACAAGAAGAAACTAAAAACACACACTAAAGACAGCTATGATAGCATAAAGTCTGAAAGTAATTGACTTCAGGACATCTTCTGGATTACCTCCACTAGCTTTGCTTGTTAAATTAAATAAACAAGACTGCACCTAGAAGATAGACACAACAATAATCTTCTAAAATGGCACTAGCTATAACAACACAAAGTCTACAAAAACTTGCTTTCTCATTCAGATTAAATAATATGAACAACAATATGAGCTCAAAGTCTCAGTATTCACCTTTCAATTTGGTAAGAGTTTTATTTCTATAAAAGAAAAGATCTCCTTTGAAATGACACAAGAGAATAAAATATATAGTAGCCAAGAAAGGCTTGGCACTCTGTTTCATGGAATGGCCCATGATGTGCATTCAATGCCTTGAATGCATTGTTTAGTTTTGTCAAAGAGGGCCATGCTGGAATAGGGTGGTTGCCTTAACTGTGGTGTGTCAATTCATCTCAAATGTCATCTCCTAGGTCTAGATCATCTGGTCTATCACCTCTGATGTCTGTTCAGCTGTCCATTTTGTCTTTACTTCAAGGGAGACCAACAGGCCACGCCTTCAATGTTTGCCAATCAAAATATCTACTTTGTGGACTGTTCCACCTATTGGAATAACTATTGTGTAGATATTTTGGTCTCTCCTCCTTTCTACTATGATTTAAACCCTCAGGCTATCTTTTTCCCTTTTTGGTTCTTTTGGTTCCTCTTCTCAATAGTTCTTTCTTTTGGCTTGAAGGTCTTTGAATGCGTTCGGGTCTGCATTTAAGCCTACAAAGATAAATGAATATTTTATTGCCAAAAATTTGATGTTCTCAAGTCCATCATCATTTGAAATCCAATAGCTAGTTGGTTGACTTGAATTTGATGGCCACAGGGATGTCATCAGACATTTAGATCTCAACAGTTAGTTGCGATGCTCAACTTTGACGTTTGTGGGCCCGTCATCTTCCTCGGCAATTTCTTCAGCTTCGTGTAGTCTTTGGGTTCTAATTCCTTTAAACAAAATGTCTAAAGGAAATCCTTCAGACATTTTGTTTGAAGGAAATGTTCCTTCGTGTCTTTATATTGGGAGTGTTCCATCTTTGACATCTGTCACAGTCTACTACTTTGAAACTTTATCAACTTACAGAAAATGGGACCGACAACACTTCTTGCCTAAGCAACTTCAAAAGGGGAATGAGGATAGGTATCACTTTTCACTAATCTTAACAAGTGACATATGGCATCCCCTTGTGAAATAGGTGAGGACACTTGGCAACATCTGCTTAACTTATAGAAGCTTTAGATACCTTTTGAGAATCATGTAAAAGATGACACATTACAGCTTTCGCTGAGCTTTAGAAACACTATAGAAACCTTTGGGACTCATTTTGATTCACATGGATGATGACACTTGGTGTGCTCTGATTATTTTAGCAACTCACTCGGGGCCCACCACAGTCCTTACTCAATAATGAAACAAAAGGAAGAAACTATAGATGTTGACACTTGGTGGCTTTTGCTACTTTACAAGGGACATGTGGCGACTTTTGCAATTTCTTAGAAAAGCACATTAAAACCTTTTGTATTTTCCACTTGGCACCTTCCACTAGACTCTGAGAGAAGCTCATTGAAAGAAGCTATGAAACTTATAAGAAACTTGAAATGCAGATGCAGACACTTATCGTGCTCTGCTGAGTTATAACATGACACATGGCACGTTCCAATGCATATAGAAACAAATTATAATGTGTCCCAAAAGATGAAACTTGGTAGCTTCTGCTCAACTTTAACAACTTACTCAGGGCCCACCACAGTCCTTACTCAATAACAAAACAAAAGGAAGAAACTATAGATGTTGACACTTAGCAACTTTTGCCAAGCTTTACAAGGGACACGTGGTGACTTTCACTACTTTGAGACTTAGATAAAACACAAAACTTGGAGCGCACAACTGGAACTCAAAATAAAATGTAGAGTATTTTACTCCACAAAGGGAAGAGAGAATTTTTTGGCTTGTAGGACCAAAATAGTTCATGTGTTATCCCAAAAATGAGTGGCATACTTTGGGAACAATAAGTTGTCAGTTTTTTAGTTGGAGGGATGGAGCATGATGTCTATCATGGCATCCAAGAGAACAGGAAAATGCATGATAAGGATCATGGAATTGAAACAATCGAAGATGCAATCAAGTAGAGAAGCACTCAAAGTAAGAAGCAAGAAGCATATAAGGTTGGCAAAGGGGCCATGCAAATAAGGGACATGGGCACATGCCACTCAAACTAGAAAACAAGCATATAAGGCATGTTCAAATGCCACATACACATACGATTGAAACAAACAAGTTGGCATGAAAGCCATAATCAAATATAAGAGTATAGCCAAGGGACATTGGCAAATGTTCAAAGGCATACACATGAATAGAAGTAAAGGACATTGGAAAATGTCCTAAGGCACATACAGGAGACAAACATGATCTAGAAATATAATCTAACAAGCTAAGCTAAGTAAGAAGAGAAAGCATCTAAAGATTGGAAAGATACAATCACATCTGACTTAATCAAAGCAAGAGGGAAAGTATGCAAGATATTTTTAGTACAAGACTAGGTATATGCTAAGAAACACACAAGTGTTAGATACTAGTGAAATGCCAATATAGTAATCTATGTAATCTAGTAATTAATGTTTATCAACATGATAACTTAGAGTGTGTAGTGTAGGAATGACATAACCTGAATGGTGTAGTCATGTAGAAGATGCCCCTAGGGGGAAGATATATCGATGTGTGTCTCAAATGTAGAAGTAGGATGTCCCCTCAATGGGTAGAGTGAAGCTATCAAGTAGTTGGATGTCACTACACACACTCAAAGAAGATAAATTGAAGCATGGTAATGTAAATAAAGTGACATACAATAACATGCAACAACAAATGCAATTCCTAACATGATATTAGCAATGTAAAACATGGATGATCCATACAATCAAAATGTTTTTGGTGTTTTCACATTTTTGAATGTTTTTGGATTTTGAAATGTTATATTGTTTTTGTATTTTTGGAAAATTTAAACTATGTACAATCAATCAGAAGAGGTTATGTACAAACAAATCTAGAAAGAGACTATATAGAAGCATATAAATAAAGCAATATTTACATAATGATGTAAAAGACTAGGCTGAAGGGGGAAAGGGATCTAATGATGGACACTGTTGGGGATGGAAATGGAAGAAAGGGTCACAACCATCATCAAATGCCTCAAGATCATCATATGATGTAGATGTTGTGTTCATGATGTGATCATGTCGAAGGAAAATTGAAGGTTACTCTAGTGGTGGAGATGTTGACTTTGCTCTGGAAGTAGATGACTTTAGTAGAAGTGGTGAAGTTGGTGCTATAATCTGAATAATACCTCAATCTTTTAGTTTATCCAATCTCTATTGTAAAGTCATACATGAGTTTATATCATGGCCTATAATCCTATGAAAATTATAAAATGGGCAACCATCCTGCTGTGATAATCTACTAATAGATTTGTGTCATAATGTAGGTATGTGATCAATCCATGATCAAGTAATATCTATAGCATAAATTGTGATTGATGTTGTGTGTTTCCTACTTGATTCTAAAAATTGGATCTATATTCATAGAGGTAACCATGTGAACTGTATGTTCCAAGTGATCTATTTGGTGTTGTGAGTGTGGAGTATATCTTGAGAGTGTAGTGTGATATGTTAAAAGTGATGTAGGGTGTGGAATGAGAGCTCTAGAGTCATCTCAATACTCTCCTGGGCTGATTAGTGTAAATTTAAATCCACACAAATAGTCATCTGTTAGTGTGGGTGCCATATCATCATCTAAAGAAGTTTGTGAATATGTATCAACATCATGTACATATGGTAACTTAGAATTTACCATAAGGGGTAATTACGATATAGGAGTCTCATCATTTTTAGTAGTAGAATATGGTACTACTACAAAAGTATTTGTAATTGGTAGAGTAACTATGAAATCAATTAGAACTATTGGTACTGCTATTAGTGATAGTGGATATGTAACAAGTGTCAAAGGTATGATTGATGGAGTAACTAGAATGGCTGAAGCTGATGTGACTGGCTGAATATTTGGAGCTGAAAGTATGACTATAAGTGGAGGAGTGCAAGAAATTCTAGTCTCTCCAACCTCATATGTATGTATCTAATCAAGATAAATGCAATGAGGTGGTGGTTATACTGTGAGATAAGGTGTCCCATCTGGTAAAATAGTCAAAGATGACTCTATAGTTTGACAATATCTGAATGTTTGGTTGTCTATTGGACATGTGTATAGATATCCCTCATGGATAAACTTAATACATTGATGGAGAATAGAAGGAATGGCCCCCATAGTATGTATCTAGGGTCATCCAAGAAAAAGATTATAGTGGAGAGGACTTAGCATGACCTGGAACTGTGTAGAGACGGTTTTGGGTCTTACCATGATATCCAAAGTAATGGTGCCCAATGTCTATCATGGTATATCATTGAATCCTTGAATGTTTTATATTAAGGTAAAAACAGGTTTTGAAGGGGCCCCGAAACCCTTAACATCAGAAGAAAGATAAGCCTTAAGCACTTCCAATATACAAAATACCTTGGAACCTGCATAAGAAAGACCAAATTTACCAGGAATCTGAAAACAACAGACAAGAGCTAGACAAGCAACAAACTTATTTCTTACAAGACCGAAGTTTCATATCTAGAGGGGGGACCAAAGGCTTAGACTTCTTCCTCTTAACAGCTGTCCAACCATCCTCTACCTTAGCTGCCTCAGCAACCCAGTCCTCAGAAGGCCAAGATCCTTGAAGTCCACGGGGCGTTGAAGCCTCAGCAACATCCTTATGAGAACTAGCCAACTTCTGGCTCCTAGGAGAAACCTTCAAAATAGCTGGAGGAACCACCACCTCCTCAATAATCGGTTCAGAGAGAACACCGTCTCCAATCACCGCAGTACCATCCACAGGATCAGTCTCCAACGGAGCCTTCTGTTCCGTTGATTCAGAATGGATACTCATTTCATTCTCAATCTCTGAATTAGTCGAATCATCACCAGGTTGTTTACAAAAATAGTGTTCATGTTCAGCTTCAGACCACCACGCAAGTGAACTTCTTGGTTTGGATTTCCCTGCAGTGCACCAAATTGCAACGTGCCCCGTCTGGTGACACTTTCTGCATCGAAAAGGTAAACCTTCAAAATCTAACATTTGCGTCCAAGAACCCCTTGGGGAGTCCAGACAGATCGCCTTTGGAAGGCCCTTAGAAACATCCACCTCAACCATAATGCGAGCACAGGTCGAGCGGTAAATCCTCTTAGTTTCATCATCCTCGCATAAAAATTCTCCTAAAGCATTCCTGATGGTTTTAAACACTGCTTCTTGCCATAAATGTATTGGTAGATTAGGGAGCCAGACCCAGATAGGGATCTTATTGAAGGTTTCCGTGAGAGGGTTGAAATCCTTATGCCACTGTTTGGCCATAAGAGGGTATTTATCCTGCAAAAAAAGATTACTGTTGGATAGAATAGAATTCCTGTCCTTGGAAATTTGGAATAAAGCAATGAAAAAACCTTTAACACAAGGGTAAATTTCAACATTTCCATCAATCATTGGCAGCCATGTATTGGAGATCCAGCCATGTAGTTCAACCAGAGATGGCCAGTAGCCACGAAATCTACGAAATCCTTGAATGTTATTATATGATTTTTACATTGATACCATATCTATGCCTATGGCCTATAAGAATGTGATATTACATATATTAAGTCTGGAACCACTATCAACAAGAACTCTCTTGACTACACTAGTTTTAACTTGAACTTGTATGAATAGTAGCAAATTTTGATCAATAACTATCTGAGAAGGCATGCCCTCATTGTCAAAATAAATTGCATCTTCTATAGTTTTTAAAATGTTGACCACTGATGCAAAATAAGAAGGTTCTAAATTAACAAGCATAAAAGTCTAAGTGAGTGCCTGATAAAGAATGTCCTTGAATACATTAACTTTTTGAAATAGTTCTAACATGAAAATTTTAGCTGGAGTGTTTCTCATCTGATCAATTATGTCATATGCCTTGTGCAGGTTTGCTTGTATAGGTGTGTTGGGCTTGGGATGGGTAGGAATAGAAGGGTGATGGGGCTCCTAGTTAGGTGGAGGAGGCATAACAACATGTTGAGTAATATCTCTAACACATTATCTACTATTTATATAGGAGGAGTAGTAGCTATGCAAAGATATCAAAGATAATCAATGGATGGAGGTGGTGGAGGGACAAAGGGTGTCAACTAGGCTCTTTGGTGATGGGTAGTGACTTGGGGAAGAGTAAAATGGACTGTGAAACATGACTCATGATGGGATAGAGGTTCCAAGGGAGGTGATGCAAGAGATATATTAACATGTTTAAAAATAACTTGCTTAACATCATCCCATATAATGAAAAATAGCATGAAATGCAAAGAATGAAGCTTTGTACTAACATATGATAGACTTCATCATTCATGTACATGATAGGGCCCATTATGGTTTCCTTATTATTCTCAAGAAATATAAGAAAAGTTTGTAAATAAATGAGCATCATTTTTGTAATTTGATTATGGATACGTCAAGAATAAAATAGGAGCTAGGACATGCATCTAGGGATTTTTCAATAATATTTTTGCAAAATACTATGAATTTTTGAAATTGAAATTGAATTTTTAAGTTAAGTATGCAAGTAAAAATTCAAAAAATTATGGGAAAGTGTTTGATTTAATGAGACATAGTAGATGCAACTAGGGTTTTTGAGGAAAATATTTTTTTTTTAAATTACTATGAATTTTTGAAATTTGAAGTGGTTTTCTGAATTTAATATGCAACTAAAAATTTAGAAAAATGATTGGAAAATTCCTAGGGCCTAGTGTATGCAATTAGGGTTTGAAATAAATTTATTTCAAAATTTAATACAAAATTTTAAAATTTGAGATAAATTTATGATGTATATGTGCAAGAAAAAAATTAGGAAATTATTGGATTAATGCTGGAAAATTACTGGGACCTAGTGTATGCAACTAGGGTTTGAAATAAATTTATTTTAATATTTAATACAAAATTTGAAAATTTGAGAGGAATTTTTTATTTTAATATTAAAGAAAAAATTTAGAAATTAATGGAAAAAATCAGCCAGGAATTTACCCTAGGGTTTATAGGGTTTTAATACAGAATTTGAAGTAAGTCAGGTTCACCAAATGATTTTTTATTTTTGGGAGTAATGAAGTTTTATTCCTATTAAATAAATAGGTTTGAGTAGGAGAAATAATTAAATAATATTCCTAATTAAATCTATTGATTTATAAAATTATATTACAATTAAACCTTTTCTAAAAATAGCAGTGAGAGAGAGAAAATTAAACTTAACTTATTTTGGACTATTTTGACTGAGACAGGGTCTAGAAATTTATGTAGTACTAGGACACTATCACCAAAAGGACCCTAGACTTCATTTTTTTATTGGACAGGAGCATAAGAACTGAAGACCTTGGGCTCTAGCACTATAGTTATTCTTTGGTGCTATTGTTCTAAGGATTTAAATTTTTGGGTTTTGTTCATCTGCTCAATGTGAGCTTGTGTACTAATTTTTAGGTCCTCACTATCAATATAACTCCAAGTAGAGCTTATTATTCATGTACTTTTATCTTTTATGCAATTGAAAGAAACTTTGACAAATGGGGAAAAGGGGTTAGTGTGTGTAAGATGCATTAGACATGCTTCACACCTCATGTGTGGGCATGCTCCCTACATACTAATACTCTAAAGAGGGATCAAGCCATATGTATTTCTCCCTTTAAGAGTGCTTTGTGCAATAGTGAATGAAATGCAAGAAATGCTAAAATTGGGTATGCTTGAGTTGACAAGGGATTAGTGTAAGGACTTGAATTGTCTTGAAAGTGTATGGTTGTATGTAGAGAATAGGGAAGATTGCTTAAGTGGTCTTGCTTTTATTCTTGCTTACTTAAATGATATTTGCTAACCCTTTCCAAATGATCTTTGAATGGGATTTTATAGGGAACTATTGGTCATGGGTTAGATGAAACCAGACTAGGCCAACATAATGAACAGGAGGAATCAGGGAAAAATGGTAATTTAGGGTCGAATTATGATTGGACATGAGCGCTAAAAAGGGGACACCTAGGGGTCCAACACTATAGTCTAACTTTGGCACTATTATCCTGAGTAGATGAGACTTAGTAGGATGGATTAGTCATGAAGAGAGGGTCTTGACTCAACTAGGGTCAAGTTTGGAAGGCCAAAAATGACTGGGAATCAATGAAAGTAAGCTTAAGAGGGTCATGAGAGCAAGAAAGAGGGACCTAAGGGTTGGGTGTCTTTATCCATGCTCAAGTTACCAATTTTTACATTTTATATGACTAAACATAATCACTTCACATAATCTTATATGGATAAATATGATTAGCTTAGCAAAAGCTATCCTTGATATTTATTATCCACTAGAACATGGAGTGTGGTCTTGTGTGTGGTGGTGAAATCCATGTCACAATCCCCTTAAGACTATGGTAAGTGTGTTTAGTTCCACATCATGTTACCTCTTAAAAATAAAAAGTGGAGGTTTATTGATTGTTTCTAATCTAAAATCTCACCTTAGGGGTGAAAGTAGAGAGCATATGCAATGTTAAACCTGGGTGACAATAGGTAGTTAAAAATTAAGCTAGATTAATTAGAATTTAGATAGACAAACAAACTAGTTAATTAACCCCAATTAAAATGTGGTAAGAAAATATATCAAAAGTGGTTTCAAATTCCAAGTCTTGGATAAAGGACCTATAAAATAAGTTGGTTACTAATTTTTAGATACATTTCTTTGGGGTAAACATGTTAAAAAGGTTATAAAACCAAACTAATTTTGTGCAGACCAAAATTGACACTTAAACAAAAAAATTTAAAAAAGTGAAATTTCAAATTTAAAAAAAGGTTAAATCTACAAAAAACTTCAACAACAAAGCCACATATCAGAGGGTTAGTGCCACATTTATGCAAACCAAAATCATAACTACACAATGTGAAATCGTTAAAAAGATAAGATAGCTCAAATCACAAACCAAATGTAAAATCTCAAATACAAGAGTCAATGTCACTACTATATGATCAAAATCACATAACTCAAAGATGTGAAATTGAAATAGATAGAATTTCAACATAAATTTTTTATACCTATATGCAATATCATGAGTGAGGCTATTGAAGTCATGTTTCAGTGATCAGTGCCACATTTCACAAAACATGAGTTTGTACCTATGCATAAAAAGCCACAGACATATCAAGCTCACCCAAACTAGTATCAAAATTATGGTATGGTTAGTAGATTCATGTCTCAAAAAACATGATTTCTTAAAAATATAACAAATAATATAGAAAGATAAAATAATCAACTTAGCTTATTACTATCTGATTTAAACACAAATATTTTGAGCATAAAGGATTTATATAATCATTTAGTCAAAAGATCACATAATTTAATTTATCAGATTAATGTTAAGTTTTAAAACATAAAAATCTCAAAATCATGTTTAATTTAATCGAAGCTACACCTATTACACAAGATTCCACATTTATATAATCATAAGGTCACACCTGCATAAGACATAAATCAAATCTACATAAAATCATGGAAGTGTTAGTGAAATCATAAATGCTAAAAATGAAATCACAAATCACAAAATGTGACTTTGTTAAAGAGGGTCAGACAATGCAAACTGTCAGTTCGACTATGATGATAAATTTTCATGTTCTGAAGCAAATTCAGGGTAATTAGGAGCAAAGTCATGCTTCCAAGAAATTAATTCACATAACCATAGAGTGATGTTATGCCATGTGATGAAAGTGTCAATCACATAATTTTAGGAGTCATGAATGCCAATTATTTTGACAAAATGGTCCTGTAAACTAAGTAAATCACACCAAAGATCAAGAAAATAAAATCAAAGGAGAGTCTCCCACTGTGATCATAAAAAATGTGATGCCATGAATTGGAATAAAATTAAAAAAAGGTAAGAAGCAATAGATTTAAACCAAAATCACTAACAACTAATCTAATTCACAATAAAAACGTTTGATTAGACAAGGTGGATAAAGAAGAAAGCAACTAATAATGAAAGTATGCAATTACACCTTCAATATGCAATCTAATTTACCTCCAAAATGTAGATGATGTGCCCCAAATTAATATGTAAATGCACTTGATATATTGGATTACTTGATTTGGCTCTAGACTTGGACAACATGTTGGCTATAAATAACTAATTTATTTGGACAAAATGGTAACATGAAAGAGTTATCAATGAATCTCTTATATTTTCAAGGAGATGAAGGAGAATATATATAGAGGATGATGGGGTAATTTCCTAAAAAAATAAAATTCCTAGAGATTTCTATAAAGGAATGATGTTGAGGATTCTATAATATGTGGAGAATGCTAGAATCTGTTAGATATGACTAATGATGATTAGTGAAGATTATATGTAGGATTAGTGATAGGATTTGTAGGAGAAAGTGGGGGTAAGTTGCAAGTAGGTAGGTATGATTTTTTAAAGAAAATAATGGATAAATAGGATTTGGTGATAAGTGACATATGATTATAAGAATTAATCAGAATAGAGGAGGGTATAAGGTTAGCATATGATGTATAAATGTTATAGGGGGATGAAAATTAGTCTAGGTGATGTTATCTAAATAATTTACTGATAGCAGAGGAATTTATATGTACACTCTTAATTCTCCTTCCTGTATGGCAAATGTACCAAGGTGAAGGAAGAAAATAAATTATCGGTGATATAAATGTTATCCAATAAATTATGTTGGAATTTTTTTGGGTGGCATCAATATTTGATTCAAATATTTATTATGTTTCTTATTTTATCATATTATCGGTGAGATTTGTTAGTTTTTAGCTTTAACATCTTGATATTTGAACTATATAATTTATGGGGAAAAAGATGTATGCATTATTTTTAATCTAATCACTAACAAACAATACTGCACACAATTTTTTGCCAAATAATCTATACCTCACTCTTATGAACTATGAAAACATCAAAGCTTTTATCTTGATATTTATTAGTATTTTTTTCTAGCATACATAGCTAACAAATTAATGGGAAGTGATGGAATGTGATTTTTGGTCTCGATATTCCAACAAAGCCCACTAGTTTGGGGTTACCCAAAGACTTTTTGTACACAAATTAAATGCATGTGCATGTGTGAATGAAATGGGAACCAAAATAAAATCCAAGAATGTACTTGAGCAACAGAGAAAAGAATTTTTAAGCATCAGTTTTAGAATTAAGCAAAACACTTTTTGTTTAATTTTGGCAGAGCAAAATTTGGGTCCAATAAGGGAGATGCTTTAGGATATATTTCCTTTGAGTGAGCAAGACCAAAAAGGAGAAAAATATGTTTGGAGGACATATGCATGGATAACCAAGAGGTATTAGTATCAAAATAAGGTATGTACAACTATTTTCCTTCCATAATGTATTTTTTGTTAATACAAATACACTCGTATTGTCTCTTGATACCAAAAATTAATAATATATTATTTTTACCAAATTTAGTATAATATTAATTTTTAAATTGTTTAGGATTTTTTTAATTCCTCTTTTCTATTGAAATTGTTATATTCCCCACATTTATGATTGTGGAAGACATTGAATGTTATAGCTTGTTTTCATCATTGCCATTTCCATTTTGGACTACAAAATAAAATCATGTTGTGTCTTTTTGCCTTGTGGTTTATGTATGTTATGTCATTTCAAGACTTGTACATGCCTACTTATGCATGTTTCTTACAGTTTCTCAATCCATCATCCCTAGATGTTGACGCACTAGAAATAATTATTTTGTTCATTAGGTTGAGTAGGCCTGGAAACTACAATTTAACTTTCCTTGTCAATTAAAATGTATTGACTAGTGTAATGTTTACAAATTTTAATGTTATGGGTGTTCTCCTCATAAATACATAGCAATTAGTCTTATCTTATGAATGATAAAGCAACTAATACCATGTGAAAAAAATAAGACTGTGTCACCTCTCCCTTGCTTTAATTTTTTTTAATAAATTATATATTGGTATAATATTAAAAGTGTCATCATTTTAGGCTATCATGGAAATTGTTAACCCTTTATCAACCATGTAGATGGAGGTGGAGCGACGAGTCTATTTATCTACATATATATTTCCTATTTCCTCATTTGGAGTAAGAAGCAAGAGTGGGACGGCTATCATAAAAAGGCAATGCTCAACATCAATACAAGATTTCCCATTCTATAGTTCATAGTCTTAACTTAACTTGAAACAATTGTTAGCCATGTGGTTATTGCATAGTCCACATAATTATTGACTCTCTCAAATATCAACAATACTGTGTTTCAAAAATTTAAACATCATCTTTCCACAATAAAAATATTGCAATAAATGAACCTACTATACTATACTTTATATTATTCCTTTGAATAATAAGGACCTTTTATATAAAATTAACATTAATAGGTTAATAGGAGTAGGTTGGTTTATAATGGAAATTTGGTAAACTATGCACTTATAAGTAGTAATGTGCTATTATAATTGTTGAATATTTCCTATTAATCATAGTATATATTAAAACTATAAACTTTGGACTAAGAAGCATGGGTTAAGACCTTGAGCATGTTTAACACTCTCTATGATAACCTATATAATTTTTAAAATGTCATAGATATTTTCTACAATTTATGAGGTGAAAATACTTATTAGTACTTTGGAAAACTATGATTCTAGATGAAGCTATTGGGAACCTTAAAATTAAGTTTTTAAATGGAATTGTATTCCATACCTTTGATATATTGAACATATGAATGTTAAGCCTATTGAGATCTATAATCCATAAAAATCTTGTAGGAACCTTGTTATTAAATAACCTAGTTGATCATTGAATGATAACATTGGCTTTAGAAGAGTAATATTCATATCATTAGGTTTCATGTTTTAGTTTTTGGGTAAAGGATCCCTTTGTTATCATCTATAATCATGAATCTTGGTGATATAACTCTTGATTATTTGAACACATGTGGAAAACTCATGAGATTTAGATGAATTCATGACTATTGGTCTTATTACATTTTAACCTAGATGGAGCCTTTCTTAAACATTGAATCAAATTCACCCTAAAAGTCTTAATTCTTATATTTATGGTCTTGTGTAGACACATAAATTAATAGTTAATCTAAAATAGTACACTTGTGATTGCCCTTTTGAAACACTTAGATCATGACTTATCATTTGGCCTTTTGACCATTTTATTTCACTTTTCACATGATGAATTGTCCTTCTAAGCAACCTAAGTGACACTAGAATGTCCTTATATTTCATGAAAACTAGTCCAGGATCACACTCAGACTGTCCTTGGTACCCAAAGTAACTTTTTTTTCCTCTTGGACAACAACACCCTAATTAGACAACAATGCACCTTTCTCTTGTCTAAATCCATCAATTTTGTCTTCCTACCAAATAATGGATAATTTTATAAAATCAAAGTTATCGAAGGGCTGGGTTGCAAGTTTAGTAATCCCAATTGGAAGGAATTCAAAAAATACCTCTATAAGGGCACATTTCAAACCATTATTCACATAAGAGGCTTCCACATGGAAAATCACTAGAATTCTAATTGTGCATTGAGAGAAAATTTGAAATTTCTCCTAATTCTAATTACACATAGCCCTAAAAGCCCTGAGATAAATTTTAAATACACCTTGAAGGTCACAAGTCACATTTGAAGCACTTAATCACACTAAAATTTCACCAACATGTAACATTTTACACACACCATCATAGCATGGGAGAACTACATGGATTTTGATCCCTTTTCAGAGCATTGGTATATAGGCAATGCTTAGTATGTTGAGTGTCAAGGTCAAGAAAAAAATCAACCACTAACCCCTTTTGATTTTGTGATAACATTCATTTTGCTATGTTATTGAGCTAGGATTTTGAGTGAATAAAGAGTTACACAATTATCTTCACATCAAATTGGAAGCTCATGCATTGTCCATAGAGTAAATAGGTAAAGGATAAGCTAACCTATAAATCACAAGTCTTTGTTATTTAACATACATCAACGCTCCATTAAGACAAAAACATACTACTCTATTATCTAATTATAATGGTCTTGTCCAAAATCCCTACCAACTCATGTTCCTAGTCTACACTCAGTCAACACAGTTACCCTATCAATTTTAGATCTAGAATAATCTGCATCTTATATTTCTAGCTAAATTTGTGTTTCTCCTTTGTGTTTTCCATATTTAGTAATTTTCAAATTAGTTTGTCATTTATTGCATATATGCAATAGTCTAATTTTGCACAATAATTTGTCACATTTATGTAATCAAATTCCTTAGTTTTCCAAAATTTGATGAAACATATTGATGAACCCACTCATTATTGAACATTTCTTGAAACCCTAGTTTTCCATTAGGGTTTTCCTTTTATTTATATAATTTCCATTAGGGTTTAAAAAATTTAAATTATCTTATTTCAATGTTCATCATGATTATAATGATAGAGACTGTCTATTATTTATTAGTTTAAATTTTATTGGTGTTATTTATATGTTCCTTACCTTTTGCTTGTAAAATATTTTTAATATATGTCAGAATTTGGGTACATCATGTCAAAACGCATAACACATCCTATGTTAGTCAAGATCTTAATAATGGGAAATTATATGGTGATTATTTTTTCATGGATCAATTTGAGTTACCACTAATTATTAATAGACTTTAGAGGGCTCAGATGGTTATTTTTGTTCCTCATTCACTTATACCTTACAAATATCTTAGCTCATACCCCACCTCTACTATTTGACATAGGCTTATAGTAGACCCTGTGGTCTGATTTGTTGTTACTAGACGAGGTTGGGTCACTCCTCAACCAAGATAGGAGCAAGGAATTTAGACACTTCATCTTTATCCCCAATCTATTCTAACTAGACTAGTTAATCAATCTAGAGGATATGATATTATAGATCAATTAAGTAATATACCAACTAAGATCTCTATGCTAAAATTAATTCAAAATGCTACTATTTTAAAAGATATGTTATACAAAAAATTGAATCAGACATCTATGCCTTGTGACATAAAGCCTTCTTACTTTGCATCTATTTTCAATACTTTGAAAGATATTGAGGATGATATTTCTTTTAGAAATGAGGGTTTTCTTTCACAGTCAATTATTGATTAGAATCTACCATTATTTATACAAGTTCAAATCAACACTACAATAGTTAAAGGGTTCTAATTGATAATGGTTCAGGGTTAAATATTTGCAATCTTACATTATTATAGACATTGTGAATTAAAATGGCTACCATTCAATAAAGGAACTATGACTATATCATTCTAAGTTGTATAATCTCATATGTTGACAACAAAGAACATCACAAAAGGAGAGATCTATAAAACAAAGGGTTACAAACTAATATGCAAAACAAAGTAACAAATATCATATATTACATCCAAACTTATTCTATATTGTTACAAATGATAAGCCTTGCATATATAGGCAAGGAGAAATAAGGAGCAAAGCATCCTAACCAATGTGGGATAAATACACAATAGGAAAAAGACAAAAAAACACCTAGTAAACATGAGTAACCTACTCTAAAAAACTATCTCTCAAGATGAAGGTAGACTAAAAGTTCTATCCTCTCTAAGAATCAGATCTTAATTTATAAATCATATGGCCTCAAACCAATAGAAAATTGTATGGATGTCCAGATGATGAAGATAGACTACTACAATGATGTTTAAGCTACCAAAAGAGTTGTACAACCTACTCCAAAATGCTTACAATTGGTATGATATGAAATCTAGGATGATTAACTAATAATACTAGGTTTTAGATATAAAAAATCATATACATACAGCTTATGGTGAGAGAAAACCATATAGGTGGAAGGTATATGCCAATAGACCAATGAGTAGGTTTTTTAATAGAAGGGTTGTATGGTGTGATATGAGGTGATTCTAGCAAATTCTAGAGGACATAAGACTTAGATTACTATGCCATTGTGATTTTAGATTTGGATTTTGATGCATGTATGATTTGAAACCATAAAAAACCATCCATAAATTTCCTTTCAAAATAGACTTAAACATGGGTCTAGAAAAATAATTACATAATGGTACAACCTAGGATCTATATGTCTTGGTCAATGGCCAAAAAAATACATATCATAAATCCATACAAAATACCACTATGCCAAGAAGAAAGTTTGATATATGAACAAACCCTTGTAGCAACAAACTCACAAATGGATGGATGCAACACCTAATAGTCTGATACCATGAATGAATAATGATTATATCATTCCAAACCATATAATCTCAGGTGTTGACAACAAATAACATCATAAAAGGATAAATCTATAAAATAGAGGGTTACGAATTGATATGCAAAATAAAGTAGCAAATATCATATATTACATCTAAAATTCTTTTATATTGTTGCAAATGAGAAGCCTTGCATATATAGGCAAGGGAATATAAAGAGTAAAGCATCCTAATCAATGTGGGATAAATCCACAATAATAAAAAGACAATAAAACACATAGTAAACATGAATAACCTACTCTAACAATTCAAAATACATATAAGAATATCAAAGGATTTGATGATATGCCACTCTAAGCTTTGTGTTCTATCACATTAGTATTACAGTGGGGCCCAAAACTCTATCCATAAAATTCCAAGTAATTCCTAATCATTTGCATTACAATTTAATATTGGGCCAGCCATGGATACATTCCATGGATGATATACCTTCTAATTTACATAGGCGTGTCAAATTTATACATGATGGATACTTATATACATGCCCAACATATAACAAACCATTCAAATATTGTAAGAGTATAAAGCTTCCTAATAAGAGTCCATCACATTTAGGGGAATTCAATCTCCTATAGGAGGACCACCAAAAATTATTCCTATATAAAAAAATCACACATGTAAGTTGGTGAATCTAATACAAATGATCATATGCCACAATCCACAAAAAACTCAAAACCACATATTTGACCTCAAAAGGTAGACGATGAGGAAGATATACAATAATTACCTTTATTAGTCAATTTAGAAGATCCAAATTTCATATCCAAAAAGGATGTTGATGATGAAATAGAGTTAATGAAATACCTATGAATGTTGATGATTACATATGTGGATTGAATTTCACACCAGTTGGCCCATGAGAATATAGATATGATTCAAAGACAATCATACCAGTACATGCATATATAAAAAAGTAACCACTTCATATATGGATAAATAAAATAATATTTGTTTCCAAATAAACATTACATCACATACAATTCTATCAGGTGTCCTATGGACTAGTATCTTTGTCAAATCTAGCATTTCTAAAGCATAAGAGGCATAATACATTGATTAATGCAATATAGGTACCAACATGTCACCATCCATATATTTAATAAATAAAGTGGAATTCATGGACATTGAGCCAATTATTAGAAACAAGCAAATAGTGCACAAGATAGACCATGTAAAATTTTATAGATGTTACTAGATAGTGAATTAATTTCCTTGCCAACAATACACCATTAGACAGTGAATCAATTGCCTTACCAAAAATACACCACTAGATAGTGAATCAATTACCTTGCCAATAATACACCATATATCCACTAGCCTATTATCAAATCAAGAGGGTGATCCATTTTTGCATTTTAATATAAGCAGATGACATGTTACATATACTTATTTAGAATTACAAAATAAACTTCATAAATATAAGGCTAAAGGCACTATTCATATTATATAGCCAATACCAAAACCTACTACGGCTCGACATCAGGGCTATATATGCAAAAACTACAAACATTCCAAAAGTAATCCTTTCACTATTTAGGTTTTCATTGAGAATGCATATATACAACATGTGGGAACATATGAGGACACAAAGCTAAATATATTTACACTTGCATTCCTTCAACACATAGGGCATGATTGGGATGAATTAAAAAAATCTATATATTTCCAAGATTCCATAGGCCACATCATAGTACCATTTTAATTTGGGCCCAAAGTGGTGGATACACTACTATTTTTTATGAACATAGGAAATTAGATAAAAGATACATTTGGTCAAACATGGTTACATGAAAATTAAAACTACAATGGACATGTCACAATAATGTCTCACATTCAAATTTGAGGATAACACAATCTGTATTCTCCATGATGGCATAGATGATAATCACATATTCAAAAATTATAAAAAGGGTTCATAATTAGTTTACACCAAGGCTACACATGAGGCCTCTTAAACAATAGAACAACATGTCATAATGATGCACAAGATACATAACAATGACAAAGATAATGCTATTGTTATATAGCAAGAATGGTATGATGACCATAGTGATGATGATCTATGTGAGTTTTGATAAAATTCAATATCCAAAACTTAATGATCTTCCACTAGATCCACCTTTCCATTATCCACATCCCTTGGATATGTTGTTTGATTTATAGATCATCATATCCTTCATGTATATGCAAAAATACAAAAATAAATAAATCAATCAAATATTTAAAAAAAATCAAAATCAAGACCTATGCATGCTTATGTTTAGTTCATATATATCAATTAATTTGTACGTATTTATTCAATACTTATTTCTACACAATTTTATATCATATATGTTTATGATTATACATGAGGGAGTGAATAACACACATGATGCCATTCTCAGACCTAATTACAAGTTATTTCACTATCCTAGACTCTGAAACTACATTCAGACAAGAACACCTTATTCAGATAGAAGTCCACCATTTTGTTGTCCCACTCTCTTGATATTTTTCAAATGAGCACACATTATTATTTATCATATCTAAACCAAACACAATTCTCTTACAACTTATTTATATATCAACAAGTTTACCAAGGGCATATTATTCACATGTTTATCCTTATTTGGGTATCTCTTGTTGTTCATACTTACTTAACATATATTGATACTACTCACGTATTAACATGTTTTTATCTTATTAGTCACCTAATTAACTGAATCTATTTTTACCAATTACTCATGTTGATCAACTACATGTATCCATGCATGCTTTTCAATGTTTAATTTCCTACATTGTGTCTTGTGTGTATTCTCTATTTGGCTTATGGACATTTGAACATGTCTTTATGTGTGTCTCTAAACCTTCATGGTGTGTTTTTATGTGTGAGAGTGATATTTGAACATCCCTTGTATGTGGCCGTTTGGCCTTCTATTTAATTATTAGTGTGCTTTGTGTGTACTCTTTGTTTGTGTTTGTCATGGCCATGACCCTTGTTTTCTTGTTTTCTCAATCTCTTATGCCATGATGGATATCATGCATCCTCCTAGTTTTCAATTCCATGATTGATATCATGAATATGTCCCCAAAGAGTTATATTTTAGGTTTTAACACTCAATTTTGATCACTTATTTATGTGGCTAATTATTAACATTTATCTTGACATTATCATTGTGTATGCTTGTTCCTACATGCATCTCATATTACTATTTTTCTCATTTTATACATATGATGATGCTGTGATCCTCCTTATTATCATTATTACTCAGATTTACATCTTTTACATAACATATATTTGCATCAATTTTTATGTTGAGTTAATTTATTTCACAAGCTCAACAACTCACCTCAAAAAAGGGGGCATACATAGTGTCTTGTATTAGATATTAAGCCCCTAAAATACAATGCATATGCATAATTTTTCATACCTCACAATTGGATTAAAAAACACATAAAAATATCAATTAAAGAGATAATTTAGATAGGATCACTCCATTTGGATAGGAATGCACCTTGTTATCATCTAAACAAGGAGAAGTTGTCCCAGTACCCATAAAATATTCAATTTCAAAATTTCTCAAAGTCTCAGGCATTATAGATTAGTTTGCAATATGGTCCTCAATCTCAATTTCCAAAAAACACTTAGGTTTGTCTCATATTTGCTTAGTATGTGGGTATAATGTGTGACATGTGTTCTAGGTTTTCACACATGTTTTGATTAGAGTCTTAGTTTTTATTACTTATTCTCATAATCCATATACACTATATATCATATTGGCGACATATGCATGACATATAACTTCCTCCTTGCTTAGTTTTACACCAATTTCACAGATGGAATAAAAATGCTTATCATTTTCCATGTACACCAGAACTATATTATACTAACTTTTTACACCATAAATGATCCTTATTCTGTCTATAGTGGCTGGTTCCCCCTTTTGTGCCAAATTTTTACACCAGAAAAATCTATTGAAATTCATATAAGAATTTCAAACTACTTTACCACTCTAGATATGCAATGATGAAGTCAAGAACACCTTGTCTTATTTAGAACACTCTCCTAATCAATGAGGATTTGTGCATGCATAGTCCAATCCAATATTTTTAATGTAAATGAAATCTCCAGGGGTACCACTCTTTATAATCACCAGTTTTGAACCAATGTTTTGCACTAAGAAAACACAATAGTTCATGTACCCATTCAAGTGTATTCATTCCTTGTTATTAGATATTATAAGTTTCTTGTATTTAACTTTTGATATTCCTCTTATGTAAGGACTGAATTTATACATGTCTCATTGTAGGTTCACATGATACATACTTCAATGTTGTGGCCTACATTCAAGACTGCACTTAATAGGTAGGTCTAGGTACACACTTTTATTTTTACTCTAGTACTTTAACTTTTACTTAATTACTAGAATAAAAGGGGGGGGGGAATTTAAAAAACATAAATTAACATTTAAGATAAAATAATGCACTTGTGACCACCCTTTTGACACACTTATCTCACCTCTTATCCTAGGGCATTTTAACCATTTTATTTCACTTTCCATGTGATGACCTATCCTTCTAAGCAACCCAAATGACACTATAATGTCCCTGTATTTCATGAAAATGAGTCCAAGATCACACTCAAACTATCCTTGGTACTTAGAGTAGTTGTTTGTGCCTCTCAAACAATATTACACCTCTCTCTTCTCTAAATCCACTATTGTTGTCTTCCTACCAAATAATGGCTAATTTTCAAAGTTTAATGTTATGGAAGGGTTGGCCCACAAGTTTAGTAAGATCCATCTGAAGGAATTCCAAAAATAACACTATAAATCCACATTTCAAACCATTTTGCATATAAGAGGCTTCCACATGGAAAAACACCAGAATTCTAATTGCACATTGAGAGCAAATTCCCTATTTCTCCCAATTTTGATTACACATAACCCTAAAAACCTTGAGCTAAAGTTTGAATACACCTCCAAGGTTACAAGTCATGGTTGAAGTAGTTAATCAAACTAAGATTTCACCAACATCTAGCATTTTTTACCAATATTTTACACACATGATTATAGCATGGAAGAACTACATGGAGTTTGATCCCTCTTTAGAGTATTGGTATGTAGGTAGTGCTCAATACAGGGGGTATTGAGGTCAAACAAAACTTCAACCACTAACCCCTTTTTATTTCATGAAATCATTCATCTTCATATGTCATTGAGATAGAGTTTTGACTGAATAAAGAGTTACATCTTAATATCTGCATCATATCATAAGCTCCCACATAGTCCATAGAGTAAACATGCAAAGGTGAAGCTAACCTAAAAATATTAGGTATTTGTTATCTATTGGAATCAATGCTCCATCAAGACAATAAGTTAGTTCTCTACTATCTAATTATAATTATATTATCCAGAATCCATACAAACTCATGTTCTTGGTTTGCACTCATTAAACATAGTCACCCTATTATTTTTAGATCTAGAAATAGTTTGCATATCAGTTTTATATCTAAGTTTGTGTTTCTCCTTTGTATTTTATATTTTTAGTAAGTTTAAAATTGATTTGTGTCATTTATTTCATATCTAAAATAGTATGGTTTTGTACAAAAAATTATCATATTTAATTAATTTAATTCTATGCAAGGATTAAGAACTAAAGGCTTGAGATATGAAGAATGTTTTTTAGTTACTTCCTTTAGGACAATGGTGGTGTCATTAGATTTTTTGGATACACATACATATTTGTTTTGGACATATTTAATAAGAAATTATATCTTTATCAAATTTTATTTATTAGTTTGCACTTGCATAGGTACACTTTCTTGTTTAGCCTACACTTATTTTTTCAACTTGTCTTTTAGTAATCTCTAATTTTTTTAATTTTCTAGTTACAACTTTTCCTGATGTAGTTTTTCTTTCTATAATTTTTATTTCAATAATTATTATTTTAGTAATTTTTCCTTGTGAAATATTTCCTTTTATAATTATTCCTTTTGTAACCTTTCCTTTCTCTAAATATGACTTATGTAACTATTCATTTTTTAATTTTATCACACGTAACTGTTCTTTTTGTTCTTTTTTCATGTGTCCTTTAGAAGATGTGATCATAGCTTGACCATGTTTCTTAACTATAGATTTTGTGCTTGAATTAGGTGGTGGCTTGATGGATTTATCTAATGTAGGATTACCACTATCAATGATACTATATATTTTGCTCTTCAAGGGCCAACACCTTATCTATATTATGTTTATTAATTTTATGATAGGCACAATAGTATTTTGATTTCTTTAAAATATGCATAAGAGGTAATGTTTCAAAACAAATCACTTAAATTTTCAATTGGATTTTTATTAATATTATGTAAAATTATTAAAACATTAATTGTATATGTATGTTTGTTTGAACCCATACTTGAAATGAAAGCTTTTGATTAGAGTTCTGAAATAGGTGGGCAAAAATACAAATAACACTAATATGCTTAGGATTATTGACATATGAAATCTTATCCTCAAGTGATGTAATATTTAGACTCATTTTATTATGTAATACCTCAATGGATTCTCTCATAGTAACTATTTGATCTATAATTTCTTCACAAGCACAAACCTCGGGCATTTTTTATTGAACATACATACAAAGACCATCAAGAGGATGAATGGGAGGTGGAGGGGGATGAGGAGGAAATTATAATAATCTCATTTTTGTACCATATGATTGGTCACATTACCCATTGGGATAATGATAACATGGACCTACATAATAGAGGGATAGTATCCATCACAACCTTGAGGCGGGATCAAAGAAGGCACACATGAAAGTACTTGGGACTCCATATTCATATAAGATATATCATCATTAATTGTAACCTTAACTTAATTGTACAATAATATTACCCATTTCATTATATGAATATGAAATATATTGTGTATTTCATACCAATAACATGTAATTATAACAATCATTACTTGAATTAGAAAGTATACATTATGAGTATCCATTATAGCCATCACACAATATGTAAAATAAATAACTGACCACTTGAAGAAAATTATAAGAAATTTTTGGAAACTTTTTTTTTAATAAAAATAAGTAGATGAATGAAACCTATAAATTTATTTGAAAATAGGTACACCATTCTCCCTCTAGACAGAATTTACTAAAAATAGTAGAACATAAATTACAAAAAAACTATAAAGTATTTTGGCAAATAAAAATAGGTTTTTAATCTACTCAAGACAACTAGTAAAAACATTAAATTCTTTGAAAAATATATCCATTTGGATTTGTATACTGGATAAAAACTAGAACAACCCTAATAGAGGAAACCCTAATAGGATGATGAGAATGAAATCCTAGGGGAAAAGAGATAAATCACCATATTTGCACCTATGAAGATGGAAACAATTATGAATCAAGCCCAAAAATCAAACCTCAAGTTAAAAATCTAAAAAACCTATAAAAAGATGAAACCCTAAGGGAAAAATCAAGGTTTTTGCAATGTTCTAGATAAAAAAACATGTCCATCAATATGTTTTACCCTATTTTGGATTAGTGTTAACCCTAATTTGATATAAATTATTTATGAATTCAAATTAGAAAGATATATAGTAAAATATAAATCTGAATGTAAAAGCTTGAAACTGATATGGCATTTTAACTTGTTAAATATATAAAGTATAACACAAGATAATATACGTAGTGGTTCCTTGTACTATCCAAGATTGAGACTTTAGGAAGGTGGAAAGAAAGTTAGAAGATTAGACTATGATCCACTTGAATCAAAATATAGATATATGTGTGTGTCTAGATAATAACATCAACCTCAGGTCAATACCATTAGTCACTATGTTCCAAGTCTAATAGTTATGTATCAATATATTTTTCCCTTTTTTTTAATATAGGTAGGTACACCCCCTTGTTTTTTAGTTATATGTGTGATCTCAAGGTCTGATTAGTGTGTGAATCCTAGACATCTATTTTATTCACTCAAAACCCTAGGTCTACTTACAATGATAGATTTAGACCTACAAAAAAGGATAAATTTTGGGTTGAGCTAACACCAACCACTCCCCATTGAATGGTTGAGCACTACTTACATATCCAATACTTTGAAGAGGGAAGTCAAACCACATGTAGATCTCTTTGTTATGTGAATGTGAGATATAATTCTTGTTCAATGTATGTAACATGTAATTTATCCCTTGATACTTATAAATTAGAAATTTTGGCCAGGATCTTGAGTGCTTCAAACTTGGATAAGAGCTTCTCCTAGTAACTAATTGGTAAGAACATAGTTGTGTTCTTATATGTGAAAGTTGTCGAGTATGCTTAATAAGTGCTTACTAAAGAAGTGCTAGATGGATAATAGGCATATACCTATTTTTTTCATTTATATGAGACTTTTTAGGTACTTTATCATGCCACCATCATGTAAAACATACGATTTGACCATAGGAATGATTTAAATCATAAATATGACTTTTGATTGGAATGGGATGAAATTGTTAGACAATATGTTCTTAGTTTAATGTTAGTGTCCAAGAGATTGACACTCTAGAGATGTTTGAGTATGAAAAATAATTATTTTGATGCAAATTATGGGATTTATTGTAGTTGACTGATAGAAACTTGGGAAGGTTAGACCCTTATAAGGCATGTGGATGTGAGAGAATGGTAAATTAGAGTCAAGTATATATACACAATTCTTGAAGTATTAAGGTAAATCAAAACTAACATTTCCAAGTATCAATTACCATATTTTAATGTCTACAATATCTAAAAGCTAATAATTGACAAATTTAATGTGTATTTGAGTAAATATAGATGAATCTTAGCTAGAGATACTCTAATGAGGGTTGAGGATGTATAAAAATAACCAAATGTACACAAGTGGACCAATTGTAGAAATGCATGAAAAAGACACAATGAAAAAGGGTGTTATACCAAAAATACTTATCTATAAGGATCTCACATCACCTATTGGAGAGAAAGAAGAATGATTTTATAGTGTGGGAATTTTAAAACAAACATAAGAAACAATTCTTCCAAAATCATAAGAAGGGGGAAAAATGTAAATGTTGCAAAGACAACCTCTTAGGATTCTGACTATACTTTAACATCAAATCATAAAAATATACACATTTTAATCTATGTGATTTCCCACTAGGTTTGAAATTGATATAATTTATCACATGGATAGTACAAATATGTATTTAATTAAGAAAAATATGGAAAGCTATATTCCATGGACATTAACATCTTCCATTATTTATCTATTGTGTACGGTGTTCATGAGGTAGAAGAATATTCCTTGATATTTTTGTTCATAATATTTGTATACTTTCATTACCAAATTAGAATCACATGTTCCACAAGTGAATGTAAGAGTAGATGCATTCAACCATGTATTGCAAGGAATTGCATCCACATGGTGGGATATTCATAGAGGAAAGCATTTAGATTGGGAAGAAGCTTGCAAAATATGTGAGCTCAGTTTCAAATAGTACATTATTTGAAGAAATGGCTAAAGTTATAGGTGGGAAAATGTCCATAGGTACATGTCCATACATGTGTAGATAAATAGAAATATCAAGGAATTGAATAATAATATTGGGTACATGTATTTCCAATGATTCTTACTCAATTACTAAAGGCATTATATATGCATCAAGAAAAATTAAAGGAAACAAAAACCTAGGATCGATTATAACATGATTTCATTCAAACATTTATCTTCAAAGTTGAGAATACATAGGTTCACACAAAACTAAAAAAGATACAAATATTTTTGTGATGGTGTTGGGATTGGGTAGATTCCCATGAAAAGGCAACAAAGAGCACTACAAGTATTAATAGTGTTGGTGATATTTTTTAGTAATGTAAATGGATATGGTAGAGTAAATGATTTGTCTTAAAATATTTTCATTGGATGGGAATAAATTCTAACAACACTACATCAAGAAACAATGTGGAATGTAGGAATTAAAAGATATGTTTGAACATGATAAAATCACAAAACTTCCATTATAAAAAGTTGTATCCAAAATGGAAGAAGAGAAGCTATGAAATATTAATGTACATGAAAAATATTGGAAAAGAGATTTTCAAGATACTATTCAAGGAGGGCCAAGAAAAATTTACAAAGAGTAACAACAACATAAGTATATAAATATTGATAATGAGTAGAATCCAAATATTACAACAATAAGTAACTACTAGACTCAACATGAAATCTGTGCAATTGTGTAGATGTTGCAATTCTAGAAATAATTATTTCCTAAAAATTTCAATGAGATCAAAGGATTTTATCCATACAAATACACATAATTAAAAAAGGATGCATGTCCAATCAATTAAAATACATATTATTTGAATTACAACATGAAGTTAAAGGTTAAAGATGAAATTGATAGGGTGGTAGATGTTAGACTAATATTTTTGGTTGAGAAATCAAATTTTTTAAGTTTCATGGTGGTTGAACCAAATAAAATAGGAGAGATACAAATTTTTAAAGACTATAGAGAATTATATAATGCTTGTGTGAATGACCCATTTCCCACACACTCATAGATGAATAATGAAATTTATTCTAGGGTATGAATTTTATTCATTCATATATGGGTTAAATGGTTATCATTACATTCCTATCATATAAAATAATCTTTAAAAATCACATTTGCTATGGGTCTAAAATCATTTGCATATAAAGTGGTGTCATTTGGCTTGAAGAACACATCGACAATATTCTCTTGTGTAGTGGTTACAACATTAAAATATTTTATACATGATTTATTATAAGTATATTTGGATGATTGGGTAGTGTTTTCATTTTCTAAAGAACATATTTCAAATTTGATGATGATGATAATACAATGTCATACATTATGCATTACATTAAATTTAAAGAAATGCTTGTTTTCACACAATTTAGGGTACCTTTGGGGAATGTGATGTTTAGTGATGACATATTAGTGGACCAAGTAAATATTGCAATCATAATTGGTCCAAAAATTCATGTGAATCTAACTAAGTTTCATTCCTTTTTGGGCCATATAAGCTACTAGATTAATTTCATCTAATAATATGCAAGTTTATAATAACTATGGACAAATTGCTACAAAAAGACCAATGGTTCAAATATACTCTGGAGTGCCAAGAAATAATAGCATAACTGAAAAAAGGTTAGTAACTACACAATTATTTATTTATTCTAATTGGAAAAAAATATTCATTGTGTATGTCAATTCTTTTAGAACAATAATTGATGTGATATTCACACGACTAGGTGAAGGATATTCAAATTAGCTGGTATATTTTTCAAGCTGTAAACTCTCAACTAATGTGAATTATTATAAAACAAAAAAGAGAGAATAACTTGATATGGTGTTTTCACTGCATAAATTTTGGCATTACTTATTAGCCACTCCATTTGAGCTCTAGACAAACCACAAGGCATTAAAATACTTGGTGAATAAACCACTATAAGGAGAAAACATTCTAAGGTGTCTAAAGTTGTTTCAAGAGTATCAATTTAAGATTGACGTAAAACTCATATGAGAGCATATCAATCCCATTTATTTTAGCCACATAGATTGGACAGAAACTAAAATATCTATAGCAAAATTCTCCATATGTGCATTTGTTTAGTGTCATGGTGATACCAAAGCAATTGAAAAAATTGCAACCTTCCAACATTCCTCCAACATGGAATACTACTATAACATTACACCTAAATATAGAAAAAAAATTGGTTGTTTATGATCTGACATTTACAATTGTGAATAAGTTTCTTTACAAACTAGGTAAGGATAGTGCATTGCAAGGATTCAAACTAGATCATGAACAAGGCACAATACTAAAAAAATCTAATGAATGAGTGGTAGGAGTCCATTTAATATGAGATTTGAGTAAGAATATTTTTTTAATATTGGATTATGGTGGCCCATGTTATTTTAAGATGTGAACTAATTATCAAAGCATTATGATGTATGCTAGAGAATACAAAGACCTACATAGTGCAACGAGATGTTATTGAACCTAGTACTCAAAACACAAAAAAATGAACAATAGGGGATTGATTTCATCAGATCTATTAACCTTCTATCTAAAAGATCAAATGTTTGGTATATTATATAAACTATGAATTATTTTACAAAGCGTGTGGAAGTGGATATAACTCTAAGTTGTGCAACTAGTAATTATGCAAAGTTCATAGATGAAAACATTATCACCTAACTCAGATATTTTTATATGTAGATTTGTGATAGGGTTACACATTTCTTAAATAAAACCATAAAGGTACTCTTTATAGAGTTCATGATATCACCTTAAAAGATTATGTTGTACCACTCACATGCAAATGGTCAAGAGGAATCCTTAAACAAAATGCTTGAGTTTATGCAAGAAAATATTTTAAATGTGTGACAGGATGATTGGGAGGATATAAGTCCAATAATATTTTGGTCTTATTATAAAAACAACAAGCACAAAATAAATTAGACACCATTTTAATTGGCCTATGGAGTAGAAGTACTTATGCCACTGGAATACATTTTCCCAAGTCTACCAATTGCATTAGCCATTAGAATTCGATAAAGTCATCAAAAGTGTGAATTATGAAATTAATTCACATGGAGAAAACCTACACAATTTATAGTTAGACTCAAGAAGTGCATATGCAAAACCAAAAATCATGCATGATAGGAACTTTTGAAGGAAGGAACTTTTAAAAAGTTAGTAATAGTGTTATATGAAAGTAGGTTTAAATCTCACCCAGGAAAAATATGAATTAGATGGCAGGTTTTGTATGTAATTCATAAAATAACATAAAAAATGGGGGATTGAATTACAATATATGTATGGAAATATCCTTCCAATAAGGGTAAATGGTTATCATATAGAGCCCTACCATCACTAAAAAAGTTAAAAGGGAATAAGAAATAAGTGCCTTTATGCTTGATGTAGAATAAAAAATTTAATTTGTTTGGATTTCAACCAAGCATGGTAGAATAGAGAGTATGTTTTTCAAGGGCCCCTAGGAAAAGTCCCTATATAAATTTATAGTGAATATTAAAAAGTATGTATTGAATTCCTAGAAAAATGAAGGGAAAGGAGTTTCATCAGGAAGGTGAACCCTATGCACCACCAAACCACAACATTTAGGTGCATATGTCTAGTAGTCGTGGACATCATTCAAATTTTTAGGACACCATCCAGAGTTTGTGGATGACATCTAAAGGTTATGGATGACATCTAGAGGTTATGGATAGTGTCTAAAGGATATAGACATCCATAGGTTGTGGATGATGTCTATACCTTATGGACATCATCAAGAAGCTTTTGATGGTGTTCACAACTTATAGACACTGCCCAAAACCTCTAGAAAATGTATAGATATTTTAGATAACATTCAAAACCTCTAGATAATGTCCATAGGGTATAGACCCCATCCACATCCTCTAGACATCATCAAGAGCCTTTAAATAACTTTTAGAGGCTCTAGATGTCATCTAGATGCTCTTGATGGTGTCTAGAGGTTATAGGCAATGTTAATAACCCCTAGACAACATCCAATCCCTATGGACATTGTCTAGAGTCCATGGACACCATCTAGAAACTGTGGATGACATATAGAGTTTGTGGGTGGCATCTAGAGTATATGGGCAACATATGAAACCTATAGGCATTATACAATAAATATGAATATAAATATCCATAAATTCTTACATATTCTCATTTTTCTCATTTACTAAGTTCAAACATTAATCACTTCTTGAAGTGTAATCTCATCATTGGCACTCAAACTCATAAATGGCTTTCCACCCCATAGTTTCTACCCCCATTCAAAAATTTGTTCACATAAATCTTATTTACCTAAAAATATTGAGGCTACTAGAAGATAAGAACACTTACAATGACTAGATAGACAAATGTTGTTTAAGAGGCCTTATTTACATGCCCCATTATGAGACAAACACAAATTTACTAAACATTCTTATGTCTAGTTACAAACCTGCTACCAGATAGTTTTCTTGTACCCTTGGCTCTCAAACTATTACTTTTGGAACCTCACCTTAAAACATCAAGTGTTTGACAAGGTTACCACATACAAATGTGGAACCTATAACAATAAAAGCTATTTTGACTAAGGAAGACAACATATATTTAGAAAATCACTTAAACTTGATAGTCAATACCTCTGCCTCGACAGGTAATGTTCTCTTTGTTAATTAATATTCGATGTTTTATGTATGAAATTCAAAAGTTAATAAATGCCATTTTAAGTTTGTAATTACCTTTTTTATTGCATTACTATCATCCCTAATCATTCAAGAAGGCTAATTTCAATCTTAAATATAACAAACCCATATCTAGAAGCCCTCATTGAATTTTTCTAGTTGAGGATTGTTTTACAAGGAAGACTAGTAGACATTCCCTTTTGGGATTTAACATAAATTATTCATTCGCTTGGTAGAGAATAATTTGATTGGTGTACATTCATTTATAATAAGATCAAAAATGATTTAGATGTGTTTTTCAAAGTGACACTTGCATAATTATTGTTTCTAATTTTATTTTAGGTTTATACTATGAGGCATATCATGAGTTAAAGGGAATAAATGTTTCAACTATTTTGCATTAAAAAATGAAATATAATTATGTGGACCTTGTTGTGCTAGAGGTAATTTTGAAGTTTAAAATTAAAATTAATTATGCAATTGTGCAATAAAATTATCTTGTTAGTTTACTTATTGCAATTCAAATTGATTTGGTTTATTTCTTTGTAATAAAGAAGATAAACTATTTATAAATTAATAAGAGAAGTTTTAATGAATAAACATCATCCCCTTAAGGGATTTGGGAATTTAGATATGGGTCTAAGTGATGACACAAACTTTGTTATGGAAACACCATTGACAAGGAGAACAAAGATGAGGAGTTTTATCTCACCTACTTCCACACAACATCAGATAGGCACATCCACAAATCCAAGTTTTAAATTTTTTGAATTTTATTAAAAATTAATGTAACAAAAAAAATTAGTATTGTTAATGTTTCATTCAATTTTGTAACAACCTCCAGCATTGGCAACATTTTACCTCAACCTGCTCAACATTTTCCTTCAATGCAAGGTATGTGACTTCAAGTTTGTAATTATGTTCTTTATTAAATTACATGAACATTAACATGGTAAATTGAGTTTATGGTTTTTTGGAAAAAAATGAAACTTCACCTTCTCTTACACTACATCCATAAATGTAAAACATGTCGGTAACTTGAAGTATGGATCTTAATGGCTGTGACCTACAATTTAAGTTTTTTAATGCACTTTAAATTTTGTTTATTAGTTTCTTATGGCATTTCCTATTACAAAGCAATGTTCCTTAAGAAGTCATATGCCACCACCACTACCACCTCACTCTATACAAACTAGGGAGAAGAATTTAGTATTACCAATATATAGTATGGGAACAATGTATATAACAACATCAAAGTTCCTTAGTTTTTCTATGGGTGGAATGTCTACTACAATGAGTGCCACTACAATTATGTAGAATATTGATCTTGATGATGCTTTCCTTAAGGGTATTAATACAATGACTTTGGATAGATTTTTTACCCATAATATTATTCAAGGATCTCAGTTTCAGACTCCAAAAAAATATTTGGTTATGATTCATCTAGTTCACCACCTGAGAAAACCATTGAAGCTGAACAATATTTTGATGAATTGACGTCCTTTCCTTTGACAAATATTGTTGTAGATAATGATTTCACTTTGTTAGATGACATAATATAGACCAATTTGAAATTATTGAATGTATGGGATATTCAGGGGAAGACTTTGGTTAAGTTAATTAATGAACATTTTCATAACCACTTGTAAATAATTTTTTTTTATTATTTGGTTCAAAATGATTCCTCAAAAGTTGACATTTTAGTGAATCAAGATAAGTTAGGATATATTACAATTAGTTATCCCTATAATGATAATGTTTTATATGTTATGATAAACATATGAAAAAATTTAAATGCAGATGTACAATCATACTAAAAAAAATGGGCAAGAGATCAAAACCTTTGCCTCTTTGCCAATGCAGAGAGAGATCAAGCTTTGGTAAGCAATCATTTTTTTTACATATGGTAATTGCATTGAAGGAAAAGCTTGTGCTAGTAAACAAATAGGATAATATGCTGAGGAGGATAATCAAAGAACACAACATGGATCCAAAAGTTATATTCAAGGAAAAAACAAATGTGGATCCCTCTATATTATTAGTAGGAGATGCAATGCACAAATAAAGGACACAACTTTTAAATATAAATGTTGTAGTTGAGGATCTTGTTGGAGATTGTATGTTAGAAATTGATTCAAGGAAAGAGGAAGGTGAGGCAATATCATTTGCTTCTCAACAACAAATTGAAATTACTCATATTGAATGATGTATCCTCACTTCATGTTGAAAATATTCTATTATTAATTGTATCTTATACTTTAATGGAAATGGGAAATTCAAATGAACTAAAATGTGGAAAGCTGATTTTAATGTCTTTTATATATGTTATGTTGATAATGGACACATTATATTGGAAATTAAACTTGAAAGTATAAATATAAGTCTATTTTTATGTTTTATTTTGTTCATTTTATCCATGATAGGGTTTTTATTATATTATAAATTTACTACTTAAGATGTATAGTAATGTGAGCATAATTCTTGTATAATATTCACAATCACATGAAACAATCCCTTCATATAAAAAAAGTGTAAAAAAAAAGATTTTCCAGACATATAACCTAAATATATAATATAACTTAAAACAATTTAAAAATAATACAATAATGCAATTTATGTAGTCTTACAATTTGCATAATACTAATGTTTTAGTGATTTCCGATATTACTTAACCTAGTATGTTGTTTTTAATTTTATGAGATATAGAGGAAGATATGAAAATCAATTAGAAAATTTAAATTTGAAACATACATACTAAAACTCAAGTAGTCGAAACAGTTTTTGAGTAGCCCATTCTTTGTAATTATCATTTGTATGTATTGTATCTGATGCATATATAGTAACAATATCTAGATCAGCTCTATATAATATTCACAACCACATGAAACAATCCATTCATATAAAAAAAAAATTAAAATAAATATTTTACATACATATAACCTAAATATATATTTAACAAAGCTTGAAGTTTGAACCATTATAATATAACCTAAAATTATTTAAAAATAATATAATAACATAATTTATACAGTCTTGTAAATTACATAATACTAATGTTTCAGTGATTTCCATTATTAGTTATCCTAGTATGTTATTTTTAATTTTATGAGATACAGAGGACAATATAAAAATAAATTATAAAATTGAAAGTTGAAACATACATATTAAAACTTAGGTAGGTGAAACAGTTTTTGAGTATTTCATTCTTCATAATTATCATTTGTATGTACTATATCTGATGTATATACAATATCAATATTTAGATCAGCTCTATCATTTGTTGTATTAGTGACTCCTCTTCTTTGAGTGAGTGAATTCCAAATTTGAAGTGATCTATCATAGGGAAACACATCAATTGGATAATGTGAAACATACAATCTCAAACATGTCTTAAGATGTTTATCCAATCTATTATGAAGTTTTAATTTAATAAAAGATAATACACTAAAGACCCTTTCATCTTCCACAAATCCAAAAATTATTGTTTGGCATAGTTCTTACAATTGAAAATATTCACTAATATTTTCATTTAAGATGGTATTGGGATATAGTTTTTTTCATAGCTGTGTAATAACATCAATTTATGTTGGCTCATCTAGACACTTATATTCATCAATCATTGTGAGTCTAAAATGGGTTGATTGGGTTGTTAGTAAATCCTTTTACAAAATACCTTGAATTTCAACTCCATTGATATCATACTTAGAAAAATATTTAATGAGAGCACCCATGTATCTGATAAATAAATCATTAGTTCATTCTTCACCATCCTCAGCTCTCCAAAATATGGTATTCACCACTCCCATGGCTTCAAACAACTCATCCATTTTAAAAAATTCTCTAATTTCTATAAGTAAGTTATTTGTTATATTTATCAATTTAATCCATGTTTAAAATATAATAGTACTATAAACAATATGTGTTACATGGACTTCTTCAATTTATGATCATGCTATATTAACTTGTTTTTTGAATGTGTGCAGTGGTATCTTCTTTCCATTAATAAAGATACAAATATGACCCTTAATATTGAATTTCAAATAGTTTTTTGGATCCTTAATATCTGTTAAAGTTTTCCAACTAGTAAAAATAGGTTGTTTAAAACCAATTTGGTCCGAGTATAAGACATCAAGAGATTGACAAATCCATTTTATCAAATGTGTGAAGTCTACAATGTATATGGATCTCTTTTCAGCATGTTCCATCAAACAATTTATTTCCTTTAAAATTGGAAGAACTCCACATAGTGTCAAAAGTGTTTCCAATTATGTTAAATGGCCTAACAAATATTTTGCCTTATCGACTTCCATATTGTATTTAAATATAAAACCTACCAACAATGGATATTATTCAAAAAAATGCATGTAGGTCATACAAGGAAATCCATCTTGTATCATTAAATTTTAGAATATTTTTACCATTGATAACCCCAATTCAAATATTATGAAATTCTAAAAATAGTTTCAGACTGCTTGACATATAAGCGTGCAAATCATAGAAAAATTCTTCCACTTTTGTGACATTTTTAAATGTGCTTACAATTATGTATGTAAGATTCATTCTATGGGCCATGTAATGAATTGAAATCATATATGGGACAGTGATTATCTGTACTCAAATATAAATACCATTTATGTTTCCCTACATTACTATTGCACCATCAGCTCCAACACAAACCAACTTCATAGTTATAACATAATCATTCATCCCAATGATATCTCTCAAATTAGAAATAACAAACTTGAAAAGGTTTTCAACATTGTAATTTTCAACCACTTTATGTATAGCTAAAAGATAAGGTTGCCTTGAATGGTTCTTAAAAGTGTAAACTTGGATACAAACCCATATTGTGTTGTCAATTGTTGTGACCTCATCAATGAATAGTGAGATGAAGCTTGCATTTTTAGATTTTTCTTTCAAATCTTCCTTCTCAATCATCGCAAGCATTTTTCCATGTCCCAAGCACTGCCATTTGACCAATGTGATTGTGGAATGTTATGAATTCCATTATGTTGAAATAGAGTTTTATAATCTAAAAAATTAGATATAAGTTTGCTTTTTTTAAGAATGTGGTAGATTGTTGAGAACTGTATATTTTTGGCATGTTGATTCAACTGAATAACTTTTCCTATTTGAGTTGTAATTATTCTTCCTTTCCCAACTAGATATCACATATGTCTCTAATTATTTTCATACTCTGTTGTGTATCTAATATGCATACATTCATTGGCACCTTTCCATTTATGTGTTTTTTTAATTTGTTCATCTTCTTGTTTTACTGACACATATACTTTGCCACAATATATCTCAATTATGTCTGGCTTAAGTTACATTTTATGGTCCTTTCCTAGTTTTAAAGTACATATTATACATTTGCATTTATTTGAGGTATCATTACTATTTTTGGCTCTATGGGTTCAATGAATGGAAATTTCATTACCTAGTCAAACTTAAAAGACCTTCCAATTGTCCATCTACTTCTCTTTCTTCGTAAAGATTTTTGAGTACTTTTATCGACTGAACTTCATGCCTATTGAGTAGAAGTGTCTTTTGTTGGATGGATATCACAATATCGAATGTCTTCAAGTCTCCTCTTACTTGGAAAAAATTTATATTTGTATTTGCAATGGGAGTTATTGTTTTATGAGATCTAGAAATTTTATTTAATGTTTGTGTCATATCATCTAGTTTGTTTGTCATTGGAGCCATGCCATATTCAGGTATGTATTCAAGTGGTGGCATGCCATCATCAATAATATATTCAAATGGTGACATGATATTGTGATTAATTCTTTAATTTAGAAAACCACTATCAGTGGAGGGATCTGCATGCATAAAGGTTTTACAATTATCCTTTAAATGTAAAACAATAATTACAAAGATTAAGCAAATCATTTAGTACCTATATTTTGAGTGGGTATGAGTTGACTTTGCTTGGGTGTTATTATTGGCTTCTCAAAATAAGATAATATGTTACTCGTCATTGCTAATTGGCCTCATCTCTTACCATTATCACTAAAAGCCATTACATATAACTTTTTTTGTAAGACAAGTTATGGCCTGCCACTTGGGTGTGATAAGGATAAACACTATGCATCTAGGCATCTAGCCCTGCTAAATGCTGACCAAAATTTGTGGAT
This sequence comes from Torreya grandis, assembly GCA_037957365.1. Taxonomy (NCBI): domain Eukaryota; kingdom Viridiplantae; phylum Streptophyta; class Pinopsida; order Cupressales; family Taxaceae; genus Torreya; species Torreya grandis. The sequence goes on from JARHVA010001787.1 coordinate 1,087,394, forward strand.
GCCACCTAGTATTTTTAGTTAGCATCCAGTCCTTAGGACCATTTTCTAGGCTCTTTGGTAACCATCTAGCACCTGTAGTCATCGTTAAGACCCTATGGATACCATCTAAATACTGTAGACATCATCTAGTCCCTCTGGTCATCGCCTAGAACTTATGGTTATCATACAAAATATGTGTATGTCATCCAATCACTTTGGATACTATCTAGACCTTTTAGTCACCATCTAATTCTTGTGGATGTCATTTAGTCCCTTTGGTCATTATATGGCCTTGTGAACACTGTCTAGTCCCTCTAGTCATCATTTGATCCCTATGGATACCATATAGAGTCTATAGTCATTATCAAGTACCCCTAGTCATTATCCAAACCTTGTAGATGTCATCTAGTCCTTCTAGTCAACATTCATGCACTATGGATTTCATTCAGGCCTTATGAATGTCATCTCATCCCTTTGGTCATCATCTAGACCTTGTGGATGTTGTCTAGACCTTATGTCCATCATCAAATTCCTATGGTCATGGTTTATAACTAATACACATCGTCTAGAAATTTTGGTTATCAACTAGTCCCTTTAGTCATTGTTTAGATCCTATTATCTACGTCTAGATTATGTAGACATTATACAGGCCCTTTGGGCACTGTCTAATTCATGTGGTCAACATCTAATCCCTCTAGTTGTCATCTAGTGCTTCTGGTCATCATATAGAGTGTGTGGCCACTATTTATACCTTATGGACATTGTTTAGACCCCCTGGTCATTATCTAGAGACTGTGGTTGTTGTCTAGAATATGTAAACAACATCTAGTTCCTATGGTCATCATCTACAGTGTGTGGCAACTAGAATGTGTAGTTTTTCATCTAAATTATGTTAAATTTCTATCATTTATGGAATACATTTAGGAGGTTATTCTATAGATTAGATATGTGGCATATAATATGTGTTGGCAAAATTAGGTAGAATGTCCTTTGATGCCATGGTGATTTATAGTCACAATTTTGGAATTAGTTATAAATAGTGGGTGAGCCAACCTATAAATCTTATTTACAATCCAAAATTTTAGGTGACCCAATGCTCTTTTTTGGTCCAAAAATTTGCCAAATCCAAGTTTTATAAAATGGAATATTCATGAATTAACAAAGATTTACCATTAAGAAAAACCTTGATAGAGAACTTTAATTAGGAGCTATGGAAGCTATGAGGGAATGAAGGCAAGTAAATTTTTAGGTAAAATAGGGAAGGATAATGTTCTCAAACTTTTAGGAAAGGTGTAGTTGTATCAAATTCATGAAAGAAATTTGAAAAGTCCTGAAAATTGTTTAAGCCTAGGAGCTTAGCTTAAGCATAAAATATAAACATAGGTTGAAACATATGATCAATGAAACATGGAAAGTATTAAAAACGTAGCTTAATACAATAATAATTAGTTTTGGGGAAATTTTATCATGGAAACTGAATAAAATCCAGAGATTTACCTTATGAATTTATAATCTACACATGAAATGAATGTCAAATAAAAAATATTAGTACTTTTTGAGAAAGTTAAAAGGTAAACCAAAAAAAAATAAAGGGAGTAATGGTAAAATGATTCCAATTAATTAAAAAAAATTCCAAATTTAGATTTTTGAGTGTGTGATAGAGTGGATGGGTGAAAGTGTAATAGGTGGACATGTGGTATAAGTTAACATGACAAAGATAATTAAATAGTCATATCACTAACAACTATTCATTTAAAAGGAATAAATAACATGACAAAAATAATGTGATGAGATAGGGGATTTACCATAGAACAAGCTCAAAGGGACATATAAGAATTCTAATCTAGTGCTAAAGTCGAGGATGATAATCACAATTAATTAAATGCCAAAACAAAGGAAAGATAATGAGAAAACAAACAATACATATGAGAGGCACACATTCAATAAATAATTTTTCATTTAATTAAGAAAAGGGAGGACTAAATGAATTTAAATAAAAATAAATTCAAAGATCCAAAAGATAAGATATAATAAAAATTGAGATAATTTGAAGTGTTACAAATTAGAACATATCACATGAGAAATATAACCAACGAGTAAGATAATAAAGTACTGATGGAAAATATATTGAATAAATCCCTTGGGATGATAGTTTGAGAACACAATGATCCCCATAAGATAACATTTATGAAACTAATAGATTATGAGGATGATGACTTTGGAACTGTTGGTCCACTATGATAAATGAGATGGTCCAACTCAAAGTCATTTTAGATTTAAAATATGGTATGGAAAGAATGGTTTACTTCTAAATTAGATGATATATCCCTAAGAAAGGATTTTTATTGGAAGCCACAATACTATAAGTTTAAGGATTCAAAAATTGAACAATGGTTAAAGCTATCAATAGTTAAAAATCATCCCAAACTAATATAAACAAGCTTGAGTTACTATTGTGATGGTGCAATCTATCTTGCACCAAATTTGGTGATTTCAATCAATGAAAAAAGCATGGATTGATCTAAGGGACTATAAAATGGGGTAATCTCTCTCTAACAATATAATACATAGATCTACCATTTGATCCATAAATTAAAGAAAAATATAGCTAATAAAGGAAGACTCAAGGGGTTCCACTTGAAATGATGTTGACAAATTGGTGTTAACATACTTCACATGGGTTTTCTTAATCACATATTGGGGTGTTGGATATCGCACACTATCCATGGAATCTATCTATAAAACATATAGTGAAATATATAAATAACAAGGGTTGTGTAATGTCATAATAATTCCATGTTTACATGTTGATTCAGTATGATTAATTTTTGTATTTATTTTGACATGTTTCCTTATAATTCTTTTCATTATATATAAATTAATCTAATTGTGAAAATGATATTTCAAATTATGAGTCATTCAGGTGTGAAGCATTAAAAGTTAGTCTTTAGCAAATAAATATGGATGTATAAGAATTTATTGGTAGTAGTATCTTTATAAAAATATTAAATTATACATTTATAATGAATGAGATTCCATACATTATATATTTGTAATTATTAAAATATAAGTATTTTGAACCGAGCAATGATATATGTGGGTAAAAGTATAAATGATTATCATTAAAGCTTAACAAGAATTATCCTGTAGGTATCATTTTAAATCAATGTGTAAAAGAAGAGAAATATAATAATTATAATGTCATGGGTCCTTTCAAAATATTATCAAGAAAGTGTTATCAATATTAAAACTTAATAATCATTAAAAGTGTATTTTTTTAATATCAACAATGTCTAATACCTTTCAGGTTGCACGTAATGACACAAACCATTTCAAAGATTATGCAACAAGTAATATACACATAAATATGGTCAAAGTATGGATTTCATGAAACCATATACCAAATTTATTGCTTCAAGGTAAATGAGTCATTTGATTTGGGGGATTTCTAAGATCATTAAGATCAATAATTTGAATGTTGTTGCAAGGTAAGACAATAACAATGAATTTCATTACCAACAATAATTTTTTTTTTTACTATGACAAATGATTACAATAAATTATTTATATTCTATCAATTGATGTTTTCATTCAAAAGTTAGGAAAATGATTTGATGATATTATTTCCAATGCCATGTACATTGTAAATCATTATAAGTAAAGGTAATTACCATGTGGAATCTTTAAAGTGTGTAAATCAACACATCAAAAAACCCTAATATTGAAATAAACTAACAAAATATGTATTTATGAAAGGAAAATAAGTGGTGGAAAATAAAATGTGATTAGATAATAGGGCTCACATTATAACTATAAACAATGATTTAATTGCAAAATGCATGCTAATTATCATGTGGAATCTTTAAAGTGTGTAAATCAACACATCAAAAAACCCTAATATTGAAATAACCTAACAAAATATGTATTTATGAAAGGAAAATAAGTTATGTAAAATAAAATGTGATTAGATAATAGGGCTCACATTATAATTTTAAACAATGATTTAATTGCAAATGCATGCATGTGTTCTTGTCTTATCCCTAAAGTAACACCCATCCCTATTTTCACACTATCATTTTGGCATTATGGTTTTGGTGACCAGGTAATGTAAAAGTGTTCAATGACTCCTTAGCGCTCTTTTATAGGTGAGATTTTTTTAATCAAATCTATGCATTATGCATTAGTATTCTCCTCTATTCACTATGTTTTCACCATGAAGATGTTGTTATTCTAGTTTCTACCACATTCAAGGATTCGGTAAATATTTTACTAATATGTGTTAAATTTTAAATTTTTGTCTCCTCCACTACCTTCCCTTGTTTCATATAATTAGTCATTAGTCTCATGTGAATTAAAGAGTAGCCTACTAAAGGTCCCCAATTCAGACCATGACATTTTTTTGACAAGCATAAACACCATGTTTTTTAAAAACAATCTTCAAAGATGCATAAATAATTATAAGTAAACACAGTCTGAAGGAATTATCTTAGAATTTTTTTATATTGATTTTATATTCTTAATTTGGTTTATGTAGGATGCATACTCACAAAATCATGATTAAAAATAACGTTAAAAATGACAAATTATATTTAGTATATCTATATTTTTAGGATTGAAATTATACATTTCTAAAGTTTCTTAAATATTAATATTAGTATATTATAAAATTTACCATATTAATATGATGGGTATAAATGTAGTGTCACATTGTATGTATGTTGAGTATTCTAGAGTATGAATTAGTTTCTCATGATAGGATAATTAGTTTTCATCTCAATGAAGGAATGAAGTTTGTAATTGATGATGCATTTTTTATCCAACATAACTGTTTGATCTTGTTGAACATACTAAAAAATAATGGTTGAAAATAAAATTAAAAATAATAAAGACCATTTATTTTTTAAAAAATTACAACTAAGCATTTCTAAAGGACTTCTTAAATGATCTTACTAATATGTTCTAAGATTTATCATATTAATATGATGGGTGAATGTTAAGTGGTGTTACGTCATATTTAAGTTGAGCTATATTTTATGTTGAGTACTCTTGAGTGATGAATTAGTTATTTATGATAACATATTTAGGTTTCATCTCAATGAGGGAATGGGATTTTTAATTGATGATGTATCTTTTATCTGACATCAATGTTTGAAGTTGATGGTATTTGTTATCCATTTTTTTTAAACCACTTGTTGATGTTTATTTGTGTAATTTTTTAAATATTTTAATTTTTATAGCAATGAAAATTAATGTAGACAACATCAAAAATATCAAGATTTAATGTTTTCAATCTTTCTCCATATATTGTTCACAAATGCCACTTTAGGGCTTGTTAGGAAGATGAAGAAATGATTTTTACATTTTTTTAAACCTATAATATTCATTTTATTTAAAATATCAAAGCACTTTTAAGCTCATTTTGTACATAACAAAAAAAAAATTATAGTTAATAAAATTACTATTAGGTGAGAAAAATATATGAGAATCTATAAGTAAATTATTGAAGTAGACTGCCCATACATGAAAAAGAACCATTATACACCATTAAAATTTACCAATAAAAATATGAACCCATGAGAGTTCATTTCTTACCTAATTTCACCATCAGAGCTTTCCTTATAGGAAGTTTAAATAGTTTGTTTTTAACTGGTTGTTTGTTTCCTTTGAAATGTTTCCAAAAATAATTGGAAGAGGATTTATTTTCATTTTTTCAAATAGTTTATGTGCTTTTATTATTATTTACAAAATTATTTTTTTACATATCTTACAACCACAACATCGCATGATATGACATACAAATAAGACATTTATTTTAAAAGCCTTAAATGCTTATAAAGAACACCATTTATCTTGCAATCATTACAATCTATGAGACCACATTTATTTTGGGCATTTCATAAAAAATTCTAGAATTATGTATGCTTCTAAATTTTGTATACATATCTAGTATGGCACTTTTAAATACAACATCTAAAAAAATCTCATTTCCATTATGCTTTGATGTATATCAATATGCATTCTAAAGCTCTTATTTTGGCATATTGATGTAGGTGTAACAACTAAGAGATCTATGTTTGTAAATATTGGTCTAGTTTTGAATGTTATTAGTCTTAAAAGGTCATGTTTCGTTAATAATAAGCCTCATCTAAGTTTATTTTGTCATAGGTCATTTGGTGGTGTTTCTAGATTTCCCACCAAAACTAGAAATTCAAAAATTTAAAATCGTCAATAAGAATATTGAAGGTTTTGGTATGTTATGAAGGTCATGATCCTTATGTAAGGGGTATTTAAATTTTAATCGTATGTAATAAATGTCTTTAAACCCCAACTCTACTTAAACCTAACTGAAACCCAACCAAGGTGAAATCAACATAGGATAATGACTAAATTAAGTTTATCTAGATGAGTCTTAAGGTGGTTGAGAATTATTTATTGCATAAAAAAAAAATTAACTAAGTTTATGCATTGTATAACAACATGATAGCCAATAAAATTAGAAAAAAATGAATAAATTCTGAATTTGCAGGTTTGAAGAGGTTGTTGGTGTGTGTAGTAGTCTGTAGAAGTTTGTGTAATAGTTTTGAAGATATATGAAAAGAAAGGATTATTTCATTGAATGACATGATTTTATTTCATCTAAAACATATGTATATGTATGTATATTTTATTATTTTAAATCAAATTCTATTTTATGATGATATTTATGAAATTGCAGGACTGTAAAAACATAGAACATGGCTTATACAATAAAGAAATGCATCTTAATCCACCTTTAAGGATTGTTCAAGGAATATAAATGATATACAGAGGTGTATAATGGTGTATTAGACCAACTTCGGGTGATATATTTTAAAAATGATCTCAAAAACTCAAATTATTCATTTTTGAGTGCTCTCGACCTCCTACTGAAACCTAGGGTTTCAAGAGGACTAAAACCCCTATAACTCAAACTCTAATTGTGCAAATTGGTTGAATTTTTTAATAGAGAGAAGATAATTTTTATGAATTATAAATGGTGATTTAAGGGTTTTAGGAGTTTTTAATCTCAATTTATAGGCAAAACTTAGACTTGTAATCATAAACACAAGCCAAACCCCTATTTAGGAAGACTAAAATTGGCACAACTTTAAAATGAATGCTTCAGATGACTTGAAACTTTAGAGAGAGGTGTAAGTGATTGATAATTAATTTTTGTAATTATTTTTAGGTTTTTAAGAGTCATATAGAGGAAGATGTTAATTTTTTACTACTGTAAACCAATAGATTACTATTAAAGTCCTTATGTAATAGTTCTAAAAGGGTAGATCTGCAAAACAAATAAGCCAAAGTGTTTCAAATTTTTTAAAGAGGAGATATATTATTTTTGTGAAATTTTAAAGGTTATTTAACATTTTAAAGGTCCCTATAATTGAATTTATATCAATTTTATAGTTTGTAGGCCTAGTTTTTATGCCTAGAAAACCCTGTTTTACATGGCTTAAATTTCTAAGATAGGATAAAGGTTTAAATGGATATGATGAGTTGGTATAAAATATAAATGAATGTGTTATGAAATTTTTATGTTTATAAGAGTTTTATTTTTGGATTAGAAAACAAAAAGAATAAACAGATCTAGCAGAAAGGCTTCAAGCCTGTAAATCAAGTCAACCTATTAAAAGATTAAAGATCTTAAGGGACCTGGAAACCACATATATATTCTAGTATATTCAAGATGAGACCAAATTTATACCAAAAATGCAAGATAATTCACATAAATTCTTATCAACTATATCTACAAGTATGGAATATACATTATTCTTACCCATTTCTTCAAAGTGTATAAATTTGGGCTTCTACTCAAGGTAGATGTGGGATCTTATAAATTTCTTGGAGATTTCAATTATTAAAACTAATTTATAATTATGTAGACACTAAATTTTGGTACAACTCTTATTATTACAATATTTTTATATTTATTTGTACATATGGGTCATCACTTGATTTATGAGTTGATTGGCACTTATTTGTGTGTATTTTCCTCTATGTATAGTTACATATAATCTCCTCCTTTATTTGTCATTTTATCAAATTTGTATTTTCCCATGGGCATTTTTATCTCTCCTATCTCTTTCCTCATTTGCTTTTTATTATTGGGAAGACTTGTAGATAATATGAGTTTGACCTTGGAAACTCATATGGCCTATGATTATACCCTTTTATTTTTAGGTCTTTTTGCCTATATTGGCATCTTTTCGGTGCTTGGATCCTTTTTGTCCTTTTACCTTTAGTTTGGTCAGATTTTACATGCCAATTAGTCCTCAATTAAAATCATGAGAATCCTATATACAAAAATAGTCCATTAGCATTTTTTGTTTAAGCATTATTTCAAAGGACTTGCATCAGATCATCGTATCTTTTATTAAAATAATGCTTAAACAAAAAATAGTTTCATCTCCACTTAGGGATAGGAGTTTGAAGCTATACCTCAAACATATCATCTACACATTGCATAAACTAAAAGGAGTCTAATTATAACATGCAGGCTATGTAGCTTGTAACCCCTCTTTGGTGGCTACCCAACCCAAATAATTATCCCTTTTCTCTTTTAGATTAACATATTATTATGCCAAGCTAGATCAAGAAAGAAAATAACAAATGTTTTAATTCTACCTAATGAAATACAAAAAGGTATGACAAAATAAAAAATCAACTTAGGAAAGTACATACCTAGAAAGTCAGTGTAGGTCAAACTTGACACTAGAAAAACTCTGCACATGAAGTAATGTAGTGATAAGTCTACCCAAGTCAAACTTGGTTATCATTGTAGCAGGCACATTCAGGTGAAAGACAATTTACACATTCCAAATCCAAATCCAATTTTCTAGAAATCAATTAAGATGTGATTACTCCAACTCATTTTACCCTTCTTTTCATTATCATTATCATTTTTATCCTAGACTAGTGTATGTTATTATTTTAAACACTAAATTAGATTTGAATTTATACTGTCTTTCCATTTTTTTTGTATCTATTCATTAGTGCAATTTTTTGTCATGTTATGACTAAAATCTAGAATTAGGGTAAACATAATTAATGAATATTGGTACTTGTGCACATTTAACCCAGGGTTTCATAAAACCCTCAAAACTCTTATGGTTTTGTTATTTTTCCTCCATTTTCATATTTTTGTTTTTTATTTTTCAACACTCATGTCTATAGGGATAATTTATGTGACTTTTTATTTGCATTAATCATGTCTTACATCACCTAAATTGAGGAAAGTGATTTGCCTTTTATAGATGTTGTTTGTAAAATAGTTAAATATACAAAGATGGAGATATTAGTCAATGCATCACTAAGTATTTAAGAGAATTTATTATTGTAAACCCTGATTACATATAAAAAATCATGCAAAGGGATAAGGAAATAAAGGTGCAAATGTCCTAATGTAAACACCCATAGGATTTGTGTTTGTGTTCCTACATATTTTATGCTTTGTGATTCATTTTTTGAATCCTGCTCATATGCAAATTAGTGCACCTACCTCCACCATCAATGTTAAGACTCAACCTTTGAATGAAATAATTAAGAGTACCATTATTATAGCATATGAACTAGTCACTATCATGTGTACTATAAGAGGCTTATAAATCCAAGTGTGTAGTTTATCCCCACATAAAGAAGATTCTAAATACAACCTTAAGGGAAACATTATACCTTACAATCATATTACAATATAAATTATTGACATACCTATTCCACATGACTTGATCATTCCAACATTTATTTTATTTTATGGTAATGGAGATCCTCAATCTCACCTTCACGAGTATATAAAATTATGAGGACCTTACCTTGTTTATAATTAAGTTCTTTCCTACAACCTTAACTGGTGAATCCATATTCAATGACAGTGTTTTTCATTATAATTAATAGTTTTTCAGTAAGTTTTTTTAGAAGTGAAAGAGGAATTAGATAGGTGGATCCTTTATCTCCTATCTTATTCATTATTATGATAGATTCTTTAAGTAGAAATTTGTTGAATGTAGTTGAACATGGTAGTTTGAAGGGTTTTAAACATACCTCAAGGTCTCTTCCTTATCTTCACCAATAATTTGTTGATGACATGATTATTTTGGCTCAAGTTTTGTAAAAGGAGGATAAAGAAATCAAGATAATTTTGGATAGTTATGTATTTGTTTCAAAATAAATGATTAATTATTTCAAAAGTGATTTATTCTTTATCAATACGCCAACCCTTCATCAAAGAAAGATTGCACATATTCTGAATTGCCATATCAAGAAACTTTGTTTTGTTTATTTAGGCATGCCACTTTTTAAAGGAAATATGAAAAATAATTTTTAGTACTTGCTAATAGAAAGGTTTCAAAGGAAGCTTTCAAGTTGGAAGGGGGCTTTTCTTTCTCAGGTAGGTAAAGTTTTACTCATAAAAAGTATCTTTCAAAGCCTCCCTATTTATAGTATGTCCTTATTTAAAATCTCAAGGGGATATAGGAAAAAATAGACAAAATTCAAAAAAAATCATTTAGATATGTGTGAAAGACATGCACAAGTTTCCTTTGGTGGCTTGGGATAAAATTTGCTTTCTAAAATCTTGTGGAGGATTGGGTATTAGACGACTATCCTTTATAAACAAGGCCTTGGTTTCTAAACTTTATTAAAAATTTTTCAAAGAACCCTCTCTTTGGGCAAGTATTTTTTGTGCCAAATATCTAGGTAATAATTCTCCATTAACCTTCCTTTTGGAACCTTTGCTTATCAAAGGTTCTGCTACATGGAATTTTTTTTCCAAAAATAGGGATACTTTGCTCAAGGGTTGTAAGTGGAAGCTTGGTAATGGTTAGAGTATTATATTTTGGAAGGATCCTTGGATTATAAACTCTTCTCTAGAATCTCTTGTTCCTTGGTATCAAATTGCCCCTGCAATTCTATATTCAGAGAAATGGTGGCTGATTATATACAAAATTACAATGGAAAATAAAAGTGGAAACATTTAACCCTTGAAAATGCAAATGATGCTACGTTAATTATTATTTTAGACCTTAATTTAATTCTTCAAGGTAATTATACTACTAATCTACAGAGGGAGGATGAGTTAATTTTGAGTGATTCATTTGATGAAATTAATCAAGTTAATTCTGGATATATGAAGCTTCAAAATCTAATAGATAGGGAAATCCTTTGGAAAAGATTTGGAATAAAAATTTAATTCCAAAAATAAACATCTTCAGTGGGTTGAGGTTCTAAAATAAAATATTTACATTAGATAATTTAACCAAAAGAGGTCTTCATGTGGTTAATAGATGTGTTTTGTATGAGAAAGATTAGGAATCTATTAATCATATTTTCATTGATTGTAGGTTTACTTTCCATGTTTGGGGCTCATTACTTCAAAAATTCAAAATTTTGTGGGTGTTTCCTTCAAATCTAATAGGGGCTTAGTAGGCTTGGTTTTGTCCATTTGTTAATCAAGAGCTTAAGGAGCTTTGTAATTTGTCTTTTCCTCATGTGATATAGGAATGTGGAAGGAAAGAAACAATAGGATCTTCAAGAACAAGCATATATCATTTTTCAGAGTCTCTAACAAAATATTTTCCCTTTTATATAAATATTTCAAGAATATAAGTAGGGAAAAAAGATATCTTTTTTTGGCATTTGAGGAAAGCATAGCTAAATATTAGAAACTTAACCTTGAAAACATTACTCTAGTTGATCCTAAGATAGCTTTGAGGAAATCAATAAGATGGAGGCTCCTCAACCAAGATAGGTGAAGCTTAATTTCAACGGATCCTCTAAAGGAAATCCAGGACTTTTAGGAGGTAGAGGTGAAAGTCATGACCATCAAAGCGAGTTCATTTCAACTTATGAAGGTAGCATGGGTTTCCAAATAAATCATTTTTTTGAAGCTCTATTAGCCTTATGGGGTATGCAGGTGGCTATTAAGTTGGGGTGTTATTTCTCTCAATATAATTAATTGTCTCAATAAAAAGAATGTGGTTGCATGGTTTATCTCTTATATTATAGATAAAATTCTTCATATAAGTAGAGGGTTTGAAAAAGTTATTTTCCAGCATACCTATAGGGAGGGTAATATGCTTGTAGACACTTTTGCTAATAGAGAGGTTGATGCAACTAAATTCAAAGTATGGATTGAAAAGGATATTCAACCCATTTATATAGATGATAATATCACGAAGGAAAAAACAATAACTTATGTAGGGGTCACTTTTTACTTAAGAAGGGACACACTAGATTATGTATTGATGTTTGTGTTTTAATAATGAGTAGTAATTATGACTAGCATAATCATTACCTCCAATGGGCTTTTATGATAATCATCACACCAATCCCCATGATTATGTAAAAGATATTGTTAAAGGTGTTTGCATTGAGTTTCGTTATTGTCCCATTAAGGATTTTGGTAATGTAATGCCCAACATTTTACCTAGATAAAACCCATAAAAATACTAACATTTTTATTTAAAAAACTACTAATACTATATTATTAGCATAACTAAGCTAAGTCCACATGTCACCACGTCAAATTGGGTTCGCTTTACTACTAAGATTTCACTAACCAAATAGATAATTTAATTAGACATTGAAAACCTAATTTCATTAATAATCATTATTTCCAAATATTTCAATATTGTTTACATTACTTTAAAAATATTAATAATTATTATAATATGGTATATTAATTTGACTATTAAGGTGTCGTTAAGTGTGGTTTAATAAAATGTTTAAATAGTCTTAAATAATTGTCCTTTCCAACACACTTTATAAAAACCAAGGAAAATAGATAATTATTTTAACTTATAAAAATTTATCGATTCAAATAAGATAAATAATTTTGAATAACTAAATCCAAAAATAACTTTAATAATTAATTCAAAATTTAACATAAAAATCAAAACATATTTGTTTCATTTAAATTATCCACGTATAATAAAACTACCAAATTTTATTTACAGTTTATTATTTACCATTAATAATCAAATATTATTTACCACTAAGAATTAAATAAAATAATTTTATTCAATTATTAGTGTATGAGGGTTACCCTGAAACAATTATATAAAATACATTTCAACCTTTCTTTGAATATTTAATTATTAACTTTTATAAGTCCAAGAAAAATAATTAATTTCATGTAAGCCACCAAGAATAAATTTAATTAACTTTAAATTTGAATTTCAAAATAAAAAATCTTTGTCCCACTTGCAAGTGGTCCCACTTACGAGTGGAGGAATAAGTGAGAGCCATATGATTTAACTAATCTAAACCCTAAGATCTAAGTATTCTCTAAAAAGCCCTAAATTTCTTTATGGTTCAAATTAAAGTTATTTCTCAAACCTATTTCTCATTTTTGCTTTGTTTTCTTTTACATGTTTACAAGATCAAGCTATGGAGAAAGCTCAAGATAATCTATTCCAATATGAAAGTCATATTATTTATATGTATATAATCTATTTATATATATACACACATATATTCTTGATTTCTTGCATATATTATGCACATTATTTATTTATTTTATATATATATATATACACACACAAAAATCTTCAAATATTTTTTCTTTTCTTTTTTATATAACAAATATACTTACATATATGTATATAAAAATAAATATTTACTTATTAATAATGATAAAAATACTTACATATATATATGTAATTGTTTATTATTATTATTATTATTATTATTATTATTATTATTATTATTATTATTATTATTATTATTATTATTTATTTTTTTCTTTTATTTATTTATTATTAGTATTTTTTTTTGGAGGGCTGGTGACCAGCTCTGGAGAGGGCCAAGGATGCGGCTGCTTGGCCATTGTCGGCCCCTTTAAAATATAGGGGTGGGGGTTGGCCCGCTGCCTTCTCACCCGCCGCCCCCCACACCCTTTTTTTTTTTTTTTTGAAAAGAAGAGGGATTTTGAACCAAGAACAAATTCTAAAATTTTAAATGAAAATAAAACAAAACTCAGTTGGTCAGAATACCTTGATACTCCTTTGTCGGAGACACTTATATGAGGGATGGGAAGATCATCATATTCAATTCCATATAGTTATGGTTGGTGATGGGTGACAGATATATTTGACCATGATGGTGCTTCTTTTGATATTGACAGTGTTAGATTTTATGGCAGTTCAGATATGAAGGATGTTACGATTGTTGATGTGGATATTGAGATACGTTACTCTCTATGTGATACTGGTAAATTGTAAAATTATGTTCTGATTATAAATTAATGGAAACAGTCATCTCAAACCAAACATGTGTAACCGTAAATTTTGTAGTTGTTATGAACATGTGTAATTGTAACACATTATGTGAACTCTTGTATATTTGTATGTGTAACAAACCCTACAAATAATGGAGTCTCTCTAAGTAAACAACCATGTTATGTGATCTTAAAGTGTGTATGTCATGACCCCAATATGTTATTATGTTGGTTAAGTCCAAATTGTTCTCTTATGAAAGTGAATATGTTGTGAAAAACCTTACATGTAACTCCCATTTATGAAAATGTGGTGTAAAATAACCTTGTTCATGTAAACATATATTGTGTAAGTAGAAATTGTTACCTTGTAGTAATGTATTGTGTTATTTAACCTTGCATTGTTGCTCTGATATTTGGGTACTGATGCAAGTATGGGGTTTGAAGGTGGAGAACTATGTTTATATTAGTCTAGACTAGGTCACGGGCTAGGAAGTGAAGCTTCTCGTGAGCTAAAAACCCACTTTTCTACTTTGCATGAGACAATTATTTGATTATTTCAGATATGTGTACCATGAGTGTCTTAGGCACCATGAGATTCTCATGCATAATGGCCACTTTATAAATGATTTGTTCCTTCAGCTGCCCCTTAGTTGTTGTCAAAAGAACAATCTTCGTGAATTATCCTTGATGCAACCTTGTGAACTTTTGGGAGACATCTGAAGAGACTGATGTGCTCTTACCTCCAGGAGGTAATAGAGGTTTATATTATTCCTTCTCCTCTCAGGTGGATTTCTTAGCCACATAGTGCCATAATGTGTACTTTTGTGAGATTTTTATGCCTTATTTTATTTTAAGTTTCTTATTATTTTATATATTTTTTGAAACCAACACTTTTGTTCTCTTGAATCTAAATTTTCTTCTACATAGATATTTAGAAGGTTTTAAATTACTTTAATTGAAATCTCATTTTTTATTTAATTCTGATGATTGTGGATATTTGATTTTTTTTAGATATATTTTTTTTGGGGTCATTTGGTATTTGATTTTATTATTGGATTAAGTTAGTGAGGTTTTGTTTCTATATTTGAATGTTGGTTTTGTGAGTGTCGTGATGTGAATTTTGTATCCATGTTGTGTGTATGGGGAGAATAAGTAGCTTGGAATATAGCTAGAGGGTGTGATGAAGTAGCTTACGAGATCAAGTCTTGAGCCATCCTCCTACTCACCAGACGTGGTGGTTTTATACAGGATTTAGCTAAAGCACTTGCTATCCTATTTTTTAGAGGTCTAAGTAGGATCTTTAATGGGAGGCCTAAGGAGGTTGTATGATCTTATACATAATTTGGCCATAGCTTATGCTTCATTATTTATTGGGAGGCCTAAGGAGGTGGTGTGATATTATACATGATTTAACCATAGCTTATGCTTCATTATTTATTGGGAGGCCTAATGATCCAAAACTCAAAAGTTTTGATTGATAGATATTTCAAAAACATGAAAATAACACAGTAACAATGAATTCTCTAACAAGAGATATTTTATTACTCAAGATTGTAATACGACCATATGCTTATCTTTGGAAAGAGATGTCTAATTTTTATTTCAGGTTACATCTTTATTTATACATATTTTGAAAGCAAGAGGAGGATGTGGAAGGTCACCAATATTGAGGGAGATTAAGTGGTTCGACTTTTACGATTTAAAACAATACAAAATTTGAGAAATTATTATTTTTAGAAACTTACTATTTTTAGATTGCACTACTAAAATTAAAATTTAGATCACTTCCATTGGATTTTTGGGGGTCAAAAACTATCGAGCGAAGCTTGTGCCATCTTACCGCATTCTCCTTGTTCTTAGCTTTCTAATG
This sequence comes from Torreya grandis, assembly GCA_037957365.1. Taxonomy (NCBI): domain Eukaryota; kingdom Viridiplantae; phylum Streptophyta; class Pinopsida; order Cupressales; family Taxaceae; genus Torreya; species Torreya grandis. The sequence goes on from JARHVA010001787.1 coordinate 1,103,479, forward strand.
GTTCAAATGGAGAGTCAATTGAAACTATGGTGCAAAAGTTATGGCTCCCAGAAGTTCTGTCATCAATTGGGGTAGAACCATCGCCCGAATTGTCGCTTGAATTGTTGCCTAGATCACCTAAGGAGGTGGTGTGATATTATACATGATTTGTTCATAGCTTATGCTTCATTATTTATTGGGAGGCATAAGAAGGTTATGTGATCTTATACATGATTTGGCCATAACTTATGCTTTATTATTTATTGAGAGGTCGAAGAAGGTATTTTTAGATCACAATGATTACTTGGTTATTTTAACATTATTATTACTCTATTTTGATGATAGTTGATATTATTATTTAGCATTACTTGGTAATGTTATATATGATTCTACCATGATTTGTTACTTATTCATTATCTTGTATGTTTACCATGAGATGACACACAACTTGGTTTATACGATCTTACACAAGATTGATATTTATACACAGACTCCTTCAAATGTTTTGACAACATCACTCTTGATATCAGTTGATATATGACAAATAGTGGTTGTTAGTGTTGGATAGTATTGCTCGATGATGCCCACTATTATTGAGGATAAATTGGTCATAGGATGATAGTGATTTCTATACCTTGAATCCTAGTTGGTTGAGACAAATTTGAATAGTAGTATGACAGATGGACACTGTGGGTTATGCTGGGTTATGCCTTAAGGAGATTAATGCTAAATATTAACTTAAAACTTTCTTAATTACAATAAATCAATTCCACTATAATAAAAGATGTTGATAATTATGAGACTTAAATAAGATAAACTTTTGAGAATAATTAAAAAAGCATAAGAACATTAAAAATCTGTTGATGAGCCTTTAGAAACTAAAAACATATGTTATAACAATTGTTGTATCTATGATGGATTATGTTGCATTAATTGCAGCTTAGTATGTGATATTAAGTGTGTGGTTATTCAACCCCTTGTGTTGATTCAGTGCATCAAGGATGATGCTTTTGTAAGAGGGGGAGAATGTAATACTCCTTGTATCAAACCTATGTCTCTAGTCGTCTTGATCTATTTACATATGTGGTGACTCTTTAGATGTGTATAAAATTTGACATATTATATTTGATGTTATCCTAATTGTATTATTATTTCATATTATATGTTTTGGTACATTTTGTGATCTTAACAGATATGTAGGGGACTATATAGAAGTATCACTATGTACTTTAGTACCTAGTTCAATAAACTTCAATTGGATGCATGATTACTTAGTGTAATTGCCTTGAGTGGATATATGTTATATTTGGATTTTGATGTTAAATAACATAATGATTCATTTCGATTTATAATTGATTATATTAGACTAACCAAATATTATGATTTAGTGTTATGATATTCTTATATTAATAGTTATATTATATATGTGTGCATATCATTTAGATATCAATTATTTTCTTGGATGTATTTGATGTTGTATTGAGTGTGCAAGTTATAGTGAACCAAAGGCAGAATTACGATGGACTCAGACATACCTTGACATACCTTATGCACCACTAAAATCACCCCAACCTTTAACCTTATACCAATCATTTTATTTTAAATTGTTAATAAAATTAATTTTGTGTCCCTTATTTATACTTTTATCATATGTCATTAGAGTGTTTTAGCCTAAACCTCCTTCCTAATTAAATTATCCTAAAATTATGGTAACCTCTATGAAGTTAATTAACTTTGATTAGGGATTGGGTTGACCCACAAACCAACCCATGTGTCTAATCCCGAAATTTGCCTAACACCCACTTTTTACATTGAGTTTTGGACAAGTAAAGCTTGTCTCACAAGTCTCTTTTAAGCCCATACCCATACCGCTTGGGTACGAGGATTTTCCAAGGCCTTTTGACCAATTTTTGGTCATAAAAATGACTTTATTTATGACTTATATTTTCACCCTCACAAGTAAGCTTGTATTTTGAACAAGTGAATTGTGTTTTATATGTTTTGTGTAAGGAACATCTAGGTAGATGTGTAAGTGCATTTATGAGATTGTAAGAGATTTTTTTTGAAAGTTGGTCACATCCTTGGGATGAGGGACAAGTGTCTTTTCCCTATGGACTCTTGATTTTGTGGCCTTCTTTTTTTTTAAGAACTTGGGGGTTGATCTTTCTAGTAGCATGTATTTTGGGTGGGAAGAGAGCTTGGAGCTAGGGAAAAAGCTTGGAGAAAATTATTTAGTAGAGCTTTGGTTGAAGTAAGTCTTTTACTTGTGTTTTTCTTATGTTTAAATTTTCTCTCTCCCTTCTCTTGTTTCTTTAAATAAATATTCCTTATGAAAAATGTAATAGAGTTTTGAATGGATTTGATACCCTTGATTTAAGATTTTGTTCTTAAGTTTTTCATCTTGTGTTGTTTCCATGTTCTTCCTTTCTTATTGTTCTTTCTTATTGTTGTACAAATGTTGGTAGTGGGCTTGGGATCATCCTTACACTGGGAGGTCTAGAGAGGAATATTGATGCTTGATAATAACTTTTGCATTTGGTTTGGAAGCCCTTGTGTACATTGATGAACTTATGTGATAAAAAAAAGTAAAATCATATTCTCTTTTCCTAATGAAATCTTGGTGTCTTCTATGTGACTTATGTTCTCTTGCTTTGTTTCCCTTGATTTGTTGTTGTGAATTTTGACACTTTTTTTGTGATATTTGAAATCCCTTATACCTATGCATATGGAGTTAATGACATGCCTCTTTCCCTTGGGCTTGGGGAGGTTATGCATGGACCTCAATAGTTGAGGATCCCATGCAATGATGTCTATTGGATGGGTGGTCAAGCACCTTCTTTTGACCTATTTTGTTGTCCTTGAGATATCTTTGGAACTTTACTACTTCAATTGAGTGTAGGTGTTTACTTTTTAGAGCTTGGAGCTTGAGGTTGAAGCATGATGGCTACTCTCTTATGTATTTTGTTATCCCAAACTTTTTTTTGTGTTGTTAATGAGATGTCTCCCCTTGTGAACCATTGTGAAAAATAAGGTTTTAGTAATCTTGAACATTTATTTATAGATCTTTAAAAATATTGTAAGAGACTATGATATTAGCCTTGTAAACTTATGATTCTATCCATATTTATATTGTTGGAAGTGCTTGAAACTATTGAATAAGTATTGTAAAAGGGATTCTACCTCTTATTTTATGTTATTTTCCTCTTAATGCAAATGACTACTTGTTGAAATATGAATGAAAAAATGTATATACATTGTATTCTTTTCTATTAAGTTGATCATATGACTAGTAGGATGTTTAAATTTTTTGATAAGATATGCAATAAATAGGGTGAATAAAATGTGGAGGCGAAGTCTTACTTGTAGCATGTAGGAAGTAGTGTAACTCTTGCTAAATGGATTGCTTAATTTTTTTTTGTAAGAGAATATATACTACATGTGTCTCTTCATTGAATCTTAGAGAAGATCATAAATACAAGTGAAAAAATTGTTTTCTTGAATTTTTATATTGTTTGCTTATGAAAATGAACTTTTTCCTCCTTCACAAAATGTTTTAATTTTTTTTTTTTTTTTTTTGAAGTTGCATGATTTTTGATAAAATAATTGTCTCCTTACTACTACCCCTCTCTTCCTTAATTATAAGAAAAAATATATATACATATACACATTTGTTACAAAAAAAATTTGATCATAAATCATTTTAGAAAAACATATATTGATTATATGAATATTTGATTGTAACAATAAATAAAAGATTTCTCTTTTTTATTTTCTATTTTCTTTAGTTAAAAATACTATTATATATTCATCCATATGATAAAATAAAATTAGAAATACATTCATTTTAAAGGTTGAAAACTATTTAAACTAATCTTATATTAATGTAGCAATCAAGTTATATATGTGTGTGCACCCTTATATTTATAATTAAGATTAAATTGATTAAATTATATTTAAGATATAAATAAAATGTAAATTTATATATTACATTTAACTATATATATTAAAATTACAAATATATATATAAATAAAATAATTATAAATTAATAATAATAAAATACATATGTAAAACATATATATATATATAATAAAAAAATAATAACAAACAAAAATTAAAATAAAAATTTACACCAAAAAAAATGAGAGGGGGGAGGCAGCTGGCTGTCCTGAACCCCACCTCCATTATAGGAAGGGGGAAGGGGGTCCGGCCAGCAGGCCAACCCCCACCCCTATATTTTAAAGTGGTCGACGATGGCCAAGCAACCACAGCTTCAGCCCTCTTCGGACCCAGCAACGACCCTCCCAAAAATAATAATGATGATAAATAAATAAATGAAAGAAAAGAAATATATATATATATAATATATAATAATAAATTAAATTAAATTAAAAGCAGTTATATATATATGTGTAAGTATGTTTATTATTAATAATAGATAAGTATATATATATATATATATATATATATATATATAAAAGTAAGTATATTTGTTATATTATTAAATATATATATATATATATATATATATATATATATATATATATATATATAAATATAAAGATTTTTGTGTATATATATTTAAAATAAATATGTATCTAAAATATATACACACCATAAATATATATTTATATACATAATAATGAATAATATGTAGAATATATGTAAGAAATCAAGAATATATGTGTGTATATATATAAATTGAGTATATACATACAAACAATGTGATTTTCATATTGGAATAGATTATCTTGAGCTTTCTCTATAGTATGATTTTGTAACTCTGTAAAAGAAAACAAAGCAAAAATGAGAAATAACTTTTATTTGAACCATAACGAAATTTAGGGCTTTCTAAAGAATACCTAGATCCTAGCGTTTAGATTAGTTAAATCTTATGACTTTTACTTATTCTTCCACTTGCAAATGGGAAAAAAAAAGGTTGAAATGTATTTTATTTAATAATTAAGTATTCAAAGAAAGATTGAAATGTATTTTATTTAATAATTAAGTATTCAAAGAAAGATTGAAATGTATTTTATTTTTATGTTAAATTTTGAATTAATTATTAATCGATTAGTTTATTAAAGTTATTTTTGGATTTAGTTATTTGAAAGTATTTATCTTATTTGAATGGATAAATTTTTATAAGTTAAAATAATTATCCATCTTCCTTGATTTTTATAAGGTGTGTTAGAAATTGTAATTATTAAAGACTATTTAAACATTTTATTAAACCACACTTAATGATATTTTAATAGTCAAATTAACGTACCATAATGTAATTATTATTAATATTTTTAAAGTAATGTAAATAATATTGAAGTATTTGAAAATAACAATTATTAATGAAACTGGGTTTTCAATGTCTAATTAAATTATCTATTTGGTTAGTGAAACCTTAGTAGTAAAGCGAAACCAGTTTGACGTGGTGACATATGGACTTAGCTTAGTTGTGTGAATAATATAGTATTAGTAGTTTTTTTTTAAAATGTTAGTGTTTTTGTGGGTTTTATCTAGGGAAAAATTTAGGTGTTACAAGTAAGGTAGCTCATAGATTTTCAACAATTGGGGGAGATTTGAATCACATTAAGCCTATGATTGTGGATTCCATCAGAAAAAAGCCAGAGATGTGAAACATTTTGCATAATGGGGGGCTTACTAGTTTCATGGATCGAATATGTGGGTATAATTTGTATCTTTCCACACAGTTTGTGAAAAATTAGGTGGATAGAGTAGTGAATATCAGGGATATCTTGATGTAAATCATAGAGGAATTGATCTCTAGGGTTACAAGTCTCCATATAGAAGGAAATAAATTTATCAAGTTAACCACAGGTCAAGATCAGGAAAAGGAAAAGTTCTTGGTTGAGGATGAAAAGCTGGCTACATTCTAGGATGGATTCAAGAGTGCAGATTTTTTGGCACCATATGATGATATGGAAGAACATATAATCAGGTATGTGACATTAGATGGAACATATAAGGTTGTGCATTATTTTCATTTCCCTTTTCTCAATTATATGCATCATAAGATCCTTGTGAGTATCATGTTCTATACATTGCATTTTCTACAACATTCTGTTAAGGAAGTGCAAATGGGTAGAAAAATTGAGCCATTACACCATGCTATTATCTTCCTAATCTATAAGTTCTTCCATGTGCAAAATCCATCTCTGTAATCATCAATTGTTAGAAGGAAAACTACCAAAGTCAATGTATATGTATTTATTCCTCCGAAAAGAGAGCTAAAGAGTAGTGATAAACCTAAACCAAAAAACCATGATGGAAATGAAAGGGTTGAAAATAGGAAAGAGGAGTCCCTCAGTGATCATACGCCACATGTTTCAAACATTGTGATGGACATTGAAGAGATAGATAATAATGTTGGTGTCAAGCAGGATATTTATTCTGAGGTGGAGCAAGTGGTAAAACAAGACATTCAACTGGACAATCACATTGTTGATAACATGGAAGGATTGTTTTCTACTGATAGTAAAGAGAAAATTAATATTACCAATAACAAAGAAGGCATGAAGTATATTGGTAGTAAAGAGAAGAATGAACAAGTACAAGGTAAAATAGGGGATGCTCGCTCAGGTGCATTTTGATTTGAATTCTCTTAAAGACATTATAAAAAACTAGAATAAATATGAGAGTTTAGAGGATGAAGTTAATTTTTACAGGGCATTCTTGTGCTAGTTTATGAAGGACCACTCAATATTGAAATAAGAGGTTAACAATTTCAATAAAAAAAATGGTTTGTATTATTCTTGAGAGAAGGAGATTGAAATGGCATCCTAGATTGAGACTTTGTTTGATAGAGTTAATAGGTTGGAGAATGAGGATAGGGAACTCAAAGAAAAGTTCAATTTTTTGGTGACTTTCAGTAAAGTGATGGCGCACAATGCCACGTAGAGTATGGATGATTTATCAAGGTTCTTCAATAATGTTAATACAAGTGTCAATGATCCTGCTCCCAAGAAGAGGCTTAAAGGTGAGGCTTCTATATTTGAAAATTAAGGATTGGTAAGTGGGTTGGAGATAAAATTTTAAATTATGATAAAGGAATGGACATAAAATTATGAAAAATAAAATAAAAATCATTGATAACTCTTGATATTTTGTAATCTAAGGTGTGAATCGATTGTTTTTGTTTTTTTTTCTGTTGTATGTGTCTAGTGAACTTGAATGTTCTTACTTTGGCTGTGAATCTTTTGATCTATGTAACTAGCCACTGTGGTGGTATTTTGTATGGGTAGAGTCCCTAAAAAAACTCACTTTTACCTTTAATAAAAATTGGTGAAGCCATAGAATGGTTCCATTCATTACCTATCATATACTTATATTCAATGGATTTTTTACAAGAGGTATTCCTAGATTAGTAAATTACCAATAATGGACCTAGAGACACATATGAAATTATTCATCATATTAATCAAGGTCCCATGGAAGATATGTGTGATTACATATTTTTGTTATTATATCATATGCACTCCTTAATTTATCAACCATCTGATTTTCAAATGTAACATGTCTTTTTATATAGTATCATGCTACCTATCAAGGACAAGTTACTTAGAACAACTTGTGAATCATTTAATAATCTTGTGCATATTATTCTTGATCCAAAACAATAATAATTAGTCAAAACCAAGGTATAAACATCACCTTCTAAGGAATCAAAAAAACCTAGTACCCATGAGCTAAGAAAGAGTGCATCTATTACCATGATTAAAGAAGCAGCAACATAACCAATAAAACCTATCACAAGCCAACCCCCATACTTTTAGAATAATCTATAAAATATACTATGGGACTTAGTGGGTATTTTTTTTTTATTAAGTTGATACCTATTTTCAATATGGATATTAGTTATAAGCCACAATCCTACAATTCCAAGTAATTTTGTCAGTATCATACCATTAAAGGGCATTCAATGGAAATATGCATAGCTTCAAGGGACAAGATTAAAGAGATTCTTGTCCAAGATAAAATCAATATTCTATATAAAAATTACTTAGGAAAGGGTACCACCTACAAATAAAATCAACCTCCTAAGGATGCTTCAAAATAAACAAATTTTAAGACCAATGACCAATACTAATGTAATCAAGACTTTGACAGTGATGATATATCATATGATGAGATATATTAGGGGAATCCTTACCAACCCCACATGGATTAATGCCTAACATAGCATAACACGAGATTCAACGCATACACCTTTAAAAAAATCCTTTTTATTTTCTTGTTTTGTTCATGACACTTGTTCCTTTATGTTACAACACCTTTTCTTAGCTTGCTTAAAAAACATATTTGTTCCTACATACACTTAATCATCTACATGAGATTGTTACCATATATTCCAAAATAAAAACAACATAATACCAATGACAAATACTAATCCAATCAAGACTTTGACAATGATGATATATCATATGACGAGACATATTGGGGGAATCCTTACTACCCCCACATGAAATAATGCATGGCATAACATAAAATGAGCTTTAATGCCTACATCTTTCAGAATTTTCCTTTTTCTTTACTTATTTTATTCATGACACATGTTCCTTTATTCTAGAATGCCTTTTCTTAGCTTTTTAAAAAAATGTAATTGTGCAAACATACTCCTAATCATCTACTTGAGATTTTTACCATATATTAAGAGTTTTGCTACATATAACATATCTAGTCTATGGCACAAACTTCTTTGAGGTACATCAAATTTATTTCTTATTCTATATGATGACTCTCTCACTTGATAAATTAGGGTCTCCTTATCAATTATAAGCCACTTTAAACACTTAGGATATTGCATCTACTTACTCAAAAATAAAATAACATGCCTAGAACAATATGTGTGTGTGTGTGTGTACAATAGTCATCCTGATATCTAGTGATTCATTGATACATACTTAGGGTACCATATACCCTCGTGAAATAAATCTACTTGTGTTAATTAACTTCAAAATTAGAAAAAAAATTATAATATGCAAAAATACAAAACTTTTTTTAGTTTATCTTAGTCATATGATACATATCGTGCCCATTTTCCTATACTATAGGATTTACATATTCATTCTTTCCACACATGTTTCTCATGATATACTTTGAGTGGGCGAGATGTTGGATATCCAGGTTACATATGGCTATGGACATATTTATGCCTCACCTAAGGGGATATTATTAACACAAAAAATTATTACACAATGACATCTTTATGATTTTTTCACTTTTAATATAGAGCCACTTTACACAGATTACATATATTTTTTCTTTAATCCCACAGAGTATATATATCTTTAGTGATTACATGGATATGCATACATGTTATTATTGCATATTACTAGCTAGATGGATTATACCACATGCATTGATTGATACATGACTATATTTTGTTAATATACCATTCATACTACTATGTTTATGATTTAAGACTCTTTGTTAATTCCTAGCCTATCTAGGACACCTTCACAAAGATGATACACATCTTGCCTTGTTATTGGGGGAAACTAAAGTTAAAATTTATCTCCTAGAGCTTATCATATACATCCTACACATTAGGAACATCTTTTGGACCATACTATCCTTTCACCTTAAACATATTTTTCATTTCTTTACCTTTGGAGGGTAACTCAACAATATTAAAATTGACCCTATATTGAGATTCAACATCACATAATTTCACATTGTATACATCTCCTTTAAGCCCATAAGGGGCATATCATATTACCATTCTTTGGACCACATTGAGACTAAATCACTTTTTAGAGCCATAATTATTATATATACCTTGCATTGATACATTAGTGGGGGACTTATGGCTTAATCACCATCTACATCTTGAATTTCATAATTTTCACATTGTTATTCACATGAACATATCTTACACATGGGTGTACATGACCTATACATTTCCAATAATGAAATCATCTTATGAGCTAAAATTGGACACATCCTACAAAGACAAAAACAACTTATTCCCCATTTTAAGCTCCATCGAACACATATTATATACACTTTCCCATACAACATCATACCCATAGTTTTTATTTTATGCATATTATTGACTAAATTTACACATATTTTTTCCTATGGAGCCATCATACCTAATACATATGCCTAATGGATAAAAATTATACCTACATCTACCTATAGGGGTATTTTACCCACTACTTGTTATTTATTGATTATGTTTATATATATATATATATATATATATATATATATATATATATATATATATATATATATATATATATATATATATATATATATATATATATATATATATATATATATCAATTTCCCTATGGTGGAATGGTACCCACATCTATATCCTTGAGAGCCATAATGACATAGTTACATATGGCATCTATCACACCCTAGTGTCCTACAATCTTACATTGACTATATAGATCTTTGTCTTACATACATCATGACACCTAACTAGTTTTCACACCTAGTATATTTATTATTATATCTTAATACCCTAGAATAGTTTTTTTATTTATTCTAATATTTATGTGATATAGATAAGATAAAATGATTGAAATTCAAATTGTACATGATAGAGTATTAACCATATAAACATGAACATAACAGAGAGATTGATTAAACTTACTATTCTTAGAATTGGTCGTGCAAAGAAGGGAGAGAAGGAACTTAGATTATTTTTTAAATTTTTATTTCTCATTCTCTATATCAAAATCCATAAAATGAATCTATCATACCTCTATGACTGATCAAATTAGGAAACAAATTGTCAAAACCTTCACGGATGTTATCGATGAAGCTTAAACACCTACATCAACTAGTATTATCCTCTAACTTTTGATAATGTTCAAGTTGAATTTTTTAATATATTATGCCATGTATCATTGTGACTACTTATATAGATGATTTATATACATTTTATTATCCTTAGTCTCATGGATAAATCTTCATTTTGCTTCACCTTGTCTTAAAAACTCTAGCTTCACTTGTGACACTAGATTGACTTTTTAAAAGGGGTTAGAAAGATGGGTTATATATCCCCAACCACTCCCCATAGAATGCTTAATCATTGACTATGTTCCAATACCTTGAAGACAACTCAAACCACACATAAGTTTCCCAGATAAGGGTCTATGTGTGATCAATCATGATCCACTAGAATGAAATACATTGCTTTGGATTTCGACACTTGACAATGTGTAACTTTGACTTTGTGTTTGTATTTATAATTGGGTCTAGGATTGATAATTTGAGGGGATTTTAGGTTTATATACTTTTTTAGATAGTGTCTCAAGGGTGTTTAAATACATTTCTCAATGTGTATGCTAAAGAGTGAACAAATTAGCCAATATCCTATGATCTTAGGATTGATTTGTATTTATAGATGACTCTTTTGTATTTCCCCTTATAACAAACATAAGAAACATGTTTAGGTTCAACCAAGGGGGACATTTTAAATTTAAAATTAAATATTAGAGGCTCTTGGAAATTGACAACAAAGGCAAACACCTATGGTAACCATAACTATCTAATTATTGCCAACACTATCCACAGAGGCAAAAATAGTGATCTAAAATATGGTGATAGACTGCTTAGGATTATAAAGTGATTTGGCATAGACTAGGGATATCCTTAATATCAATGATATCAAATTTGGTGGCCAATTCAATCGGTAGATAAAAAATAGGGGAAAGTTTGCACAAGAGTCAAATATGTAAGCACAAGTCATGTACATTCAAATTTGATGTTTTCAAGAGTCTAATACCAAATTTATTTGTCAGTAATTGCCCCACTTTTGGTCTATTATTGAAATTATATATAACAAGGATAAAATAAATAAATTTGGTGTTTATTTGTAACTTCACTTGGTGTTGCCAGGGATGCCAAAAATATCCAACTTGCTTCATGCAAAAACCTACAAGGAAACATGTAGAGATTAATTTCCACTCATGATAGTAAATCTGAAATAACCTAGATCATTGAACTATTTGAATTTGAAATGTCAAGGAATAATTACACCTAGGAGTACATCAACCAAGCTACCATTTTAATTCATTTAGATAATTCCATGGGTTGAGTATGCTCCAATAAAATGCAACTACTAAAAGCATGGGTTGAGAAGTATAAATGCCTCAACCACATTAGAGACAAATAAGTGTTAGAAGTTAAGTGATGCAAAACCTCACTTGCACTAGACTCAAAATATCATCATAATTATTTTTTGGAACTAAAAAACAAGTTTATATGTAAAGGTATAACCCAAAAATTGGTTTGTATGTAAATTAAAACTCCAAATCAACCATTGTAGATGGATTTTAGATTGAAAGTGGTTATGTAGTACAAAAGATCATTAGTATATAAATAGAAAAGTGTTTTTGTGAAAAACATTCATGCCCTAAATCTAATTTATTTGTAACTCAATGTGATATAAAATGCCATAATATTTATGTCAATCTACTTAATTTGATTGATTTGACCCATATAATTTGTCTCATAATGTCATATAATTGATCAATTATTCCTTGTACGCATTTAGAATGCCCCATATGCTTCACATATGTCTAAATATACTTAAGTTGTCCCATTTGAATTATATAAACTGACCCAAATCATGATTAATCAATTTATTAAGGCCTAAATTTCTAAGACAAGCCCATCGTATTCCCCCATTTGAGGTGAGGGATGAAAGTTGTGAATTACTCATCTCGAAAGAAAGAGTTATGTGTATCATGTTTTATATAGAATAATATAATCATATAAATTATGTATAAAAACATGATAATATATGTCATCATAGAAAGAGTGATCATTGAAGCACACTGAAATATGTAATCCAAGGCAACAAGCATACAAGTGTCATCTCAAACAAACATAAAATTTGGGCACATAGTAATTAATAAAATAGATAGATGCATGATAGAAATTATGGAATCAAACACAATAGAAGAATGTGTGAAGAAATTATAACACTAAGATCAATATCATTTGTACATTTAACCGTGCATATATGTACACAATATCATGATCATAAATCTCACCAGCACTCTAGACATGACTAGACTCTAACTCAAATTTAACTTGACATAGACAACATTACCATGACATGGACTAGAGAATCCTCAAAAAAATAATGCATGACATGAAAAAATTGATCAATAGACTCATATGACATACATTGATCATCACACAATATAATTATCAACAACAACAAACAAACATAGAACAATTAATGTTAGTCCAATCAATCAATGTCATCATCAAATATAACAAAACAAAATATGCATAGGGAATATAACCCTAAAGAGTATACACAAGATCAATCTAGGTACATTTTTTATGGTTAATTAATCAATGTAAAAATATGTAACTCACCAATAACATCAATCCAACATGTAAACTATAAAAGCATACCTTGCATAGATCTTGATTTTGATTTTTTTATATTTTTAAAGGTTTTTAAATATTTAATTCATTAGTTTTTTATTTTTTTTGAATTTTTTAAATGATGTTATATGAATGTTATATTCCTAATATTGCATCCAATGGATGCCTAAATTCATACAGATAATTTAGTGATAGAGTGCTCATCTCTGGATATAGAATCATATTAAATGTTCACACCTCATCATCATTATAATAATCATATTTTGATATGTATGTCATCCTCATCTTTACCTTTGTTATTTTATGTATCTTATATATACAGATTACATTTTATTCAATAGAATATGAGGGATCACATGTCTCCTTATAAAATAATGCCATTTCACTTGTCCTTGAATATTTGATCTTTTGGTGCTCATTGTTTCCAATCATGGTCAATTTTAATTGTATTATCTTCAAACATGAATGTAATTCACTTAAATGGAGAAAAGACTATTAATTGAATCTATTCTAACCTTATCTTCCAAGATTAGCATGTAATTGTTCTCTGTTATGCATCAGAAATATCAATATATCCACAACCTTCGGTCTAAAAATAATCAATAATGTAATATGGCCTATCGATCCATCACAATGTATAATGTGTTGTAATTTATCTATTTTGTGACCTAATTATTTTATAAATATAATGGTGTGTGTATTTTCCCCCTCTTCTTCATCAACTTGAACATATTTTCAATAATCACTCTCAATGTATCCATGAATAGTCAGTGGGTCCATCTATGGATGTTTGTACACTTTATGTGATCTACTATTGTGTTGGTTTTTGTTGCAAACCAACGTTGGTGACTTATGTTGTACATGTATTATCACTATGATACCTATTGTCCCCAAAAATGAGTGACATTTTTGGGACAACCTATGAACTATTTTGGTTCATCAGACCAAAATCATCTCTCCCTTTTTCAAAAATTGTTCTGAGCATTTGGGTTCTTCATTTTTCAAAGCTTTTCAAAAAATCTACAGACTCAACATGCTTGAAATTAGCAGGTTTAGCAGGTTCAAAGGCGTTTGCAGGTGATTTCAAACAAAAGAACAAGTTTCTAACACTTAGTCATTTCCAGGATTGGTTCAGTGCCTTGGTTCAATAAAAAATGTCCATCGGCAAGCTTCAAAGAACAAAGGCTTGAATCGTTGAACCATTGAACCTTGAACCATTTTGGTTCAACAGTTCAATGGGTTCAATGACCAATTGGTTCAACGCGCTTGGTGCAAAAGATTAAAAAGACTTAGCCAAATAACAAAGAATGAATTGATGAACCGATTGAACCATTGAACCAAAAGTTGGTTCGATCGGTAGGTTCAAGGGGCTGCCCCAAAGCCAAAGGAACAAGTGCCCTTGCGGAGGGTAGTAAGCAAAAGTGGATAAATTTTGGAAATTCCTTGAGAAAATGGCTAAGTAAAAGAGGCTAAAAGAATTCTTTCGAGAAGATTTTTCTCAAAAAAATGTTTAAGGCAAAGTTCCTTCAAACTTTTTGTTCGAAGGAATTCTTTCGGGCTTTTTGTCCGAAGAAAAAGCCCGATGAAAAAAGCCCGAAAGCCAAAATCTTGATGAAGAGGCAAGAACCCGCCAGGGAAGTTAAATCTTGAAGGCCGCTTGAAAAATCCCATAGGGTAGATACCCTTGCGGGGGACACTTGACGTCAGAAAAAGGACCTTTTCTAAGGACTCAAAGGGACACCTTCCCTTCAAGACGTTCCAAAGGCTGAACAAAGACACAAAAAGGAATCCTCAAAGACTTAGACACAAAAAGCTTCAAAGAATGAACCGATTGAACTATTGAATCGTTGAACCAAATGGTTCAACGAGTTCACAGGTTCAAAGGTTCAACCAAGTGCGATAAAGATCAAAGAGCTTAGGAAGAACAAGGAAGCGATGGGCAAAGGAAGAACTAATGAACCGATTGAACCTTAAACCAAAAGAGTTCAAAGTTCAATGGTTCACAGGTTCAAGCAGTTCAAAGGCAGCCTCAACCAAAGATAGAAGCAACATGGATGATTCCAAAGGCAAGTTCAATGAAAGCGATGGTTCAACCAGAGAGCAAAGAAACACTTAAGCAGAGAAGTGATGGACCAAAAGAGATAGAGTGAATCGATGAAGCGATGAACTAGTGAACTTTTAAATGGTTAATGGGTTCAAAGTTCAACACCATTTAAGCAGCTAGTGACCATTGACGGTCCCTCAGATGTCAAATTTAAAGTGAGAGAAAATCCATGGAAATTCAAATAGAGTATGGAATTTAAAGAAAGAACCAAGCGGTTGGCTGAAAAGGGAGCCCGAAGACTCAAATTACTACAAGGGAGAGAGAAGCGAGACCAAAGGACCAAAAATATTTTCAAAAGAGTTATTTTTGTTAGGTTGTGGAGCTAAAAGCTTCAACTTGTTACAGACAAAGAAAATGAGGTTGCTAAAGACCCAGAAGCACCGACGTCAGCAACATGACCGACGTCGGTCATGATCAGTGTAGAAGGCAACCAGCATCGGTAGGGAGTCGACTGACATCAGCAGCACTAGGCAAGTAGGGACCGACATTGGTCGCCTGTGTGTACCAGAACTGTTCATTGCATGAACAGTTAGTTTAGTGAACGGAGTGTTTGCATGTAAATGCTATTTCGAGTCTTGAGCTGCGTGGATAATTATAGCAAACTAAGAGTCTAAGTTATTGTTTAAGTTTGGGATCGATTTATAGACCCATTGGCATGTATTGTAAAGTGTGCTAGTGAAGAAAACAAAGTGTGTGTTTCTGCTAGTTCCACTAATGAGCTAGAAAGAAAGGCAAAGAAGATCCTTTCATTGTGAGTATGGTCTGTTGAATTACAGGTTACAGGTTCATGAGAGATCAACTTGAAGTACTTTAGAGTGCTTGGTGTATTGGCAAGGTTATTATTGACTGGTTGGAGAGGTAAACACTAATTCTCTGTGTGAGTTGGTTGTTGGGACCATTTTTTGGTAGGAGAGTGTTTTGAAAAAAAATTACCGTACACTTGAGGTGTGGGAAGCCTCTGTAAGGTGGAAGAGTGTGGTGGCTCTTTATTGTATTCTTTTCTATATAAATATTAATACAAGATAGTGTATTGTCTCTCATATTCTGTGCTATTGGTAAATTCTAGTTACTTGTATTTTTGGTTATTTCCACATGTTTAATTGCTTATATTTGGTAATCATATTGTGCTCTTTCTGAGGAGCAAGATCCTAACAAGTGGGATCAGAACAAGTGTGTTTGTTCTTGGATTCCCTGACAACTGGTATCAGAGCTTTTGGTTGGGATACTAACAAGTTGGATTAGATCTGGTTAGTGTGTGTTGATTACAGGTTACTCACAGGGGTTTCTGTTTGAGTGGGAGCAGAGCAATTGCAAAAGACAGTAAGCTACGAATGGAGAAGTTTAATGGCAGGAGGTCCAAGTCTAGGTATGGCAGAATAACCTGTAGGAAATGTGGAAAGAAAGAGCAGGAAAAAAAGATTGTTGATTGGTAGCAGATCAGCATGAAGGACATGAAGAAGAAGCAGATGTTACAGATTTTGTTGCACAGAATGCTCTGGTATGTTCTTTGGATAAAGTAGAATTTAGGGTTTTAGATTTTGGTGCCTCTTTTCATGCATCCCCAATTAGAGAATTTTTTCATGAGTATGTCCAGGGAGACTTTGGAGAAATTTGTGTAGGGGATGGTAAGCCTTGTCAGATGGTTGGCAAAAGAAAAGTGAAGCTGAAATTGCAGACAGGTAACACATGGGTGTTGAAGAAGGTCATGCATGTCCCAGTCTTGGAGTGGAATTTGATTTTTGTAAGAAATTTGGGTGATGAGGGTTGCACAGTAACTCTCACAACAGACTCTTGGAAGGTTACCAAGGGTGCACTTGTTGTAGCAAGAGGTAAGAAAGTAGGTACGCTTTATCTATCTACTTGTATTACTGATTCTCTTTTTGGGTTATCTACTTCAACTGTAGATTCAGAGATGTGGCTTAATAGGCTTGGTCACATGAATAAGAAGGAGATGCATGTTATTGAGTCAAAGGGTATGCTTTCAGATTTGAAAAGCATAGATCAAGGTTTCTGTATGCAGAAGAAGAAGGTGACATTTTTTTAGGAATCGATGTTAGTAACAAGACTAGGAAAGCCTTGGTTTTCAAGGAGAAAGTGACAGACAGAGTTCAGCACAAGGGGCAGAAGAATTTTGAGTAGAGCAAGGGTGATTTAGATAAGGGTTTGATCCAAAAGGAGCTCACAGAAAAAGGTCAGTTCTCACAAGCAAAACACAGAGACCGATGTCGGCTAGAAAATTGGCGTCTGCGTCTAGATAGGGACCAACATCGGCTATGTGCAGACTGACGTCGGTGACTCAAGGCAGATAAACATCGGCGTCGGCAAAAGGAAAACTGACGTCGGTGATGAGGCAATCGCAGGGAACCAACATTGGTCAGGTGCAGACTGGAATGTGACCGACATCTGTTACTGAGATGAATTTTGGGTGGATAGCAAGCTGTCAAGGAGTCTAAAGCACCCATATGGAGGACTTAAAGGGTATGTAAGCCTCAAATTCATCATTTCCCTTCTTTACACT
Source organism: Torreya grandis (assembly GCA_037957365.1). Taxonomy (NCBI): domain Eukaryota; kingdom Viridiplantae; phylum Streptophyta; class Pinopsida; order Cupressales; family Taxaceae; genus Torreya; species Torreya grandis. Next base: position 1,121,461 of record JARHVA010001787.1, read on the forward strand.
ACTTGTTGCTCAGTTATGGTAAAGAGCCAAGAAGTTGTTAAAGAAGCAAAATAGGTAGATCCAGGAAACAGTGGGAGCTTGGCATGGATGGAGGATGTGATTCTTTGGAGGAGAACCAAATAGGGGTTTTGGATGGAGTTGCAAGCTAGAAGTAAGCACTGAGAGACAAATCGATGTTCAAGATGAAGAAAAGCGGAAATGGACATGTGAGACGAAAGATCAGGGTATATGGTCTTGTATAAGTTGCAGGGCAATGGAGGTTTGATCATTGTGTTTCTCTTTAACAAGTTGGATAATATTAGCTACATTATCCTATTACTGTATGATGTGCTTGTTACAGGATTACATATACAGGTATTGCTGAACAAAAGGTAAAGCTAGTTCAGGGGTGTGTCATGGAGAATCTGGGAGCAGCAAGATTCTTTGGCATAAGTGTGTTCTAGGGACATGGAAGGTCATATGTTGACTTTGTTTCAGGATGATTGTGTGAGACCAGTTAGCACGCTGATGGTTGGACAGTTCACAGAACAGGGTCTTGATTCACATAATGAGGTTAAGTGCATGGTATGTACTAGACCTGAATTTTTCCCAAGCAGTGGGAGTTGTCACAAGTTTAGATCTAATTTGAGAAAGAAGCATTGGAGGGCAGTTTAGTGGATTCTTAGAGGGACCAGCAGTAGGTGCACATGCTATGCAAGTTCAAGTTATTTTCTACATGGTTTGTAGATGTGGATGTGGCAGGTGATTTGGGTGATAGGTGTTGCACTACAGGTTTTGTGGTGGTTGGTCTTCAAGAGTGATCTTGAAGAGGGATACAAAGCCAAGGGAGCAAACTAGACGGTGTATAGGTATAGGTACAGTTGTAGCTCTTTATCTCCAAGTGGGAGATTGTTAGGTTATGGAGCTAAAAGCTTTAACTTGTTGCAAACAAAGAAAAGGAGGTTGCTGAAGACCCAAAAGCAATAGCATCGGCAGCATGACCAACGTCGGTCATGATCAGTGAAGAAGGCAACCGGCATCAGTAGGGAGTCAGCCGACATCGACAGCACCAGGCAAGTAGGGACTGGCGTCAATCGCCTGTGTGTTCCAGAACTATTCATTGCACGAATAGTTAGTTTAGTGAACAGAGTGTTTGCATGTAAATGCTATTTCGAGTCTTGAGCTGCGTGGATAATTATAGCAAACTAAGAGTCTAAGTTATTGTTTAAGTTTGGGATCGATTTATAGACCCATTGGCATGTATTGTAAAGTGTGCTAGTGAAGAAAACAAAGTGTGTGTTTCTGCTAGTTCCACTAATGAGCTAGAAAGAAAGGCAAAGAAGATCCTTTCATTGTGAGTATGGTTTGTTGAATTACAGGTTACAGGTTCATGAGAGATCAACTTGAAGTACTTTAGAGTGCTTGGTGTATTGGCAAGGTTATTATTGACTGGTTGGAGAGGTAAACACTAATTCTCTGTGTGAGTTGGTTGTTGGGACCATTTTTTGGTAGGAGAGTGTTTTGAAAAAAAATTACCGTACACTTGAGGTGTGGGAAGCCTCTGTAAGGTGGAAGAGTGTGGTGGCTCTTTATTGTATTCTTTTCTATATAAATATTAATACAAGATAGTGTATTGTCTCTCATATTCTGTGCTATTGGTAAATTCTAGTTACTTGTATTTTTGGTTATTTCCACATGTTTAATTGCTTATATTTGGTAATCATATTGTGCTCTTTCTGAGGAGCAAGATCCTAACAAGTGGGATCAGAACAAGTGTGTTTGTTCTTGGATTCCCTGACAACTGGTATCAGAGCTTTTGGTTGGGATACTAACAAGTTGGATTAGATCTGGTTAGTGTGTGTTGATTACAGGTTACTCATAGGGGTTTCTGTTTGAGTGGGAGCAGAGCAATTGCAAAAGACAGTAAGCTACGAATGGAGAAGTTTAATGGCAGGAGGTCCAAGTCTAGGTATGGCAGAATAACCTGTAGGAAATGTGGAAAGAAAGAGCAGGAAAAAAAGATTGTTGGTTGGTAGCAGATCAGCATGAAGGACATGAAGAAGAAGCAGATGTTACAGATTTTGTTGCACAGAATGCTCTGGTATGTTCTTTGGATAAAGTAGAATTTAGGGTTTTAGATTTTGGTGCCTCTTTTCATGCATCCCCAATTAGAGAATTTTTTCATGAGTATGTCCAGGGAGACTTTGGAGAAATTTGTGTAGGGGATGGTAAGCCTTGTCAGATGGTTGGCAAAGGAAAAGTGAAGCTGAAATTGCAGACAGGTAACACATGAGTGTTGAAGAAGGTCATGCATGTCCTAGTCTTGGAGTGGAATTTGATTTTTGTAAGAAATTTGGGTGATGAGGGTTGCACAGTAACTCTCACAACGGACTCTTGGAAGGTTACCAAGGGTGCACTTGTTGTAGCAAGAGGTAAGAAAGTAGGTACGCTTTATCTATCTACTTGTATTACTGATTCTCTTTTTGGGTTATCTACTTCAACTGTAGATTCAGAGATGTGGCTTAATAGGCTTGGTCACATGAATAAGAAGGAGATGCATGTTATTGAGTCAAAGGGTATGCTTTCAGATTTGAAAAGCATAGATCAAGGTTTTTGTATGCAGAAGAAGAAGGTGACATTTTTTGAGGAATCAATGTTAGTAACAAGACCAGGAAAGCCTTGGTTTTCAAGGAGAAGGTGACAGACAGAGTTCAGCACAAGGGGCAGAAGAATTTTGAGTAGAGCAAGGGTGATTTAGATAAGGGTTTGATCCAAAAGGAGCTCGCAAAAAAAGGTCAGTTCTTACAAGCAAAACACAGAGACCGATGTCAGCTAGAAAATTGGCGTCTGCGTCTAGATAGGGACCAACATCAGCTATGTGCAGACTGACGTCGGTGACTCAAGGCAGATAAACATCGGCGTCGGCAAAAGGAAAACTGACGTCGGTGATGAGGCAATCGCAGGGAACCAACATCGGTCAGGTGTAGACTGGAATGTGACTGACATCTGTTACTGAGATGAATTTTGGGTGGATAGCAAGCTGTCAAGGAGTCTAAAGCACCCATATGGAGGACTTAAAGGGTATGTAAGCCTCAAATTCATCATTTCCCTTCTTTACACTACTTGTTGCTCAGTTATGGTAAAGAGCCAAGAAGTTGTTAAAGAAGCAAAATAGGTAGATCCAGGAAACAGTGGGAGCTTGGCATGGATGGAGGATGTGATTCTTTGGAGGAGAACCAAATAGGGGTTTTGGATGGAGTTGCAAGCTAGAAGTAAGCACTGAGAGACAAATCGATGTTCAAGATGAAGAAGAGCGGAAATGGACATGTGAGACGAAAGATCAGGGTATATGGTCTTGTATAAGTTGCAGGGCAATGGAGGTTTGATCATTGTGTTTCTCTTTAACAAGTTGGATAATATTAGCTACATTATCCTATTACTGTATGATGTGCTTGTTACAGGATTACATATACAGGTATTGCTGAACAAAAGGTAAAGCTAGTTCAGGGGTGTGTCATGGAGAATCTGGGAGCAGCAAGATTCTTTGGCATAAGTGTGTTCTAGGGACATGGAAGGTCATATGTTGACTTTGTTTCAGGATGATTGTGTGAGACCAGTTAGCACGCTGATGGTTGGACAGTTCACAGAACAGGGTCTTGATTCACATAATGAGGTTAAGTGCATGGTATGTACTAGACCTGAATTTTTCCCAAGCAGTGGGAGTTGTCACAAGTTTAGATCTAATTTGAGAAAGAAGCATTGGAGGGCAGTTCAGTGGATTCTTAGAGGGACCAGCAGTAGGTGCACATGCTATGCAAGTTCAAGTTATTTTCTACATGGTTTGTAGATGTGGATGTGGCAGGTGATTTGGGTGATAGGTGTTGCACTACAGGTTTTGTGGTGGTTGGTCTTCAAGAGTGATCTTGAAGAGGGATACAAAGCCAAGGGAGCAAACTAGACGGTGTATAGGTATAGGTACAGTTGTAGCTCTTTATCTCCAAGTGGGAGATTGTTAGGTTATGGAGCTAAAAGCTTTAACTTATTGCAAACAAAGAAAAGGAGGTTGCTGAAGACCCAAAAGCACTAGCATCGGCAGCATGACCGACGTCGGTCATGATCAGTGAAGAAGGCAACCGGCATCAGTAGGGAGTCAGCCGACATCGACAGCACTAGGCAAGTAGGGACTGGCGTCAATCGCCTGTGTGTTCCAGAACTATTCATTGCATGAATAGTTAGTTTAGTGAACAGAGTGTTTGCATGTAAAGGCTATTTCGAGTCTTGAGCTATGTGGATAATTATAGCAAACTAAGAGTCTAAGTTATTTTTTAAATTTGGGATCTATTTATAGACCCATTGGCATGTATTGTAAAGTGTGCTAGTGAAGAGAACAAAGTGTGTGTTTCTCCTAGTTCCACTAATGAGCTAGAAAGAAAGGCAAAGAAGATCCTTCCATTGTGAGTATGCTCTGTTGAATTGCAGGTTGCAGGTTCATGGGAGATCAACTTGAAGTACTTTAGAGTGCTTGGTGTATTGGCAGGGTTATTACTGACTGGTTGGAGAGGTGAACAATTCTGTGTGTGAGTTGGTTGTTGGGACCATTTTTTGGTAGGAGAGTGTTTTGAAGAAGAATTACTGTACACTTGAGGTGTGGGAAGCCTCTGTAAGGTGGAAGAGTGTGGCGGCTCTTTATTGTATTCTTTTCTGTACAAATGTTAATACAAGATAGTGTATTGTCTCTCATATTTTGTGCTATTGGTGAATTCCAGTTACTTGTATTTTTGGTTATTTCTGCATGTTTAATTGCTTATATTTAGTAATCATATTGTGCTCTTTTTGAGGAGCAAGATCCTAACAAGTGGGATCAGAACAATTGTATTTGTTCTTGGATTCCCCGACAACTGGTATCAGAGCTTTTGGTTGGGATACTAACAGGTTGGATTAGATCTAGTTAGTGTGTGTTGATTACAGGTTACTCACAGGGGTTTCTGTTTGAGTGGGAGTAGAGCAATGGCAGAAGACAGTAAGCTACGAATAGAGAAGTTTAATGGCAGGAGGTCCAAGTCTAGGTATGGCAGAATAACCTATAGAAAATGTGGAAAGAAAGAGCAAGAAAAGAAAGATTGTTGGTTGGTAGCAGATCAGCATGAAGGACATGAAGAAGAAGCAGATGTTATGAATTTCGTTGCATATGATGCTCTGGTATGTTCTTTGGTTAAAGTAGAATCTAGGGTTTTATATTCTGTTGCCTCTTTTCATGCATCTCCAATTAGAGAATTTTTTCATGAGTATGTCCAGGGAGACTTTGGAGAAATTTGTGTAGGGGATGGTAAGCCTTGTCAGATGGTTGGCAAAGGGAAAGTGAAGCTGAAATTGCAGATAGGTAACACATGGGTGTTGAAGGAGGTCATGCATGTCCCAGTCTTGAAGTGGAGTTTGTTTTCTATAAAAAGTTTGGGTGATGAGGGTTGCATAGTAACTCTCACAGCGGACTCTTGGACGGTTACCAAGGGTGCACTTATTGTAGCAAGAGGTAAGAAAATATGTACGCTTTATCTATCTACTTATATTACTGATTCTCTTTCTGGATTATCTACTTCAGCTATAGATTCAGAGATGTGGCTTAATAGGCTTGGTCACATGAATAAGAAGGAGATGCATGTTTTTGAGTCAAAGGGTATGCTTTCAAATTTGAAGAGCATAGATCAAGGTTTCTGTATGTAGAAGAAGAAGGTGACGTTTCTTGAGGAATTCGATGTTAATGACAAGAATAAGAAAGCCTTAGTTTTCAAGAAGGTGACGGATAGAGTTCAACACAAGGGGCAGAAGAATTTTGAGTAGAGCAAGGGTGATTTGGACAAGGGTTTGATCCAAAAGGAGCTCGCAAAAAAAGGTCAGTTCTCACAAGCAAAACATAGAGACCGACATCGACTAGAAAATCGGCATCGGCGTCCTGACAAGGACCGACATCAGTTATGTGCAGACTAACATTAGTGACTCAGGGTAGATAAACACAGGCATCGGCAAAGGGAAAACCGACGTCGGTGATGAGGCAGTCGCAGGGAATTGACATCGTTTGGGTGCAGACTGAAATGTGATTGGTATCGGTCACTGAGACAAATTTTGGGTGCACAACAAGCTATCAAGGAGTCTCAAGCACCCATATGGAGGACTTAAAGGGTATGTAAGCCTCAAATTCATCATTTCCCTTCTTTACACTACTTGTTGCTCACTTATGGTAAAGAACCAGGAAGTTGTTAAAGAAGCAGAACAAGTAGATCTAGGAAACAGTGGGAGCTTGGCATGGATGGAGGATGTGATTCCTTGGAGGAGAACCAAACAGGGTTTTTGGATGGAGTTGCCAGTTGGAAGTAAGCACTGAGAGATGAATGGATGTTCAGGATGAAGAAGAGCAAAAATAGACATGTGAGACGGAAGATCAGGGTATATGGTCTTGTATAAGCTGCAGGGCAATGGAGGTTTGATCATTGTGTTTCTCTTTACCAGGTTGGATAATATTAGCTACATTATCCTATTATTATATGATGTGCTTGTTGCAGGGTTACATATATAGGTATTGCTAAACTAAAGGTAAAGCTAGTTCAGGCGTGTGTCGTGGAGAATCTGGGAGCAACAAAATTCTTTGGCATAAGTGTGTTCTAGGGACATGGAAGGTCATATGTTGACTTTGTTTCAGGATGATTGTGTGAGACTGGTTAGCATGTCGATGGTTAGACAGTTCACAGAATAGAGTCTTGATTCACATAATGAGGTTAAGTGCATGATATGTATTAGACCTGAGTTTTTTTTAAGCAGTGGGAGTTGTCACAAGTTTGGATCCAATCTAGTAAAGAAGCATTGGAGGGCAGTTCAGTGGATTCTTAGAGGGACCAGCAGCAGGTGCACATGCTATGCAAGTTCAAGCTATTTTCTACATGGTTTGTAGATGTGGATGTGGCAGGTGATTTGGGTGATAGGTGTTACACTACAGGTTTTCTGGTGGTTGGTCTTCAAGAGTGATCTTGAAGAGGGATACAGAGCCAAGGGAGAAAACTAGATAGTGTACAGGTACAAGTACAGTTGTAACTATTTATCTCTAAGTGAGAGATTGTTAGGTTGTGGAACTAAAAGTTTCAACTTATTACAGACAAAGAAAAGGAGGTTGCTGAAGACCCAGAAGCACCGGTGTCGGTAGCATGACCGACGTCGGTCATGATCAGTGCAGAAGGCAACCGGCGTTGGCAGGGAGTCGGCTGACGTCAGCAACACCAGGCAAGCAGGGATCGGCGTCGATTGCCTGTGTGTTTCAGAACTGTTCGTTGCACGAATAGTTAGTTTAGTGAACAGAGTGTTTGCATGTAAAGGCTATTTCCAGTCTTGAGCTGCATGGATAATTATAGCAAACTAAGAGTCTAAGTTATTGTTTAAGTCTGGAATCTATTTATAGACCCATTGACATGTATTGTAAAGTGTGTTAGTGAAGAGAACAAAGTGTGTGTTTCTCTTAGTTCAACTAATGAGCTAGAAAGAAAGGCAAGGAAGATCCTTCCATTGTGAGTATGGTCTATTGAATTGTAGGTTGCAGGTTTATGAGGGATCAACTTGAAGTACTTTAGAGTGCTTGGTGTACTGGCAGGGTTATTACTGACTGGTTGGAGAGGTGAACACCAATTCTGTATGTGAGTTGGTTGTTGGGACCATTTTTTGGTAAGAGAGTGTTTTGAAGAAGAATTACTATACACTTGAGGTGTGGGAAGCCTCTGTAAGGTGGAGTGTGGCGGCTCTTTATTGTATTTTTTTATGTACAAATGTTAATACAAGATAGTGTATTGTCTCTCATATTCTGTACTATTGGTGAATTCTAGTTATATTTTTGGTTATTTTCGCATATTTAATTGCTTATATTTGGTAATCATATTGTGCTCTTTCTGAAGAGCAAGATCTTAACAAGTGGGATCAGAACAAGTGTGCTTGTTCTTGGATTCCCCGACAACTGGTATCAGAGCTTTTGGTTGGGATACTAATAGGTTGGATTAGATCTGGTTAGTGTGTGTTGATTACAGGTTACTCACAGGGGTTTTTGTTTGAGTGGGAGGAGAGCAATGGCAGAAGACAATAAGCTACGAATGGAGAAGTTTAATGGCAGGAGGTCCAAGTCTAGGTATGGCAGAATAACCTGCAAGAAATGTGGAAAGAAAGAGCAAGAAAAAAAAGATTGTTGGTTGGTAGTAGATCAGCATGAAGGACATGAAGAAGAAGCAGATGTTATGGATTTCGTTACATAAGATGCTCTGGTATGTTCTTTGGATAAAGTAGAATCTAGGGTTTTAGATTCTGGTGCCTCTTTTCATGCATCCCCAATTATGGAATTTTTTCATGAGTATGTCCAAGGAGACTTTAGAGAAATTTGTGTAGGGGATGGTAAGCCTTATCAGATGGTTGGCAAATGGAAAGTGAAGCTGAAATTGCAGACAAATAACACATGGGTGCTGAAGGAGGTCATGCATGTCCCAGTCTTGGAGTGGAATTTGATTTTTGTAAGAAGTTTGGGTGATGAGGGTTGCACAGTAACTCTCACATTGGACTCTTGGAAGGTTACCAAGGGTGCACTTGTAGCAAGAGGTAAGAAAGTAGGTACGCTTTATCTATCTACTTGTATTACTGATTCTCTTTTTGGGTTATCTACTTCAACTGTAGATTCGGAGATGTGGCTTAATAGGCTTGGTCATATGAATAAGAAGGAGATGCATGTTCTTGAGTCAAAGGGTATGCTTTCATATTTGAAGAGCATAGATCAAGGTTTTTGTATGCAGAAGAAGAAGGTGATGTTTCTTGAGGAATCTGATGTTAGTGACAAGAATAAGAAAGCATTAGTTTTCAAGGAAAAATTGACAGACAAAGTTTAGCACAAGGGGCAAAAAAATTCTGAGCAGAGCAAGGGTGATTTGGACAAGGATTTGATCCAAAAGGATCTCATGGGAAAAGGTCAGTTCTCATAAGCAAAACACAGAGACCGACATCGGCTAGAAAATTGGCGTCGGTGTCTAGATAGGGACCGACATCGGCTATGTGCAGACTGACGTCGGTGACTCAGGGTAGATAAATACCGGCATCGACAAGGGGAAAACTGACGTTGGCGATGAGGTAGTCGTAGGGAACCAACATCAGTTGGGTGCAAACTGGAATGTGACCAGCATCGGTCACTGAGATGAATTTTGGGCAGAAAACAAGCTGTCAAGGAGTCTCAAGCGCCCATATGGAGGACTTAAAGGGTATGTAAGCCTCAAATTCATCATTTTCCTTCTTTACACTACTTGTTGCTCACTTATGGTAAAGAACCAGGAAGTTGTTAAAGAAGCAGAACAGGTAGATCTAGGAAACAATGGGAGCTTGGCATGGATGGAGGATGTGATTCCTTGGAGGAGAACCAAACAAGGGTTTTGGATGGAGTTGCCAACTGGAAGTAAGCACTGAGAGACGAATGGATGTTCAAGATGAAGAAGAGTAGAAATGGACATGTGAGACGAAAGATCAGGGTATATGGTCTTGTATAAGCTGCAAGGCAATGGAGGTTTGATCATTGTGTTTCTCTTTACTAGGTTGGATAATATTAGCTACATTATCCTATTACTGTATGATGTGCTTGTTGAAGGGTTACATATACAGGTATTGTTGAACTAAAGGTAAAGCTAGTTTAGGGGTGTGTCATGGAGAATCTGGGAGCAACAAAATTCTTTGGCACAAGTGTGTTCTAGGGACATGGAAGGTCATATGTTGACTTTGATTCAGGATGATTGTGTGAGACCGGTTAGCACGCCAATGCTTGGACAGTTCACAGAACAGGGTCTTGATTCACATAATGAGGTTAAGTGCATGGTATGTACTAGACCTAAGTTTTTCCCAAGCAGTGGGAGTTGAGTTTAGAGCCAATCCAGGAAAGAAGAATTAGAGGGCAGTTCAGTGGATTCTTAGAGGGACCAGAAGCAGGTGCACATGCTATGCAGGTTCAAGTTATTTTCTACATGGTTTGTAGATGTGGCTGTGGCAGGTGATTTGGGTGACAGGTGTTGCACTACAGGTTTTGTGGTGGTTGGTCTTCAAGAGTGATCTTGAAGAGGGATACAGAGCCAAGAGAGCAAACTAGACAGTGTACAGGTATAAGTACAGTTGCAGCTGTTTATCTCTAAGTGGGAGATTGTTAGGTTGTAGAGCTAAAAGCTTCAACTTGTTGGAGACAAAGAAAAGGAGGTTGCGGAAGACCCAAAAGCATCAGCGTCGGCAGCATGACCGACATCAGTCATGATCAATGCAGAAGGCAACCGACATCGGTAGGGAGTCGGCCGATGTCAGCAGCACTAGGCAAGCAGGGACCGGCATTGATCGCCTGTGTGTTCTAGAACTGTTCGTTGCATGAACAGTTAGTTTAGTGAATGAAGTGTTTGCATGTAAAGGCTATTTTGAGTCTTGAGTTGTGTGGATAATTATAGCAAACTAAGAGTCTAAGTTATTGTTTAAGTTTGGGATCTATTTATAGACCCATTGGCATGTATTGTAAAGTGTGCTAGTGAAGAGAACAAAGTGTGTGTTTCTCCTAGTTCCACTAATGAGCTAGAAAGGAAGGCAAGGAAGATCCTTCCATTGTGAGTATGGTCTATTGAATTGCAGGTTGCAGGTTCATGGGAGATCAACTTGAAGTACTTTAGAGTGCTTGGTGTACCGGCAGGGTTATTATTGACTGGTTGGAGAGGTGAACATCAATTTTGTGTGTGAGTTGGTTGTTGGGACCGTTTTCTGGTAAGAGAGTGTTTTGAAAAAGAATTACTGTAAACTTGAGGCGTGGGAAGTCTCTGTAAGGTGGAAGAGTGTGGCGGCGCTTTAGTGTATTCTTTTCTGTACAAATGTTAATAAAAGATAGTGTATTGTCTCTCATATTTTATGCTATTGGTGAATTCTAGTTACTCATATTTCTAGTTATTTCCACATGTTTAATTGCTTATATTTGGTAATCATATTGTGCTCTTTCTGAGGAGCAAGATCCTAACAAGTGGGATCAAAACAAGTGTGTTTGTTCTTGGATTCCTCGACAACTGGTATCAGAGCTTTTGGTTGGGATACTAACAGGTTAGATTAGATCTAGTTAGTGTGTGTTGATTACAGGTTACTCACAGGGGTTTTTGTTTGAGTGGGAGTAGAGCAATGGTAGAAGACAGTAAGCTACGAATGGAGAAGTTTAATGGCAGGAGGTCCAAGTCCAGGTATGGCAGAATAACCTACAGAAAATGTGAAAAGAAAGAGCAGGAAAAGAAAGATTGTTGGTTGGTAGCAGATCAACATGAAGGACATGAAGAAGAAGCAGATGTTACAGATTTCGTTGCACAGGATGCTCTGGTATGTTCTTTGGATAAAGTAGAATCTAGGGTTTTAGATTTTGGTGCCTCTTTTCATGCATCCCCAATTAGAGAATTTTTTCATGAGTATGTCGAGGGAAACTTTGGAGAAATTTGTGTAGGGGATGGTAAGCCTTGTCAGATGGTTGGCAAAGGGAAAGTGAAGCTGAAATTGCAGACAGGTAACACATGGGTGTCGAAGGAGGTCATGCATGTCCCAGTCTTGGAGCAAAATTTGATTTTTGTAAGAAGTTTTGGTGATGAGGGTTACACAGTAACTCTTACAGCAGACTCTTGGAAGGTTACCAAAGGTGCACTTGTTGTAGCAAGAGGTAAAAAAGTAGGTACGCTTTATCTATCTACTTGTATTACTGATTCTCTTTCTAGGTTATCTACTTCAGCTATAGATTCAGAGATGTGGCTTAATAGGCTTGATCACATTAATAAGAAGGAGATGCATGTTCTTGAGTCAAAGGGTTTGCTTTCGAATTTGAAGAGCATAAATTGAAGTTTCTGTATGCAGAAGAAGAAGGTGACGTTTCTTGAGGAATTCAATGTTAGTGACAAGAACAGAAAAGCCTTGGTTTTCAAGGAGAAGGTGACAGACAGAGTTCAACACAAGGGGCAAAAGAATTCTAAGCAGAACAAGGGTGATTTAGACAAGGGTTTGATCTAAAAGGAGCTCACAAAAAAAGGTCAATTCTCACAAGCAAAACACAAAGACCGATGTCGGCTAGAAAACTGGCATCGGCATCCAGATAGAGACCGACATCGGCTATGTGTAGACCGACATCGATGACTTAGGGCAGATAAACACCAGCATTGGTAAGGGGAAAATCTATGTCAGCGATGAGACAGTCGTAGGGAACCAACATCGATCGGGTGCAGACTAGAATGTGACTGACATCGGTCACTGAGATGAATTTTGGGTGGACAACAAGCTGTCAAGGAGTCTCAAGCGCCCATATGGAGGACTTAAAGGGTATGTAAGCCTCAAATTTGTCATTTCCCTTCTTTACACTACTTGTTGCTCACTTATGGTAAAGAACTAGGAAGTTGTTAAAGAAGTAGAACAGGTAGATCCAGGAAACAGTGAGAGCTTGGCATAGATGGAGGATGTGATTCCTTGGAGGAGAACCAAACAGGGGTTTTGAATGGAGTTGCCAACTGAAAGTAAGCACTGAGAGATGAATGGATGTTAAGGATGAAGAAAAGTAGAAATGGACATGTGAGATGGAAGATCAGGGTATATGGTCTTGTATAAGCTGTAGGGCAATGGAGGTTTGATCATTGTGTTTCTCTTTACCAGGTTGGATAATATTAGCTAAATTATCCTATTGCTGTATGATGTGCTTGTTGTAGGGTTACATATACAGGTATTGTTGAACTAAAGGTAAAGCTAGTTCAGGGGTGTGTCATGGAGAATCTAGGAGTAGCAAGATTTTTTGGCATAAGTGTGTTCTAGGGACATGGAAGGACATATGTTGACTTTGTTTCAGGATGATTGTGTGAGATCGGTTAGCAGGCCGATGGTTGGACAGTTCACAGAATAGGGTCTTGATTCACATAATGAGGTTAAGTGCATGGTATGTACTAGACCTGAGTTTTTTCTAAGCAGTGGGAGTTGTCATAATTTTGGAGCCAATTCGAGAAAGAAGCATTAGAGGGCAGTTCAATGGATTCTTAGAGGGACCAGCAGTAGGTGCACATGCTATGCAGGTTCAAGTTATTTTCTACATGGTTTGTAGATGTGGATGTGGCAGGTGATTTGGGTGATAGGTGTTACACTACAAGTTTTGTGGTGGTTGGTCTTCAAGAGTGATCTTGAAGAGGGATACAGAGACAAGGGAGCAAACTAGATGGTGTACAGGTACATGTATAGTTGCAGCTATTTATCTCCAAGTGGAAGATTGTTAGGTTGTGGAGCTAAAAGCTTCAACTTGTTGCAGACAAAGAAAAAGAGGTTGCTGAAGACCCAGAAGCATCGGCATCGACAGCATGACCGACGTCGGTCATGATCAGTGCAGAAGGCAACCAGCATCGACAGGGAGTCGGTTGACATCGGTAGCACCAGGCAAGCAGGGACCGGCGTCGGTCGCCTGTGTGTTCCAAAACTATTCGTTACACGAACAGTTAGTTTAGTGAATGGAGTGTTTGCATGTAAAGGCTATTTCGAGTCTTGAGCTGCGTGGATAAGTATAGCAAACTAAGAGTCTAAGTTATTGTTTAAGTCTGGGATCTATTTATAGACCCATTGGCATGTATTGTAAAGTGTGCTAGTGAAGAGAACAAAATGTGTGTTTCTGCTAGTTCCACTAATGAGCTAGAAAGAAAGGCAAAGAAGATCCTTCCATTGTGAGTATGCTCTGTTGAATTGCAGATTGCAGGTTCATGGGAGATCAACTTGAAGTACTTTAGAGTGCTTGATGTACTGGCAGGGTTATTACTGACTGATTGGAGAGGTGAACACCAATTTTGTGTGTGAGTTGGTTGTTGGGACCATTTTTTGGTAGGAGAGTGTTTTGAAGAAGAATTACTATACACTTGAGGTGTGGGAAGCCTTTGTAAGGTGGAAGAGTGTGGCGGATCTTTATTGTATTCTTTTCTGTACAAATGTTAATACAAGATAGTGTATTATCTCTCATATTCTTTGCTATTGGTGAATTCTAGTTACTTGTATTTCTAGTTATTTCTGCATGTTTAATTGCTTATATTTGGTAATCATATTATGCTCTTTCTGAGGAGCAAGATCCTAACATGTGGGATCAGAACAAGTGTGTTTGTTCTTGGATTCCCCGACAACTGGTATTAGAGCTTTTGGCTGGGATATTAACAGGTTGGATTAGATCTAGTTGGTGTGTGTTGATTACAAGTTACTCACAGGAGTTTCTATTTGAGTGGAAGTAGAGCAATGGCAGAAGATAGTAAGCTACGAATGGAGAAGTTTAATGGCAGGAGGTCCAAGTTCAAGTATGGCAGAATAACTTGCAGGAAATGTGAAAAGAAAGAGTAGGAAAAGAAAGATTGTTGGTTGGTAGCAGATCAGCATGAAGGACATGAAGAAGAAGTAGATGTTACAGATTTTGTTGCACAGGATGCTCTGGTATGTTCTTTGGATAAATTAGAATCTAGGGTTTTAAATTCTGGTGCCTCTTTTCATGCATCCCCAATTAGTGAATTTTTCATGAGTATGTCCAGAGAGACTTTGGAGAAATTTGTGTAAGGGATGGTAAGCCTTGTCAGATGGTTGGCAAACGGAAAGTGAAGCTGAAATTGCAGACATGTAACACATGGGTTTTGAAGGAGGTCATGCATGTCCCAGTCTTGGAGTGAAATTTAATTTTTGTAAGAAGTTTGGGTGATGAGGGTTGCACAGTAACTCTCACAGTGGACTCTTGGAAGGTTACCAAGGGTGCACTTGTTGTAGCAACAGGTAAAAAAGTAGGTACGCTTTATCTATCTACTTGTATTACTGATTCTCTTTCTAGGTTATCTACTTCAACTATAGATTCGCATATGTGGCTTAATAGGCTTGGTCACATGAATAAGGAGATGCATATTCTTGAGTCAAAGGGTATGCTTTCAGATTTGAAGAGCATAGATCGAGGTTTCTGTATGCAGAAGAAGAAGGTGACGTTTCTTGAGGAATCCAATGTTAGTGACAAGAATAGGAAAGCCTTGGTTTTCAAGGAGAAGGTGACAGACAGAGTTTAGCACAAGGGGCAGAAGAATTTTGAGTAGAGCAAAGGTGATTTGGACAAGGGTTTGATCCAAAAGGAGCTCGTAGGAAAAGGTCAGTTCTCACAAGCAAAACACAGAGACCGACATCGGCTAAAAAACTGGTGTAGATGTCCAAATAGGGACCGACCTCGGCTATGTGCAGACCAACGTCGGTGACTCAGGGTAGATAAAACTAGTGTTGACAAGGGGAAAACTAATGTCGGTGATGAGGTAATCATAGGGAACCAACATCGGTCGGGTGCAGACTGGAATGTGACCGGCATTGGTCACTGAGACAAATTTTGGGTGGACAACAAGTTGTCAAGGAGTCTCAAGTGCCCATATGGAGGACTTAAAGGGTATGTAAGCCTCAAATTCATCATTTTCTTTCTTTACACTACTTGTTGCTCACTTATGGTAAAGAACCAGGAAGTTGTTAAAGAAGCAGAACAGGTAGATCCAAGAAATAATGGGAGCTTGGCATGGATGGAGGATGTGATTCCTTGGAGGAGAACCAAACAGGGGTTTTGGATGGAGTTGCCAGTTGGAAGTAAGCACTGAGAGACGAATGGATGTTCAGGATGAAGAAGAGCAGAATTGGACATATGAGATGGAAGATCAGGGTATATGGTCTTGTATAAGTTACAGGGCAATGGAGGTTTGATCATTGTGTTTCTCTTTACCATGTTGGATAATATTAGCTACATTATGCTATTACTGTATGATGTGCTTGTTGCAAGGTTACATATACAGGTATTGCTAAACTAAAGGTAAAGCTAGTTCAGGGGTGTGTCATAGAGAATCTGGGAGCAGCAAGATTCTTTGGCATAAGTGTGTTCTAGGGACATGGAAGGTCATATGTTGACTTTGTTTCAGGATGATTGTGTGAGACCGGTTAGCACGTCGATGGTTGGATAGTTCACAGAACAAGGTCTTGATTCACATAATGAGGTTAATTGCATGGTATGTACTAGACCTGAGTTTTTTCCAAGCAGTGGGAGTTGTCACAAGTTTGGAGCCAATCTGGGAAAGAAGCATTGGAGGGCAGTTTAATGGATTCTTAGAGGGACCAGCAGTAGGTGCACATGCTTTGCAAGTTCAAATTATTTTGTACATGGTTTGTAGATTTGGATGTGGCAGGTGATTTGGGTGGCAGGTGTTTCACTACAAGTTTTGTGGTGCTTGGTCTTCAAGAGTGATCTTGAAGAGGGATACAGAGCCAAGGGAGCAAACTAGACGGTGTACAGGTATAGGTATAGTTGCAGCTGTTTATCTCCAAGTGGGAGATTGTTAGGTTGTGGAGCTAAAAGCTTTAACTTGTTGCAGACAAAGAAAAGGAGGTTGCTGAAGACCCAAAAGCACCAGCATCGGCAGCATGACCGACATCGGTCATGATCAGTGCAGAAGGCAATCGGAGTCGGCAGGGAGTCAGCCGATGTCAGCAGCACCAAGCAAGTAGGGACAGGCATCGATTGCCTGTGTGTTCCAGAACTATTCATTGCACGAATAGTTAGTTTAGTGAACAGAGTGTTTGCATGTAAAGGCTATTTCGAGTCTTGAGCTGCATGGATAATTATAACAAATTAAGAGTCTAAGTTATTGTTTAAGTCTGGGATCTATTTTTAGACCCATTGGCATGTATTGTAAATTGTGCTAGTGAAGAGAACAAAGTGTGTGTTTCTCCTAGTTCCACTAATGAGCTAGAAAGGAAGGCAAGGAAGATCCTTCCATTGTGAGTATGGTCTATTGAATTGTAGGTTGCGAGTTCATGGGAGATCAACTTGAAGTACTTTAGAGTGCTTGGTGTACTGGCAGGGTTATTACTGACTGGTTGAAGAGGTGAACACCAATTCTGTGTGTGAGTTGGTTGTTGGGACCATTTTTTTGTAAGAGAGTGTTTTGAAGAAGAATTATTGTACACTTGAGGTGTGGGAAGCCTCTGTAAGGTGGAAGAGTGTGGCGGCTCTTTATTGTATTCTTTTTTGTATAAATGTTAATACAAGATAGTGTATTGTCTCTCATATTCTGTGTTATTGGTGAATTCTAGTTACTTGTATTTCTGGTTATTTCCACATGTTTAATTGCTTATATTTGGTAATCTTATTGTGCTCTTTTTGAGGAGCAGGATCCTAACAAGTAGGATTAGAACAAGTGTCTTTGTTCTTGGATTCCTCGACAATTTCCAGTAGGTGAAATAGTGGATCAAGTAGACTAAGACTTCTGAGCGCACCAAATCAAGGACGCAAGCCTATTTTTCTTCCATAAAGTAATGACAAATTAGACAGCTATGTAGATATCAGGAAAAGGACCAGACAGTCCATACTAAGAAGAGACATATTAGATGAATAGGCATGCCATAGTTATGGCAATACACTATTCCCAGCATGGTCCCTCTAGACAAAACTGAAGGCACATTGAAGATGTTGACTGCAGCATGGGCCATCCCATGGGAAGGAATGCCAAGCCTTGCATAGTTTTCTATAAGATTGTAATTTCTCTCATTAGCAAGGGATACTTTTCATTTTTACAAAAGTGAAACTCTGCCTAGTTGAAAGGAGAATACTGAGACTTTGAGCTCATATTGTAATTTCATTTCATTTTATCTGAATGAGAAAGCAGGTTGTTTGCAAACTTTGTGTTGTTTTGGCTTATATCATTTTAAGAGATTATTCTTATGTCTATCTTCTAAATGTGTTCTCATCTATTTAATTTGGCAAGTAGAATTAGTGAAAGTAATAAGGAAAGGTGTCCTGAAGCCAACTGTGGGAAGAATTTGTGCTTTCACATTTGTTTTCAGTGTGTGTTTTTCTTTTCTTTCTATGTTGAGGATTCTGGGATGACTTTATGCCCCCATTATCCTTTGTGTTATACTCTTTGGGCAGTTGAGGTGAAAACTTTGTATTATATTTCATCCTACTGGTTACTTCGCCTGTGTTACTAGTTTCTTGTCCTACCTAAAAGAACTCTTGTTGTTTCTTACAAGAACACTTTTAAAAGAAGAGAAGTGCCTTCAATGTCCTCACCAAGATTTTCTCCTTTTTTTGTAAACATCATCTCTAAAAGAAGAGAGATGGATGGTGTATCCTACCCCTGAGTGTTATTTTATGCATATTTATAGTATATATAGCTCCTACGTATTTATAGGGAACCTCCCCTTGATGAGAGGAGAGATTTGTCCACCTCTGATGCAGTAATCTTGCACACTAGGCCAATGAATCTCCTTTGTTGTGGATGATAAGACCTATTTTGCTCAATCAGACTGCTGACTGACAAAATATTCACCTAACAGTCTTTTTAGCGACTCTGTTGGGGAAGAGCGCACAGTTTGAAGTTTCAAACTTCAAGCTGAAGCAGATCTTTCTCTTTTCAATTTTTGTTCTAAAATCTAGCAACTCCACGTTATACTAGAAGCCAAAAATCTCAAGGTGTTGTTGACCCTACTTTTGAGTTGGTACAACAGAGTAATTTTGAGTTGTTTCCTCCACAACCTCACCTTCAACGAACTAGGAGTCTTCCTCCTAGCCCTACCAGGTCACCAACATAAGGCAGAGCTTCTTTTTTTGCTGCTAGCAGAGCTTTGCCTATCCATTCTCCACCCAAATTTGTGATCCTAATTTTACATAATCAAATCATGGCTCAAGGCCCCTGGGGTAACTCTTTTGGTCCACTGAATTTAACTCCACCTCTGCATGAGATTCCACACAGTTCAAAGAAGAATTTCCATAAATTCTTTGGTGATGGAAAAGTTCATCCTGATGAACACATTACAGCTTTCAGCATAGGCTGTGGCATAATAGGGGTGAAATTTGAGGATGTGGCAGTCAGACTCTTCATGGAAACACTATAAGGTGCTGCTACAGACTGGTTCTACCATCTGCAGGCTAGGTCAGTAACTGACTGGGACACACTTAAAGCCAAGTTCAAACCTACAAAAGATGCACATGCCTTGCTGGCCTAGCTCACACAGATGAAGAAGGAGCCCCATGAACCTATGAGGGACATCATTTCCAGGTTTGACAAGCTAAGGCACAGGATTCCCATGGTCGCCCATCCGACACCTCAGAATCTCAAGTGTTTCTTCATCAACTCATAGCTACCTGAAGTGAGTTTCTTGCTGAGATAGGCTAGACACATAGACCTTGCTACTGCTCAGGACTTGGCTACTGAGATAGAAGATGACTTTATCCTGGCAGAAAAGATAATGAGAGACCCTAATAAAGGTAAATCATCTTCATCTTTTGAATACTCACCTACAGTCACCACTGACCCAATGGTACAAAAGCTAGCAAATGAAGTGCTAGCACTCAAAAAACAAATGGCACAAGGGATGTCATCTGCTCCTGCATACAGAGATATGCCCAAGAGGACATTTTAGAATTAGGCATACCAAGGCAATGCTACCAAGAATCAAGGATAGCAAAATCACCTTCCTCCTCCACAGAGGAACCTCACCTTTGAAGCACCTCCAAACAACTCAACAGTTGGATATCTCGAAGCTGAATCAGATTTTTCATTCTAGCCTAAGTTGAATCCTGAAGATGATGCTAATATCTTCACTGAGGAAGAAGAAGAATTAGCTAGCGACTACCACGTCGATTTCTTGAACTACCAGGATGAACCTAGAAGTGAAGGTAATGCAGCTGAGGGATCATACGTTTTATTCACCTAGTCTAGGAATCAATTAGCTCAACTAGCTGATAAAGAGAAAGTAGAAGAGCGACCTCAACTAGCAGTTTCAATTGCTAAGCGCGGATCCACTCTTCCTTTCCAGCCAAAGGACCCAGTGATTGCAAGAAAGGTAAGTACCTCAAATGCCCCTACACCTTCTACTTTAAATTCACAATCCAGTCCTCCCCCATCTAAAAATCAAACGGATGAATTCACATCCTCTGATCCTAGCTCATTCTAGGCATTTGACATAATTGACCATATAAAGAAAACTAAAATTCAAATGTTTGAATTTGAATTTCTGTAGTCCCATCTTGAGCAATTAGATAAATTGGTTCAGTGTGTGAAGAACCAAAATGCCCCTGTAGGACAAGCAATTCTCAAGGTGACTCATGATTCCCTCAAGAATGCACTCACCAATAACAACCTTATCATTACTCCCCCTGCTGCTCTTGGCAGGACTGAACCTTTCTATGTCTCATTGCTAATAAATGGACATCAGTTGAACAATTGCATCATTGATTCTGGAGCCTTAAACAATGTTATGCCTGCCAAAGTGGCTAAATCCCTTGGCCTTACACTGACCAAAACCTTTGGTAGATGCTTCTCCATGGAAAAAAAGCAAGTACCATTGCTGGGGCAGATCAAGGATGCCCAATTTTCATTTACAGTGTTCCTAGACAAGAGAATTAAGATGACAGTCTTGGTGGTCGACGTCCCTGCATCCTATGGCATCATTCTTGGGTGGAATTTTTGCAGGGATGTTGGTGGTGAATTGAGCATGGACTTATCTGAAGCAAGGATTCGAGTCAAAGGTGTTATGAAGAGGCTACTCCTTGAGAAGGAGTGAAATATGTGGTTACCCAGACCTCAGCACCTAAAGCTCAAATTCTATTTGAGTCTTTAGGCGTGAGTAACTACTTTTTATTCACAGATGAATTCCATGAAATGTTTGTTGAAACTCTTGAAGGTGACAATCTGAATATTAGTTCAGCGGTAACAACAGAAGAATTGGCTGAGCGCCATGCACGTGTGGAAGAATCTCCCCCTCCAAATGAAGAAGAATCCAAAGAAAAATTAGTATCAAATGAGGTATGGACTCTTGAATTTGATGGCAACTACTCCTCCATTGGTTCAGGAGCTGGATTTGTGCTAATATCTCTTCAAAGAAATATTTTTCCTTCGTCTTACAAGTTGTAATTCAGCAACACTAATAATACAACTGAGTATGAATCTTTGTTGCTTGGATTGAAGGCTGCTCGAGACCAAGGCATCAAACTCCTTCATGCCAAAGGAGATGCGAAACTGGTGGTTTGTCAAGTGAGAAACCTATATCAAACCAAAAACGAAAGATTTTTCCACTACCACAACCTAGTATGGGACCAAATTGAAAGCTTTGATACTTTCAGCATCTCTATCATTCCTAGAGAATTCAATGACCAAGCTGATGCACTGGCTGTCTCAGCTACTCTCTTGGTCCCCCTCTCAGATTTCAAAAGAGACAAGTACACTATTAAGCTGGTCTTTTGCCCAAGTGTACTTGATAATGCCAGTCACTGGTAAGTGTTTAACAATGACAGTCAAATCATTGCCTTCCTGGAGCAAAAAAATAGTTTTGAACGACTGCATTTTGAAGGCAGTGAACCTCAGAAGTGTGAACCAGTTCCTGAATCAACTACAGATGTAAGCGAGGAGTTCCTGCAACTTAAAGGGAATAAAATTCCCAAAGGCTTGGTTTCCCTTGAGAAACTATTTAACAAACATGACAGATTTGTCAAACAATAGCAAATGGATTCAAGCTCCTCCCAGGAGTTTGATCAAGTAAATCTAGGTACCAAGGATGATCCCAAGATGATGAACATTGGGAAATGTTGCACTCCTGAGGAGAAATTCAAGTTCACTGCTCTACTCTACCAGTACATGGATGTCTTAGCATACTCTTATGATGACCTGAAGTCACTTAGGCCTCATGAAATTTGACATGGCATTCTTCTCAAGGCTGATTCAACACCCTATAAGCAAAAGTCTAGTAGTATAATCTAAAAATATCAACATTTTGTCTGAGATACAAAAAATGCTAAATGCCAGGATAATCTTCCCAATCCATCATTCCACATGGATTGCAAATATAGTGCCTGTAAGGAAGAAGAATGGTGAAATTCACATCTGTGTGGATTTCAGGAACTTAAATCAGTGATCCTTGAAGGATAACTATCCTTTGCCAATAATGGATCAAATGCTTCAGATAGTGACAGGTTTAAAGATGTTATTAATGCTAGATGGCTTCTCAAGATATAACTAGGTTGAAGTTGGTGAGGCAAACCAGTATAAGAATGCTTTCACCACACCTTGGGGCACGTTTGCATATAGAAAGATGTCTTTTGGCTTGATAAATGTTGGTGCCACCTTCCAAAGAGCAATGGACCTTGCCTTCAAGGATGAGATGGGTAAGTTCATTATAGTTTATCTTGATGACTTGATCATCTTCTCTAAGCATCACCCAGATCATGTGCGCCATTTGCAACAAGTGCTAGAACACTACCGCTAGAATGACATTTTCTTAAACCCCAAGAAGTCAATCTTTGGAGTAATAGAGGGGAACCTTCTTTGACACATTGTGTCAAAAGGGGGCATAAAGATTGACTCAAATAGATTCAAGTCTATCCAAGAGCTTACCTTGCCCACAAGTAAGATTGTTGTTCACTCTTTCTTTGGAAAGGTGAATTTCTTACGGAGTTTCATCCCCGAGTTTGCTGAGAAGACTAGGCACATTGTAAACATGATGAAGATAAAATCCACCTTCAGTTGGACTGAAGAAGGTAAGTCAACATTTGAGGATATCAAGACTACCATTGCCCATGCTCCAATTTTGGTTTGTCCAGACTATAACAAAGAGTTCACCATATACAGTTATGCTTCAGAACACATGCTTTCAACAATTTTGGTTCAACATAATAAAGAAGGTATGGAATCCCCTGTTTCTTTCATGATCTATCCTATCAAAGCTCATGAGCTGAAATACTCGAACATGGAGAAGCATGCTTATGCAGTGGTGAAGGCAGTGAAGCATTTTTGCTTCTACATCTTGAATTCACACACTACTACCTTGGTTCCTGACACCACGGTCAAATCCATACTGACTCAGCAGGAGTTTGAGATGAAAAGAGGCAATTGGGTTACAAAGATCCAGGAGTTTAATCTGGTCATCAAGCCAATAAAGCTGTTGCATGAAAAGGGGCTATGCTAACTAATTACTGATAACAAACCAAAAGGAACAGAGCATGAAGAATCAGAGGTAGAAGACACACCAACAGTCCTCTTTGTCTCCACCACGAATGAGTGGTATTCAGGTATTGCTCATTTTCTTACTTATGGTGAGTTTCCCACTCACTTATCTTATAAAGAAAGGAGAACCATCAAGTTGAAAGCTACAAATTTTGTCCTCTGGGACAACGGACTATACAAGAGAAGTCTTGATGGAGTGTTCCTTCGCTGTGTGGATAAGGAGCAATAAAGCCAACTTCTAAAGTCCTTTCATAATTCGGCTTGTGGAGGACATTTTTGTAGTCCTGTGACTATCGATGAAATTTTCCAAGCCAAGTACTACTAGCCAACTCTCTTTCAGGATGCATACAAGTGGGTAGGAAAATGTTAACTATGCCAGCAGTTTGTTGGGAGACCCAAGTTAGCTGCCCTGCCTCTCAAGCCCATGGTCATAGAGGAGCCATTCCAGCAATGGGGAATTGATTTTATTAGAGCTTTAAACCCATCTTCAAGTGTTGGACATGATTATGTCCTTACAGCAATGGATTACTTCACCAAGTGGGTGGAAGCAATTCCCACTAAGCATGTTACTTCAAAAGTAGTGTGCAATTTCCTCAAAGAGAACATCATTTCCAAGTTTGGGGTCCCAACCAAGATTGTCACTGATAATGCATCTTGTTTCACTTCTCAGGAGATTACTCAATTCTATTTCTACTATGGGATTACACTCTCCCACTCTTTTGATTACTTTCCACAAGGGAATGGATAAGCTGAATCAAGCAATAAGAACCTGGTGACTATCATCAAGAAGCTGGTGGATGACAACCAAAGGACATGGCATAAAGCATTGGTTGATATTCTATGGGTAGACAAAATTACACCAAAGAGAGTAATTGGTATGTCTCCTTTCCAACTTCTTTATGGTATCAATGCTGAGATACCAATCACCTTAGAATTACCAGCATTGAAACTGGCTAAGGCAATTGAGGATCAAATGTATGAAAGTGCCCTTGATAAGAGGATCATGTGCTTGACCAAGTTGGATGAGCAGAGAACTATGGTGGTGGACCGAATCGCTGCCCACCAAAGTCTAGTGAAGAAGCTTTTTGACCAAAAGGCAAAGAACCATGATTTTTGGGTTGGAGAACAAGTCCTGCTATGGGACAAAAGGAGAGAGCCAAAGGGGATGCATGGAAAGTTTGATTCTCTTTGGAGAGGCTCATTTATTATCCACCATCTCAATGGTGAGAATAACTTCCTATTGAAATATCAAGATGGCACGCTCTTTACTCTACCTCATAATGGGCAACATTTGAAGCACTTCAATTCTTGAAGTGTTAGATAGGTTCATTGTACATATGTATATCTATATAGTCTTTGTTTTCTGCTTTGTGTTGTTCATTTTCTTTTTTCTTTTTTTTTTTGAGCCTTTTTTTTTGGGTAGCATGACTCCATAGCCCAATGGCATACTTCAAGGCACTGAAGATTCTAGTTTCTACTCCCCTCAGATATTCCAAGTTTTCAACTGAAGGAAGCTCCCCAACTGGAGCCAACTGTTGTCCCCAAAAATGAGTGACATTTTTGGGACAACCTATGAACTATTTTGGTTCATCGGACCAAAATCATCTCTCCCTTTTTCATAAATTATTCTAAGCATTCGGGTTCTTCATTTTTCAAAGCTTTTCCAAAAATCTACGGACTCAACATGCTTGAAATTAGTAGGTTCAACAGGTTCAATAGCTTCTACAGGCGAGTTCAAACAAAAGAACAAGTTTCTAACACTTAGTCATTTCTAGGATTGGTTTAGCACCTTGGTTCAATCAAAAATGTCCATCAGCAAGCTTCAAAGAACAAACGCTTGAACCATTGAACCTTGAACCATTTTGGTTCAACGGTTCAACAGGTTCAATGACCAATTGGTTCAACACGCTTGGTGCAAAAGATTAAAAAGACTTAGCCAAATAACGAAGAATGAACCGATTGAACCATTAAACCAAAAGTTGGTTCAATTGGTAGGTTCAAGGGGCTGCCCCAAATCCAAAGGAACAAGTGCCCTTGTGGAGGGTAGTAAGCAAAAGCGGACAAAAGTTGGAAATCCCTCGAGAAATTGGCTAAGTAAAAGAGGCCGAAAGAATTCTTTTGAGAATATTTTTCTTATAAAAATGTTTAAGGCAAAGTTCCTACAGACTTTTTGTTTGAAGGAATTCTTTTGGGCTTTTTGTCCCAAGAAAAAGCCCAACAGAAAAAGCTCGAAAGCCAAAAGCCCGCTGAAGAGGCAAGAACCTGCCAGGGAAGTTAAAGCTCGAAGGCCACCTGAAAAATCTCAAAGGGTAGATACCCTTGCGGGGGAAACTTGACGTCAAAAAAAGGACCTTTTCCAAGGACCCAAAGGGACACCTTCCCTTCAGGACGTTCCAAAGGCTGAATAAAGATGCAGAAAGGAATCCTCAAAGACTTAGACACAAAGAGCTTCAAATAATGAATCGATTGAACTATTGAACCGTTGAACCAAATGGTTCAACGAGTTCACAGGTTCAAAGGTTCAACCAATTGCGATAAAGATCAAAGAGCCTAGGAAGAACAAGGAAGTGACGGGCAGAGGAAGAACTAATGAACCAATCGAACCTTAAACCAAAAGAGTTCAAAGTTCAATGGTTCACAGGTTTAAGCCATTCAAAGGCGGCCTCAAGCAAAGAAAGAAGCAACATGGATGATTCCAAAGGCAAGTTCAATGAAAGCGATGGTTCAACCAGAGAG
Source organism: Torreya grandis (assembly GCA_037957365.1). Lineage (NCBI taxonomy): Eukaryota > Viridiplantae > Streptophyta > Pinopsida > Cupressales > Taxaceae > Torreya > Torreya grandis. The sequence goes on from JARHVA010001787.1 coordinate 1,147,233, forward strand.
AAAAGAAACACTTAAGCAGGGAAGCGATGGACCAAAAGAGATAGAGTGAACCGACGAAGCGATGAACCAATGAACTTTCAAATGGTTCACGGGTTCAAAGTTCAACACGGTTCAAGCAACTAGCGACCATTGACGATCCCTCGAACGTCAAATTTAAAGTGAGGGGAAATCCATGGAAATTTAAATAGAGCACAAAATTTAAAGAAAGAACCAAGCAACTAGCTGAAAAGGGAGCTCGAAGACTCAAATTACTACAGGGGAGAGAGGAGCGAGACCAAAGGACTAGAAATATTTTCAAAAGAGTTATTTCCAGTAGGTGAAATAGTGGATCAAGTAGACTTAGACTTCTGAGTGCACCAAATAAAGGACGCAGGCCCATTTTTCTTCCATAAAGTAATGACGAATTGGACAGCTGCACAGATATCAAGAAAAGGACCAAACAATCCATACTAAGAAGAGACATATTAGAGGAATAGACATGCCATAGTTATGGCAATACACTGTTCCCAACATGGTCCCTCCAAACAATATTTATGGCAATACACTGTTCTAGTATCGTTTCCTCTTTTGTTTTAGACATATTTGGTGAATCTTTTATTGTTTCTTGATTAAGAGATATATTTGGAGTTAGCTCTTTTTCTTTAGATCCACTTGACTCTCAAACTTCATATGTATGTATCTGTTTCACTACGATGAAGGTATTGTGGAGGAATGAAAAACATCAAGTTACAAAATATATACATAATTAGGTTCCATTAATTTGTAATACTTGAAAGGTTAATCATCTACAAGACATGTATGCAAACATCCCTCATGCACAAATTTTAAGTATCAATGTAGGGTGGATGGTAAAACATGCATAACATGAATCCAAAGTACACCTAAAATCAAATTATAATGTAAATGATTTGGTATTACTTGAAACATAGTAGTCACACCAAAGTAATTGTTCCTAACACTTGGTGATGAATATTATCAAAACATATTATATTCTTTTCTAATTTAAGGATAGAATCCACATTGATACCTAGTGTTTGTATAAATATGATATTGCACATGTTCAATCACAATCCATTATCTACCAAAAATGTTTAACTCCCTTATTTGAGATTCACATTTGAATAAACAATGGGAGATTCTAATTTATAGTATGTTGAGTAGGAAAAAAAATTCTTAAAAAATAACATGTCTTCATTGGCCTTCAATGTATTGATAATGGATGAAAAATAAGTTGGTTTAGCATTATTTGATAGAGTTGTATCACATAATAATATATAAATAATGTCCTTATAGAGAGTGGAACTCTTAAGCAACTCTATTACGGAGATCTTAGCTAGAGTATTCTTTAGTTGAGCAATGATATCATACTCTCTAGTTACATTGGTTGGTATCCTGAGAAGTGGAGGGGGATTTTGAGGTACATGTTGACTACCTCATTTTTTTTGCACATGAGATGCACCCTTTGTATACATAATATTTTTTAAACTTTTTCATTTTTTGAGGTTTTCTCTCTTATAGGAAATTATCGAGTTTCAATCTCTCTGAGTGCATGCCTTAAAGGGTGCACCAAGAAAGAGGTGGGTAGAGCATTGGTTCTTTGAAAGAAAGTTTTTTAATCATATCATTCCTACTATTAGTCCAAGTTCATTAGAGTTTCTATCCACTTACCTCCTATGATTTCTTGCTAAAATATGGCTGATTCTAAAATACTAAAATCCTAAAATATGGCTAAGTCTAAATTCCAATAGGACCCTCCAAAACCTAGAATTTGTATCATAGCTCCTAGAGGTCCAAACTACTCTCAAACATCCTGAATGTGTGTGTGTGTGTGTGTGTGTGTGTGTAAGTAGAGGGTTTGAAAAAGTCATTTTCCAACATACCTATAGGGAGGGTAATATGCTTGCAGACTCTTTTTCTAATAGAGGGGTTGATGCAAGGGAATTCAAAGTATGGACTACAAAGGATATTCGGCCCATCTATAAAAATTATATTATCATGAAGGAAAAATAATAACGTATGTAGGGGTCACTTTTTACTTAAGAAGGGACACACTAGAATATGTATTGGTGTTTATGTTTTAATAATGCATACCAATTATGACTAGCATAATCATTACCTCTAATGGGATTTTGTTGATAATCATCACACCAATCCCCATGATTATGTAAAAGATATTGTTAAAGGTGTTTTCATTGAGTTTTGTTATTGTCCCATTAAGGATTTTGGTAATGTAGCTTATAGGTTTTCAATAATGGGTGGAGATTTCAGTCACATTGAGCCTATGAATATGGATTCCATCAAAAAAAAGCCAGAGGTATGGAACATTTTGCATACAATGGGGATTACTAGTTTCATGGATCAAATATGTGGGTATGATTTGTATCTTTCCATGTAGTTTACAAAAAATTAGGTGGATAGGGTAGTGAAGATTAGGAATACCTCAGTGGAAATCATAGAGGAATTGATCTCTAGGGTTATAGGTCTCCATATTGAAGAAAATAAGTATATCAAGTTAACCACAAGTCAAGAGCAGGAAAAGGAAAAGTTCTTAGTTGGGGATGAAAAGCTAACTATGTTCCAGGGTGGATTCAAGAGGGAATATATTCCAGCACCATATGATGATGTGGCATAATAGATAATCAGGTATGTGACATTAGATGGTAGATATAAGGTTGTGTATTATTTTCATTTCCCTTTTCTAAATTACATGAGTCATAAGATTCCTGTGAGTATCCTTTTCTATATACTACATTCTTTGGATCATTCTATTAAGGAAGTGCAAATGGGTAGAACAATTGAGCCATTACACCATGCTATTATCTTCCTAATCTATAAGTTCTTCCATGCTATTATCTTCCTTTATGTTATAACACCTTTTCTTAGCATTTTTATAAAATTTAATTGTGCAAACATATTCCTAATCATCTACTTGAGATTTTTACCATATATTAAGAGTTCTGCTACATATAACATATCTAGTCTATGGCATAAATGTCTTTGAGGTACATCAGCTTTATTTATTATTCTATATGATGACTCTATCACTTGATGAATTAGGGTCTCCTTATCAATTATAGGCCACTTTTAACACTTATTATATTGCATCTACTTACTCACAAATAAAATTATATGCCTAGAAAAATGTGTGTGTGTACAATAGTCATCCTGATATCTAGTGATTCATTGATACATACTTAAGGTACCATATACCCTCATGAAAAAAATCTACTTGTGTGAATTAATTTCAAAATTACAAAAAAAAATATAATATGCAAAAATATAAAACTTTTTTTTAATTTATCTTAGTCATATGATACATATCGTCCCCATTTTCCTATACTATAGGATTTACATATTCATTCTTTCCACACATGTTTCTCATGCTATACTTTGAGTGGGTGAGATGTTGGATATCCAGGTTACATATGGCTATGGACATATTTATGCCTCACCTAAGGGGGAATTATTAACACAAGCAATTATTACACAATGCCATCTTTTTGGTTTTTGCACTTTCAATATAGAGCCACTTTACATAGATTACATATATTTTACCTTTAATCACATGGAGTATACATATATTGAGTGATTACATCCATACACATACATGTTATTTTTGCATATTACTATTTATATGGATTATACCACATGCGTTGATTGATACATGACTATATTTTGTTAATATACAATTCATACTACTATGACTATGATTTAGGACTCTTTGCTATTTCCTAGCCTATTTAGGACACCTTGACAAAGTTGAGACACATCTTGCCTTTGTATTGAGGGGAACTAAAGTTCACACTTATCTCCTAGAGCTTATCATATACATCCTACACATTAGGAACATCTTTTGGGCCATACTATTTTATCCTTTCACCTTAAACATATTTTTCATTTCTTTACCTTTGGAGGGTAACTCAACAATATTAAAATTGACCCTATATTGATATTAAACATCACATGATTTCACATTGTATACATCTCCTTTAAGCCCATAAGGGGCATATCATATTACCATTCTTTGGACGACATTGAGACTATCTCACTTTTTAGAGCCATAATTATTATATATGCCTTGCATTGATACATTAGTGGGGACTTATGCCTTGATCACCATCTACATCTTGAATTTCATAATTTTCACATTATTATTCACAATACCATATCTTACACATGGGTGTACATGACCTATACATTTCCAACAATGGAATCATCTTGTGAGTTAAAATTAGACACATCCTTCAAAGACAAAAACAACTTATTCCCCATTTTAAGCTCCATTGAACACATATTATACACTTTACCACAAGGCATCATACCCATAGTTTTTATTTTATGAATCTTATTGATGAAATTTATACATATATTTTCCTATGGGGCCATCATACCTAACACATATGCCTAATGGATAAAAATTATATCCACGTCTGCCTATAGGGGCATTATACCCACTCCTTGTTATCTATTGATTATGTTTATATATGTCCATTTGCCTATGGTGGAATGGTACCCACATATATATCCTTGAGAGCCTTATTGACATTGTTACATATGGCATATATCACACCCTAGTATCCTACAATCTTACATTGACTATACAGATCTTTATCTTACATACATCATGACACCTAACTAGTTTTCACACTTGGTATATTTATTACAATATCTTGATACCCTAGAATAGTGTTTTATTATTTATAATATTTAGGTGATCTAGATAAGATAAAATGATTGAAATTTAGATTGCACATGATAGGGAATTAACCATATAAATATGAACATAAAAGAGAGATTGATTACATTTGCTATTCTTAGAATTAGTTGTGCAAAGAAGGGAGAAAAGGAACTTAGATTATTTTTTAATTTTTTATTTCTCATTATCTATATCAAAATCCCTCAAATGAATCTATCATATCTCTATGACTGATCAAATTAGGAAACAAATTGTCAAAACCTTCACATATGTTACCGATGAAGCTTAGATACCTACATCAACTGGTATTATCCTCTATCTTTTGACAATGTTCAATTTGAATTTTTTAATCTATTATGCCATATATCATTATGCGTACTTGTTAGGAACCCATGGAAGCACAATCAATTACTTTTCTTATAAGCAATTAAACACGAAATTGAACCAGAATGATTAAGTAACTAGAAACTTGAAACAACACAGAATATGAGAGACAATACACAATCTTGTATTAAATACTCTTCAAAAAAAATACAATAAAGAAAATGCCACTTCTTCTTCCACCTCTAAGGCTTGCCACACCTCAAGGACTTCTTCCCTCTCTCTCTTTCTCAACCACAACCAACTCAACAACCTAAGTTATTAACCCTTCCTTGATAGCTTCAACAGATCTCCTTGACCTTACACCTTACAGATCTCCTTTGACCTTGCTTTATTGCTTCGATGCTTTACTTGCCTTAATTACAATACATGCCTCATGGGTATATAAATAGGATCCCATGCATACAATAATTAGACCTCTAATTACAATAATTAGAAACACAGACTCAAGACTTAATTTAGTCTTCAACATGCAAACACTCTCAGACCTCTTAAATTAGACAAGTCTAATTCTGGAAACACGTTCTAGAAACACATGCAACTGCATGCACACACACAGGTGACCGACATCAGTTGCTATCAGTCTGCTCCTAACCAACGTCGACCGATCCCTGGTCCCTGCCTGACCGACGTTGACAATACTATCGATGCCAATTACTGGTTGCACTCAGTAACTCCCTGATTAGCACCCTGGTGAAGCTTTTAGCTCCACAACTTAACAATCTCCCACTTGGAGATAAACAACTGCACCTGTATAGCAACCTCCACTAACCATCTCAGGCACCTCCATCTTCAAGCTCAATTTTGAAGACCAACCACCACACATCCTGTGATGCTATACCTGTCATCCATGTCCCCTGCCACATCTAAAATTTTTGACAACTCCCACTGGAGACAAAATCAACCTGTGATCTTCCATGTCTCTCATGCCAAAGAATTTTGCTGCTCCCAAATTCTTCATGACATACCTCTGAACTAACTTTACCTTTAGCTCAGAAACTCCCTGTATATGTAACCCTGTAACACAATACAGTAACAGGATAATGTAGCTAATATTATCCAACCTGGTAAAGATAAATACAATGGTCAAACCTCCATTGTCCTGTAGCCTACTCAAGACCATATACCCTGGCCTTTTATCTCACGTGTCCATCCACTCTCTTCTCTAACCTGGGAATCCATTCCTCATCCAGTGCTTTCTTCCAGCTGACAACTCCACCAACAAACACCTGTTTGGTTCTTCTCCAAGGAATCACATTCCTCATCCATGCCAAGCTCCCACTATTTTTGGATTCTACCTGCATTGCCTCTTCACATCTTCCTGGTTCTCGACCATTAGTAAGCAACAAGTAATATAAAAAAGGTGAACAACAAATATGAGGTCCACTTACCCTTTCAGTCCTCCATATAGGCGTTTGAGACTTCTTGACAGCTTGTTGTCCGCCCAACATCCGTTCCAGTGACCGATCTCAGCCATCTCTCAATTTGCACCCGACCGATGTCAGTTCCCTGTATTGACCCTGACTGCTGACATCATTTCCCTGGCTGACGTCGGTGTCTCTTTTGCCAATGTCAATTTCTATCTGACCGACGTCGATCTTATCCTACTCGACACTACCGACCCTGCTGGTCTGCACATGACTGATGTCGATACTTGCCTGACTGACGTTGGTTCCATGTGACCGATGTCAGTACCTATGTTTTCCTGTAAGTGATGACTTATTTATCTGCGAGCTCATCTTGGATCAAAACCCTGTCCATACTGCCCTGCTCAGAATTATTCAGCCCTTGTGACTGATCTCTGTCCATCATCTCCTCCATAAACACCAAGGCTTCCCTGTTCTTGTCAAAAGCATCAAATTTCCTTTTCCTACAATGAACTCGATCAATGCCCTCCAAATCTGAACTCATACCCTTTGACTCAAGAATGTCCATTCCCTTTTTATTCATGTGACCAAGCCTATTAAGCCACATCTTCGAATCTACAGCTGAAGTAGATAAACCAAAAGTAGAATCAGTAATACAAGTAGATAGATAAAGAGTACCTACTTTCTTACCTCTTGCTAAAACAAGTGCACCCTTGGTAACCTTCCAAGAATCCGCTGTGAGGGTTACTGCGCATCCCTCATCACCCAACTTTCCTAAAGAAACCAAACTCTGCTTTAGGACTAGGACATGCATAACCTCCTTCAACACCCATGTGTTGCCTGTCTACAATTCCAGCTACACTTTCCCTTTTCCAACCATTTGACAAGGCATACCATCCCCTAAATAAAGCTCTCCAAAGTCTCCCTAGACATACTCATGGAACAAATCTCTATTTGGGGTTGCATGAAAAGAAGCACCAGAATCTAAAACCCATGATTCTAACTGACTATCCAAAGAAAGTATGAGAACATCCTGTTCCACAATACCTGCATCTTTTGCTTCTTCATTACCTTCATGTTGATTTTATTTATCCTTCAACCAACAATATATCTTTGTGTGTCCTCTCTTTCCACAAAACCAGCAGGTGATACCTCTAGATTCGGATCTCCTTCCCATCTTTGACTTTGATTTCCCTTGCTTGACCTTCTCTCTTTGCCTTCCCCTACTTTCTGCACTTAGAGCATTCCATGATGATTCACCTGTGCTTTTCCTGTGTATTTCTTCATTCAAAATTACACTCACAACATCATCAACTTTTAAGATTTTAGAAGCAAATGCAGAATTACTTACTGCCATAACCAAACTATCCCAACTTTCAGGTAAAGAGCATAAAATTAAGAGAGCCTTTACTTCATCATCAAAAACAATATTGACTGAAGCTAACTGGTTTACCAAACCATGGAAATCACTAAGATGAGTATATACTGATCCACCTTCCTGCATTTGCAAAGTAAATAACTGCTTTATAAGAAATACCTTATTTGAAGCAGAGGGATTTTCATATAAATTTGCCAAAGATTTTATCAACTCTTTCGTTGTCTTACACTGTGATAAGTTGGAAATCACAGACGATGCAAGGCACAACCTTATGGATCCCAAAGCCTTCTGATCAAGAACATTCCATTCTTCATCCTTCATATCTGTGGGCTTGCATGCAACCCCACCCAATGGTAAGTACAAATCTTTTTGATACAGATAATCTTCTATCTGCATCCTCCAATGTTGATAATTCTTGCCGTTAAACTTCTCCATTTGTAGCTTACTTTCTTCTGCCATTGTTGTATTCCCACTCAATCAGAAACCCCTGAGAATGACCTGTAATCAAACAATAACCTACTCCCTGCAACCTTAGCTCTGATACCAACTGTTAGGAACCCGTGGAAGCACAATTGATTACTTTTCTTATAAGCAATTAAACACGAAATTGAACCAGAATGATTAAGTAACTAGAAACTTGAAACAACACAGAATATGAGAGACAATACACAATCTTGTATTAAATCATCTTCAAAAGAAAATACAATAAAGAAGATTCCACTTCTTTTTCCACCTCTAAGGCTTGCCAAACCTCAAGGACTTCTTCCCTCTCTCTCTTGCTCAACCACAACCAACTCAACAACCTGAGTTGTTAACCCTTCCTTGATAGCTTCAGCTGATCTCCTTGACCTTACACCTTGCAGATCTCCTTTGACCTTGCTTTCTTGCTTCAATGCTTTACTTGCCTTAATTACAATACATGCCTCATGGGTCTTTAAATAGGATCCCATGCATACAATAATTAGACCTCCAATTACAATAATTAAAAACACAGATTCAAGACTTAATTTAGTCTTCAACATACAAACACTCTCAGACCTCTTAAATTAGACAAGTCTAATTTTAGAAACGCGTTTTAGAAACACATGCAGCTGCATGCACATGCACAGGTGACCGACGTCGGTTGCTATCAGTCTGCTCCTGACCGACGTCGGTCGATCCCTGGTCCTTGCCTGACCAACGTCGGCAATACTGTCAATGCCGATTACTGGTTACACTCAGTAACTCCCTGATTAACACCCTGGTGAAGCTTTTAGCTCCACAACTTAACACTACTTATATAGATAATTTATATACATTTTATTATCCTTGGTCTCATGGATAAATCTTCATTTTGCTTCTCCTTGTCTTGAAAACTCTAGCTTCACTTGTGACACTAGATTGAATTTTAAAAAGAGGTCAGAAAGATGGGTTATATATCCCCAACCACTCCCCATAGAATTATTGAGTATTGACTATGTTCCAATACTCTAAATACAACTCAAAACACATATAAGTTTCCCACATAGGGGTTTATGTGTGATCAATCATGATCCACTAGAATGAAATACATTGCTTTGGATTTCGACACTTGAAAATGTGTAACTTTGACTTTGTGTTTGTATTTATAATTGGGTCTAGGATTGATAATTTGAGGGGATTTCATGTGTATATACTTTTTAAAATAGTATCTCAAGGGTGTTTAAATATATTTCTCAATGTGTATGCCAAAGAGTGAACAAGTTAGCCAATATCGTAAGATCTTAGGATTGATTTGTATTTATAAATTACTATTTGGTATTTACCATTATAACCAACATAGAAAACATGTTTAGGTTAAACCAAGGGGGACATTTGAAATTTAAAATTAATTATTATAGGCTCTTGGAAACTGACAACAAAGACAAACACCTATGGTAACCGTAACTATCTAATTATTGCCAACACTATCCAAAGAGGCAAAATTAGTGTTCTAAAATAAGTTGATAGACTGCTTAGGATTATAAAGTGTTTTGGCATATAATAGGGATATCCTTAATATGAATGATATAAAATTTAGTGGCTAATTCAATCATTAGATAAAAAATAGGGGAAATATTGCACAAGAGTAAAATATGTAAGCATAGGTAATGTGCATGTCAAATTTGATGTTTTCATGAGTCTAATACCAAATTTATTTGTCAACAAATGGCCTGCTTTTGGTCTATTATTGAAATTATATATAACAAGGATGAAATAAATAAATTTGGTTTTTATGTTTAACTTCATTGGGTGTTGCCAGGGATGCCAAAAATATTTAACTTGCTTCATGCAAAAACCTACAAGGAAACATGTAGAGATCAATTTCCACTCATGATAGTAAATCTAAAATAATATAGATCATTAAACTATTTGAATTTGAAATGTCAAGGAATGAATACACCTATGAGTACATCAACCAAGATACCATTTGAATTCATTTAGATAATTCCATGGGTTGATTATGCTCCAATAAAATACAACTACTAAAACCATGGGTTGAGAAGTATAAATGCCTTAACAACATTAGAGACATAGAAGTGATAGAAGTTAAGTGATTCAAAACCTCACTTGCACTAGACTCAAAATATCATCATAATTATTTTTGGGAACTAAAAAACAAGTTTATATGTAAAGGTATAACCCAAAAATTAGTTTGTATGTAAATTAAAACTCTAAATCAACCATTGTAGATGGATTTTAGATTGAAAGTGTTGAAGTAGTACAAAAGATCATTAGTTTATAAATAGAAAAGTGTTTTTGTGAAAAACATGCATGCCCTAAATCTGATTTATTTGTAACTCAATGTGATATATAATTCCATAATCTTTATGTCAATCTACTTAATCTGATCGATTTGACCCATATAATTTGTCTCATAATGCATATAATCTATCAATTATTCCTCGTACTCGTGTAGAATACCCCATATGCTTCGCATATGTATAAATATGCTCAAGTTGTCCCATTTGAATTATATAAACTGATCCAAATCATAATCTATCAATTTTTTAAGGCTTGAATTTCTAAGATAAACCCATCGTATGCTCCCTTTTGAGGCGAGAGATGAAAGTTGTGAATCACTCGTCTTGAAAGAAAGAGTTATGCATATCATGTGTTATATAGAATACTATAATCATGTAAATTATGTATAAAAACATGATAATATATGTCATCATATAAAGAGTGATCATTGATGCACATTGAAACATGTAATCCAAGGCAACAGGGATACAAGTGTCATGTCAAACAAACATAGAATTTGGGCACATAGTAATTAACAACATAGATAGGTGCATGCTAGAAATTATGGAATCACACACAATATAATAATGTGTGAATAAATTATAGCACTAAGATAAATAATAGGCTTACATTTAACCACACATATATACACACAATATCATGATCATGAATCTCACTAGCACTCTAGACATGAGTAGACTATGCCTCAAATTTAACTTGCCATAGACAACATTGCCATGACATGGAATAGAGGATCCTCAAATAACAAATGCATGACATGAAAAAACTGATCAATAGACTCATATAACACATAAGATAGCATACATTGATCATCACATAATGTAATTATCAACAACAACAAGCACACATAGAAGAATTAATGTTAGTCCGATCAATTAATGTCATCATCAAATATGACAAAACAAATTATCCATATGGAATAGAAACCTAAAGAGTATACAAAAGAGAAATCCATGTACATTTTTTATGATTAATGAATCAATGTATAAATATGTAACTCACCAATAACATCAATCTACCATGTAAACTATAAAAGTATGCCTTGCATAGATCTTGATTTTGATTTTTTTTTAAAGTTTTTTAAATAGTCATTAAATATTTTATTTTTTTGAATTTTTTATATGATGTTATAGTCCTAATATTTCATCTAAGGGATGCCTAAATTCATATGGAGAATCTAGTGATAGATTTCTCATCTCTAGATATAGAATCATATTAAATGTTCACACCTCATCATCATTAGACTAATAATATTTTGATATGTTTATCATCCTCATCTTTCCCTTTGTTATTTTATATATCCTATGCATACAGATTGCATTTTATTCAATAGAATATGAGGGATCACATTTCACCTTATAAAATAATGCCATTTCACTTGTCCTTGAATATTTGATCTTTTGGTGCTCATTGTTTCCAATCATGGTGGATTTAATTGTATTATCTTCAAACATGAATGTAATACACTTAAATAGAGTATAGAATATAAATTTAATCTATTCTAACCATCGTCTTCCAATATTAGCATGCAAATGTTCTCTAGTACGCATCACAAATATCAATGGTTCTCTAGTACGCATCACAAATATCAATGTATCTCACAACTTTTGGTCCACAAACAATCGATAATGTAATATGGCCTATCGATCCATCACAATGTATAATGTGTTGTAATTTATCTATCTTGTGACCTAATTATTTTATGAATATAATGGTGTGTGTGTTTTCCCCCTCTTGTTCATCAACTTGAACATATTTCCAATAATCACTCTCTATGTACCCATGAATAGTCAATGGGTCCATCTACGGATGCTTGTACACTTTATGTGATCTACTATTGTGTTGGTTTTTGTTCCAATCCAACATTGGTGACTTATGTTGTACATGTATTATCACTATGATAACTTCATCCTTAAACTTCTAAATATTTTGTTGTAAAATTTTCATAACTTTCTATTTTGTGTTTAATTATTCCGTGATAACTATAAAATGACTTGCCTTCTTGATGCGATAATCAACACATAGCTATATGTTGAGTGGAAGGTAGAATGATCAAAATATTTTGAAATAAAATTTGTAATATAATGTTTGGGTTATCTTGTACAATAGTTACTTGCAATGTGATAGAAGTTTATATATCCATGAATTCTACATTGTTGACTGAATTTTGCACGAATATTGGATTTTCATTATTGATACATCATGCAATATGCAGTGCCTCCTATGCTTGAGTCATACTATATTTGACAAAATGTTGTCTCAATAGAGGGCCTATCATGAGAGTTTTCATTCGTGAATTTATGTTGCAACAATAATTTACATTTATATCCTCATGGTTAGTCGAAAGGGGTGACTTCCTTTCATCTAACTTTGATTGCACATGAAGGGGACCTTTTAATTTATCATTGCTTAACATGTATGAATTGGATTTATACTCTCGTGGGTCTATAAGTGTAATAATTATATGATACAAATAGCCATCTATGTTCACAAGAATTTCATTATCATCCTCTATAAATAGATGATTGGGATCTTTTTAATTGATCAACAAAGGAAGATATAGTATCATTTCCTCTTGTGTTTTAGACATATTTGGTGAATCTTTTATTGTTTCTTGATTAAGATATATATTTGGAGTTGGCTCTTTTTCTTTAGATCTACTTGACTCTCCAACTTCATATGTATGTATCTATTCCACTACTATGAACTACGATGGAGGTATTGTGGAGGAATGAAAAACATCAAATTAAAAAATATATACATCATTAGGTTCCATTACTTTGTAATACTTGAAAGGTTAATCATCTACAAGACATGTATGCAAACATCCCTCGTGCACAAATTTTAAGTATCGATGTAAGGTGGATGGTAAAACATGCATAACATGAATCCAAGGTATACCTAAAAGTAAGTTATAATGCAAATGATTTGGTATTACTTTAAACATAGTAGTCACACCAAAGTAATTGTTCCTAGCACTTGGTGATGAATATTATTAGAACCTATTATATGCTTTTTCTAATTTATGGATAGAATCCACATTGATACCTAGTGTTTGTATAAATATGATATTGCACATGTTCAATCACAATCCATTATCTACCAAAAAAATTCAACTCCCTTATTTGAGATTTGTATTTGAACAAACAATGGGAGATTCTGATTTATAGTATGTTGAGTAGGAAAAACAATTCTCAAAAAAAAAAAAAATGTCTTCATTGGTCTCTAGTGTATTGATAATGGATGAAAAATAAGTTGGTTCAATATTATTTGATAGAGTTGTATCACATAATAATATGTAAATAATATCATTGTAGAGAGTGTAACTCTTAAGCAACTCTATTATGGAGATATTAGCTAGAGTATTCTTTAGTTGATCAATGATATCATACTCTTTAGTTACATTGGTTGGTATCCTGAGAAGTGGAGGGGATTTAGAGGTACATGTTGACTACCTCATTTTGTTGCACATGAGACGCACCCTGTGTATACACAATATTTTTAAAACTTTGTCATTTATTAAGGTTTTATCGCTTATAGGAACTTATCAAGTTTCAATCTCTCTAAGCGCACACCTTAAAGGGTGCACCAGGAAAGAGGTGGGTAGAGCATTGGTTCTTTGAAAGAAAGTTTTTTAATCATATCATTCCTATTATTAGTCCAAGTTCATTAGAGTGTCTATCCACTTACCTCCTATGATTTCTCCCTAAAATATGGCTAATTTTAAAATACTAAAATCCTAAAATATGGCTAAGTCTAAAATCTAATAGGACCCTCCAAAACCTAGAAATTGCATCATAGCTCCTAGAGGTCCAAACCACTCTCAAACATCATGAAAGTATATATATATATATATAAAATGCCTATTTCAACACCCTTCATGCCTTGATCCCCTAAGCAATCTCCCTTCTCAATAGCCCCTAACTAAGTCAACCAATTTTACTAGTAAATCAACCATTTTTCCTACAAAATCGGTCAAGTATACCTTATTACAAAAGTTATGGTACATGTTATGGAACTAAGTTGGCCTAGTCAATCTAGTTCGAGGCCTAACAAAAAAATTTCAAAAAAGGGTTGTGTTGGATGACCTTGTCAGGTAAAATTTTGGAAGGGCTAGGACCTATTCATTGCTATAAATATAACCTTCATTTCAATCCAATGGAGAGGAACATTCATTTTCACATTATTATAGTTCACAATTATGCTACATATATATTTGAAAGAGTCATTACATAGGGTTTGACTTGGGAGGAAGATCACTTGTCTCGTGGGAAGTCTTGGATGCAAGTAGGAGTCTTTTAGCCTATATTTGATTTATATAGTGTGATCTTAAAAAAGGAAAAACAATATGTTACAAAGCACTATTGGCCAATGGGGAGATTAAGACTCGATAGGTACACTCAAAGGTAAGTATCTCTAATTTTTGTTATTTCATTTGATAGATAGAAGATCGCTTGTCTTGTGGGAAGTCTTGGATGAAAGTAGGAGTCTTTTAGCCTAGATTTTATTTATATAGTGTGATCTTAAAAAATGAAAAACAATCTCTTAAAAAGCACCATTGGCCAATGGGAATTAAGACTCGATAGGTTCACTCCAAGGTAAGTATCTCTAATTTTTGTTATTTCATTTGATAGATAGATATTACATAAGGTAATAGGTTTTGAATGTATACCTCTTTGATTAGATTAATTTTATACTTAAAATTAGTATAGATATATGGTTTTATTTGTTTTCCATATTCCACCTTAGGTGATCTAGGCCCCCATTTGGCTACCATGATCCATTGATTATTTTTTTTTAAACCATCCCCCTTTGTGTTATAAGCTTTGATAACACTATATTAGTTTTATTTCATGTATTCAAACTTAGCTAGGGTTATTGCATAGTATTATTTTTCTAGAGGCTTTGTAACCCTCTCCTTTAGTGTTGTGTGATAAGTGATCCCTTAGTTAGGTTTAGCAGACATAATTTGGTCATGGTCCCAATATACAAAGTATTGCAATGGATGTTATTTTATTACCTTCTCTAAGCTTGGATTTACTAAGTAGGATAAGTTGTAGATCTATCTTAATTTGTTGCATACACACCCTAAATCTTCATGTTGTGATAACATTGATTGTTGAATCTAATATAATCCTTGAATGAGTAATGGGGTTGGTACGGTTTTTATCATTAGCTTGAGGTCTAGGTTGAGGAGGAACGAAATGAGAAATACATGCCCATTTCCATCGAGTAGTAACTGAAAGCATCTTAGATTCAACATTTAGGAAATATGCATTACTGATTAGGGCTATGAATTCATCATTATTAATATCAACCTTAGTTTTTTTGCAGATACATTTAACCCATTTCACTTCATGATTTTCAACATATTACATTTTTTCATAAAGAAGCGTGCAATTGTAACCATCATAGCTTGCATAATAAGATATAAACCATAAGCATCCATTATAGATATGGTAAGGATATGCTTATGTAAATAAGGGGAAATTAGAAATTTGATCTGAAACCCTAATGCAAGATAAATCTAAAATTTCAAGAAGAAAATATGAAACCTTAAGGGAGAAATACCTTGGGTTTTAGCGCTCAAAACAAAGAACAAGTTCACCAGAATGTTTTATTTATTCTAAGATATAGGTGATCTAAATAAGGTAAAAATATTGAAATTTAAATTATATAAGATATGACATCAACCATAGATATATAAATGTAAAATATATTGATTGCACTTATCATTTTTGGAATTAACTAAATAAAAAGGTGAGAGAAGGCACTTAGTTGATTTGATGATTTGTATTGCTTGATGACCATGTCACAATACTCAAAATGACCCTGTAATAGTTTTGTGAATACTAAAATAATGAAACACACTGTTAAAACTAGCATGGATGTTGCAGATAAAGCTCAAACATCTACGTCAGCCAATACTATCCTTTATCTGCTAGCACTATCTAGGTTGATTGTGTCGGTCTGCTCTACCACAGATCATTGCACCTTTATGTGTAGATTATTTTTATATATTTTATTATCCTCAATCCTATGTGTAAATATTTATTTTATTCTCATTGACTTGAAAAAAATAGATTGAGAGTTCCCTACATTCCAATACTCTAAATAGGGCACAAAACAAATGCAGTCCTCCAACCTAGGTGTGTGTGCACTTAATCATGATCCACTATAATGCAATTAAATGTTTTATCTTTTGACACTTAACAACATGCAAATTTTACCTTGCGTTTGTTTTTAGAATTTGATTTAGGACTACTTCTTTGATGGGTTTTCAAATGTATATGATTTTTGGATAATGTCTCAAAGGTTTGCAAATAGATTTCTCAACGTGTATGCCAAATAATGACTAAGTTAACCCAATATTAAGACCTTAGGATTTATTTGTATTTATAGATGACTCTTTGATACCTATCCCCATACCCAACATAGTAAAAATGCTTAGCCAATCCAAGGGTGATGTTTGAATTCAAAAAATAATTGTTAGAGGCTCCTAGACATTGTCAACAAAGATAGACACCTATAGTAACCATAATTGTTTGAATATTACAATCACTTTCCAAATTAGTAAAATTAGTGATTTGGGATATGGTGACAATTTTTTTAGGATTAAAGAGTGTTTTGGCATATACTAGGGTTAGTCAAGTCAACATATATATAAATGGATAGGGAATAGTGTTCATAAGAGTCAAATGTGTAAGCATAAGTCATGTATGCCGAAAGATATGTCAAAATTAATATTTTCAAATGTCTAAACAATATTTATTCTTATGTAATTAATGATATATATTTGGGACATGTCATTTTACCATACACATTATCATCCTTATTAAAAGGACACATCCACCTATGGACATTATCACACACTTATCTATATGATATAGTTATCAACATTCGTACTTTTCCATGTCTCTTATAATTATTTAGTGGGGCATGTGTTCCCCAACCCCTCTCACCACATTATCCTAATTAAAGGATAATTTAAACATTGAGCCTCAAAATGAGCATATATTACTACACACAATAAACATTAAGCCTCACACAAACATATCCTTACTCATAGAGTTACATTAAACTTTGAGCTTCACACAAGCATATCCTTAATCATAGAGTTACATTAAACTTTGAGCTTAACACAAGCATATAATTACTCATAGAGTCACATACATTGAGCATTGAGCCATATATGTTACATCATATTTATAATCATAGAGTTACATTAAACTTTGAGCTTAACACAAGCATATACTTACTCATAGAGTCACATACATTGAGCATTGAGCTTTATATGTTACATCATATTTAGAGCATCTTGGTTGTCTTTATCCCAATATATATTAAGGGACATTATACCCTCCTGTGTTGTGCCTTGAATGATGATTATCTTACCTATGCACTATTACATGACATGGCACAATAATCACTAGGCTTGCACATTAAAATTTATCTTGGGGCATCCTAGTTATCCATATATCCCTATCATATTATAGAATGAAATTGTACCCCTTTGAGCTATACCAACCATGATGACACAAAAATGTATTAACACTGGAATTAATTTAGGTGGGGCATAATAGTTATTTCCGCATAATACTCATTGGGAGTCATATCTGCTACTATTTACAAACATATGTTTTTTGTGATATTGACACATTATATAGATTATTTTCCTAACATATGATACAATTAACTTTTTATTTTGAGATGAGTGATTGCAAGCACATGTTCACATCCCTCACCTCAAAAGGGAGGCACACATACACCAAAACAAATTCATATTACTTTCTACCAGAGTGAAAGTCAAACATCATCATTTTTCTAGTATTGCCACATAATAAAGGTTGTTAAGAAATGGTTCTTAGCAGTAGTTAAATCCTTTCCTTGAAGAGAAAATTTATCTATTTACCTAATCAAGAAGTGGATTAGACACTAGAAACTCCTAGAGAAGTGTTATATATGATTCAATGCTTGTCAAATGTTTGTTACCATGAGTAGTGGGAACTAGAAACTCCCATAGCAGTGTTGAATATGATTCAACACTTGTCAAAAGTTTAGTATTGTGAGTAGTGAGCATTAGAAACTAAAAAATAAGTGTCTAATATTTTTTAACACTTGTCAAAATTTTAGTAACATATTTTTTTGTGGAATTTAGAGAAAATATCAAACAGGTTTATTCATGCCTATGCTCTTTTTCAAATTAAAAAGTGATTTTTTTTACATATATTTAAAATGAGTAATGAATACTTCTTAGAAATTATCCATTGTTAATAGGTGCATCATATTTTAAAACCAAAGTGTACATGGACACATGACAAAAATATTCAACCTCCTCTTTCTATAGTAAGTCAAGCTACCTGCTTGAAATTTATGTATCATTTACTTTGATGTATGCATGGACCAACTCATATACATATCAAAATAGGGGCATTATGTAAACACCTCATTTTGGTTAAAAACTTGTTATTATAATGATTTTAATACTTATTTATGCATATGGATCATCACCTTTATTTAGTGGTTAATTGATGTTTATTTGTGTGTCTTTTCCTCTCTGTGTTATCATGTGCATTTGACATCAATTATTAACTTTCATCTTTATTTATTCCCCTTTGAAATCAAATCAATAGTTATGTTTTGGATGGTGCTTTGTCTTTGCCATTGTAAGTTGCAATATTTGTGTTTTTAGAGAAAACAATAATTTTTATATGAACATCAACTTTACAAATACATTTTCATGGTTTTTTATATTGGGTTTTTGTTATCTTTAAAAATGAAGCTAAAGTATGTATTCTTTAGCTTTGACTTAATAATAAAGTAATTTCCACACATAGTATAAAATGCAATGGATTTCCAAGACTATCATAAAATATATTTCTTACTTGATACGAGGTGGAATTTTATCCATCTATGAACAACATATATTTATGTTCTAAATTTTACAAAACAATAAAATTATGAGAATTGTAATCTATCAGTGGAGTTAAATTAGATAAACATGTTGTACTACATTTCTTCCACCACATCTATTGCAACTATTCTATCCAGCTAGCCTTGAAAAGTCACGTGATTTATTTTCCTTTTAGGTTTGGCAAGGGAATTGAGCATGTTCATTTGTAGGTTGTTTGTAGGTTGTTCAAATTTGCATATTGTCATAGTCTCAAAAAAATATATTTTACATTGAAGAGTGGTCCCATAATCATCTTGTACACATTGGAAAGGCTATGTGTGGGGATGTGTAGACACCTAATTTTCATACAAATCATGTTTTTGTTATGTATGTGTCATGCCTTGCCATACTTGGCTTTTTGCATATCTTTGGCTCATTTCAAACACTTTCCCTCCACATTGGACCTTCATAGGCATCTTCTACATTCTCCCATGAGCACCTAAGATCTACCAATTTTTTACATTAGTATCCATCCATTCATCCTTAATCCATCTTGATCTTTGTTTCTAGATATTTTTATACCATGATCATAGTCGAGCGTATGATTGTGATCACCCACCATTATGGACTGTATGATTGTGGTTACATATCTTTTGTGGATCCTTTGTACCATGTGTTAATTTTTCGTGCCTTAATTATCAATTCTCTCTTTTAAAATTTGACTTATGCATGAATGTGTCCAAATTTGAATTCAAATGAATCTATATATACACATGTACCCTAAGACATTTATCATTCTAATTTATTGAGATACACAATGAATATATCTATTGCACACTTGTCAATGATTATGCACATTGATCTTATTCTACCCTCATAATATATTAAATTCTTGTGCCTTGAGCAAAAATAAGGTATGGATATGAGGTGAATTCCTTTCTCTCACTTGGGTTACGAACACTTTCATTCATTAGAACTACACGAGCCTTGATTATGAGCATGCAAAATATGTAATTTTATCCTTTAGGAGGGTTTATAAAATTAAGGCATGCACATATATTTACCATTCTCTTTCCATTTTACCTTTTAATTTTTCAATCTTTCCATTTTACCTTTTACTTTTTCATTCTTTCCATTCCTTCCATTGCTAATTCAGACATGAGGGAAGTATGATTGTTGTAGTTTATTGTATTTTAAAAAAATCTTCCTTGTGCCAATGCTTTAAAAGAGTGTGCACTATTGATCCAATTTTTATCAAAATATGATGACACACTTCAAGATTATTATAGATTACTTTCCCTCAAGGCCTATTATAAGCATCTTCAACCATCTTATTCATAAAATTGAGACTTATCATGTTGAGTGGAAAAGCATTTGGTTTCTAGACTATTTTCAATTGTCTTATAGACAACCATATTTCACCTTGAAAGTTTTTAGTTTCTAATCCAACATGTGACAATGGTAGTGAGCACTAGATTATACATCCACAATGTCAAGTTTGGAACAATTTACCTCAACATTAACACCTGTGTAATAAGAAGTCCATTGTGCATATTATGAAATGCAAGAACTATGTACAACACTAACTGTATACAACAAGAAAAATATAAGTTTTATGCAATACCAACTTAACAAATTTAAGCTCAAAGTTAGAGAATTACCTTCATGCCATTTGTCCCAAATGACGAGTCCATTGCATGCAAAGTGTCATGTGAATATTTCAACACCCACTCTCACTGTTGTGGAATTTGAATGCCCAAAATAGAGAGTTACTCTTCTATTTCCACTTTGTGAATTATTTGTAGACAAAATAATTTTCAAGATTTTATTTGAAAATGTTATGATGCTATTTGCATAATTGATCTCAAATTTGTATTATGCTTCTTTCAACGTAGTCTCAAAGTTGTGAATATCATCTTGGGACAATAAATCATCCCTCTCTATTTGACCATCAAACAAGGTGAGTTTCTCATAGACCATCTCATGATGTTTTAGGTAAACAAGTTCCACGGACATGCCCAACAACAATCATTGCTCTATTTAATTCTAAAATGCATCAATTATTTTATGGCAAAAATACATAAGTACCCTTACAACGATTTTGTATCTTGCCTATAGAAAATCATTCTATTCTTGTCATTATGGTCAATCAAGTTGTATGTAATAAGACACTGGTGTTGCGTCTTCATCGATACATGAATGGAAAAATGACATTGACATCCATGATACAATCCATTTTGACCAGGTCAGTCACCCTTGCTAGTCTTTGGTGCCTTTTTAATGTCATAATGCATCACATCTAACTCCCTTAAGTCCTCAGAGTCATACAAACACCAATAGTTATATTGAACATACATGGATATTGAAAAAATCAATTCAAAATTTGCTATATGATAAAATTAATTATGATGTGCTCACATTGCATATTGGAGAGATCTATCGATCCTAACAATTTTGAGGTTGGATGACATAGGGTTGAACCTATTATCTTGGATACAAAAGATGGTGGGGTAGAGGTAGCGTAGCCTCTTATTTTCCCCATCTATGAAGTTGTCTATATGATCTATTGGTATCCAAGCCACAATATATATCTATTTTACCATATTGTCTTCCACCTCGCTCTAATCCAATGACTTTGGGATATTTTCTTATATAAAATATATTAAAGTCTTAAAAGTTTTTGGACCAAAATTATTTACTCAACATGGAAAAAACACAATACATTGTCTTAGTAACAATCAACAAAATTTGGAGGTGTCGCGATCTTTCATATCATTTCTAAAATATATTAACTAATATATACTTCATCTATTTGTTTGTATAAAACTAAATATAAACCAATGACTTATTATACCCCAAAAAAATTGTTTAACATGATAACACCATAAAGTAATGAAAGAATAACAACTCTTCAATATTTTAAAATATAACTATTTTGTATAGCATTACTCAAATAATTTGTGATGCCAATTACAAATGCATATAATAGTCATTATTAAAAAGAAAAAGAAAAAATCATTACTTGGATACACATCATTTCACAGTTTCTTGGTCCCCAAGAAAAACCCTAGTAATATGCACAAAGTACACAACATAAAAATAACACAAACAAGAACAACTGTTTGTGAAACATTTACAGACATGCTCTCATTATTTCTCCTAAACTCTACAACGTTGTGGCATCCTAGGCATTTAATTTTTTTTGATTGACCATCATAAACAAATTGTCTTGTAGTTGGTTCCAATGATGACAATGGTGGAAGGTGTTGTTGATTTGAAGTGATTTCTGCCTCATCGGGTTGCATAGATGACCCACTCATAGATTCTGACCCTGATGCCAAATAACCACTCAATGATTCACCCCACTTAGCCATTCCTTTGACGTCACGAACATCCCTAACATACTTCACCTTCACTTCATTGAATTGTCGAGTAAGTGTCATTGCCATCTTTTTAAGTTCAATAAAATTCCCATCTCTTAGATCATAATCATCACTCATTTGTTTGGACAAAAGTTTTGAATTTGTTTCCACTGACACCACCTCTGCATCATAATCTAACGCCAATGTAAGACCATCAATAAGCGCTGTATAATATGTAGCATTCAGTTTGCTACCATCATTTAATGAAACGACCTTAAAATTTATTGCTTCATTGCTAGGACCATAAAGAATATATGCATACTTGAAGTGCTCAGTGTTCGTAATAGCACATATGGCTATACGCAATACAAATTTTGGACCTGTACTCCTAAACAAAGAAACAAATAAACTTTTATATAGTGAACAAAAAATGCAACATGCTATAAATCATTTATAGAGCTTTAAGTTAAACGAGTAACAAAATCTGTAGTCCTTATAAACCACAATAATATTAATATTATTGATTATGAAATAATTTGAATAAAAAAAATAAAAAACATAAGTCAATTAAAAAAAAAATTGTGGCCCATATTCCTAAACATTTAAACAATGATAAATTAGATTAGTAACAAATCGTATTGTCTTTATGCAACACAATTAATAAAGGTCACAATTAATAAAAGTATTACTGATTTGAACATAATTTCAATTAAAAAAATATTAAGACTCACTTCGATTGATATGATATAAACACAACATGAATTTAAAATATTTTGTAAAATATTATTTTTAATAATAATCTTTCTAACATAAAATAAAATGAAGTTAATAAAGATATGGTGGTTCGTGTCATTGTAAAACACATTGACTAATTTGGCATGGGAGGGTATTTGGGTTGAATACCTGTCACACTGAACTGGAATTTCTTATGGTGGATATTTACTGAACTGGAATCTCTTACGTGTTGGGAACAAATTGTGCATATCACGCAATGGGGTTTGGGGATTGTCTGATATTTAAGTAATGTTTGTAGGTGGTATTTTAAAGTCTGGATATTTGGAAGTGGGTGTGAGAAAAACATTACCGTTGCTTATACGGAGGAATCCCATTTTGATTTACAGAACAGATGCCCTGCTACTTCTAGTTCTAGTGTTGCTCTGATGAGTTTCGATCAACCAATGAACGGCTATTTGCAATTGATTTGGTTTCTGATGAGGTCAAAAAGGATTGATGATGTTGCAGAAAATCCAGGGAAAAAAACCCATACCCAAACCCTCTTCTTCTTCTTGAGGTGAGTATTGTCCCCTCTGGATGATAGGAATCTGAGGCACCCACTTTTATGGCAGGCAATAGAAAAGTATTTTTAGTTACGAATTTTAATTTCAATGTAGGACCTCCTCCAAAGAGTGCCAGACATTGCCAGTCATCTCCTGCTTGAAAGAATGCCCAAATTTGTGAAGTCTCCTGCAGAGACAGAGACTGAAGGGGGATGTTATTGAGGAATTTATTATGTTTCTTGCCGACTTATTTCAACTGAAGCAGAAAGGAACAAGGTCCTCAAGGCTTCTAATTATTTCACAGCAGATAAACCCTTTTGTTAAATATGTATGAAGCCATCACATGTGAACCAAGGATTCTGTGTCGTAAGATCTCTCTCCTCCTGTTTATTTTTAGATTAGACATTGATTTCATCTGTGGTGTATTGCATTGTCTGTTTTTGTATGCGTTAGGAGGGTCCAAGAGGGGTTTAGCATTAGACGGGTTTAAGAGGGGTTGAACATGTGAATATATTTTAGTTTGTGGGATGGTTTGGTGTTCTGCATCTTTCAATAATAGGGTTTAACGGGTCACTGTAATGTGGTTTGTGATGGTTTGGGCATGCAGGGTATGTCAAAACATGTATAAATCATCTCCAATTATCAGGTTGTACCAAGATAAATGAGCTTGAAAATACTTCCATCTTCTGCCAGTTCCCATGAGGCAGAGGATAATCTGACATCCCATTGAAGAAACCACCATGAATAGGTAAATATGCCGCTTTAGGCAGTTTGTGGGCTAGATTAGGCATTGGTGCTTCAAAGTTTAAGAGCTGTAGCACTTGCCTTATTCTCGGTCTTGTAAAAGGATCCGTATGTGAGCACCATAGTCTTATTACCATCAATGTCTCCAATTCTGATCTGTCAAATTCTCCATTTAAACTGCTGTCTGCTGCATCAAATAATCTGCCTTCATCATACAAATCCCAAACCCACTCCACAAGCTGCATCATTGATTTTTTAAGGCTAAAATCAAGTGTCTACCTACCAGCAATGGTGCCAAAGCTAAACACATCTGATTCTGTGCTGGGTATTCATGTGACTCTGCATTTGGGTGCCATGTACCCAGAGTTTATGCTATTGTGGAGGTTTGAGACCATTGGTTGTGCTTCACTAGGCGTGCCAATCCAAAGTCCCCCAGCTTTGCATTGAATTCAGAATCAAGCATAACATTGCTGGATTTAACATCTCTGTGCACAACACATTCATCCCTTAACTCCTGCAGATAGAGCAGTGCAGATGCAATGTTGGAGGCAATTCTATACTGACACATCCAATCCACTACATTGCAGCAATGTTGGAGGCAATTCTATACTGGCACGTTTCGGAGACAATTCTATACTGGGACGTCCAATCCACTGCACTGCAGCAATGTCGGAGGCAATTCCATACTGACACATCCAATCCACTGCTCTATTCTATCTGCATGAGTTATGGGATGAATGTGTTGTGTACAGAGACGTTAAATCCAGCAATGTTCTGCTCGATTCTAAATTCAATGCAAAGTTGGGGGACTTCAGATTGACATGCCTGGTGAAGCACAACCAATGGTCTTAAACCTCTACAATAGCAGGGACTTTGGGGTACTTGGCAACCTAATGCACAGTCACAGGAATATCCAACGCAAAATCAGATGTGTTCAACTTTGGCGCCATTGCTTTGGAAATTGCTTGTAGCAGGCCGACACGCAATTTGAGCCTGAAAAAATCAAAGATGTGGCATGTGGAGTGAGTTTGGGATTTGTATGGTGAAGGCACATTATTTGATGCAGCAAACAACAGTTTAAATGGAGAATTTGATATAGAGCAGAATTGGAGACGCTGATGGTAATATGACTATGGTGGTCGCATCCAGATCCTTTTACAATACTCCGAATAAGGCAAGTGCCACAGCTCTTAAACTTTGAAGCACACATGCTTAATCCACCCCACACACTGCCTAAAGCAGCGTACTCTCATATTCATGGTGGTTTCTTCTCTAAGATGTCAGATTTTCCTTTGCCTCATGGAAACTCGCAGGAGATGAAAGTATTTTCAAGCTCTGTTATCTTGGTAATGAATGGTTCAAAGTTTCCTCTGCCTCATGGGAACAATAAGGAATGGCATGAAAAATACCCATGGAATCGCCATAGGCTTTTCTGAGTGGAGGGTGGGGACGCTTTTCACATGCTAATAATCTTGAGGAAGGAGATGCTTGCATCTTTGGGCGTGTAGACAAAGCAAAGAAAAATTTAAGCTTAGAGTCCATATTTTCAAGGTTGTCAAAAAGTGCATTCCTTACAAGAAGATGGAAAGCATAATAGAAAGTGATAGCATTACATCACCTACAAATGACTGTAAGAAAATGAAAGTCTTTAAGGAAGATGTTGTCACCAATTTGTCAGCAAAAGCATTGGGACCCGAGGGAAAAGATGGTAAACAAGGAATCAATCAAGTGAAGAAAATGAATGGTAGAATTACATTGCCCACAAATCATTCTAAGAAAATGAAAGTTTCAAAAGAAGATCTTGCCATGAGTTGTCAGAAAAAGCATCCAGTCCTGAGCAGGGAAAATATGTAAAACAAGGAACGAAACAAGTGAAGAAAGAGAAGTCAAGCAATAGAGACAATTTTCCTTTACTGGACAATTCAAGATGCGCACCAGTCATTTCAATTAGGAAAGCAGGCTGTAGGCATAGCCCAAGATTTTTCCAAACATGTAGTATTGTAACTTGTTTAAAGAAAGAGTTGTTGCACCATGAATAATCTGTGGCTGGACATACATCAATTGGCAAAAACACAATGGTGCTGTAAAAAATGACTGCTTCTCTAGCTCATGTGAATGGCGAAGAAGACGACTTGATGATTATTTGGGACAGCAATGATGTGTCTAAATGCAATGCTTCATAGTAGTGGGGTTTTAATTCCATCTCAGAAGCCCATTCATGAAGGTCTTGTGATGACAGATTCCATAGTTCCAGTATTGAATCCCGACGCCAAATTGTGGTGGCTATGTCACCTGAAGAAGTCATTTCTCTAGTTGATATGAATGGTGAAGAAAATTGGAAAACTGTTTCAGGAATCACCAATAGAAGAAATAGAAGAATAGGGATATTATATCCTTACTCAAAGAAGAGGGATATTGTATAAGCATGCAATCAAATGTATCAAAGATTTTTTGTATTATTGCAGAGCACATACAAATATATATGTTGTGCTTATACTCTCTGTTATTGAATACATTTATCAGATGCCCATATACATTTTGATTTTGTTAGTAAGCAGATTCAGTACGTCCTATGTACATGCTACTATAAGATGAATTCAATAGATGGCATAAATACTCTGCAATCAGCTCAATTTCATAGATCCTTTATACACTGTTATTAGATGAATTCGTTCGCTAGCCCACTACGGGGATTATTGTTAAAAGAAAATTTCTATAGACTTTGTTGCCTATATTGGCATTTCTCTCTGTTATTAAATATATTCATTAGATGGGCCGAAAATGCAATTATTGTTGAAGAAAGAATTAGAATAGACTCTGTCGCCTATATGCTGCTGGCAAGCCTTTGTCTGTGTGTAATTGACCTCATAACAACAGAACTGTGGGTTTGGGGCTTCTTTATGTGGGTTCCACACTGTTGTAACTTTTACAAGCATCCAAGAAATAGAAAAAGTTGACTTTTATTTTGCATTTTCTGCACCAAGAAACTAAATGCACACTGGTTTTATATTCAGAATCCCCACAGGTCAAGTGCAGGAATAATGCTATAATTGCTTGAGAGTCAAGTAGCAGCTTTATTTAATGGTAGAAACTTTAATTGATGACAGCATATCCCTCCTCCATATTATATTTAATGATATCTTTGAGTTTCTTGAGAAAGCATTGCCATGGAGATCTGGATATCTACCTATGAATGCATTCTCCAATGAAAGTATGTACCTGATTTGGATCTTTATATTTTAATGAAATGTAAAAGAATCTGACTTAGAATGAAGAATTGAAATCACTTACTAATGGTGGTGTGAAATTGTGAACCCTCCATTTTGTCTTGGGGGACTAATGATCGGTAATGGGCTTAAAGACGGAAAAAATTAAGACATGTGCCCATTCCAACATTGCGTATTATCTTAGATTGTTTGATAGAAATGAGGGGGCATGTGAAGAAGTGGCAGAGGAGGTTTTAAGTTTCACAATAAACACAAGTGTTTTGAAGTCGACAAAGCTAGGACTACTCTATTAGCATGACCCTAGACTTGTTCGTCTCCTTTGCTATTATCAAGGTCAAGTACCTGTTGGCACACTGCATTATCAATTCCTGCGCAGAAACCAAAGGAAGGAGGAAAATGATGGAAACTAATATGCAAACATCTCAATGCCTATCAATGGTAAGCAAGATCTCAATTCTGTGTTTTCTCATGGCAGCCCTGATGATGCCTTGCTTTTTGAAGCCTACAAATGGCTTCTTATCATCGGTTATCCCTCTGTAGTATTATACTCAGTGATATCTTTGTGTTTCTCAGGGAAGAGTTTCTGTGGAGATCTGGATATCTAACTATGAAGCATCCTCCAAAGAAAGTATGCACCTGCTTTGGATCATTATATTTTAATTAAACCTAAAATGAATCTGACCAAATGACGAATTGAATTTACTTCCTAATGGTGGTATGAAAGTGTGAACCCTCCATTCTGTCTCGGGGGACTGATCATCAGTAATGAGCTTAAAGATCCAAAAATCTAGGTATAGGCCCATTCCAACATTGTTTAAAATATTGGATTTTGGATTGATTGATAGAAATGAGGGGCAATGTGGAGAATTGGCAGAGGAGATTTTAAGTTTCGGCATAAACACATGTGGTTTGAATTCTACAAGGCCAGAACTGGTTCAATAGACCAGATTCAATTTGAGTGGTATTGCAACTCCTTTAGATGCAAGGAACGTTCCTTACCCTTGTTCCCCTCTTGTTATGGATTTCCTATAGCTTTCTTGAATAAAAAATTGGCAAATGCCAAGGATAGTGCAGAGTAGGTCCATTCTAAATCCAGCATCTACGGAGTTATGGCAAATGATACAATGAAGACCCAAGAGTGAAATAGATGAAGGTATTGATCTTTTGTTGTGTCACGGCTAATATGATATCAAGGATGGAGTTGTGAGTAAAGAGGAGTGGGTGGGAACATTAAATGGCAAGGAACCTATAAGTTCTTTAAACCAAGATAACTCTTATGTTTTGAGGCTGATAAACTTTTTTGGTAGTGGAGGTCATGCGAAAATCTAACTCATG
This sequence comes from Torreya grandis, assembly GCA_037957365.1. NCBI lineage: Eukaryota > Viridiplantae > Streptophyta > Pinopsida > Cupressales > Taxaceae > Torreya > Torreya grandis. The sequence goes on from JARHVA010001787.1 coordinate 1,176,656, forward strand.
TTGAAGTTCTAGGTATTGTCCATCCTGCCATTCAAGGTCTTCACTCTCAGAAGATGGTTGCAAAATGGACCGCAGAGCAGCTATCTTTGTCATCACAAGCAAACTAGTATTCTTTTATCAGCAATGCACTATTACCGTGTGCATAGGAGATTCAAATTTGAGCTGTGTTTAGAAAGTCACAACTTATAGTCTGGTTGAGTTTTTATCTGTTCCTAAAGTGTACTGACTGTTCACACAAATAATATGCTCTTTTGTGTTTTCTATGAAAGCTGACATGAGATTACAAATTTTATTGCTGTTGCCATCATAATTTTTTGCTTTTATACAATTAGCATTTTTCCTTTTATCCATATGACATGGCTTCCTATCTGTTTGCCTTATTTCTGAAAGCATAATTAAGTATAACATACGTAGGTATGTGACATGGAATGATGAAAACTTCATGCAAATCCTAAGTTATGGTAGGCTTGACCAATCCACAAAGCTGAAACTCGCAATGAAATTATTTCGAAAAGATACTTAGATGTTAGGAATGAAGGGGGGCTTAATATGATTTATGTGGACAGTGCCTTTGTTTGCATAACTATGTTGTACTTTTATTTCCCAATTTATTTTTGTTGGAACGCTCAGGATGTGAGCAATCCCCGCAGCACTCATTTTGTAGGTTATAGAATATCATGCAGAGACGGTAATGATAATATGAAATTTGCCATCTCTATGCCAGGCATATCTTAAGGTTGTCATTTTTATCTGTGATTTTGAATTACATAAATTTTGCATTTCAAAAGCCTACATGCAGAAATTCTGTAATCTGTTTCCATGATGACCCTTGAGACCTATACAAAATATAACTGATTGTTTCCCTTCTCGTGCCCATATTTGTTCTTTTTTCCCCCAAAACAAACTCATACATGTTTGTCACTGCTCTAAAAATTAAGTTAGGCTAGGACAACCACCCTCCTCGCAACTTTTTGATTGACTCAATCTTCCCAAATGAAAGGGCATATATTTGTCTCTTCTACGTGGCTATGTATTTCTTATTATATCAGAAAGAAATTTAAGGTATCATATAGAATTGAATATAAACATTTTATTTATTGGTGCATGATAGGCTTAAAATGCATTAGTATCATGTCAGGTTCCATTAACTCAGTATCAGATGCGATTCTATGGATTGATGGGTATCAATATTTTCAGCTTTTAGTGTCTCCTTTCGGGCATAGACTCAAATGGAACAATGACTTTGATTTTAGAACAGAGAACTTCAGTCGCTCTAGTCTGAAGTGGGTCAAGTCATTCTTCTACAGTGTTTGTTATCTAGCAATTCCATAGATTATTATAGTTTGCTACTACCAAGCCAATGGACACTTCATGTAGAAGGATATATCTTGTAGAAAACACATCATATACTCCATATGTGGTGTTGAGCTTATCCTCGTTTTAAGTTATTCAATATTATATGGTATTGTAATAATAGGTATGCATTGATCAAACGTGGTTGAATGGATTGTTGTATTCATTCTGCTGTATATATTATCAACAGTTGCACTCAATCCTCAATAATATTACACAGTGAGAAAAATTTATGTTTGTTCAATAATGAACATTGAAGCCTATCAAGAGGGGTGGTTGTAGATTGATATGCATAAGTCAGCAGGAACAACAATAGAAATAATTCACTAAACATCATATTGAACGCTTGCTATTTGTTAAAATAAAATTTATTCTAAAACCATTTTGTAACAATGATTTTATGCTTCCACAGTCCATACACTTACAGATAATTTGTTTGTAACATGATGGTACATGAACTAAAATGTCATTTTGTAACATTTTAGTTCATGTACCTGGAGTTTTTTGCTGAATTCCAACTTAATTTCACAGCTGTTTATGCAGAGAATAATTTGTTTGTGTTTTTAGCATTTTGAAGTTGCTTAAATTTTTTAAGGAGCAGGTTTCATTTATGGTTCTAAAATTTTGTATTCTCGTGGTGTAATTGGAAACACACCTCCTTTAGGACAAGGCGTTCATATTTTATGACAGTTTGATTATAATATGTATACAATTTCGTGTAAAACATAGAAATGCATTGAAGCCAATCAAGCTTAAACTCACGCATTGAAGCTACCCCGTGCACCGCTTCTTTGGCTTTCTAATGCAAAATTAGATGAGGAAAATTATGGTATCAGGAAATTATAGTATTTACTATATATTACTAAAGAACAAGCATACAGATGAATAAAGGTCACAAAGATTAGTATCAAGTGTCAAAGAAGGATTCGTTTTTGATTAAATTTTAGGGTGCAAAAAAGTTCAGTTTTTTAACCATAGGCTAATATACGCTAGAGAACTCAAGTATCCACCAAAAGTGAATTCTGTAGAGCATATCTTTTTTCAGAACACTCTTGATCCTCATAGATAAGATCTTCATGCCTGAATGTGTTTGAGGGTTTTTTTCATTCCATGAACTGAAATTTAAATTACCCTATATGAACTTGTACTTGGCAACCCAAAATTTTGACTTGGACATGCGACTTCACAAAAAACTCACAAATTTTCTGCTAGTTTATATATATATAGTGTTCTCTACATTCATTCTCATGTTTTTTTAGCAGTGTTTTAAGTGTTATATAAGTTTATTTTATATATGCATAATATATTATACATATATAAAATAAACTTATTATATATGTATAATAAGTTTATTTTATATATGTATAATATATTATGCATATATAAAATAAACTTATATAACACATAAAACACTGCTAAAACAACATGAGAAATGAATGTAGAGAACACAAGTATATTTTCTATTAGTTTTAGCCTTTTAGATTAAAAGAGTACAATGCTCAGATTTAGACCAAAAAAGAGTACAATGCTCATCAATGCACCATAATATCATCTCTAACTCTTTGTACTCACCAGCTGCATTTCAGAAGATGAACTACTTTCAGCTGCCCTTTTAATTTTAGACAGGACATTTGTAAAATGACAATTTTAAACAAGAAAATATAAAATAGTGAGAATGAACTTTACTTTGATAGGCACTGAAAAATCTGAAGACAAGAGAACCACCTCATAAAGTGGTATTTTAGAGTAGATATAAAGCATGACAAGTCAAAACCTACAAATAAGAAACATTGTTTCCTAATAACCATATGCATACTAGTGGCTCATTAATGCCATTGTCAAGCACAATAATTTAAGCATGCTACTGAGAAATGATGGTCATGATGTTTCTATTCAACACTGGCAGAAAAATCGTTTGTAAAATTGAAAATGATGTTTTTATGCAGCGGCAGTTATTATTGTTTAGTAGCCACATTTTTAGCTGGGATTGTGAGTACTCATGGGTATGAGCTAATTACTCGGCTTGTGAGAGGCTGTGCAATTTCTCGACAAGTGAAAAATTGGTGAGTACTTGGCAAGTACTCGCAGCTTTCCACGAGTAATTACTTTTGAGAAGTTGTATGATTATTCAGCAAGCAAAAAACAAGGGACTACTTGGCAGGTACTCTCTGTTTTCCGCAAGTTTTAATTCTATATTGACCATTGTTTAGCATGTGATAATGTGACAATGCACTGCCTAAAGGGTTTGGGGAAAGTAGTGGGGAAGAACGAGTTTCATGCCATAAGCTCAAGATCAATTACCGTGAGCTCTTGTGTTCCTTGTAGTATCTATGGGGACACCTGGAGGCAGGGGTCAAACTTATGACAATGCATGGACCTAAGACCAACCCTGTGTTGTCATGAGGTCAAGTGTAACCATATTATGGATCCAAGCCCACCTTCATACTCTCTACAAGCTTTGCTCTAGTGCTTCCCCTAACATATTAAGTCTAATGAGATGAGCTCATGTCATAAAAGTATCATTTCCTTAATGGAATCTCAGGTTCAAATACCAAGAGACATGATAAAGTGTTGAAATGGGGTGAAACACCACATCCAAATCATTGGGTGGGGCACACCCCAATGGACGAGGCCAAGTGCAGCACCTCAATGAATGAGGCCAGGTACAAGTCCCTAGTGAATTTGATGGAAGACTCCTCAATCATGGCAACTAAGACAGAGGTTACCCCAAAAATTGGGGAATTCGCAAAGTTAAAAAAGAACAACAATAATGAATTGATGGAAAAGAAGGAAAAAATATGGCAATCAGAAGAAAATGGAATGAAAAATAAGCAGATTAGACTAGAACAACATTAGTGACAGAACTTTCAGAACAGTGATAATTCTACAAGGTAGTCTTCTTGGGGGTACAATTTAAGAATCTTGAAGACAAAAAAATTTAAGAAGCAATCTCATAAAGAAATAATAAAAGCTTTTGAGTACCATGTTCTTACTTCTCTTTGTATGTTTGCCCGATAACCCATTTCTTTTTTAGGCTCCTTGGTCTTGGTCCACTTTCAATGCTTTTCTTCTCTGGCATAGCCTACTACTCTTTCTTTTGTTTGCCACAATTTTTCCTTCTTTCCCGTCAATTGAGTGTTTGTGTCTTCCCCTTTCCTACTGCATTATCCATTCCTGATTTTCATTCATTCTTTTCCTTCTTTGTTCTACTTCGCAGTTTGTCTCTCTTCAATATGCGTTATTTCTTTTGTGTGTCTAGTGTGTTGAATTTTAAGACGTCAAGTTCAGGTCCGTTGACTTCGGTTCAAGTCAGAATATACTTGAATTGAGAAGGGTGGGTGAGCACCTCTTCAAATTTGTTCTTCCATTTTAGAAAAACACCATAACTTGGTTGGACTGAAGAATCAGATCATCATCGTGTTTTTTAATAATAAGAACATGCTAATGTGATAAGAACAAATTCCCCAAAAATGAGATAAATGTCAGCCAACTTAGTGAGAAGAACAATATATTAGAAAGAGAAGAAAAAGGGAAATGAAATCCAAAAGCTACTGGGAAAGCAATTGGCATTTGTACAAGGGAAAGGTGTATCATTCCTTCTAAAATATCTAGTTTATAACTGGCTACAAGATGTGATTGTAGAGATTTATTTCAAGCACTTCCGTAAGTGCAGATTAGGAAAGAACAAGTTTTAATCAAAACAATCTGTAAAACTCAGCCATTCGCTTCTTTTCGTTTTTGTAACTACTATAGATCTTTATATATGTATCTTTTATTCCCCAGAAATTTGCTCTCTCTCTAATCGGTCTGCTCTTTAGCAGGGAAGCTAGAAAACTTGTTAGATACAACTTCATAATGTGATGTGATTACAATGTGAAAATAGCATTTTCCCTTGGTGGCTGCAGGCAAAGAGAATGGCACCCACTACATAAGATTCTATCTTGTCCTCTATCAAAACTGCATATGAAAGATTTAGTTACTGGATTCCCATCCTACTTTTATGTAGAAGTCAATCATGCATTTGGCACCCTTATACATCTTATGGCTTGAAGATTCATTTCAGGTCTACCTGAAAAGCTTCGAGTATATATATATATGATCGAAGATAATCACTGTGTCTCCTTTGGATTGATTTCTGATTGTCAGTCTTCCTTCATACTCATTCTTGCTGCAATTTATTTTTGAATATTATTAGTGCAGGTTTTTATTTTTCCCTAGTTATTAATTAGGGAAATTGTATTTCTTGTGCATACATGGAGTTTTCCTACATTTGTGGGATAGGCTAGCTTATGTGGAGGTGTGTGTCATAGATGTCTCATAGGTGTCATAAGAATGTCATAAGTAACTTCCTTGATGGGAGTTACTTCTCTATTCTTAGCACCTTGTCACCACCTTTCATGGAGGAGTTACATTCTATTCTAGGGGTGCCTTGTCCACCTTTTGTGGAGAAGTTACTTACGTACTTTCCTATTTGTATTCCTCACTTTGGCCATCTCATGCTAATCAGATTTTGGTTTTCTTCATTTTGTCTTTTGCAATTTCTCTTATTGTATTATTTTAAAATTGCTTTAGCATCTATGTGGTGTGCACTTGCTTCAACTTGTGTGATCACATCTTCATTGCACTTGCATTATCCGGATTCTGGCAACAACTCCGATATGGTATCAGAGTTTTCCCGGTAATCTTGTGTGTGATTATGCTTTTAGCTTATTTTTGAAATCAAGAGGAGTGGAGTTCGTTTTTTATTTTTAGATTTGATCAAAAATTAAAAAAATATATCAATTCTGGATAGTTTCTTTGGAAATCCTTGGCCTTTGGGTGTTTTTTGGTTGTCTTCACTTCAGGGAGCAGCATTCAACCGCTGAAGAAGGCGCTGTACTCAACCGCAAAAGGAGGAAGGTTGGCGCTTTGTTTCTGCCTTCAGTTCCAGTAGCAGATTGAGCCTTACTGCGCCTACCCCTTGTTTGACACGCCACTCAATTGCTTCTTTCTTGTTTGCAGCGCCTTAGGCCGTACGGCGCACACTTCTGGTCAGCGTTCAGCAAGTCGCCAACTTCTGCAAATGCCTAGAGCCTCTGCCCTTCAACACGCCAGTCTCTAGCAAGGCACCTTCAATTCTGCCACCAGCAAGCCGTACGACGCATCCAACAGGTCTGAACATTCATTTTTTTGTTTTTTTTTGCTGTCAAATTCTGGACTGTACATTTTTGGATGCCCCTTCCTACTTGGCATCTTATTTGGCACCTTTTGGACACATGGCATCCTTCAAAACTGTCTTTGCTTAATTATTTTCAGTTAAAATTGCCCTGTTAAAACAAAAATCAGTCAATTTCACTGACTATTTAATTTTTTAGACAGTTTTGTATTTTAGAGATTTTTAATTAAAACTTGTATCTTCGACCTACGAAGACGAAGGGTGAGGCCCGGGTTGGCGGGAGGCCAATTCCCCCTCACAAAGACCTCTTTTGGATTTTTCATTTCGTGCCGAATCCAACGAGTGGTTGGAAGACCACTTTCTCTCCCCATAACAGGGATTTTTTTAATGTTTTAGTGTTTTTTTTGCAAAAACACTAGTTTATGAGAAAATTGTAACTTTAAAATCTTGCAAACGGTAGTTCGGTTTTGGGTGCCGTTTTTTGCAAAAGTGCTTGTAATTCAATTCTCTACAGCGTAGACTTGTTATTTTTCAAAAACACACTAGTTTATAAAGTGCCAAAAATTTGGGTCTCTCGAGACGCATTTTTGGCTGAGTCCGACGTCCTGTTTGCTTTAGTTTTGCACTGATTGCTTTAAAGACGTATTTTTCACTGAGTTCGATGTCTTTTGAGCGTGCACTTGCATATTTGGGGGGGGGCTCAATATTTCGAGGGGGGTTGTGATTGCTTTTCACAACTTGCAGATCTTTACTTTCATTCTCTTTTCTGCATAAATTCACAACTTGCAATCAACACAACTTCACCTAAATTCAACAAAAAAATAGATTCTTTTCAACTTAAACTCCTAACACCCTTCAACTATCATGAATGGAAAGTTAAAATGTCAATCATTCTTAAAAGCAAATGGTTGTATAGGATCACCATGGGTACAGAAGTAGAATCCAACACAGATGCTGAAAAGGTCAAGTGGTACAACCGTAGTGATGAAGGCTATGGATTACTAAGCTTGTCCGTGTATCTCGAACTTCTCTTCCATCTAGAATCTTCACAGACTCCCAATGACATATGGGACACCTTAGAAAAGTTATTTGAGAAGCTTGATGAGATGAGAGGTCATGAGCTCGAAAACGAACTCATAAGTCTAAGTCCTAACAACTTTGACACCCTTAAGGACTTCTTCACTAAGTTTAAGGCCCTTAGATTGCAATTGAAAGAATGCAGGATAGAGAAGAAAGATGATCAACTCATACTTTCTATTCTCGCAAAGTTATGTCCAAGCTATTCAGTGTTTGTCTCCACTTTCCATGCCACAAAAAGTGCCATTGGCACTACATGGAAAATGCCTTCTTTGGATTCATTCATTGCCGACTTGACTAGGAAGCAAGATAAGCTAATTCAGATGGGCACAATGAAGTCTACTCAACCCCAAGCCTTGATAGTTGGAAATGGGAAAGATAAGACTTCAACAAAGGAGAAGAAGAAAAAGAACAAGGACCAGGAGAAGAAGAAAGAAAATACCAATCTTGCCAAAAACAACACTGAGACTTCATCCTCCAATGCTAAACCTAAAAAGGAGAAGGTTAAGTGTGCATATTGTAAAAAGACAGGGCATGATGAACACAAATGCATGAAGAAACAAATAGATCACTTAACTCATCTTTTAGAGAAGAACAACATAGGTGTTCCTGAGTCTATCAAGCAGAATTCATCTGCCCAAGATTCTACTAAGGCAAAAGGCAAAGGTAAGGAGAAAGAAAAGGGCAAGGCCTTTGTAGCAACTGCAGCTTTTACATCATCATGGGTCATTGATTCGGGTGATTCTCACCACATGGGCTCTTCACTAGTTGAGTTTTCATCTTTAGAGCCTTGTAGCATGACTTCAATTAATTTGGGTGATGACACGTCAGTTTCTATTGCAGGGAGAGGGTCAATTGAAATGAAAGGAGGAACATATAATAATGTTCTAAGTGTTCTTTTTCTTTCAACCAATCTCCTATCAGTGTACCAAATCACTCACATTGGTCAGGGCATGAGAGTTGAGTTTTCACCAAATTCAGTGTCTATCAGGGAGTTGCATAGTGATACTACAGTGGTAGTGGGTAGGGCAGATCACCAAGCTAGGTTATACACCTTCTCACATTTTGCATGAGATTCTTCTCCAACGGCATTGCTGACTCATTCAGATGGAGTTAGCAAATTGTGGCATGAGCGGTTTGGCCACCTTAACTACCGCTACCTTGAGCAACTTTGCAAAAATGACATGGTCATTGGCTTGCCTCGTGTCCAATTCTCAAAAAGACTATGCGAGGGGTGCTCCCTTGGGAAGCATCCCAAAGCAAAATTTGACAAAGGCAAAGCTTGGAGGGCTTCACAACCTTTGGAGTTAGTCCACAGTGATGTATCGAGACTCTTTCCCAAACCATCTTTCACAAGAGCCAAGTACATCTTCACTTTCATTGATAATTTCTCTAGGTACACTTGGATATATTTTCTCAAACAAAAGTCTGGAGTGTTTGAAAATTTTCTAGACTTCAAGGCTCTTGTTGAGAAACAGAGTGAGAAATCCATTAAAGTTCTTCAAACTGATAATGGAGGGGAGTATGTTAGCATCAGGTTTGAGTAGTTTTGCACCATAGAGGGGATTGATTTGCAACACACAGTCACTTACAGTTCTTCACAGAATGGGGTTGCAGAACACAAGAATAGGTTCTTGAAAGAGATGGGTAGCTGTATGATTCACTCCAAATCCTTAGCACCACAAGACTGGGCCGAAGCCATCAATTGTGCTTGCTATATTCAGAACAAGGTTCCTCACAAAGCTTTGAAAGAGATAACACCCTTTGAAGCTTGGCATAAAAAGAACCTTGATATTGAGCACCTTAGAGTTTTCGGATCCCCAGCCATGGCCCAAATTCTGAAGGAAAAATGCAAAGCTATAAAATGTCAGTCCAAGCCTTGCATCTTTATAGGATATCTGGATGGTATTAAGGGATATCGCCTACTAGATCCAGTCACTCATGAGTTGTGCATCAAGAGAAGTGTCCATTTTCAGGGGAGTCCTAGAGATTCAACACTTGACACTTCTTCTCCCTCATCGAATCTATTTTTTCATGATGATTCTTCATCAGATTCAGATCAGCCACAGCAGGTTCTTGAGCCAAAGACATCTTCTTCTTCTTCGAGTTCAGACAGCTAGGACAGTGATGCAGTGTCATCCACCTCTAGTCAGTCAGAGGATGAGGAGTTAGCACCTGACTCGCCCACTTTCGGGCCACTTTGCTATAGACAGACACTTGAGAGTGCTGGCACTTGGGTAGGAGATCCCGCAGATGACAAACGTACTAAGAGGAATTTTCAGAGAGATCCACATGCCTTCTTTGCTTCAGTTTCAGATCCACAGACTTTTCAAGAGGCATCTGGGGTATCTGAGTGGGATAATGCTATGGAGGAAGAATATACTTCCTTAATCAAAAATCACACTTGGGATTTGACTTCACTTCCTAAGGGAAGAAAGATGGTTCGATGTAGGTGGATATATCAGACCAAGTTTGCAGCAGATGGATCAGTTGATAAGTACAAGGTGCGATTGGTCGCCAAGGGTTTTTCATGGGGGGCAGGAATTGACTACTCAGAGACCTTTGCACCCGTTGCAAAGATGACTTCTATCCGACTCACCTTGGCTATTGTCGCAGCACATGGTTGGGATGTGCATCAGATGGATGTGAAGAGTGCCTTTCTTCACGGAGACCTAGAGGAGGAGATCTACATGGAGCAGTCGCCAGGATTTGTTCAGGATTCTTCCTTATTATGTAGACTTAGGAAATCTATTTATGGCCTCAAACAGGCCTCTCGGGCTTGGTATGCCAAGATGGATTCCTTCCTTTGCATAGCAGGTTTCACTAGGTGCCATTCTGATCCCAATGTCTACTTCTTGCGACAGGATGATTCGCTCTTGATTTTGGTTCTATATGTTGATGACCTTTTGATCACCGGGAGTTCTTCATCGACTATTGCAGCGGCGAAGGCATCTCTCCAGGATAGATTTGACATGACAAACTTGGATTTGTTGCACTACTTTTTTGGCATCGAGATCTCACAGTCAGATTTAGGGATTTCTCTTGCACAGCCTAAGTATGCTCTCGACTTATTGGCTTAGTTTCACATCGCTGATTGCAAGCCATCTCTGACTCCCTTTCTATCAGGAGTCAAGCTTGAGATTGATTGTTCTTCACCATTGGTTGATGCCACTCGGTATCGACAACTTGTTGGTAGTCTCATTTACTTGACTCACACCAGGCCCAACATTTCATATTCAGTGGGACTTGTCTCCAGATTCATGCAGGAACCCCATGAGCTGCATTGGAAAGCAACTAAGAGGATTTTGCATTACATACAGGGTTCACATAGATATGGGATTCATTACAGATATCGCATAGAGGTTGACTTAGTTGGATATACAGATTCAGACTGGGCTAGCGATTCACAGACTCGCAAGTCCACCTCTGGTTACAGTTTCTCTCTAGGTTCAGGGCCTATCAGTTGGTCTAGCAAGAAGCAGAATGCTATTGCTATATCATCTACAGAGGCAGAGTACATGGGAGCTGTTAATGCAGCTACTGAGGCTATTTGGCTTCAGGAAATTCTTTCTGAGTTTGACATTTCTATCAGGCAGCCCACCATCATTTATTGTGACAACCAGAGTACCATAAAGATTTGCAGGAATCTGGTTTAGCACCAACGGACCAAGCACATAGAGATTCACATGCATTTCATTCAGGAGCTTATTCATAGTTAGGGCATTGACTTGATATTTTGCCAGTCTTCGGAGCAGGTTGTAGACATCTTCATTAAACCTTTCACTGAGAGTAAGTTCATTCATCTACGAGCTCTTCTTGGGGTGCGGTCCACATCTGCAGTAGCATCATTTTCAAGGGGGGCCTTCTAGCCTCTTCTTTTCTTTTATGTCTCTTTTTTGGGGGGGGAGTTTTTTCCTACGGGTTTTCTCTTTTTCTCTCTTTTATGGGAGATTGCATTTGTACATGGGTACCTCATCAGGTCTAGTTGCCGAGACCCGTTTTATATTTCCACACTGCCCACCTAAGCTGTGCTTATGGGGGGTATTAGTGTAGGTTTTTATTTTTCTCTATTTATTAATTAGGAAAATTGTATTTCTTGTGCATACATGGAGTTTTCTTACATTTGTGGGATAGGCTAGCTTATGTGGAGGTGTGTGTCATAAGTGTCATCAGAATGTCATAAGTAACTCCCTTGATGGGAGTTACTTCTCTATTCTTAGCACCTTGTCACCACCTTTCATGGAGGAGTTACATTCTATTCTTGGGGTGCTTTGTCCACCTTTTGTGGAGGAGTTACTTACGTACTCTCCTATTTGTATTCCTCACTTTGGCCATCTCATGCTAATCAGATTTTGGTTTTCTCCATTCTGGCTTATGCAATTTCTCTTATTGATTAATTTCAAATTGCTTTAGCATCTATGTGGTGTGCACTTGCTTCAACTTGTGTGATCACATCTCCATTGCACTCGCATTATTCGAATTCTCGCAACAACTCTGATAAATATATGGTTTTTAACTATATAAAGCATAGAAATTCATGGCAGGAACGCAAGTAATTAGAATTTCTGCATTAAGATGCGTTGATAAATTTACGATTGAAATATCCAACACAATTACAAGTCAATTTTGGTATCAGAGCAAGTTGTTCCTTTGGCTTGTGAGTGGTAATTTTTAGGTTTATGCTTACCAAGAAGAAGGAATGGGAAGGTGGTGATGTTTTACTTGGCGTGTCCGAGATTGAGTAGGAAGTGGAATTTACAAGCTAGAGATCAAGTTTCAGTAATGGCAGATTCTGGTTTGGTTCTCATTGGGGCCCATTTCATTAGATTGTCCAAGTAAGAGTTTCAGATCTCACCAATCCCCTTAACAGGTTGGTGAATGCCCTCACTAAGATGCATGGCATTCCACACGATGAAGTGAAGGGATATTGACCAAAAGGAAGGAAAGGATGGCAGTAAGAGCTCAAGGAAGAAGAGGCTTGGATCGGGTGTCATAAAAAACACTGTTCAAGATGGAAGCTAAGATGGACGTACAATTTTATTGAGGACAATATGAAGCTGGAAAATTTAACAGTTGTTTTTGGTATTTTGAGGTACGTTTTCGTGTACACCGAGGGGGTGAGAAGGATAAGATTTATTTTGCTTGGTTAAAGTTGTTTGTTCATACTTTAATATGGTGGGAGAGTTTTCTTCATAGTTTGTAGATTAGCAAGAAGTCGATATGGGGTCTAAATGGGTGTGTTTCATGGAATTGATCAAGTCACAATTCTATCCTGTAGACTACGATGAAGAATAGCTCATGAGATGGCAGTATTACGACCATGAGGAAGGATACGGTGTGTGAGAGTGTACGTCCAAATTCTCAAGGCAAGTCATTTTGTTGGGTATCTCACATGATGAACTAGAGGTAGCAATGAAGTAGCTTGGAGGGATTCATAGTCATAGTTGAAGGAAATTGCAGCTCATGGGAGTGAATAGCATTGGTGAAGAAAGAAAGCTCTCACATCGGGTTATATGGAATGAAGTAGCATCAAAAGACACAACAAAAAATGGAAAGAAAATTGCATGAGCTGGCCTTAAAAGAACATTGTATACATTGTGATGTGGGTAGTCACTCAGATGAGAAGTACTAGAAGTTGCATGCCGAATTGGGGGCCAGTATGGCATAGGAAAAAGAAGATGGAGCAAGCCATAACCAACGAGATAGTGAGCATTTCCAATGTGAATGAAATAGTTTTGCACTCGTCATTAAAGTGAACAACGGTAGCAAATGAACCAACAATGGTTGAAGTGGAGAGTAGGAAGCTCTTCACATCAAAATCCAAGTAAATAAGCAAAAGGTAAAAAGTAACTTTTGATTCTGGTTGACAAAGTAATCTAGTAGCAAAGGCATTAGTGCATAGACCTAATAAGAGACATATTTTCCTATATCTAGAGTTGGTTGAACAAGGGTGCAAATATGCAAGTCACTAGGCAATGGAAAACCAAGTTATAGACTATTTAGTTGAGTGTATTGATGAGGATGAGTGTGATTTTTTGTTTGGAAGTCCTTATATGTGGATTAGAATGCCATCTTTGTGAGGGGCAAGAAACTATATCAATTGATCAAGGATGTGTACATATTTATGTCAATGCAAATAAGGGGAAAATATAGATTTCATTAAAGAATAAGGCAAAGAAAGTAACAGTTGCAAGTCAACATCAAGCGGCTTCATCAAAGAAGGAAAAGAAGAATCCATGGATACTGTGGTGAAAGGTTCATGCCTTGGTTTCATCCACAAATGAGCTTTTCTAGGACCAAAAGCTTCCTAATTGGGGGTGTATGATTTAAAATGGATAAGTGAATTGAAGAAAGATGCACTTCTCTAGACACTTTAATAGAAGTAGTAATACGAGCTAACCTAAATCATGGAAGAAGACGAGAAGGTTCATAAACTATCGTGTTGAAACCAACACTTGTGCCATTGAAAGAAACTTTTGGAGGATGTCTAGTCAAAGATGTGGGTGGCAGTCGGTAGAAAGGTGCAAGACTGTCGGCAAGGTTGAAAACAATCAAATATGACAAGTATGATATGTTGGATGTGTCGCTAATGAAAAACGTATGACAAGTGTAGGAATCCGGTGAATCCATATCTACGAGGTCATCACTTGTTGGGATTGTAACAAAATTCCTAGAAAGAAATGAACTTGTTTCGAGGGGATTCTTGAGCTTTTGGGATATGATAGCAACATTGACATCTCACCTAGATGGTTCATTTTATCTTCCCATGGTGTGGCAAAGACAAATATTAAGTGTTTCAATGTCTTGGCACTTATAAATTCATGCATTGGGTCTATACTTGTGCAACTGGATAGAGATATTTGAATGTGGATATGTTCCATTACCATTGTTCAAGAGTGTAGCAATGGATTGAGAAAGCGCTAAGAGGGAGAGGAGCTCTTGTATTAAGAAAATCTACTCTTGTAAAAAATCCTTGTTGAAAGAGCAATAGAAGGCATTCAAATTGGAGGCTAGAGTTTTCCATTCAAATCTGGTGTTTTCATTACTTTCCTTATCTTTGGGGAGTATTTTTAGAAATAGATTTATATATTTTAAATATCAGAAAATTGGTGTATGAACATATTTTTTGTATGAATTGAGGGATCTTGAAACAATTAATAATTAGTGTTTTAGATGATTTTGTTTGATTTTTTTGTAATTTTGATGGTTTTTTTTGTTGTAAATTCTTTTTCTTTGTTATACGTGGTTGGAGTATTTGGGGACTTTTGGCTATGATGCGCACGTATTCAAATATGTAGAGGATTCTAGGGGTCCCTATCTTGACAAGACACAATTATGAGCATGGTTTTGTTCAGTCTTGCAAACAGATTGATAGGTTGAGGGAACTCGATTCACAGTGGGTAAAGGAGCTTTGCAAGTAAAGAAAGAAGTGCGAAGAAACTGTAAGGAATGCAAGTCATTGATTTGATGCTTCCATTTCTGCTAGTTTTGATGTTGTTAATGCTTCTAATTCTACTTATGATATTGTAATTTTTGTTATTGATGAACATGCTTATGTTTTAGATTAAGGTAAAACCAGGTTTTAAAGGGGCCCCAAAACCTTATACAGATCAAGAAAGATAAAGCATTACAAACCGCCAAAAAGGCAAACCCACTGAAAACAGTAACTAAACCAGGTTTTACAGGGACCTAAAACCAACAAAATAAACCAGTAAAAGCTCCCCAAATTTTACAAGGACCTGAAACCTAAACAAAACCAGGCAAAACAACCTGAAAACCAAGTTTTTCAAGAACCTGAAACCTCAAAAACAGAGACACCAATGCCCAACTCCAAAAAGACCAGAGCGGGCTTCCAGGTACAAACCAGTAACCCCAAAAACACAACGTCAAGGGGATTGCTCACAAACGACAGCCATCGATATTTTCCATTGCATGGCCCGCCTACCTCCCTAAGCGCCAACACAACGTAGGCAGAACCGCCATACCCATCATTTTTAATGAGCATGGCTCCTCCATGGCTTAGGGTTTCTCCATTTTTCCCTGAACAGGGCGTTGTGGCTCATTCACTAACCACAGAGGAAACAAAGTTTCCCCCATTCATTCACAATTTTCTTCGCTAACCAAATCAGGATGGCAGTCCAACTCGGGCTAGAGAACCAACCCAGGTTCCATCCGCAATACGACAAACGGAAGAAAAATAAAAAAACATGCTTATGTTGATGCTAATGATTTTTATGATATTTATGTTGATGATGACAATGTTGATACACATAATGGGTCTACTTCTCCCAAGATTGGGGCATTTGATACGCATATAATAGGATTTAGTGGAATGTTTATTTTGAATATGGGCTATATAGGTGGTGAACTTGGAAATAATGGCCAAGGTATTGTTTCTCCTCTTGAAGCAGTTCACACGTAGGGGACCGAAGGAATTGACTAATCAATTTAGTATCATCATGAACAACCTATGATAGATTCCCTTGGGAAAAATATCAAAGTCTTAAAATTCCTCTCATGACCATGGGAAGGATGGGAAAAGAAAGAATACATACTATTACTGTGAAAAAGTAAGCAATTTTGGTTCATTCATGGAGAGGGATCATTATAAGATCCAATCATCATTTACAGGGGATAGGAGGTAGTCATGACCTCAATATAGGACATGTGGAGCATGTACAAGCTCTTGGAGATATGATGCATCTCCATTATATTATGCTAACCATGGATTGGTTATTATACCCGCAGGTATAGAGGGTGACATGGTGGCCAAACTTTAACTTGGTTGAGAGATGGGAGGACGAGAGCATCCTTGAGCCATTTGTCTTTCACTATTGATTCTTCCTTGTTTTTTTGGTGATTTTTTAATAATGGCCATGGAATTGATGCGTGGGTGCACTATAGTTGGGAAATAATTGTTTTGCATTTAGGAGTATGTGTTGCTCATTTAAGACTCTTCAGAAGATGATGGAGTTGGTTCAGGTTTGGAATGCCAATTGAGACTCTAGTTGATTATTTCTAGTTGAAGACTTCTTCATTCATCTAGATTCAACCAAAGATAGATGTGATTTTGGTTGGGGTGTTGGAACTCATAATCAAGATGGCATTGTTGTGGATGAGGTCATTTGTCTCTCATCATTGATGCATTCTCTACTACATTTTATGGATGTATGGACTTGTGTGTGGTCCATCCCATGGAGACAACATTATCATATTGATTTAATTTTTTCTTTTGAGATTTGGTTCGAGAGGATGTTAGGGGGCATTTATTTGAAGATTTAGTTGATTTCATTTATCTATTATGTTTGTGGTGTTTGTATCCTCTTTTGACCTTGTAGACCAAGAACATGATCATGGTGTGTTGGCTTGGTGATGATTTTAAGGGTTGCAAGGCCCGAACCTAGGGTCTCATGTTAGATCATGTGGATGGAATTTTGATTTTTAACCTCAGTTCATAGGCATGGATCTGTGGATCATGAATTTTTGGGAGCATATGCACATTGCATGGAATATTTAGAGATTGACTCATCCGATTGACAATCAAGTTCATCATTTTGGTCATCATTATCTCTTATTTGGCAATGCGTGGAGCAATCAATGGGCGACTTGGGGTGTGATTCACAACCAATTCCAACATTTTTTTCCATTTTAGATGATTGGTTTCTATGAATTTCTTCATGTTCCACGCATGTGTCTTTGGATGCTCCATGTTTTGGAGCTTGTGCATAGATTTGATAGGTTGGACTGATCAAATTATTTTTTGGACTGAAAGGAAGCTTAACATTTGGCTTTCATTTGTATTTGGGTATATTATTTATATGGCATTTCTACATCTTTGGGGGGATATTTTTTTAAGTGGATGAAAGCACCACAAGATGGTTCCTTTGTGAAAATAGTGGACCATTTTTTCTCTTAAATGCGGGTGTTGGATTTTAATCTATGATGAAAAATCATGATGTGTGTCATTTTCTTTGTGGAGAGCGGGGGTATGCTTTTGGATTGATCCAGTCCCATTACTCGGTAAGATATGGACCAATAATTTTCTCCATATCCGAGGCAAAGCATATGAAGCATTGATTGAGGTATTGTATATAGTTTTAGTATGTGATTTTAGTTGCTTTTTATGTTTCTCATCCCTTGTGAAATTCATCTAGTCTTAGGGTTTGGTCAATCTTTCAAAAAAGTTATACTTAAGGGGGGATGTGAGAAATATAATTCCACCTTCCTTTTTCCTTGCAATTTGTGTTTTAGAGAGGATGTTAAGAGTGTAAAACCCATCTTATATAGTCCCATTGAATTACATATGATTGTGGTATTCTTTTGACCTATGGTTATATGTTTTGGGTTTAGTGCCTTTAAGGTGTACATAAAAAGCCAATGCCTTCCACATTGTCACTCAACCACTTCACTTGATCAATATTATTTTATATTATTATTATTTTTTCTTTTTGACATCTTCACATATGTGTTCATTTCCTTTCTGTGCTTGTGAAGTTTATCATTAGTCTCACAATTCTTTTACCTTGTGTATTTTGTCGATTTCATTAACAAACTACTTTAAAACAACATATAAATAAATATTAAATTTGTGTTGTAGAATTGCACATTGAAATTTTTAAATCAATTATAAATCAGATTGGCCCAAAAATTATAATATAGAGTATGTGGTTGGAAATATATAGAAGAATATTTAGGGGAAAGAAGGAAGTATAATGTAAAGTTTAGATTAAAATTGAAGTTTCCATCACAAAATTAACTAATCCTTAGCAACTTGAAAAGTATGAGTTGGAGAAAAAAAAATCAAACTGCGTCGCATAATGGAAAAAGATTTAGCTGCCCCGATATATGGGTTACTAGAAATAAGGGGAAAAATTTATAAGGTCTTATGGAGATAACTGAAGGGAAATATCAATTTATCTAGGGGAGAAGTATTTGGAAACCAAGGCCAACCAATTATGACATGTTATCCACATAGGAAAGTAAACCAATCTGGGACAATAGTTTGATTGACATAGAGATGGAACGTGACTCAATGATATTTACCAATGCAAAAACATAGGTGTAAGGCTTGGAAATTGAATGAAATAGTTCAAGAATCCTCCTAAATTACGAGTTTCTTTCCTATGATAAGATTCCCTAATATTAAAGGGAAGGAGATAAGAAGGCACATTTGATGGCTAATAAAGGAGTCACCCTTCACGCTTTTAACATTTTCGTGGATATGACTTGTCCTTTCCCCTATTATCCAAATTTGTAGCACATCCTTGCCTTTGAGTGTTGAGGTGGTCCGAAATTGAGTAAATAAGGTTTGAGTGAAGAGAGATGTAGAATGTATTATAGTTTTTATTCTCTTTTTTTGGTTTATGAAATAAAAAAAACACATCTGATGGCTAACAGAGGAGTTATCCTTCATGCTTTTAACATTTCCTTGGATATGACTTGTCTTTTCCCCCATTATCCAAATTTGTGGCACATCCTTGCGTTTTAAAGTGTTGAGGTGGTATCAAATTGAGTAAATAAGGTTTGAATGAGGAGAGGTGTAGGATGTTTTTTAGTTTTCATTCTCTTTGGTTTATGGCATTAGCATTTTGATGTACAGTACAGGTATGAGAGAATTTATAGTTTACAATATGAGAGTGTGAGAGAGAGTAGAAAGTTGTATGGGGAGGGCGAGGATGGGTCTTGGCCCAAAAGGTCCATTAGTATGAAGAGTAAAATGACAATGCAAAGAAGTTCTACATCTATATGGTTATTTTGTTTTCCCACAATGCATTTAAGGTTGTTTATGAGAAAGAATTGTGTTTGAAAAGGAAGAAAACGATGAGTTTCAGTTTCTTAAAGCGTGCAACATAACTATGATTGTATGAGAGATGTAAAGGGTAATATTTTTTTTTGGAAAGTGTTATCTTATGATGCTTTACAAGTCTTTTATTACTCTGTTTATAAGTAAAACTTATATGTTTTGTATAAGGATTCTGTTCCACCATAATACTCTCTATCTATTTATGGATCAATTAAGTTTTTCCAACATCCTCCTCATTTGTTGTAAATTGTAAATTGTTGAAGCATATATTTCCAATTTTTTTTTGGGCAAACACCTCAAATAAATAAGGGAAACACTTCAGATTTTTTAAGTGGATTAGTACTTATCCATCATTTATCCCCCTTAATCAAACCATGAAACTAGATAAAGAAACACATTGCATGAACGCACTCTACTCTACCATGTAAATTAATATTAATTTCACATGTAGCACTTCAACTACAATTTAGAAAACGGAAACTCCTTCAATCTAGAGTCCAGGAAGAGGAAGAATCATCGTACCTGCTGGTGACAGTAGAGGGGTGGAAAGAAGGTGCAATTGCAGAAGAGGTGCAGGAGAGAGTGGGGCGACGACTGAGGGAGCTTTCCTCCTTGGAAAAAAGCCATGATAACCACTTGAATATTATCAACGACAACGCTTGCACTCCCACCACCACTGCTATATACTGCAACCAATATCCCACTGCACTTCCCTTTACCAAATCTAATATTAATTGCATCTCTGTATCCATTTTCACATTCCACATGTCACACAATACCTCTCCCACGGTCTATGTAGAAGAAATCTGTAAGTTGCTTCTTCTCTACTCTTTTCTTTTTCTTTACTAGATTCTAATCGCCTTTATTGCAATTTTACGTGGAGAAAGAGGATAAGTGGAAAGGGAGGTCTTCATGTTATGATGTCATTCTCCCCCTACATAAATGGGATGCCCGTCAATATTTAAAGGCACCCAATTCATGCCAAAGCAAACTTCTTCTAAATTCTCTTCACCTAATCTTAGGTGAGTGAAGGATATGGCAATAGGCACGCAAATAAAATATTTGTTTTAGTGGGAAGGAAGAACACAATCCAACTGAAGCAATGAATAGTAATAAAAAGATTGTCTATGATTGTTAATAGTCGATTTACAATGTTTGAGACCACATCTTATTTTAAGTTCTCTTCATATAACCTTCCTTTTAATGAGGGATATAGAAAGAAGCACATAATGCAAATAATTATTTAATTTATTAGAAAAGAGGAGTCGAGCCTTTTGTAAAAGTGTAGGGATGGATATCAATAAGTTCATCATCCATGATTGTTGAGAGACCTATTATACTTGAGACCACGTTTTTTATTATACAAACATGGATTTATATTGTCTAAACATTTAAGAGAGTTGACACCATCTTAAAGAAACCTATTTATTGTGTAGGGTGCATTCCTATAGTAGAAAATCAGATATCACAAAGTACACAAACACTAAAATCACTTTATATGTTTTGCCTAAACAATATTTAAAAGACATTAAACACACATATATATTTTTTATAGGTTATAAGAAAAAATGTCATTTTTTTTAACTTGAGAATTACGTTGTTTTTATTTTTCCACATTTTGTGTTAAGATTATATTTTAATAACATTTCATATACTTATAAGTTAATTTTTTTTTGTTTATATGGAAAATAAAAATCTATGTGAAGAGTTTTAGATGACATAGAGAATAAAAATTATAGATTGGTGTTATTTTCATTCTTTTAGGGTTTTATGTTGATCCAGGCATCAATTTAGGCGACAATTCGGGTGACAGTTCCACCCCAATTGATGATGGAACTTTCGGGAGCCATAACTTTTGCACCATAGCTTCAATTGACTCGCCGTTTGAACCGTTGGAAAGCTAAGAATGACGGGAACATCGTGAAATGGCATGGATCTCCGCTCAATGAAGTTTGACCCCCGAAAACCCAACGGAAGTGCCTCAAATTTCAATTTTAATAGTGTTGTCTAAAAATAGTAAGTTTCTAAAAATAGTAATTCCTCGAATTATGTATTGTTTTAAATATTGGAAGTCGTACCACTTCATCTCCCTCGAGATTGGTGACCTTCCACATCCTCCCCATGCTTTCAAATTGTGTATAAAAGAAGAGGTAACCCAAAATGTGAAGACAGACATCTCTTCCCAGAGATAAGCATATATTTGTATTGCGATTTTGAGTAATACTACATCTCTTCTTAGAGAATTCATTGTTACTGTGTTATTTCTATGTTATTGTGATATTTATCAACCAAAACTTCTGAGTTTTGGATCAGTGGTATCAAAGCGGTTTGTCTTGAGAGTGTATGATCCCGAGGACGAGGTCAGGCTATAAGAAGCTTGGGTGGGAAACAACAGAGCTTCCAAATTTTCCACCTGTTCATTCCAAACGACCTCAAATGGCGGATGACACTGAGACATCTAATCCTTTTAAGGAAATGGTGAATGAGGCCCTCCAACGGCAACAAGCACAGATGCTGCAACAATTTGCCCAAATTCTTCAAACACTTCCGATGGGAAATCCTGGCTCCGCGGCTCCACTTCCTGGCTCCTCATCCAGGGAACGACCTTTCAGTGCCCCAACACCCTTCAAGGTCCAGGTAAATTTTGATATTCCTACATTTGAAGGTAAAATCAATGTTGATGCAGTAGAAAATTGGTTAGATCAACTGTCTTCCTACTTCTCTGTAAATAAGTTCACCGATGGAGAAAAGATTACTTTTGCTCTTTTGTAATCAACATTGCCTGTGAAAAATTGGTGGGAAGTGTGCAAAAAGAGGTTCAGCACAGATGACATTGGCCTTGAGGCAGAACCTACCTGGGATGATTTTGTAGAAGCAGTGAAAGAAGAATACTATCCCATCGGAGCATATGATGATCTCTACATACAGTGGCAACAACTTCGCCAAGGTAAGGACCAATCTGTTCAAGATTACACAGACACTTTTCATTCTTTGTCTGCAAGGTTGGGCATTCAAGAAAGTGAGAAACATAAGACTCTCAAATATCGTGGTGGACTACAATGGTACATATGGGGGGAAATGGAAATCTTCAATTTGGAAACCCTCGGTGAGGCATACAAATTTGTAGTGAAGATTGAACAGAAGAATGGCAGAAAGAATATGAAGAGTCAACCCTCAAAATGGAAAAGTGATAAGGAAGGTCAAACACGAGGCCCAAATTGGAAGCAAAAGGAGTTTCAAGATAAGAAATCCCAGAAAGGGAAGGCTAGAAAATAGTGTGATTACCACAAAACTGGGACTCACTCCAAAGAAGAATGTCGAGCCATCAAGTCATTGCTTTCTGAGTCACAATACTCGACGTCCACTACTCTGCCTCATACACAACCCACAGTCAAAGAGGACGAAGAAGAAATTGTAGATGCTGAGCCTGACGCCATTGTCGCTTCATCACAGAATTGTGGGGAAAGACCAAATGACAAGGAAAGATTGTTCCACTCCAAACTATGGGTAAAAGGTATGCCTTTACATTTCATTCTTGATAGTGGGAGTCAAAAGAATTTAATCTCTGCTAAAGTTGTGAAAAGTCTAAATCTATCTGTAAAGCCTCATCTAAAGCCCTATAGTATTGGATGGTTAAGCCCAGGGAGAGACCTCCGTGTCACCCATCAGTGTCTTCTTTCATATGCCATAAAACCATTCCAAGATGAAGTCTTGTGTGATGTAGTCAATCTAGATGTCTGTGATGTACTCCTTGGTCAGCCATTCATGTATGAGCGACATGGCATCTATGAATCACGAACCCAAAGGATTACCCTCACCCTTGGAAAATAGTGCTATAGGGTACCAGAGGTACCACCTCCCACATCTGTCTCCCTGATCAGTGCAAAGCAATGTAAGAGATTGGTGGAGAAAACAAAGTAATTTGTCCTCATGGTGGTCAAGCCACAGAAATCCACAAAGGCCAATATTGCAGTCCTGACTACGCAATCAACACAACAACAGAAGCAGATAGGATGCATCACAGGAGAATATGATGACTTATTCAAGTCACCCACAGGAGTTCCACTACATTGCTAGGTTAAACATTCTATCGATTTGATCCCAGGATCACCTTTGCCTAACAGTCATGTGTATCGCAGATCAGTTTTGGAGAATGATGAGATAAAAAGATAGATTCAAGAATTGATCCAAAAGGGTCACATCAAGCCAAGCTCTTCACCTTGTGGTAGCCCAATTGTCTTGGCACCGAAGAAAGATGGAACATGGAGGCTTTGTATTGACTCTCGAGCCCTGAATAAAATCTCTGTAAATAATCGCTATCCTCTCCCCAGGATTGATGACCTGCTGGACCAGCTCCATGGTGCGAAGTTCTTCACCAAAATTGATCTCAAATTTGGTTATCACCAAATTCCCATCGATCCCACTGATGTCTGGAAGACTGCATTCAAATCTAAGGAGGGGCTCTTTGAATGGTTGGTTATGCCTTTTGGCTTAACTAATGCACCTGCAACCTTCATGAGGATGATGGATGACATCCTACGACCCTTCACCAACTCATTTGTGGTTGTCTACTTAGATGACATACTCATCTATAGCAGAACGTGGGAAGAACATTTGCAACATGTTCGTAAGGTGCTTCAAACTCTTCGGGAGCACAAGTTGTATGCAAATCTTGACAAATGCACATTTGGGATGACAACAATTCAGTACCTCGGGTATGTTGTGAATGTGGAAGGGGTCCATGTTGATCCAGAAAAGATTTGGGTTATTCGAGAATGGCCCACACCAAGGACCCTCATAGAGCTTCGTAGCTTTTTGGGTCTTGCAAATTTCTACCGCAGGTTTGTTCTTGGATTTTCACATGTTGCTTGGTCACTAACCCAAGTGACTAAAGGAGGAGCAAAATCTACATTTCAGTGGGGTGAAATACAAAAAAAGGCATTTGAGAATTTGAAGAACAGACTCTGCTCAGCCCCTGTTCTTGCCTTGCCAAATTTGCATCAACCTTTTGAGTTGATGACAGATGCATCTGAATATGCCATGGGAGCTGTCATCATGCAACATGGCCATCCTGTTGCATATCACAGTGAAACTTTCACTGATACAGTTAGGAAATATCCAACATATGATAAGGAGCTCTATGCCATTGTGCAAGCCTGCAAACAATGAAAACACTACATCTTGGGAAAAGAAACGGTCATCCACACTGACCACAGACCATTGGAATTCATCCAGACACAAAGCAAGCTCCGAAATGAGAGGCATCAGAAGTGGGCCACATATCTTTAGCAATTCCACCTGATAATCAAACACAAAAAGGGGAGCTCAAATACAGCTGCAGTTTGTCTGAGCCGCCCACCAATTACTACACTCACAACAGTTTTGGACCTTTACGGACATGAGACTGCCACTTGGGGTACCCTGTATGAAGCAGATCCTACCTTTGTTGCTACATATCAAGCACTTCAAAAAGGTACACATGTTTCTGATTTCTATTTGCAAGATAATGTCCTCTGCCATATGGGACACATCTGTGTTCCAATTGCAGAGCAACAAAAGATGATATGGGAAGCACACTTCAGTAGGACAGTTGGACACTTTGGTATTGAGAAAACATTGGCAGTTCTTCAAAAACACTTCTATTGGCCCCATATGCGAAAGGATGCGGAAAGATATCTCAAATCTTTCACCCCATGTGCGATAGCCAAGCCGACAAATAAGAAGCAAGGATTGTACATGCCATTGCCAGAACCAACCAGGCTTTGGGAATCTGTCTCAATGGATTTTCTATCAGGTTTGCCCACTTCAAAACATGGTAAGGACTATATTTTTGTGGTAGTTGATCGTTTTTCAAAAATGGCTATCATGATTGCCTGTAAAAAAAATATATCTGCTGAGGAAACTGGTCAACTATATTTTAGTCATGTATGGCTCCATTTTGGTCTTCCCAAGTCCATTGTCTCAGATCGAGATAGCAGGTTCTTGAGCATCTTCTGGTCCACTCTATGGAAGATGATGGATACTAAGCTGATGAAGTCCACAGCCTTCCATCCATAGACTGATGGTCAAACAGAGGTGGTAAACTGCTTGATTGTTCACATGATTCAGATGTACCACTCCAAACATCCACGCACATGGGATGAGGGACTTCTTTTCATACAACATGGATACAATCGGGCACTGCACAGCTCGACTAAGCACAGTCCATTCCAAGTATGTTTTGGGTTCCAACCCATGGCACCAGTTGATATAGCAGTTCCATTTTCCACCATGGAATACACACCTCATGGAAGATCTGAGGCAGTAAAAGCTACAAAGTTTATTGAACAAATGCAACACCTCCAGCAACAAGTTCATGACATCTTGGAGAAGATGAATCAAAAGTACAAGCAACACCATGATAAACATAGGATTGCACACCATTTTGCTGTGGGTGACAAGGTCTGGTTGCGGCTCCAGAAGGAACGACTTGCAGGCCCACATAGAAAGATTCGGCCTCTGCAATATGGTCCATACACCATCACCAGAAGAGTTGGAGAAAATGCTTTTGAGTTGAACCTCCCAACCTACCTTGGTCTGCACCCAATATTCAATGTGGAGCTCCTCAAGCCATATCATCCACCTCTCTTAGACACTTCAGTTGTAGCAGAATAACTCGACATTGATGAACTTGATCCACAGAGTTTTGCTCCAGTTAAGAGGATCAGATTGTGGATACCTGGATGAAGACAACCAGAGGATGTTCTATTCCGCTTTTTTGAGTGGTCAAAGGGGCCAGCTTAGCCATCAAGGTGAGTGGCTCATAGAGAATCAAATCAAGAAACAACTACCACACCTGATGGGGAGCATTGATGCAATGGGTACCATTGCTTTTCAAGGAGGGAGGAATGATCCAGGCATCAATTTAGGCGACAATTCGGGTGACAGTTCCACCCCAATTGATGACGAAACTTTCGGGAGCCATAACTTTTGCACCGTAGCTCCAATTGACTCGCCGTTTGAATCGTTGGAAAGCTAAGAATGACGGGAACGTCGTGAAATGGCATGGATCTCTGCTAAATGAAGTTTGACCCTTGAAAACCCAACAGAAGTGCCTCAAATTTCAATTTTAATAGTGATGTCTAAAAATAGTAAGTTTCTAAAAATAGTAATTCCTCAAATTATGTATTGTTTTAAATATTGGAAGTCATACCACTTCATCTCCCTTGAGATTGGTGACCTTCCACATCCTCCCCATGCTTTCAAATTGTGTATAAAAGAAGAGGTAACCCGAAATGTGAAGACAGACATCTCTTCCCAGAGATAAGCATATATTTGTATTGCGATTTTGAGTAATACTACATCTCTTCTCAGAGAATTCATTGTTAATGTGTTATTTCTATGTTATTGTGATATTTATAAACCAAAACTTCTGATTTTTGGATCATATGTACAACTTTAGGTTTTTCTACTTGGTCCTTTAGAAAAATCATATTATTTATAGGAGATTTTTTAGGCTTGGGTGTAGACTTAATAAGATACAGGATTTTCAGTAGCAATCTTTAATTGATATAAATAAATGCAATCTTATATTGTTATATAAAATTTTAAGTTAAAGGGTCACTGCACATCAGTCTTACTAGGAAAGGGTCTGCTTATGAGGATTGATTGTTCGACGACTTCTCTCTAAGTATTTTAGGTTATGTGATTTAAATTTAGCAAATTTATTTAGTTTTATGCATGTTTACTTTCAAAAAAACAATTAGTTAATCTCTTGGAAGCTTCCTTTTAACTCAAAAATTAGCTTATTTATCATAATTAATTTCATTCAACTATTGTTTTGTCAATTCAATAATTAGTTTAAATGCTTTCAAATTTTAATCTAAGTGATCTTACGATTCTATTTGTTTCTCTATCTTAATTATTCAATTCAGGTATGTGCATGGAGTTGAGGGACAATTCTGTGAACATTTCCCATAACGCAATTGCATAATATCAAGAACACGATCACATTATTGACATTATGTGATCACATTAGTTAAATTATGGATCGATAATTACCGACCTAGAATGCGATTGTGTTATTATAAAAATAACGTGATCACATTCCTATTGTTTTGCACATAAAAGCATGTCAACATGTAGATGAATTCAATCTTAAATTGAAGCTTATATTTACTACTCTAAATGTTAAGTATAAGGAAATACATGTAACAATATAAATGTTACATTTATTTACTTATAATTTAAATTTATTTTAGTAAATATAAGAAATTAGGGCCACTCTGCATCTAATAGAGTTGTTCTCACAGTTACACACCTTAAGATGTGAAAAATAAATTTTCAAAATCCAATCTGGTGAGTACTTAGGCATTTTCACGGTCTAAGTATTGAATCTAGCGATTTCAGGGCATAACTTTTGCAATTGATGTCCATTTTTGGTAAATTCATAGTCATTTTTTAGGTTTATGTGTCTTTTGGATTGCTTCTTGGCATTTTTAGGAGTCTTAGGTTTATCAAAATTGAAGTTTGCAAACTACTCACTTTGAACTTGATCCAAAGTGATGTGATTGAGGTAGCATAGGTCACATTAATGACTTGCACACATCAAATGACTACTTTATGTTAATTTCACTTGTTCATCATCCTTCTTTCATCCCTAATCACTTCCTACTCATCCATCATCACCCCTAATAATTCTCTCCTCATTTCTCATTATCCTTAATCGCTCCCTCATTAACCCTCAATATCCTTCATCATCTCTAATCACTGCCTCATCATCCCTGATTACTTCCTCATTGACCCTC
This sequence comes from Torreya grandis, assembly GCA_037957365.1. NCBI lineage: Eukaryota > Viridiplantae > Streptophyta > Pinopsida > Cupressales > Taxaceae > Torreya > Torreya grandis. The sequence goes on from JARHVA010001787.1 coordinate 1,204,830, forward strand.
ACTATCCTTCATCATCTCTAATTACTCCCTCTTCATCCCTCCTCATCCCTAATCATTCCTTTATTGACCCTCACCATCCCTCATCATGTTTAATCACTCCCTCATCATGTTTAATCACTCCCTCATCATCCCTAATCACTCCTTCATTGGTTCTCTCCATCCTTCATCATCCCTAACCACTCCCTCATCATCCTTAATCACCACTTCATCGCACTCATTATCCCTAATCACTTCCTCCTCATCCCTAATCACTTTCTTATTGACCCTCAACATTCTTTATCATTTAAAATTGCTCCCTCATCATCTTCAATCACTCTCTCATTGACCCTCACCATCCCTCATCACTGCTTCATCATCCCTTATCATATCTAATCACTCCATCCCTCATCACCCCTAATCACTCCCTCATTAACCCTCACCATCCCTAATCACTCCCTCATCCTCCATAATCACTCTCTTATTGACCCTCACTATCCCTTATCATCCCTAATGACTCCCTCATCATCTCTACTCAATCCCTTCTCATCCCTCCTCATCTTTAATCACTCTATCGAATACCTTGATGGTGGTGTTTTGTTGGGGTTTAACAATGCTAGGAGCTACAAGTGGAGAGTTGAGTGCTAGCATAAAATATAAGACATAGTGATCAAAATGATGTGGAGGCAAATTTGAAACATAAATATTTAACACCTATGAAAAAATATGGGCCTATTAGAAATGACGTAATTCACAATTGAAGATCTGCTAGAAAAAGAGAAGCAAGTAAAACCACCATAGCACCAAAAATGGATAGTAAATATGAGGATCACCAAGCTATGTGATTTCCTAAAACCAATCAATTGCTTTCCATATGAAGACATTTTATGATCATAATAATTATATTTAAGGCCTTCTATTTGTATGTCTATTGATTGAGTCATCATACCAGATAGTGGAAAATAATTTTCAAATGATTAAAACAATTAGTCCAAGATTAGAAAGTGGTACTTAATTCATAACTTCAATATTTAATCCAATGAAGAGTGTCACATTATGAGCTATCTACTTGCATAGATCGAGAAGTGGGTACAAGTTATCTAGCACTATAAAAAGGTAAGTAGATAATAGATTATGAACCCAATGATATGGTCAGTACTAAAAATATCTCTACTTCCCCCAACAAGAAATTATATGAATTAAAAATATTGTTTCATTAACAAATGTAGATCAATGGTGAACCAACACACTTCATCATTTCCAATGGAAGTCAAAAGAATTTAATTTCTCATAAATCATGTTTTCAAAAATTTAACTTGAAATTGATGCATCATCCATAACCATACACTAGTGTATGGTCTAGTATAGCCCTTGAGAAATGGATCACCTAGTGGTGTCACTTGGTGTACAAAATCAAAATTTTTAAAGATGCAATCATTTGTGACATCTCACCATTAGAGGTATGTGATTTTTTACATGTGGTCAACCATATATTTACCATTAACATGTATTCTATGAATTAAATACTTGAAATGTTGTGATAGATTGTCATCATGTGAAATGTCATATATCATAGTTAGTTCATAAGCTTTCAGTCATTAGTGCTAGGAAGTGCAAGAATCTTGTTAGTTCTAGTAAGAAGTATACTCATGATGGTAAGAATTAAATTTAATAACATCCTGGTAGCATCATATCATAATGTGGTTTGTCCAACAATAACAAAGACAAAATAATTGAACCATAAACTAGATGAATACAAGGATATCTTTTAGTCACTTAAATAAGTTCCTACATACTATACACTAAACAACACTATTGATTTGATCCCTTAACTAACTCTACCTCAAACCTCTTTATACAACATATCATTTCTATAGAATGAATAAATCAAGTGGTAGATCCGTGAAATCATGGATAATGGACACATCATGCCCAAATCATTGCCTTGCAAAAGCCCAATTGTGTTTACACCAAAGAAGGATGGGACATGAGGTTGTGAATCAATTAAAAAATCTTAGCAAGATTAAAGTGAATAAATATTATCCTCTTATAAATATTAAGGCATTTTTATGCCATATCCATGGTGTAGAAGTCTTTTCCAAAATTGATCTTAAGTTTGGGTATCATGGTATTCATGTTGAACCTCTAGACATTTAGAATATAGTCTTAAAAACAAAAGAAGGATTGCTTGACTAGTTGGTTATGAATTTTAAGTTAACTCATGTAGTGAATTCATTCATTGATATGTTGAATGACATCCTTAGGCCCTTTAACTATGCCATTTTAATCTACCTTGATGACATCCTAATCTTTATAAAAACATGGGATGAACATCTACACCATGTTGAACTAGTGTTTCACATTTTTTAGAAACACATTTTTATGATAATATGAATAAATGTTCATTTTTCATGCAAGAGATAAAATATTTGGGATACATTACACACACAAGGAGTGCAAGTGTGAACTTAACCAAGATTCAAGTCATATAGGAATGGGAAACACCAAATAACTTTGCATAGATTCAAATCTTCTCAGAATTAGAAAATTATACAAGAGATTTGTGTTTAATTTTTATCCTTTGAACCAATCTACAAAAGGTGAAACTAAATAAAGTTTCATCTAGTCAGCTACACAACAAAGATAATTTGATGAACTAAAATTCAAACTCTATTTTTTGCTAGTACGTGTGTTACTTGACTATACATCTAGATGATCATCCAATTCATTTAGTAATAAAATTGGCTTTTACAAATGGGTATTGACAACACAAGTCCTATAAAAGAGTTAATTTCTATTATAATGGATTAAACAACATATGATTGGAATCAAGACACCTTTAGAGTATATACTTATGTTAGATGATGAGGGAGTGATTAGGGATGATGAGGGATGAGGAAAGAGTGATTAGAGATTATGAGGGATGGGGAGGGAGTGATTAGGGATGCTGATAGTCAATGGAGTGATTAGGAATGATAAGGGAGTGATTACAGATGATGAGGGACAATGAAGGTCAATGCGGGACTGATTAGGGATGAGGAGGGATGAGGAAGGAGTGAATAGGGATGATGATGGATGATGAAAAAGTGATTAGGGATGATGAAAGATGTGAAAAGAGTGATTAAGATGATGATGGATAAGGAGGGAGTGATCAGGGATGATGAGGGATAGTGAGGGTCAATGGAAGAGTGATCAAGGATGATGAGGAAGTGATTAGAGATGATGAGGGAAAATGATGGTCAATGAGAGAGCCATTAGGGCTAATGAGGAATGAGAGACTTATTAGGGGTGATGAGAGATGAGTAGGAAGTGATAATGGATGAGGGAGGGATGATGAACAAGTGAAATTAACACAAAGTGGTTGTTTAATGTGTGTAGGTCATCAATGTGACCTATGCTACCCCAATCACACCACTTTAGATCAAGTTCAAAGTGAATGGTTTACAAACTTAAATTTTGACAAACCTAGGATTCCTATAAATTCTGGGAAGCAATCTAGAAGGCATAAAAACCTAAAAAATGACTATGTTTACTAAAAATGGACATCAATTGCAAAAGTTATGCCCTAAAATCCTTAGGTTTAATACTTAGACCTTGAAAATGCCTAAGTACTAACCATATTGGATTTTTCAAAAACTATTTTCCAAATCGTAAGGCGTTCAACTTGAGATTGATCTCTATCAAATGTAAAGTGACCTTAATACATGTAACAATATAAATGTAAACTTATACTTAACATTTAGAGTACTAAATATAATATTCAAGTTAAGATTGGCTTCACCTACATGTTCACATGCTTTTATGTGAAAAACAACAAGAACACAATCACGTTATTACTTTTATAATAATATGATCATTTTATGTATTAATGTGATCGTGCCACTTGAATTTGAATTCAAACACCAAGCCTTTTGGCTCAGGAATGGCTTGGATTCCCAAGCCAAAGGCTTGGACCTGTCAATCTATGATATAGTTTGAGAGTTTTGATAGAAAATAACAAAATTAAACTTCTATCACCAAATACACTATGAATTTCAATGGTAAAATTAAAAAAATTAATACCATTGCAACGAGCACACTCTCTTCTTTTCAAAATATGATTTTTATAATTTTTAGACTAATTTACAGTTTCAAACTACGTTAATTTCTAATTATAGCTTTTTTAGGATACTACATGTTGCAAATATACATACTTATACATGTTCATGTATTTTTTTTCATTGATCCAAGTGCAAAACAAGTTATATGGTCACAAACTAGGCCTAATTCTATAGATTCAAAAAATAAATTTGAGTTTTATTTTTTTAGGTAGTTAGGGGGCCCATAGCTGGCTATCCATTTTTTTTCTAATTTTCAAGATCTATTTACTTATAAAATTCATTAAAAAAATATTCATTGAAAAAATATAGGTCACAAACTAGAAGATATTATCTAAATGTTCACCAAAGGGTTTCAAACAATATTAAATGTTGCTAAAAAAATGGTGGGCCACATGACTGTCTATCTACTTTATTTTCTTAAAAAAATAAAAGCTCATATTCAAATATAGATGTTTAACTTAGTTATATATACCCATTTAAAAAAAAATAATAGTGTTTTGTAAACTAGACTCAAAACTCTACATTTCATGTTCTTACACCATCTTCAAATTTGGAGTGTCTGAAATTATCTACAAAAGTTCAAATTTTTGAAATTTTAGGAAAATCATGTCCATGGATAGGGCCCCTTTTTTCCCCCAACTTTGTGCACTTAGCCATTCAATCTCTAGTACTCCCCATTATTAGATACATTTTTCATGTAGATAAACAAGTCTAGAAGAACTTGTGGTTCACATATATAGTGAAAGACACCTTATCAAGTTTATATCCTTGGATTGATGAAGAATAAAGTGCTCTCTATAGTCATCATATTCATAGGAAATCTCTTTTCTTAGATACTCATATTGAAAACCCATGACAAGGTTGTTAATTTGTGTTGTGTTTACCTTTGCACATGGGATACTTCCAATAATGTTTAGATTGTGATCCACATACTTCATTATCAGTGTTTATGACAACTTCAACCGTCCAGTCATTTTCACATCCTTTTGATTTATTTTCATAATGATGTGGTGGATCATTACAAAAAAATTTCCAAAACCTACATACACCACTAGCTTTTTCTTATGTATGTGTTATTCATCTCCTATATCCGTCACCAATGTTTCATATAACCTACCCATCTTGTTTTTGTAAGTCAAGGAGTCACCTGATGCTCACAAATGTGATCCTCATAACTTTTTGTGGGGTAATCCCTCCAAATGGGATAAGTACATGGTGTATTTATGGTCTATAATGTATCCCTATCTTGCCTAGCACCATCAATATTACATTTTTTACCCCATCTAAACACTGTGTCATTTCAATGTGTATCATTTACTATTAGGTTCACCTCTTTCATGATATATCGTGTGAAGTTATTATTGATGTTATTGCTTCTAATTTGGTGTATGATGTACACACTCTCCTTAGATTCCAAAGCCCATTGGGTCATCAAGGCCAAATCCTTGTGGATCAAATATGCAACAACACACATGGCATGATCCCCTAGTTTTTCAATAATCCAAGTGTACCCACCTCTCTACAACTTTAATTCCTTGCATACTTCATCCACCATTCTTATAGTCATTGTGAGGCTCATGTTCTCACATATTTTTCTCAACCTAGGCTCCTTGTTGATGCACACAAGAAAGATTAACATCACATTCTTCCTTCATGATAATGCAAGATTAGGAAATTAATCATTTTTTTGGGTTTTTTAAAGAATGGTAACTCCCAAAGCTAAAGTACACTATTTTATTCTAGTTGCATTTTTATTATATCATTTTTTTTTATGAATTGTCCATTCGAGCCCTTTTTTTTCATGTCTACATAATACTCTACCTTAAAAACATCTTCCCATATATATTACTAGTGGTTAAACTATTCAATGATACAATAACCGAGACATAATCTCAATACTTACCCACTCTCCACATTTTCTTGAAACCTCATCATAGGCGGGTCAAAAGGCACAATTTCATTCCTTATTTTGGCAGCTTGTTGGTGCCCTCATTGGTACCTGCACCTTCTTCCTTGATCACAATAGTGTCTCTACCCTTCTTTATATTTATCCCAATTGATCCATTTTTTTGGTGTTAACGATGATGTACACTCTCCATTTTTTACTTTGTAATGCAACCTATGTGATTTTCATTTATTACATTCTTTTATTGTGTGCGGACATTTTCTTATGCACAACCCTTGCCCACTAATTATGTTTATATCTTGGTTGTCTTTCATCGGGTTTTTACCATGTCCTCAAATTTATTTTCTTTGACATGGTTTTCCAAATGTTAATTTCAATCACACCTTCACCACACTAATTATGCGCATGGTCCTCCTATATATTCTTTCACTTTGTTATTTTATACATGTTTTGTTTCTTCATCCAGACCCTATTTTCAATCTATTTACTCCAAGGACCCCTTTCCTTTCCTTTCCATATTTTTGTGCATGTCATCCTCACATGCAACATTTTGAAGAGTGTTACTCTACAATTTCTCATGTTGATGTATGCTCCAACTTAGGTTTGAATGCTAATACTACCTACATGTAACTACACTAAAAATATTTTAATGAAAATTGAAATATTTTTGTAGATGTTTAATAGTCTTGTTAAGAATTGGAGATTGAGGTATAAGGTTACCTTGTGAATCTTGAGACGATGGGGTGGGGAGTGGGGAGGGGTGTTGGGGGGGCATTAGGAACTTTCACTCCCCATTGAGTAGGTTGAGGATGATTTTGTAATTGTAAAAGTTGGTTTTGAATTTAGAACATTTTATTCATACTATTGGTTTGAAAAGTGGCCATTTGGTTCATGGCTTATAATATAATTTAATTAGTGTTGAAAATGGTTTGAATAGTAGAAGCATCTTGAGATTAATTGGAATTAACATAGACATGAGTGTGGACATGGGAACTTTGAATAGGCTTGCTTGTGGAGAGCCCAACCATAGTACTTAAAATACTAGGCAAGGTTTAAGAAGAGGTAGTATTAAAAATGGAAGGCATGGAAGATGAAGTTGGTATTGGTGAGGAAAAAGTCATGGAAGAAGTCATAAGGTGAATTTACCCAAGGCATGTAGATAAATTATGCATAGGCGAGGGTGGACAATTGATGTAAGGTCCCATCATGAGATTGTAGATAATCACAAGATCCTTGCCTTGATGTTAGGGGTTTTAGTTTATAAATAGTATGATTTCAGAAGTATATTCGAGATCACTCTCATTTTCAACAATAGACATTTTAGGAGGATAATTAAGTGGATCCAAAGTTTTAGGATGAGGTGACCCATAGTTTTTGGCTCTAGTGGTTGCATGGACATTACTAACATTAATACTTTCTTACAGAGATATAGGGAATGTGATATTTAGTATGCTTAGTAGAGTTAATTAAAGTCACAATATCATTTTGTATTTCATTTTCATCAAAGATGTACCACATGCTAAAAAGTAAAGATAACAATAGAAAGATGAAAACTTACTAAGCCAAGCTGGTCGACTTAGTTGTACAGTTAATAATATAAAAAATTAGATAGATCACTAAGTCAAAATGGTTGAATTAATTGGTTAGATAAAAATAGACAAAGTTTGGATAGAGAACTAAGTCAAGTTGGTTGACTTAGTTGGACAGGCAAATTTTTTGAAGGCCTACTAAGTCGATCTGGTCAACTTAATTAGAAAGGTAGAAAATAAACATTGTGAAAATATACTAAATCAATCTAGTTAATTTAGTTGTACATGTGAGAAAAATAACAATCTTAATAGCCTACTAAGTTGAGCTAGTCAACTTAGTTATATAGGCAAGAAAAGTAACAATTTAGACAACCTACTAACTCGAGTTGGTCGACTTAGTTATATAAGTAGGAAAAGTGACAGTCTTAATAACATACTAAGTCAAGGTGGTCAACTTAACTATATAGGCAAGAAAAGATAACAATTTGGATGACCTGCTAAGTCAAGTTGGTTGAATTAATTGTATAGGTAAGAGAAATGATAGTCTTAATAGCTTATTATATCGATCTGGTCGACTTAGTTATATAGGTATAAAAAGATAACAATCTAGATGACCTACTTAGTCAATTTGGTCAACTTAGTTATACAGGTCAGATAAATGACAATCTTAATAGCCTACTAAGTTGAGCTGGTCGACTTAGATATACAGGCAAGAAAAGTTAACAATTTGAATGGCTTACTAAGTCAAGCTAGTCAGTTGAGTTGTATAGGCAAGATAAGTAACAATCTGGGTAGCCTACTAAGTCAAGCTAGTCAACTTAGTTATATAGGCAGGAAATACAAAGTTTTTAAAGTCAAGATGGTCAAATTGGTTGTATAGGTAGGAGATACAAAATTTTCTAAAATCTTATTAAGTCAAGTTGGTTGACTTAGTTGTAGAGGTAAAAAATATAGAAAAATACAAGATTATGCTAAATCATTCCAGTCGATTTAATTGATTTTAGACAACCTACTAAGTCAAATTAGTCGACTTAATTATATATGCAATAAAAATATAAGATTATATTAAATAGTGTTAGTCGATTTAGTTGATTCTAAAAAAATTAACAATAATTTGAACTATGTAATTCTTAAAGCAACAATAAAGTAAATAAAATATGAAACTATCTACCACACAACACAAAATTATATTAACACTAGTCAATAAAATATGCAATACAATAAATAATTATAAGCAACAAGCACAAATTGTAATTTTGTAATAATTGATGCTAACTAATTATTTGAAAAAGAAGATAAGAAAGCTATACTAAAATGTTTTGATTGATTTCTAGGATTCCAAAGATACTTGCTTGTCCGTTGGATAGTGACGGCCCAATGTTTCATATCATTAACTATGGAAGAAGTACCGTTCTCATATCCCACTAAACTTGGTATCAAAGGTAAGCTGAAATTAACTTCAGTGCTAACTGCTAACCGATGCACCATAAGGTCAAACAAATGGCTGAATTCTAAGGTCTAATTCAAGTAAGAATCCTAGGTGTTTCTAAAATACCATGAGGTAGTGGAAACTAAAGAGCATGTTTAGATTTGTACTATGGTTATGAGTATTAGGATAAGCCCTTCATGCCATGATATCTATAAATGATAGACAAGGACCATAAATAGAGTATCATGTAGTCCTTAACGAAAGTAGCTAAGTAGTTTTAAAACTATTGGTATATATTTTCTTGAGAAATCAAGACAAAGTGAAAATAAAGGCAAAACAAATTATCGAAAACCAATTGTAATTTTTTAGAAGATAAATAAACAGGTAATCAACATTTTACATAGAAAATGTGAAATTAATTATTAGGAAATGAATGTGAATTGCCTTGCTTATGTTGAATTTAAAACACACAAAACAAGATTGGCTAGACTAATATAGTTTAAAGACAAAACAAAACACAATCAGGTAGGCCAATCTAGTCTGCTATAAAAATAGGCCAAAAATAAACATAATCAAACTAGGTCGACTTAGTTTGTTTGGAAAAGAAGACAAACACAAAACTAAGTTGGCCAAGTCAACATAGTTGAGTGTGTGATATAATTTTAAAAAATTAAAAAACTAGTAAAGACAATCTAGAAATTGAAAATTTTGACTAATTTTGCTAAAAAATGAAAATGATAAATTGACAAAAATAAAAGTACGAAGCTTGTCTAGAGTGAACCTAGGAAATATAAGTAGATCAAATAGGTGAACTTAGTTGACTAAAATTGACAAAAATCTTATTGTTAATTGTATTGTTTAAACCTGATTGAGTCCTATAGAGGCAAAATTTTTAAAGACACAGGTTAAATAGGATCAACTAGGTTGATTTAGTTTGTTATAAATTCAAAATTGAAAGTGATAAAATAAAATTACACTGACCAACTTGATCTAGTTTGTTAAAGGCTAAAAATGAATAACTATTAAACTAGACTAGATCGGTCAACCCTATCTCATTGACTGTAAGTGATAAATATAGAAAATAGGAAAGGCTACTAAGTCAATTAGTGTGACTTAGTTTGGAAATGAAACCCTACAAGTCAAAGGATAAAATTAAATCAGCTAGCCTGATTTAATTGACTATATAAGGAAAACCTATAAACAAAGAAAATATTAGATTGACGAGCCTATTGACTATGGAAAGAGAACCTGCAAATAGAAAACCAAATAGGATAGACCGACTTGATCTAGTTGACTATGAATCCTGAATTTGTAGATGGATGTTAAGACTAGATCGACGAACTCGATCTAGTTAATTGTAAGTGAAAATTAAAAAGATACAAGGGTTAGTTTCAGTCAGGTTTACTAGAATGTATGCAACAAATTAAGATAAATCTACATCTTATTTAACTTAGTAAAATCCAAGATCAAATAAGGTAATCAACTAACATCCATTACGATACATGTTTATATCGAGATCATGACCAAATAAGATCCACTAAACCTAACCAAGACATCTCGTACAGTACAACACCAAAGGAGAGGTTCCAAAGCATCTAGGCAAATGTTACTATGAAATAACCCTAACTAGGTTAGTATATAAAGCAAAAATAATCTAGTGCTCACTAAAGATTATGGCACAAAGGGGAACGGTTAAACATAAATAAATAATAAAGGGATTGTGGTAGGCAAATGGGGGCCTAGATCACCTAAACTGCAAGATGGAAAGAAAATAAACCCTTATATCTATACTAAGTTTAAGCACAAAACTAATCTAAACAAGGAGTTCTACATCCACAACAATATTACTTACACACAATATCTATCTATCAAATGAAATAATAAGAGTTAAGAATACATGCCTTGGGCAAACTTATCGAGTCTCAATCTCTCCCTTGGTCAATGGTGCTTTACAAGAGATGGTTGTGTCTTGTAAGGATCACACTATATAAATCATATCTAGGATAAAATACTCATAATTTACATCCAAGATTTTCTACAAGACATGTAATATTATCTCCAAGGCAAACCCTAAGCAATGACTCCTTGAAATATAGATTTAGTAGAATTACAAACTACAATGATGTGAAAAAAAAATGTTCCTCTTTATTGGATTGAAATGAGCCTTATATTTATAGCAATGGACAATTCTTATCCCTTCTAAAATTTTAGTTAACAAGATCAATCAACTTGATCTCATTAATTAGAAAATTTATTGTTAGGTCTCAAACTAAATTGACCATGATGACTTAGTTCTATAAATTGTGCTTAATCCTTTCTAACAAGATTGACCTGACTAACTTAGTAGGAAAATAAGGTATTTTTGTTAGTTATGGGCTATCTAAAAATATAAATGTTTAGAAAAATTTGTAAATAGGGTTTGGATTACTTGGGGAGTTAGATCAACAAGATTTACAATGGGTTTAAGTAATGATAGAGTTGACCAACAATCTTACAAAGCACCAATGGTCTGCCCACCCCTTTCTCGATGCACCCTTTAAGGTGTTCACTTGAAGGGATAAAAAATTGATAGGTTCCTACAATAGAGAAAACATAAATAAATAATAAATTTTAAAAATATTGTGTGTACACAAATCTTCTATATGTTGAAACTAAAATCTTATCATTAAATGCTTGATAATGTTTAAACTTGACATCATTACTTAGCTTGGCCCATTTTCCACTCTGTTAATTTGAAATATTTATGAGAACATTTACTATTTTATAAAATAACTTAAAACTACTTAGAACATCATTAAGATATCCCTATTTTATTTATAAGTTCCTGTTAGACCAGTTCGAACAGTCTCTATCCTTTTGGGACAAGATTATGATAGATTGGACAAGACCACATTGCAGCCTTGGATATTAGTGTGGCCTTGTCCCTTGCACCCCAACAATAAATTTTTAAATTTGAGGCATTGTATTTTACCCCTCCTATGCTTTTATCAAGGTTAGTTAGAAGTACTATTCAAAATATTCCTCTATATAAACACATCAAAGCCCCTTACATCACAACTATGAATCACTTAGCAATTCCACTATATAATAAGCAAAATAGCACTATTTATTTCAATTCCAAATTTGAAGCATTCTAATAATCATATATCGAGTCTAAAATTATTTTATTTTATGTTAAAGACACTCATTATCAAGAATTCAAAGCAATATATCTAGTTGCATTCATAGAGTAAAGTCAAAATTCATACACTCACTCTAAGAGGGAGAACTACATCAACATGAGGCCCTTTTAGGCTATGTAGACAACACTCAGATTATGTGGGGTTTTTTGAGGGTAGTTTGACTATTCTCTTAACCTCATTCCCTCATTTTGGCATTTGATCTCTATTATGTTTATTGTGTAAGAGCTAGGGTTTGTATTTGGAGGTATTTTATGTATCAAATCATCACACACATTCAAATAGTAAATCCTCACATACAAACACACACCTAAATAAAAAATCTAGTTGCACAGTCAAACATGGAGTGGCTATAGTTAATATATAAGGCTATAGTGTGGCCTTATCTTCCTAACATGGCCTTATCCTAATATAATTTTAATTCTTACTATCAGATGCAACATATTTCATAGGTATTTTTAGCCAATTTCCACTCATAATCAACTTACGTATTCAATAATAAATCAAATCCAAACTAAATTTTCATATATTGTGTCAATTTACTATTTAGCTCTCTTTCAGTTCTATAAATTTTGTGATTTACATTTAGATATGTATATTCACTATATTTTAGTTTCAATAGTTCAAATATATTTATTTGAATCATTTCAATTCAAAATATATTAAACATTATGGTGAACCCATTTTATTTAGAATGCTACTTTTTGTTTGCTTATTTTTGCCTTAGCTGTTTCTATACGATTTTCGCTTTTCACTTTCAAAAGGAAATGAGAAACTAAGATAAGTGGTCAAGGGCTTATACGTACCTGGATGAAGTCTTGCACACCAAATTCAGATGACTGAAGGAACTCCTCTTTGGTTGTGGAGGATGACACCTGTAGAAGAAAGAGACTCAAACACAGAGGTTGTTAGATGACTAGAAAGTGGACTGCCAAGCAAAAGCTTGGTCCTAGAAGTGCAAAGGCTTCTTGGAGGATGACAATCCACTGATAAAAAGCAGAATATAGTCAAGAACAAAAATGATAAAGATAGAATGAAAGAAATGAAAGCAAATGCGTACCTGTTTGTAGCAATTTGTTTTGCACAGTCATCGACGTCAGTGGTTCTGTCAGCGTCAGTCAAGGAAGGTCGCCGACGTCAATTAGTCTGCCGACGTCGATAGGGGTAATGGTCGAGGTTGATTAGGGTAATGGCCTAGGACAAGTTTCAGGTTTGGTTTATAATTTGTAAAATGGTTAGAGAGCCTGTTTGGAGGTTAGAGAGCCTATTTTGGTGGTCTGTGCAAAGCTGTAAGGCAGAAAGTATGGTCTGAATAAGAGACGAGAGAGAGGACAGGGAGACAAGGATTTAGAGAAGGCCTTTCAGCCTCTCTAAGAAGAGGAAGTTGGGTCTATGTCAAGGATGCTTGGAATTGACAGTAGATAGAATGCTAATATATTTGAAATGACACTGAAATAAAAATAGTACAAATACTTAGCTGTGGCACGAGTTGGCAGAGGTGCAGGAGCTGTGTTTCTATTATGGCTGGTGATGGAGATGTCATGCAATCTTCAAACTATATGGAATGACCAGTGCTAGTCCTCTAAGCCTAGAAAATGTTGTCAAAACACTGATACCTACAAGAAAATGAGAAGCAAGAACGCTAGGAAGCAAGAGCAAGAGAACTCTATTTCATGGGGAGAGGATTCCAAATTCGTGATTAGCCGACTAGTGATTAGCGATTCATGATTAGCTCGAGTGAGAGGTTAGAACTCAGTTTAAGTAAACCGACGTCAGTGATCCCGTCAGCGTCGGCTGACATTTGACCGACGTCGATGGGTGGAGAATGAGTAAAAGGGCTATCAAGCCCGTTCTCCATCCGCCAAGTGCATAATCTGTTGGAGAATTATCGAAGGTTGGGCCAAATATGCACGAGAGTTGGTTAGGTGATTGGAAAGGAGTAAGAATAGGTCTTGGGCGAGTCACTTAGTCTTAAGGTGAGTCATAGGGTGGGAAATGGTCCAAGGCGAGGTGTCCTAGGTGAGGTGTTATGGGTGATGTGTCAAAAGGAGGGGTTATTAATTCAAAATAAGTTATTATTTTAAATTAGTAAGTGTGTGGGTTAGGAATGGGTTAGGAATGGACCAAGGGGGAGGATGACCAAGGGTTAGACACAATTTCAGTGTCTACATTTGCCCCTTTTTGTCTTGTTGGTTGTTCTAACGAACTGCAAGACAAAAATATGAGTTGATTGCCCCAGGTATAGGATGAGATTGTTTTCATCCTGTTGGTTGTTCTGGGGAATTGCAAGACAAAAAAATGAATGTAGATTGCCCCAATTATGGGATGAGGTATTCCCCCTCAAAGTAGGAGTCGAGGGAAGGAAACCTGAAATCGGGTGCCGATTTGATAGACAGTGGATGGATATGGTGAAGTTTGAGTGTGAACGCTGCAAAAGTTTGAGATTGCGTGGATACCACTTCACGAGATGGTCTGGTCAAATTGTCATAGGTCAAGGTCGAGGAGTGCCAAAATTGAAATAATCAGGCCCCATCATTTAGTCGTAGCTGATTGTGTTATTCGATCCAAGCTGTAGCTCCAATGGTCGTCGTGTTCCAAGTATCTCAAGCTCAGGAAGTGCTCTTAGAAAACACAAAAATGTCACAAGTAGTGGGGATCAACTTGCTCACAATCCTATACTTGTGAGGGTCAAAATATGGGTTGCAGACAATTTTGCTAACGATTTGTGAGGTAGCATACATGCAAAAATAACCAAGGCAACATTGTCTTGGAAGTGGTTATAGTTGAAGGAGATAGTCACGATCTTCATGGTCATTGGTCGATGTGGATGGTCCATTGGATGGATGGATGAAGGAATGGCCGAGCTAACCTTAGAAGACCCCATGTCAACTGAGTGCTGCCTACATAGCCCCTGTCGTTAGGGCCTCAGGCTAATGTAGTTCTCCCAAGAGGGAGGAAAAGGGTCAAAGTTATGGATTGGTTGGACGAGGTTAAGGCATGGTCAAAGGAGGATATGGTTTGTCCATCAGGTAGATGAACAAATGGATGTGGTTGAGCTAACCCCAAAAGACATCATTTTATTTGAGTGCTGCCTACATAGCCCTTGTTGTTAGGGCCTCAGACTAATGTAGTTCAAAAAGAGAGTCAAAGTGGTCGATGATTGGTTTTGGTCATGTATTGAAGTGATGAGGATAAGATGATGTTACAGCCTTTTCCATATGAGGTGATGGTGTATTCTATAACATTGGTCGAGGCTTTTCATTCTTAGCAATTGTCCATATTAAGTAATGAATGTATGCTAAAAATGAAATGGGTCTATTTATGCTTCAGCAAGTAATGGTTTATGCTTGACATAAATTGTGTGGTCAATAATTTCCATGTGTATTGGTGTCCATAGAAACTAGTGTGAATAAGTTATGATAATGTGAGTGGTCTTAAAAAAGGTTAGGTTGGGTTGGATGACAAATGATTTCGTTGAATGTGACCAAAGGTAAGGAGGAAGTGAAAGGCATTTTTTCCCTTTCATTGACAAGGACCATAGTGATAATATAAGTAGGGGGTTTTTAGAAACAAAAGCCCCGTTCATGCATTACGTCATTGACCATTGGTTGTGTTAGAGAGGTAATCGAATCACTTTGATATATAAAATGAGCTCGACATCCCTTCAGTAGGTGATGTGATATGTGAGGAGAGGGTAACCCCTTTTAGTAGGGATAACTTTGCCCCTTTTGATAGGAGACCTTGAGATGACTATAAGCCAAGTCCATGACCCAAGTTTTTTTTTTTTTTTTAAGTAGACTTATCAATGCGGGAAGTCTACATAGAGATGTCATTTTGTTTTGTGGTCAGTTGTGAAGCTGATCGATGCGGGAAGCTTATAAGAAAGTGTTGTTTATAGCAAGATTTAGTCATAGCCAACCTTCGAGGGAATGGTCTATATTTTTGCTTTATATATATATGAGGGCTTTGAATAGCTGTCCTTTGAGGGAGCAGTCTATTAGCTACAACAATGATAGTATAACTGTCTTTTGAGGGAGTAGTCTACCTTTAGAGTTTATGACCTTTGATATTTTGACATCAATTTATTTTTTTGACAGAATTTTGAGTTATGGACAAGACTATAGAAGTTAAAGGGCTCCCTTTTATTAGGACAAAGCATTCATACTTTATAAAAGGGTTACATAGGGCTTGCTTTAGAGAAACAGGGTTGAAAGAAATGAGGATTAAGAGGACAAGGGTTGCTCAAGGGACGACCTCAAGTTAAATGTCAAGTGAGCGAGTACTCGACTAACAGTAGAATGGTCGTAGATGCAAGGCATTAAGGGGCTTAGGTTCTGGTCGGCCTTCAAGAGAAGACAAATGATAAGTCCCTGATCCATACTTGTGTGTGATGATGTAAGGTCTAAGCCAATTAGGAGCAAATTTGCCTCATTTACTCCATTCCATATTGGTCACGTGTTGGTTCTCTTTGAGGACGAGGTCTCTGATGTTGAAATCTCATTCTCTCAGATTTTTGTTATAGGCTCATTTAATGCAATTTTGATAGACATGGAGATGGTTGAGGGCAGCAAGATGACGCTTGTCGAGTAACTCAAGTTGAGCTAATCAATCTTGATGAAAGTCATCATTAGAAAGAATGTCATGCAGAGAGATGCGAAGAGATGAGATCTGTACTTCGAGAGGTAGGACAACTTCCATTCCGTACACTAGAGAGAAAGGGGTAACATCTGTAGAGGTTCGGATGCTAGTGAGGTAGGCCCACAAAGTGAAAGAAATGTGAATGTGCCAATCCTTTCCAGTGTCGTTGACCACCTTCATGAGAATTTTAGTTAAGATTTTGTTGGAAGCCTCGGCCTGCCCATTTGCTTGTGGGTAGTAAGGCGAAGAAAAATTGAGTTTGATGCCAAAGGAGTCACAAAGTTTTTGGACAGTTTTGTTTTTGAATGACTTGCCGTTTCGGTGATGATTTTATGAGGTACACCAAAATGATAGATGATGTGGGTGTTGATGAAGTCGACAATTTTGTCAGCTTTTGTGGAGATGAGAGAAATAGCTTCCACCCATTTAGTGAAATACTCAGTGGCGGTGATGATGGACTGATGATGAAGAGATGAATGAGGGTTAATCTCGCCAATGAGATCTAAACCCCATTGTGAAAAAGGCCATAAATCTTGAGCAACTTGTAGGGCATGGCTAGGGAGATGAAGCAAGTTAGCATGCTGCTGACACTTGATGCAACGCCGAACATAGTCACTACAATCTTGATGAAGAGTGGGCCAATAATAGCCCAGGTGAAGGATGCGCTTGGCAACCAAGTTACCACTAAAGTGTCTGCCACAAATCCCATCATGGACCTATTTAATGGCATGAGATGCTTCAGTGGAGGTTAGACAGTGAATAAGAAGGCCATCAAAACCTCTTTTATAAAGAAGACCCCCTAGCATGGTATAGCGAGCGGTGCGTTTGATAAAATCCCACCGCACATTACTAGAGAGGTTGGGAGGAATGATAAAATGAGCCAAATAGTCCACAAGTTGTTTATACCACACATCCTATGGACTAGAGTCTATGGTGTTGATGAGGTTGATGTCAGTGGAAATGTATGAAGGCAACGGCACATGATGCACCATGACGTAAAGTCTTGATGAGGATGGTGAAGAGGGAATATGCGAGGTGAGAGAAGCCATGGCGTCAGCAAACTTATTTGTAGATCGAGGAACAGTCTGTAAGAGGTAATGGTCGAAAGATGCTAGAAGGGTGTCAACACGGTGCTTGTAGCTTTGCAAAATTTCATTTTTACATAGATATGAACTGTTGATTTGATTGATGACAAGTTGTGAGTCACCGAAGATGTTGATGGTCTTGATGCTTAAAGAAAGGGTAGTTTGAAGTCCCAAAATTAAGGCTTCATATTCGGCCATATTATTGGTACGTTCAAAGTCAAGTTTAAAAGATAGGGGCATGGGCTCACCCTCATGTGGGATGAGGATGACCCCCGCACCCCCATTGAGTTGACATTTAGAGCCGTCAAAGAACATCATCATTTGGTAGAATGTGTCATTAGTCGAGAGAGTGGCGATAGATTCATCGAGAAACTCGCACTGAGAAGGTTGATTATCGGGAAGAGGGGCATCTACCAGTTGGTCAGTGATTGTTTTCCCCTTTATGGATTTTTGCTAGACGAATTCCAAGTCAAACTTAGCAAGAAGCATGAGCCAACGAGCCATACACTGGTTTTGGTATGGCTTGGAATGCATGTATTTAAGAGGGTCAGTGTGAGTGATGACAAAAGTTTTATGATTGAGAAGATAGTGACGGAGCTTGGTGGTGGAAAAGACTAATGCCAAATAGAGTTTCTCAGTACGAGTATATCGAGTTTCATAGTCGACAAGTGTTTGGCTTATGTAGTAGACCGCTTGCTCACGGTGTTGCTCATCTCGGTGCGCGATCATGGAACTTAATGAATGGTTGGTTGCTGAGATGTAGAGGTAGAAGGGTTGGTCATCTTTAGGTGGAATGAGGACTGGTGGAGAGACCAAATAGTGTTTAAGAGCTTCAAATGCCTCTTGACAGTCCTTATCCCATTTAAAGGAGACGTCCTTCTTGAGGAGATGATGACGTCCTTCTATATGATTTTCGCTTTTCACTTTCAAAAGGAAATGAGAAACTAAAATAAGTGGTCAAGGGCTTGTACGTACCCAGATGAAGTCTTACGCACCAAATTTAGATGATTGAAGGAACTCCTCTTTGGTTGTGGAGGATGACACCTGTAGAAGAAAGAGACTTAAACACAGAGGTTGTTAGATGACTAGAAAGTGGACTGCCAAGCAAAAGCTTGGTCCTAGAAGTGTAAAGACTTCTTGGAGGATGACAGTCCACTGATAAAAAGCAAAATATAGTCAAGAATAGAAATGATAAAGATAGAATGAAAGAAATGAAAGCAAATGCATACCTATTTGCAACAATCTATTTTGCACAGTCACCAACGTCACTGGTTCTACCGGCGTCGGTCAAGGAAGGTCACCAACGTTGGTTAGTCTACCGACGTCGGTAGGGGTAATGGTCAAGGTCAGTTGGGGTAATGGCTTGGGACAAGTTTCAGGTCTGGTTTATAATCCACAGAATGGTCTAAGAGCCTATTTGGAGGTTAGAGAGCCTGTTTTGGTGGTCTGTGCAAAGCTGTAAGGCAAAAAGTATGGTCTGAATAGGAGACCAGAGAGAGGACAGGGAGACAAGGATTTAGAGAAGGCCTTTCAGCGTCTTTGAGAAGAGGAAGTTGGGTCTATGTCAAGGATGCTTGGAATTGATAGTAGACAAAATGCTAATATATTTGAAATGACACTGAAATAAAAATAGTACAAATACTTAGCTGTGGCACGAGTTGGCAGAGGTGCAAGAGCTGTGTTTTCATTATGGCTGGTGATGGAGATGTCATGCAATCTTCAAACCTGTATGGAATGACCGGTGCTGGTCCTCCAAGCCTGGAAAATGCTATCAAAATGTTGATACCTACAAGAAAATGAGAAGCAAGAACGCTAGGAAGCAAGAGCAAGAGAACTCTATTTCGTGGGGAGAGGATTCCAGATTCGTGATTAGCTGACTAGTGATTAGCGATTCATGATTAGCCTGAGTAAGAGGTTAGAAATTAGTTTAAGTAAATCGACATCGGCGATCCCACCGGCGTCGACTGACATTTGACTGACGTCGACAGGTGGAGAACGAGTAAAAGGGCTATTAAGCCCGTTCTCCATCCGCCAAGTGCATAATCCGTTGGAAAATTGTCGAAGGTTGGGCCAAATACGCATGAGAGTTGGTTAGGTGGTTGGAAAGGAGTAAGAATAGGTCTTGGGTGAGTCACTTAGTCTTAAGGTGAGTCATAGGGTGGGAAATGGTCCAAGGCGAGGTGTCCTAGGCGAGGTGTTATGGGTGATGTGTCAAAAGGGGGGGGTTATTAATTCAAAATAAGTTATTATTTTAAATTAGTAAGTGTGTGGGTTAGGAATGGACCAAGGGGGAGGATGGCCAAGGGTTAGACATGATTTCGGTGTCTACATTAGCATTTCACACAAATTTATGTAAATTCTTGACACTAAAATAAAAAACCTTAAACCTTGGGTATAAATCTAAAACCACAAGTCAATCTTCTTTGACCTTGGAGTAATACGACACAAAATCAAATATCTTGTCAACTCAAATAGACATCTGACACAAAAGATTTTTATTTTGATCTCAAGTTGAAATTTGTTGATATTTATACACAAAAATACTTCCATTTTATTATCTCTTTATTTTCAATTTGTTCGTATTTATTTTTCTAAATTATGATCTGACATTTTAAAAACTAATTATGGCTATCATTATGGGCTACATGATGATCTATTTTACAGACATTGTGATATGGGGCGTACTGCCCTAACACTCATAGCCATTTTACAACACTAAACATAGAGTTTAGTTTCCAAGCCTATCAAAATTTCTTAGGGTCCTTATTTATACGACATGAAGTTTCTTTTAGCCATTTTATTTGTGGTTCACTTGAGAGGAGTGTATCACTCAATGAATTTACTCTCATCATACCCTTGGAAATGGGATTAGTGGGCTACAAATACATTTTAAACTCTATAGTTAGTGTTATAAAATATTGGGCCGACACTAATCTATGAACAAGAATATATATTTGGGATCCCACACAATCATTCAAACCCTTGCCTATATCACCCTTTGTACCTTGATTTTTGCTTGTCTTGTATTCATAGTCATTAGCATCTCATGCTCATATTATATTTTATTCATAATGGGATGAATGAATGAATGCGTTTCTTTTATGTTGCATAGGATTATGAAATTCATTATTGCAAATTGTATTCCCTTTCAACATGTTATTCATTATGTTAGAACATGGATAAAATATCAATCAAATCAAGAGGATAGGATGTGTAATATAGACTATCAATCATTTTATTGTTGAAATATTACATCCTCTAATAATTCTCCCCAAAAATCACCATCATCACAAGAGAGTTTTTTCACCATTTGTGGGTAATATTACATGAACATTTCACATAATATTAAAATAAGAGGTCTTAGATACAAATAAGACTCTATACATTTTAGAAAAATCCAACTTTTGCCATCTCCTATTACTAACAATCATTGTTATAATATTCAATTTGAGCTACTTCCTATCATAAATAGATGCCAAATAGTATGTGCACAACTTTTTGTGCTTCCCACTCCTCATCCTCCACCTAATTATATTTATCAATCCATTCCCATTTTTCATCCACAACTCATTTTAGATTCCCATAGTCATGTTGTTCAAACGAGAAGAGGGTGGCCACCTTTACCTCCCCAACATAATTCTACTACTCATAATGTTCCTCCTCCACTTCCTCTATTGAAATTTTCTCAACCCAAGGGGTATAATCTTATTGAATAACTATGTAATATTCTGGTTAATTTTTTTATTCTAGATTTATTTAAGAAATCACCAACTTACAAGGATATTTTATATGCCAGGTTGTGAGATACCATTCTTTCTATGGATACAAAAGCAACTTTGTTTGCTTGTATCATGAATAAATTCATGGATATTGATAATAATATTACTCTTGATAAGGAATATATCTCCCCCAAACATATCATTGAACAAAATCTTCCTTTATTCATTAAAATTTAAATACATGGAAAACTAGTCAAGCATGCATTGGTTGATATAGTCATATAAAATGCAAAATTTGGTTACTTGAGTATGACTAATGACACCCAATCTATAGGTCCTCCTACTTGCTTTCATAATCCTTTTAGTCTTTTTTTCACTGATTCCCAGTCATCCACAGCCTTCCAAACTTAACCCTTACAGACCCAAGCAACTTTATCAAGCCCAGATTCATCCCTTCATGTCTCATTTCCTCTGGACAACAACACCTAAGTTGGATAGGAGCGCTGAAACTCAGGGTGTCTAATTTTTAGAACTATTGTCCAAGTGTACTTTTGGTCCTAAGGGTTATTTTTTATTGAATCCTTATCCTAATTCATGTCAGCCTAACACAAATTCATTTAACCCATGATCATTAAATCCTCTATAAAGGCCATTCAAATTCCATTTATAAGGGTTGGTACTCATTTACAAGAGAGAAAAAATAATACAAACAAGACTACTCAATCACTCTTCCCTATTCTCTGCATACAACCATCCAAAAGTATTTTAAGCTTATTCAAACCTTTAACTAGTCCCTAGTCATTCCAAGTACACACAGTTTCATATTTACTTGCTTTGTCATCACACTATTGCACCAAGCACTTCAATAGGATAACTACATATAACTTGATACCTCTTCGGAGTATTGGTATGAAGGCAACATGCCCACACATGGGGTGTGAAGTGCGTCTAGTGTATCCTTTACACATTAACCCCTTTTCCCTATTTTTCAAAGTTCTATTTAATTTCATAGAAGACACAAGCACATGAATAATTAGCTCTACAAGAAGTTCCATTTTCAATGAGGATCTAAAATTTGGTACACAAGCTCACACAGATGCTACAAACAAAACCCATAAAATCATATCTCTGTGAGCAGTTTGGACAACAACAACAATACCAGGACTACAATGTCAGACAACATGGTGTCCTATTTTTGGCGGTCCTATCCAATCAATAAATGAAATCTAGATCTTAGTTTGTGATAGTGTCCCAGTCTTATTCCTCCAGTATCAAACTCTGTCTCAACCATAACAACCTAGAATAAGCCAAGCCATATTTTATTTCACTCATTACTATTTTAAAAAAAAGCAAAAATATAATTTGTTTACACAAATCACTGGCTTAATTATTACATATTATTTAATGATTTTATCTACTCAGACCTGCTTATTAATTAAGAATAAAACTTTGTTATTCACAAAAATAATAAAATCATTTGGTGAACCTGACTTACTTTGAATTTCATATAAAAACCCTAAAAACCCTAGGGTAAATTCCTAGCTGATTTTTTCCATAAATTTTTGAATTTTTTATTAAGTATTAAAATTAGAAATTCCTCTCAAATTTTAAAATTTTGTAGTAAATTTTAAAATAAATTTATTTCAAACCTTATTTGCATCAACTAGCTCCTAGTAATTTTCCAATTATTTTTTGAATTATTAGTTGCATATTAAAATCAGAAAATCACTTCAAATTTCAAAAATTCATAGTAAATTAAAAGAAAAATTCTCAAATCCCTAGTTGCATCTACTAAGTCCCTTTAAATTAAGAACTTTCCCATAAATTTCTAAATTTTATCTTACATATTCAACTCAAAAATTCAATTTCAAATTCAAAAATTCACAGTATTTTGCACAAAATATTTTGAAAAATCCCTAGTTGCATATACTAGCTCCTATTTTGCTTCTTGAGGTATCACCTTACATGTTTGCACACTTCATATCCTTTTCATGCAATTTCCAGTTAACTATTTTTAAGATGTAACATTTCCTATATTCAATATTTTCCTTTTCTAGCACTTGGCCTATAACAAATTGTTGTTAAAAATTCAAACACTTCTCAAATTGTTTTCCTACTTTAACAATGGCCTAATACACTAGTTTTGATGAAATTGATAAGAGAAAACTTTAAGAACTCTTAACCAAGCACCTTAACATGCAACATGACATGCTTAAAATATTACAATAGGAACAACAAAGAACAAACAATGGTCAATATTCTCAAACCATAGAGCAACCTATTGAAAATGATATTACAAGGGCAACTATGTCTCAATGACCCCATATAGCATCCCAACCTACCTCTATGCCACCAGTTATAGTTAGTACATCCTTATCTCTTGATGTGGTAGCCCTTGTACAAGAGATAAGATCTCTTCAATCTAGGGTGCTACATCTTGAGCAAGGTGCCACTAGACCTACGTAGGCTTTGGATTCTTTTGCTCTTCTACATACACCATTGACATGTCACATTGCTTCCATACCATTTCCATAAGGTTTTGTTCAACCTAAGCTCACTCTTTATGATGGCAAGGGTGATCCAAAAACATATTTGAGAGATTTTCACATAGGATGCTTGGATTATGTACCAAATGATTGGCTACTGACTAAGCTATTTCCATAGAGTCTAAAGGATCATGATTTACAATGCTTTTATAGTTTACCGAATTAGTCTATCAATGCATTCAATCCTTTAGCTGACATGTTCTTAGAAAATTTTGGTATCAACATTGGTGATAAGGTCTCTTATGCACAAATTTCATGGCAAAAATAAAAATCAAATGAGCATCTCACAGATTATGTGCTTCAATATAAGACCATCTTGGCTAAGATGACTAGCCCCATGACAGATCAGGAGTTATAAGATCTCTTCAAACAGAGCCTTCTACCAGCATTATATGAATCTATTATGATCAAAATATTCTCTTCTTTTACTAAATTGTGTCATACACTAAATGAAATAAAAGTAAAACTTATTTCAATGGGATAACTCAAGTATACAAGCATCCCAAACACAACAAAGAAGAGTAATAGCAAAGTCCCATACAAGGTCATTTGATAATAAAAATTAGAATCAACCAATAGTCAATGTAGCTTTAATGCCCCCTCAACGTGTGGTTTTATCAGCACCTCCTTGATGTGCATTTACCAATCTACCAATTTATCTATCTAGAGTTTTATAGTAGTTATTTCATCATCACTCTCCCTCCTATTCAACAAGTTGACCCAACAAAGCCTCTTCCATGGGGATATGATCAACATGCATTTTTTGATTTTCACAGGGCACCAAGCCATACTACAAATAGATGCATTAGTTTGAGACATAAGATACAAGACTTGATAGATGACAACCTACTTGATCTTGGCACTTCAGTTGAGCCTCCACAAGCTAAGCCAACATAGAATAAAGCTTTGGAAATATTCTTAGAACTATTTACATATCATTCTAAACAAGAGAAAGGGGACACATCAGGGGTTCACCACACATACCATGCACATCCTCCACCAGTTATATACCAGGAACCTTTAGTTGAATCACATCCTTTGAGCAGTATGATGGGTGTGTGTGAGTTGACAGTTCTAGCTAGACCTTTGATATCCTTCTTAGATCAAGATATTATTAAGGATAATTTATATTATAATGTTCTCTTTATCAGAGCACATATTCATAAGTAACCCATTTATTGTGTTCTCATCGATAATGGTTCTAGTGTCAACATATGCACCATTACATTATTATAGCATTTGGGCTATTCAAAGTAGGATATCACTCTAACAGATACAATTATTAGTGGATTTAGTGGACACATAAAGAGTTCATTGTGTGAGATTGTACTTCCTCTATAGATTGGACCAATACATGTGACCACACATTTCACCATAGTTCTAGTGTAGAAGTTTTTGATATGTTACTTGGTGACCCATGGATTAAAAAAAATTGAGCAGTACCATCTACAGTTCATAGATGCATGAAATTCATTCATGTTAATCATATTATTACAGTTGGTGGAGTTCCATATAAGTTACCACTCCCCACTTTAGAGTCATCTCCTATATAGTCACTATTTCTAGCTTCTCCATCAGTTTTAGTTTCCCCACCAGTTATAGTTCTTCCTCCTGTATAGTTTTAGACATAGTTGAGGCATCCTTCACCAATATAGAGGGTTCATACACCTTCACCACTTTGTGATTCTAGACAACTTCTAGCTACAATATTGACACCTAGAGTAGTGTCATTGAGATCTCATGTGTCTACACATAGAGTACATGTTTAGAGAGATTATCCTACTTCCAGATGGGTCTTTAAGAGCCCTATAGTTTCATCCACTTCTCAGAGTTATACAAGGACCCAAAAATTAGTTTCTACTTCAGAGATTTCAAAACATTTACAATGCACACAACTTTCAGAATCATAGTCTCAACCTTTTTATCATGCTTCATGAACACGCATGATACCTTTGTTCAATACATGACACCATGACAAGGAGTCTCATTTGAGACTCATTAGGTTAGTGTCATTTATTCTCAGTCTTTCCTATACATAGATTATTTAAAAAATACAAAAACAATATAACATTTCAAAATCCAAAAACATTCACATATATCTAAAAACATAAAAACATTTTGATTTAATGCATCATCCATGCTTTATATTGATACTAATATGTTAGAACTTAAATTTGTTATTTCATGCTATTGTTTGTTGATTTATCTAAATTACCATGCTTCACTTGATATTCTTTGAGTGTGTGCAATGACATCTAGATCTTTGACAACTTCACTCTATCCATTGAGGGGGGCATCCTACTTCTACATTTGAGACACACATCGATATACATACCCACTAGGGGAAGCTTTTACATGACTACACCATCCAGGTTATGTCATTCCTACACTACACACTCTAAGTTATCATGATGATGTACATTCTTTTCTAGATTACATAAATTACTATATCGACATTTTACTAGTATCTAGCACTTGTGTATCTATTTAGTATATACCTAGTCTTGTACTAAACATGTCTTGCATACTTTTACTCTTACTTTGATTAGTTAGATGTGATCCTCTCTTTCTAGTTACTTCATGCTTTCTCTTCTTGCTTTGTGTAGCTTGTTGGATTGCATTTCTTGTTCCTACTTGTCTCTTGTGTGTGCCTTAGGACATTTGCCAATGTCTTGTGCTTCTATTCATGTGTATGTACCTTTAGACATTTTACAATGTCCCTTGCTTGTACTCTTTTATATACTTGTAACCCTCATGCCAATCTTGCTTATTTCTATGGCATGTGTATGTGACATTTGAACATGCCTTGTATGTTTGCTTTTAAGTATGAGTGACATGTGCCCATGTCCCTTGTTTTATTGGCCCCTTGGACATCCTTGTATGTTTCTTGATTTGTATGAATGTTGCTTAATTATTTATCCTTGTTTGTAAATTCCATGATCCATATCATGCATTTTCTTGCTTTCTTAGATTCCATGATGGACATCATTCTCTATCCCTCCTTGCTAACAACTAACAACTAACCCTTTCAATTCTAGTTTAGTATATTGCACATACTTTTACATTGTTATATCTATCTAGTCATGCTCTTGTTGATCTAATAATCTCTTAATACTAATATTGCTATATCTTGTCAATTATCATTAATTTATCATGTATCTATGCAACATAACACACTTGTAGGGCTATCTCTTTTGAGGGCAATCATTGTAGGGTCTTCATTCCTACCCTCAGAAGAGGAGGCAATAAATAGGGGTTTTGTCATAGAGATCAAAGTTCCTAGTGGTCTAAATAACATTATTCAAAACACTCAAAATAAAATTTAGACATCAAAGTATGCAAAATAGACTAGACAAATAATAAAAAATCTAAAATAGTCATCAGATTTAGCCCTGGACAATAGTGCCAAAGTTGGAATACAATGCTGGACAATAGGGTGTCTTAATTTTGATGCTCCTATCCAAATAATAGAAAAATTATTTTTTCCAAAAATAGACAAAAAGGTGAGTTAAGTCACAGGTTTGTCAATACAATAAATTCCATATTTAGTATGTTTTAGTATAGTTTTTACTCAGAGAATCCATATATAGGGGACATCATGCATAGCATGATGGATCTCACTTCTAGTTTCAGATTAGGCAGTTGATATAAATTATAGATCATAATCTATGTTCCAGACACTAGTTATTGGGGGCAATGTGCGTGGCACATTGGTCCTCCTCTCTTTTTGAGTTTAATTAATTTTTCCTAAGCATTCTTAGTAGTTGTGTGCCTTACTCCATCTGTAGGTGGTTGGCATCATTTTTTTAGTTTATCTTTCATACAAGCTTAACTTCTCGAGTACCTGAGTTCTTGAGTTGGCTTATATATAAGCCTATTGCACTAGTTTCAGAGTGACTTTCATACAAGCCTAGTCTCCATCTTTTGAAATGGCCAAGAATGGCCTAGTTTCTAGCATACATTCAACCTTCCACACCAACATTGTTAGATTATAATACATTCATGGGCTTCAAGATCCATCTCATATGACATCTATTTCATATGGGTGTCACCTCATAGCTTCACTTCATGAGGCAACAATGGAGCCAAAGGGCCTACCTTTGTATTCTTGAGCCACCTATTTAGAGGGATTGGACATGTAGTCCAAACATCAATTAACACACGTATGATTTATTAGCTTCACTTAGTAGGAAATGATGGAGTCAAAGGACGTACCTTTGCATTCTTGAGCCACTTCCAAGGAATTGACCACTTAGCTTCATTCACAATATTAATTTTGGTACAACACACCCAACATAATCCAACATTATAATAGGTTTTGTATTGGTTTGCATACCCAGTGAGGTGTATTCATTCCTTTATCTTCCTCTCTCTCTTACCTAGATTTTGTACATCTTCATTTTAGATATAGAATATCTGGTAAGAACTGATCTAGTCTATGTTTTTCATTATATATTCACACTTCACATCATGCTTGCTCTATGCACATCCAACATCATACAACTTCATGAGCTTCACCTTTACAGGTAATTTTAGGTATGCTTTCCATTTTTCCTTTATCCTAGTATTTCACTTTGATACATCACTAGAATAAAGGGGAGGGAAATGTAGTCATATAAAATGTGAAATTTGGTTACTTGAGAATGGCTAATGACACCCAATCCATAGGTCCTCCTACTTGCTTGCATAAACCTTTTAAAATTTTCTTTCACTGATTCCAAGTCATCCACAATCTTCTAGACTTAATGCTTGTAGGCCCAGGTGGTTCTCTTAGGCCCAAATCCATCCCTCTAGGTCTCATTCCCTCTGGACAAAAATGCCCAAGTTGTACAGGAGCACTAAAACCTAAGGTGTCTAGTTTTTAATGCTGTTATCCAAGAGTACTTTTGGTCCTAATGATCATATTTTCCTAAATCCTTATCCTAATTCATGTACACCTAAAATTAATTCATTTAACCCATGAACATTAAATCCCCTATAAAGGCCATTCAAAATCCATTTAGAAGGGTTGGCACTCATTTACAAGAGAGAAGAAAGAATACAAGCAAGACTACTCAAACACTCTTCCCTATTCTCTGCATAGAGCCATCCAATAGTATTTAAAGCTTATTCAAACCTTTACACTAGTCCCTAGTCATTATAAGTACACCTAATTTCATATTTACTTTCATTTTCATCATACTATTACACCAAGCACTTTAATGAGATAACTACATATAGCTTGATCCCTCCTCAGAGTATTGGTATGTAGGCAACATGCCCACACATGGGGTATGAAGTGCGTCTTACGTATCCTATACACACTAACCCCTTTTTCCTATTTTCTAAAGTTCCATTTAATTTCATATAAGACACAAGCACATCTAGAATAAAATTTATAAGGAGTTCTATTTATAGCAATGATATGAAATTTGGTACATAGGCTCACATAAATTCTATGAACAAAACCCCAAAAAATCATATCTCTATGAGCAATTTAGACAACAACAACAAGATCAGGACTACAAAATTGAACACTAGGGTGTCTTATTTTTTGTGGTCCTATCCAATTAAGAAACAAACTCTAGATCTCACTTTGTGATAGTGTCCCAGTCCTGTTCCTCTAGTATCAGACTCTGTCTCAGTCGTAACAACCTAAACTAAGCTTTGTTATATTTTCTCTCACTCATTAATATTTTTAGAAATGGAAAAAATAAAATTTGTTTACACAAATCAATGGATGAATTATTGATCTATTTATTAATTAGGAATAAAAATCCATCATTTCCAAAATAATAAATCAATTGACAATGGTTCAGGAAAAATATTTGTAGCTATGAATTCATACATAAATTGGGATTCAATAAGTATAATATATAAATTTTTTATCAACCTATACATGGATTTGATATCACTCCAAAACAAATATTTGGAAATAACACATTAGATTTAATACTAGGGCCAAAAAAGGTATCTACTATTTTTTAAGTCATACTTGATCAAATACAATATAATCTAATCTTGGGTTAGCATTTTATTCATATAATGGAATCTATTACTTATAAATTTCATAGATGCATTAATTTTTTATACAATATGAATGATTATACAATTGTAGATGATGATGCACTTTTTCACATTATAAAATGACACAATCACAATCCAAATAAGGTCTCTTTCATATCACCTAAACAACTGATTCCAATGGCACAAATGTATACTTATGAAGAGGGTGAATTAAGTAATGTAACTAATATCCCAAAGGCTAATAAAATTCCTAATCAAATAGAATAACTTATTAAGGAAGCTATGCAAAAATAATATTTTTTTACACAAGTGGAATATCCTATCAAAGAAGAGAAACAATAAGTGTCAATTATTACAAAAGTAGAAGAACCTCTTATGGAACTACCACTATTGGTTAATTCTAGAGATTCCTTTTTCCATATTGAGGACTACTATAGTAGTGATGATGAGGATACATAAAAACTTATATATGATCAACTTTCTAAGTTAAATTACAATCAAATTGATGAAGATGATAATGTATCTCATTCTTTATCTACATTTATTGGAGTGGGTAAATATATAGAGATCTCTTCCATAAAAAATAAGGTCAATACACCCATTTCAAATTAGGTGGATCTAAAAAATACTTCAAACAACTAAAATACTATATCACAATTGATTAACTTCAATACATTGATCACATTTCCCAAAGAAATGGTACAAAAAGATAAATTACAAACTCACACAAAGCAATAGTCAGAGGTACATTTACCAAAGCAAGACTAAGGCCTTTAAAAAAAATTTATTAATAAAGGAATTTCAAAGCAAGAGTCAATATTTAAATTTACTACCATAAATATGGTAACAAATAAAGATTCTTCTTATCTAAAGCCTCTCATTTTCAAACTAATTATATGCAGTCTAGATTTTCTCAGATATCTTGGATATGATATACATCATCTTGATAAAGCTATATAATTAAATAATTACATTGAGTCTATCACATTACAAATCAATCTTGGTCCTAAATCATCTTTGGTATCAATTCACATTGATTCTACTTTATATCAATATAATGCAATCATTTGAAGATCATGACAAATATTAATACGAGATACTCTAAGTAATAATTATGATTCTTTAAAATTTTATAAAGATAGTTTAATGATAATTATTTCAAAAGAGAACTTAATCACAACACAAGAACATAAATTTGGTCATACTCTGACAAGGATATCTAATATAATTATGGCTGATATGTATCATACAACACCTATAATATAGTATAATGGATCAAAAATATCTACATAACGACATCCTACTCAAATTGGGGATTATCAAAGGATGAAGTAGGTGGATATACCCTTTATGTAGGAACCCCATGGGAAATCTCATATAATCAACTAATTGGTTAACTACTTGCATTTACTTTATACATATCTTATTCACTTTTACTTCACTTCTACTTCATCTATCCAGACTTTCAAGCATTCTTCTAGCCCTTAAATTTATTTTTCACTTGAGATACTTTCCCTCTTACATTTTAAAAACAACTTGAACAATTAAAAAAAACTATCTAACCAATGCTTTCAATGCACATCCTTTATGACACTCCACCTGCTTACTATTGCATATCCATCATGTTATGATTTCTATTGCACTTACATGATCATATATATCTACCTACATTTTCTGTGAGAAAACATAAACTCTTACCCATTGGGGGCATGGGAATCCTTATATACATTGATATAATTATTTTTGAACATACATTGGAAGCACATTGCTTGCCTTCCTCCTTGCCATACTATGATATAGCACCTTGTTTTGGATTATTTGATTTCATCTCTTTTACACTATTTTCAAATATGTCAAAAATAAAAAAATTCAAAATATTTTCAAAAATTAAAAATCAAGACCTTAAAATCATTATATTATGTTTCTAGCTTATTTATTTTTATAGGTTATTTATGTCATGTAAGTAGATAGAATATTCCATATTTAAAAAACATGCTGATTTTTACAAGGTATTTGAGTGTGATACATGACATACTTTTACATGATTATTTGATGTCAAGCTTCCATTTTTACCTAATAGTCTTGCTAAGTTTAGGGCATCTCTTCATTCTCCATGAACACTTTAACATTTTTTATCTATCCATAATCATTCTACCATGTGAAGCTATATATCATACAAATGTTTTGTTCACTCACTTATAATTTAAATTTTGTTACATCAATATACTATTTTCTAACATTGTGATGGATATATATGATGATGTAGACTATGTTGAGCATGGTCTTGAGATGAATTGATTGTCATTGATGTCAAGGTGATCTTAGTAAATAATGCATTAATGACAAAGTGATAGGTTCTAAGTGGATTTGAGGGGGCATATCATTTATGCAGGCCTTTGAGGTGATTGACAATGTTTGAGGGGTAATATGAGGTGTAAAAAGTGTTTGGTATACTTGTGTAAGTGAAATGAATTCATCTAATTAGTCTTTTAAAGCTCTAGGTTATATTAGTCATCTCAATAGAACTTATTGAGTAAACATAATGATGACATCAACATGTGCACATGTGAAGGCATCAACAGAAAGTGGTCACATGGGTTTGTTTAGATTTGTGCCTAGATCACGTGTTTCAAATTTCAGGTATTGACATGATGTATATAAAAATTTATGGTGGTTCAAAGTTTCTCTCCTAAGTAGAATTCACTAGTTTCCATGCTTAGCCAATTTTGCATTAAAAAGTGACCGTTGGAATTCAAATATTTGAATTTACAAAGGAAAACTAGTATGTAGTATTTTGTTTATAAATTTTGATAATGGATGAATTTGATGATGTTTTAAAAATAAAAGTGGTAAATAAATTCAATGGAAATCCATTAAAATTAATTATAAGGTTTTAATGGTTTTACAATTGCATTTATTGCACATGAGAGTTGACTATTGGTTGACTGTGTTTTTTTTGAATAGAGTGTAAAGAAATGATTGTAAAAGTCAAAATATTGATAAAAAATTATTGGTATAAAAATTAAAAATGAATTATACTCCATTTATATTGTCTTAAAAGTGATTTGGATTTTTTACTATTTATATAGGTGTATTTATTTTAGGTCAAAGTTGACTTTTATTGACTATATTTTTTGCAGGTCTAAGTAGGCTTATTATAGTGGTGTTTCTAAGCCTTTAGAGGCTGAATGAAGGTATATTATGGATTGGATGATGTTTATAAGGTATTTATATTTCAACCCATATGTGTATTATTCTTGTAAAGTTTATATATAGTTAGTTTGAGCCTCATTTGTGAAGATAATGTTTCTAGGCTAATTAAGCCTAATAGGTCTTTAAGACCTAATGGAGGTTTTAGAATATGTGCGAATGATTTGATGTTTATTAAGCATGGATAAAGATAATATATGATTAAATTAAAGTTTTTAAAGTGGTTTGGGTCATTTCTAAGGGCCATCTGGGTCATAGTGGCTCAAAGTGTTCTGTGAAGGTGAATTAGGTCTCCATGGGACCTATCGAAGGCTTGAGGGCTAAAAGAAGTTTCATAAGGTAAGCGAGTGACTTGGCATGTTTTATGAATTTTTAAACATATATAATGATTATAGGACCTTTTATTCAAGTTATTAAAAGGTTTACATCTTTGGTTAAGGGCTATTGGCATCTAAGTGTAACGTGTGGCCTAATGGAGGCTAATTGCTTAGGTCTAGCTTATGCCTAGTGTGTTGGTTTGAGCCATTTGAAGCATGGAAAACCTAATGATGTGATGTATATAGTATGTAAAATGTCAAAATATATATTTTTATGTTGATCCAATCATGTAAACTGTTGTGT
The DNA here is from genome assembly GCA_037957365.1 of Torreya grandis. NCBI lineage: Eukaryota > Viridiplantae > Streptophyta > Pinopsida > Cupressales > Taxaceae > Torreya > Torreya grandis. The sequence continues at coordinate 1,238,774 of JARHVA010001787.1, forward strand.
CCAGCCAAGATTGGTTGGGGAAAGAATCATGTATAGTAGAAGGCTATTTTGGCCTAATTGGGCTAGTTAGACAATTGGTGAGTGAAACAAATGGTATGCAAATTTTTAGAAGGGTAATAGGCCATAAAAACTATAAAAAAATCATGTTGAAGATGTGATAAGGTTATAACAGTGTTTTTTGCAGGTCACAAGCAAGTAAGCAGATTTGTTTCAAGGCTATTAGGCCTATTTTGCTTAGGTAACCTAGTGCAAAGGTTTTAATTGGAAATCAATTAGATGATAAGGTAGAGGCTATGTGAGGATGATATTCATGTTGATTCATGACTATATGTTCATATAAGAAAATTAGAATGTGAAGGAGGAATGAATTCAAGGTCATGAGCATGTGTATGAGGGGTGTTTGAGTAAAGAAGAGAAAGAATTGTTGTATGCCTAGTAAGAGGCAGATTTGAGTTTGTATGAACTATAAAAGACCATCATAAATTATATGAGGTATAGAGGTAGGTTTTTAGGTGTTAGAGATAGATAATTTCATCATCAGGTTTGTTAGACATCATATCAAAGGTGGATATCAGTTTGGAGGTGATTGAGTTGGTACTTGATCATCTAAGGGGTTGTAGCCTCCTTGCTAGTTGGTACTAGCTAAAGGTATAGTGGGTGCTTGATGAAATTGAGGGGTGGGTGCTCCCTGATCAGTTTGTTCTGGTATAACTTGAAGAAATAAATTTATAGGATAATAGTCCAAAGCTTTTTTCAGTGGGTTTTCTCCACCATGAGGGGTTTCCACATAGTCATGTGTTATGTGTTTTGATCTTGCATTATTTTCTTTGTTCATTGCAATGAATGGTTTATATGCTTCATGAATGCTTATGATGAATGTTTAAGAGTTTAAATAATTATATTTTAAGTTTATTTGATTGCAACACTAAATTTGAATTTGATTTCTTTGTTCACCCCCCCTCTCAGTGATTGTGCTTCCAACAAACTAGTTTCATTTGCTTTATGATTCCTTTTTAAAACTTTATTGCATGATAATTTATGAATTTTTTACTTATTATGTGTGGATATTGGACTTGTGTGTGAAAATATACATGATTTTTTTTTATGGCATCATTGTGCCATTTGTGTGTGGCCCTTAGCCTTGTGTGTTTATGTGACATTTACAAGTATCTTATAAGTGGCCCTTGGGCCTTATGTTTGACATTGTATTCATATTTTGATAATGTATTCAAATTGCATGAGATTTTGTGACATTAATTACATTTTCATTTGTTTTTACCATGGTGTCATGATCCATATCATGCATTACTTCTACTCTCTACTCTTACTTTGATGTCATGATACATATAATGCATATGATGCTTATGTGCTTCAATGTCATATCTCTCTGACACATGTTTCACATTCAATCCAATGCTATATTCAATAATATAATGAGATCCAATTCAAAATTTGAAAGTGATACTACATGATTATATATTTTACCTATGAATTATTTTGAGATAAAGTGACTTGCATGATACATCTCTCATCTTAAAAGAGGGGCATCACAATGGGCTTGTCTCGAGAATTTAAGCATCATGAGCAAAAAAAATCATATTTATGATAGTATATAGTTTAATATTGAAATATTTCAAAATTTTAAAATATGAGGACATGTGACATGCATGTCCACTCATTCCTATAATTAATTCAATATATATTCACATACACCTAATGCATAAACATGGGTATGTGTAAAAATGTTACAGTTACAAATTGTAAATTTCAAATAGTTACAAAGTTCAAATGAAATTTATTATTAATTAGTTATAGTATAGGAGGTATGATATTCATTTATGTTCAAGTTACTACATGTAAATTTCAAATTTATCAAGTTAAAAAGTTTCAAAGTTTCAAATATAACCTAGATTTATCTATAGCAGTGAAATTCATCTTCATGTTACAAGTGGGCCACATTAGAGTCTAGTGACACTCAACATCTATGGTTGACATTTTTATATGTAACAAGATACATTTAATGGTTCCACCTTTTTAATTATTTTATAGAGTACTCTACATAGTCAAATTAGAGTTAGAGCATACAATATTTTCAACTCAAGGGTTTTCACTAGTTTCAAAATTGAGACTTAATCATTCTCAATTCACCATAAGTTCAACATTTATCCAAAATGTCTCATTAAAGGGTCATGTCATTCTCCATTAAAATTTATAGGTTAATTAGATTCCATACTCTTTCAGGTGTATACTTTCCTTGCTTTCTTTTCAAATTTCAAATTGTAAATTTTAGATTTTCAATTTTCAAATATAGACATAAATAATTTCAATGGCATTTTTGTAGGTTTCACATTAAGGCATCTTGCATGATAAATATTAAAATTAAAATATAAAGTTTATCTAAAAACTTAGGTTCACATATTCTACTCTAGTGATTTAGCAAAACCATTATAGCAACCAGTAGCCACTGCAACATAATGTGTAGCAGTACAACAAATTTTAGCAATATAGAAGAATTCTTAACGTCTATAACAAAATCTATAACCACTACAACAAAATCCATAGCCATTGAAATAAGTATATATAGCACTTCAGAACCCATAATTTTTGTAGTGAAATCCTCCACATAGTGGAAAGAAAAATATTATTTATTAAAATATTAATAAAACCCAACCAAATCAAAAATAATTTAATTAAATCTAAAGTAGTCAATATTATTATCTATTTAATTTGGTTTGGGTTTATAGTTGGAGTTATTGTCAAATACTTTTACTTGCTGAAATTTCATAAGATTCAAATTATTTGAGGTTTTTTACAATTTAATTTGGTTAGATTTAGTAGATAGGATTTGGTTGAAGTTGTTCCCAACTAAATTAGTTAGATCTATAATATCCTATTTTTATATGTTTTTTTCTATATTTTATTGGATAACCTCTCTATATAAGAGAAGACATATTATATTATAAGGGATATCAGATGGAAGGTAGAAGGATATACTCTTGGATCATCAAGTCAAAAATAATAATATTTCCCTTGCATTCCATTTCATCGTGATTTCACTTATGGATTGTGCAAGGCATGGAGATCTCACGTGGATACAATGAGGAAGGGAATTTTTATGAGAATGAGGAGAGATTCATATCCCATTATATTAAAATTAAATAAATTTTTATTTTAGTTTCTTTAAATTCTATATTTCATAGTTAGGCTGAATTCATATCTCTTTTATAGAAGGGTGTGTAAAGTACACACATTGGTGAAAGTTTGAATGACACCTGTTAGCCAAAATTGGATACTATGAATGATTATCATTCAAAAATTTGATATACATGATCTTAAATTTGTTGATATCCACCATAAAGGTCTTGTATTGGTCATAAATGGTATAAATATGATAGGTAGCGTGTCTTCATTGGAAACTTATAGAGCCTTCTAGGATGGTCTTGTTAGGATTAGGGTTAAGTCACTTTGTCTTGTCATCAAATGGTCATTCATTATAGTATTATTCATGTGTTTAAAATTAATTAAGGTAAGTTTGAAAAAGTTAAGATTGAGTGTGAAGTTAAGTCAATATTTAATCATGCTCAAGGAGGCAAGGTGGTGACCCTTCCAAGAAGAACTATGATCTAATCTAACTAAATTGACCAAGAAACAAAACTAGTAAGTTGATCACATTGTATTTTCAATTAGTTTGGAGAGATTAAGGTAATTTTGATAAGATTAAGGTATTTCATTTGATTTAGTCTCATTCTATATTCTAATATTGAGATGATAATTTCTAAGAAAGAGAAAATATGAAGTTTATATCATTGGATAGGGGTATTTTAAGTCATCTAACATATATGTAATGACATGATGCTTGTAATTATCTATACATATTCTTCAAATGTCTTAAAAACTATTTTCCAATGTTAGAATCTCTTTGTAACTACCCATTCATCATTTTTAACATCCAAATGAGAGATATTGAAGGCATTGTAGGGAAAGAGAAGTAGGACTTTTTTGGGCATACTCTACCTACGTACAAGTCAAGGAAAGCTGCATAATTACTTGGTTCATCATCTCTAACAGTTTCAAAAGGTAGAACAGACAGATTCTTTAATAAAGAAAGATTCTATAGATATTTTTTAGAGGTTTTCAATTGATGGTAATTTTAAAAAATATTACAAGTCTCCTCCTAGTATATTTAGACCTAAATCCATGCAAAAAATGGAGTTGTAGATCCAAACAAGGTAAAAACCTCCTTCTTTTCTCCACCAGGTTTCTTGGTAGCCTCAAAAGGCCAATCAATTTATGGATTGTACTCAAATGAGAGAGAGAGAGATGTATCCCAAGATCTTGGTTAAATGAGGTGAACCTAAATCCCTTCCACTTTGTGGCATTATTTTTTTGGTTAATATTCTTAACTTTATGAACAATCATTAATAAGTTAAGGGTGTAGAAATATAACTCAAAATCCCATAGGGTCGATTTTCTCCTAAAATAGAGTTATGAAGTTTAATGAATGAATGAAAATAATTTTAAAATTTATATTGAACACTATTTGAGCTTTGAAACATCATTTTTCCTCAAGGTTTTTCATGTTCATGTTTATATTAACACCAAATAGTCTTGATTTGCTAGACTAGATATGACAGTCATAGTTTGAAGGAACTATGATTTTTTTTGGTGCATGGAATGAATGAAAGGAGGTGGTTAATAGTTGATATAAATTCATTAGGATCCATAAAAATATTTTAAAATAATCATTTAAATAATAAATTTCAATAAAAGTAGATAACTATGCATGTATAAATGGGCTATATGAACCAATAAACATGGTTGAGATAGGTTTGGTTAAGTATGGGTGTGTTTTTATTGTAAAAAACCATTAAAAAGAAATTAATATCTTCACATGTCCTTTAATATCATTCTCAAAGAGGTATTCCAAGTGGAAATCTCTAGGAATCAAGGGTTTTAGTGTTTTCTCTAAGCCAAGTCCAAAAGATGTTTTATTAACCCACAAGTTTGAAGATATGTAGGTCAACATTTGCACCTAATAGTTGAAATGGAAGTGTATATGGAATTCTTAATGAAAAATATAATATGATCATTCATTTTAACAAAATATCTATAAGCCTTGATATCTAAACTTCAAAGACCAATAATGAAAGGATAGAGTCCAGTTTCATACAAGGCATGCAAGTAGGTATAATCTATGCTTATACAAAAAATCAACACTCATAGTGTCTTGGTGAACTTAAAAGTTAATATTTAAAGGTTTTTATGGGTTATTAAATCATCCTAAACATCTATTAAGGCTCAAAACTCAACTCAACTACCCTCATGTGATACACTCCATGATTGCAAGGCTGTGTACAAGGAATGAACTAGAAAAAGGTAGATTTGTGCATGATACTTCAGTGGTGAGATTTCAAAAATAGTGAAAAGGGAATTGAATAGGTATAAAGGTGTAATACATTAAAAGTGGTAATTAGATGCTAAGAGTGTCGCTTGAGTTAACCTATCCCTAGGGTAACCAAAGACCTATATTTGAGTATTAGACTTACATTCATGGTCATTCAATAGACCAAAGTCACCTACAGATGGTCTAAACATAGTTATAAAACTATAATACTTGATCCTAATATAAATGTATCAATATTTTTCCAAGTGGATGTTAGCACCACATTTAGGACACTATAGCCACATGGAGCTAGTGTACCCAATTGGTGCTATTGTCCTTAGCCCCAACTCTTCCCAATAGATAATTTTTCAAATGTGTGCCCCTCCTAAGGTTGACCTAAGCACATTTTATTGCCACACAAGAAATAAAACCCTATAAATACAAGTATAATCCACCTCTATTCACTAGATGGAAAATCGATGCAAAAGCTATTCAAATCAAAGACAAAGTTATGCAAAATCAAGTTAATTTATCCCTATTATGTCCTACTTTTGGAAACTAACATATAAAATAACCCTAAATCTAGTTTTCAAGAATTTCAAATCTCAAGCACACTCAAGAAATCCAAGGCCACTCTCATTATAACATTCATTTGCACATACATCAAGTACTAGGTGGGAGAACTACATTGGACTTGATCCCTCTTCAGAGTATTGGTATGTGGGCACTCTCTACACAATGGGGTGTTGATGATGTCCAATACATCCTACTGACACACAATCAATTGTTGTTCATATCATACTTTCAAAGATAACTAGGGTTTGCACATCAAATTAAGCTTTGTAGGTACAATACATAGCTACAAGTTTTAATCACATGGGAATAAAACATACAGACATAGGTGCAAGTGCTCCTCAAAAATAGGAATAGCCCTGTAAAGGGGACACTAGTGCCACATTTGGGACACTAAAAATAGATGGCACTACTATCCAAACTGGATACTATTTTTTAGTGGATAGATGAACATTAGAATCTTGTTGATGACACAAACTATTGCTTAGATCTCAAAATTTAGAACCCAAATCATCCGTTGATAGTCAGTTTTTAGCTAAGTCTCTATTTATCCCTATTTGTTATTATTTATAAAAAATCAAACAAGATCAAAATCATAACAAATTATTAGCTTAATTATTTTAATTTATTTAACTGATTTAGACATCTCAACTCTTTAACCAAACATAGGTAATTACATGTTTAAAACCCTAAAAGGTTATATCATTTGGTGAACCCGTCTTACTTTGAACATTGCTTCAAACCCTAGATTACATTCATGCAATTTTTTTGAAATAAATTTAGGTTGCATACTTCTATATTTTTTAATTTTTTTAGACAATATAGCTTAATTAAATCAATTTTACATTATGGTTTCAATTTATTTTACATCTAATTTAAATTGTTGTAAAGAAACCCTATATTCAAAAAACCCTAACCCTAGACACACTTAGGATTTGTATCCTTTTATTTTTATACTTAGATTTTATTTCCAAAAATTAGATTGTAGACTCATATATCTTCTAATTCATCTCACCATGATTATAATGACAAAATAAATCAATTACTATTTGTTACAAAGTTTCATACTTTCATTTGCATGTTTATTCCCTTTAATTAGGAATAAACTAATAAAATAAATACATACATGTATAGATGATGTTTAATTTCAAATGTAGTATTTATCATATTCCATTACACATTATCTTTCTTCTATGTGCAAAATAATTAATACATCATTCTTTAATGACATATACATATGCATACATGATGTTTCAGATCAACTACAATATCTTTCATGTTGTATTCTTTCATTCACATGCTATCTTTATTCTATGTGTAATACAATTAACACAATATTATTTAAACACATATATAACTTATTAAATCAAAACTATACACATAGAGGATTTAACATATAAGCTAACAACTATGTTTAAAGTTTTAATGCCATATTTTATGTATAGGAAAGAATCTTCTTCTCCTCATATCCACGAGGGTGATAGATACTTTCCCTCTAACTAGGTCCATGATATCATTCCTTCATGAGATGAAGTAGCTTATAACATTGTCACTAATCTACCTACTTATCCTATTTATACCTCTTCCCTATAGGGTGTGTGCCTACATGTTCAAACAAAAACAACTAAGGTTTGCACTTGTGATACTTTATGTCATCAACTTATCAATATGACAAAGATAATTACAAGTTTACAAAATCAAAATCAACTACTACATGAAAATATTTTAACATTGTAATAAAAATTTACAAGATAAAGGCCTCTAGGACACAATAGTGTAAATCATCTTTATACATCTTCAACTAGTCAATTTATGGCAAACAATGTTACATATCAGAACACAAAATAATAATAAAGTACATCTATAATTAGTGATTCAAAAAGAAATCAAAAGTCAAATAAGAGTTCAAGTGAGATACTAAGGACATGATTAAATCTAATTTGATCAACCTATCTCCTCTACACCTAATGAGGAGATCCAAATATTTTTGTGCATATCATGGAATGCATAAGCACCACACTGATTCATGTTTAACATTGAAAAGGAAAATATAATAGATAATGGATACAAATGACTCACACAATTACACTTCATCCACACAACATATAATAACATATCTACTAATTCAAAAAAGGTCAAACTCAGAAATAATACAAAAATGGTTACCAAAGTATAACTCAAAACAACAAAAGGTTCAAAAAACATAATTAGATCAAGAAACAATACAAAAAGAACAAATAAATAAAGTAAATCTACCTTTCCAAAAGGAGGCTCAACATTCAATATGGTATAATTTCAATCATAAATATCTATAATAGTTTGACTATTAGGGTCAAGGTTTGGGAAAATAGGCCCAAGGCATCACTTCTCCTATTCTAGGAGTTTATAATATGTCAGGATCTTAGAGTATAATTGATTACTTTTGTATAAGCAACTAAACACGAAATTGAAACCAGAAGTAATAAGTAACTAGAAATCAGAAACAACAAATAATAGGAGATACGAGAAATAACCAATCTATATTAAACTCTTCCAGAAGGAAATACAATGAATAAATCTCTTTCTCCTCACACCTCTTAGATGTATAGTAAATCTCCCTCAAGAGTTCTCTCTCTCTCTATCAATTACAATCAACTCAATTACTGAATTGTTCACCCCTTAATTACAATACTACCCCATGGGTCTCTTAAATAGAATTGAAAGCAAACAATAATTAGAAAAATAGACTCAAGACTAGTTTTAGTCTTTATATGCAAACTAACTGTTCTCCTAAAAATAGAAAATCTGGAAATGTCTGGAAATGCACAGAAGTCGATATCAGTCTAAAGATGACCGATGCCGGCCAACCCCTAACTGATGTCAGTTGGTTCTGACTGATATGACTGATGTCGATCAACCCCTAACTGATGTCAATTGGTTATGACCGATATCAGTTACTGTGTAAGCCCAGAAACCTCCACATTAGCTCATTAGTGAAGCTTTTAGCTCCACAACTCAACAATCTCTCACTTGGAGATAAACAACTGCACTTGTACCTATATAACAACATCCTCTAAACATCTCTTGCTTGTTTCTCACTCTTCAAGTTCAATCTTGAAGACCAACAAAATTTGAATGAAGATTCAACTTCTCCTTTATTACCAACTTTGTTAACATATCAGTAGGGTTCTCATCCATATGGATCTTTTCTAGCTTCAACTGTCCATCCTCCAATACCTGTCTAATGAAGTGGTACCTAAGCTATATATATTTGGTTCTTGAATGAAAGGCTAAATTCTTTGCCAAATGAATTACACTTTGACTATCACTGTATAATTTGCAACTCTCTTACTCCTTTCCCAACTCTTCCATGAACCGAGTCATCCAAATCATTTCCTTGCTATCCTTTGTGATTGCAATGTATTCTACCTCTGTAGTAGACAAGGCAACAACCTTTTGCGACTTTGAAATCTAGCTAACTGCCGTTCCACCAATAGTGAACACATATCCTGTGGTGCTTCTCCTACCATCCAAGTCACCTGCCATATCTGAATCTACATACCCATGTAGAGAAGTATTTGACCCTCCATAGCATAAATGCCTACTGCTGGTCCCTCTTAGATATATGAGAATCCATTGAACTGCTTTTCAATGTTCCTTTCCTAGATTGGCCATAAACTTGTTGACAACTCCCACTGCTTGGGCAATATCTGGTCTATTACATACCATTGCATACATCAAGCTCCCAATTGCTGAAGCATATGGAACTCTACTCATGTAATCAACCTCATCATGTGATTTAGGACACTATTCTTTGCTCAACTTGAAGTGTCCAGCCATAGGTGTGCTTACCAGTTTTGCATCCTGCATGTTGAACCTTTCCAACACCTTATTCACATAATCCTCTTGAGACAAAATCAAACTGTGATTTTTTTTGTCTTTCTTAATACTCATGCCAAGGATTTTCTTTGTTGCTTCTAAATCCTTCATGGCAAATGTGTGAGCTAATTTTACCTTAAGCTTAGTAATTTCCTGCATGTGTGAACCTGTAACAAGCATATCATCTACATACAGTAACAAGATAATATAACTACCATTATCCAATCTATTAAAATAAATACAATGGTCAGATTGACATTTACTAAAGCCATGCTCTGTCATAAACCTGTCAAACCTTAAATACCACTATTTTGGAGCTTGCTTAAGACCATATAAGCTTTTCTTCAACCTGCACACAAGTTTTTCCTTACCTTTGACCTCAAAACCTTCCAGCTGGTCCATATATATCTCTTCATCCAAATCTCCATGAATAAATGTTGTCTTAACATCAAGCTGCTCAAGATGCAAATCCTCAATAACAACTAAAGACAATACCGTCTAAATAGAAGTCATCTTTATTACAGGAGAAAAAATTTCACCAAAATCAATACTTAGTTTTTATGCAAATCCATTTACTACCAACCTGGCCTTATGTCTCATTTGTCTATTCTCTCCTTCCTTTAACCTGTATACCCATTTTTTTTTCAATGCTTTCTTTCTGGCTGGAAACTCGACCAAATCCCACATATGGTTCTCTTCCAAGGAATCAATTTCCTCATTCATGTAATGCTCCCACTGTTTCTTGGATTCTACCTGCATTACCTCATCAAAATTTGTTGGTTCTCCACCATCAGTGAGCAACAAGTAGTATAAAGAAGGGAAATAATGAATTGGAGGTTTACTTACCCTTTCAGACCTCCTTATGGGCATTTAAGACTCATTTACAGCTTGCTGTCTACCCAAATTTTCTTTTGACAGTGACCGATCTCAGTCATCTCTGATCAATGTCGATCTGCACCCAACCGATGTTTATTCCTCCTGATCGACGTCAGTTTCCACCTGACTGACATCGGTCTCTATATTTTTTTATGAGTGATGATTTTTACCCGCAAGCTCATTTTGGATCATAACCTCTTCCAAATCAAGATTGCCCTGCTCAGAATTATTCAGCCTCGTGAGCTGATCACTATACATCACCTTCTCATTGACAACTACATCACGACTTCTAATAATTTTGTTAGTTTCTAAATTCCACAACCAAAATCTGAAATCTCCAAAACCATAACCAATGAAAGTGCACTGCATAGATTTAACATCCAGCTTCTTTCTATTTTCTTTATCAATGTGCACAAAAGCTTCAGAACCAAAAACTCTAAGAAATGAAAGATCTACCTTTTTACCTGTCCAAGCCTCTTCTAGAATTCCACCATCTAGTGTAGTAGAAGGTCCTCTATTAATCAGGTAAACTGCAGTATCTACAGCTTCTACCCAAAAATATAAGGGCAAACCAACATGCAACCTCATACTCCGTGCACACTCCATTATTGTTCTATTCATCCTTTCAACAACTCCATTTTGCTGAGGTGTCCTTAAAACCATCTTTTCCTTGCGTATTCCACTCATAAAATAGTAACTATTGAATTTATTGCTGCAGTACTCACCACCATTGTCAGATTTAAGGCACTTCAATCTCAAACCTGTTTCATTCTCAACCAAAGCTTTCTATTTCTTAAATGTGTCAAAAACATCAAATTTCCTCTTTATGCAATAAACCCATACCTTTCTTGTAGCATCATCAATGAAAGAAACATAATACTGTGATCCTCCAATAGAAGCTACCTAAGCTGGTCTCCACACGTCTGTGTGAACAAGCTCCAACTTGTGCTTCTTCTTTATTGACCCAATTTTGAGATACCTCACTTTCTTCTATTTCCCAAAAATACAATGCTCATAGAAATCTAGATCTATGCTTTTCAAATTTGAAAGCTTACTTTTTGACTTAAGAACATTCATTCCCTTTTCACTCATGTGACCAAGCCTACAGTGCCACAACTTTGCATCTACATCTGAAGTAGATAAAATAGAAGGAGAATAATCAGTAATACAAGTAGATAGATAAAGTGTACTTACTCTCTTACCTCTTGCTAATACAAGTGCACCCTTGGAAACTTTCTAAGATTCAGCTGTGAGAGTTACTGTGCAACCCTCATCACCCAACTTTCTTATAGAAATTAGATTCCTCTTCAGAATGGGTACATGCATGACATCCTTCAACACCCATGTGTTGCCATTCTATAATTTTAGCTGCACTTTTCCTTTGCCAACAATTTTACAAGGCTCATCATCCCCTAAATAAACTTTTCCAAAATCTCTATGGACATAATCATTAAAAAATTCTCTATTTGGGGTTGCATGGAAAGAGGCACCAAAATCTAAAACCCATGATTCTACTTTATTATCCAAATAAAATATAAGAGCATCCTATGTAACAATCCCTACAACTTTTGCTTCTTTATTACCTTCATGCTGATTTTCTTTGTTATCCTTCAACCAACAATCTTTCTTTACATGCCCTTTTTTTCCACAATTCCAATAGGTTATTCTTCCATTTCTAGATTTGGATCCACTTCCCATCTTTGACCTTGATTTCCCTTGCTTGCCCTTCTCTCTTTGCCTTCCCCTACTTTCAACACTTAAAGCATTACCTGATGTTTCCCCTGTGCTTTTCCTGTGAATTTCTTCATTCAAAATTACACTAACAACATCATCAACTTTCAAGATATTTGAAGCAGATGCAGTATTACTAACTACCATTACCAAACTATGCCAACTTTCAGGTAAAGAGCATAAGATTAAGAGAGCTTTAATTTCATCATCAAAAACTATTTTGATTGAATTTAACTGATTTACTAATGTATGGAAATCATTAAGATGACTAGATACAGATCCACCTTCCTGCATTTGCAAATTAAATAATTGCTTTATAAGATATACCTTATTTGAAGCTGAGGGTTTTTCATATAAATTTGCCAAAGTATCCATTAACTCTACCGTTGTCTTTTCTTGTGATAAGTTGGAAAACACAAAAGCTGCCAGGCTCAACCTTATAGATCCAAGAGCCTTTCTATCAAGAATATTCCATTCTTCATCTTCCATATCTATGGGCTTCTTTGAAACCCCACCCAATAGTAAATACAGATCTTTTTGATACAAATAATCTTCAATCTGCATCCTCCATAATTGATAATTCTTGCCATTGAATTTCTCCATTCTTAGTTTACTTTCTTCTGCCATTGCTTTGCTCCCACTCAATCAAAAACCCCTATGAGTGAATTTTGTAATCAACAAACACTAACATGCTCTGATACCAGTTGTCAGGATCTTAGAGTATAATTGATTACTTTTGTATAAGCAACTAAACAAGGAATTAAAACCAAAAGTAATAAGTAACTAGAAATCAGAAACAACAAATGATAGGAGATACAAGAAACAACCAATCTATATTAAACTCTTCTAGAAGGAAATACAATGAAGAAATCTCTTTCTCCTCACACCTCTCAGATGTACAATAATTCTCCCTCAAGAGTTCTCTCTCTCTCTATCAATCACAATCAACTCAATTACTGAATTGTTCACCCCTTAATTACAATACTACCCCATGGGTCTCTTAAATAGAATTGAAAGCAAACAATAATTAGAAAAATAGACTCAAGACTAATTTTAGTCTTTACATGCAAACTAACTATTCTCCTAAAAATAGAAAATATAAAAATGTCTAGAAATGCACAGAAGTCAGTGTCAATTTGAAGATGACCGATGCCGGCCGACCCCTAATCGATGTCGGTTGGTTCTAACTGATATGACCGATGTCGGTCAACCCCTAACTAATGTCGGTTACTATGTAAGCCCAACAACCTCCACATTAGCTCATTAGTGAAGATTTTAGCTCTACAACTCAACATAATATTGGTCAACAAGGTTTGGGGTTTATTGAACATCCTAAGGTACATCAATCATAGACATAGTTTATCAAGGTAAAACATCTAGATACATAAGAATTGTTACCAAAAGAGTAAGATATTAAGTTGAAAAGTCAAAATCATGCTCAACCAACAAGCATTCTCAAAACATGCTTTCTAGCAAAAAAGCTTCCACAACACCATATGTTTACAACAATCACAATTTCAAAGGAAAAAATCAAAATCAATATGCCTAAGTATAATTTAAAAAGGTCAGCTCCACAATATGAAGCAATTCCTTATACATTACCAAGTTATTATGATTTTGATCTAGAACAATATTATGATTCTGATTATTACATCCCAATTCCTTGCTAAGCAAACTATTTGATTATCCATGGATAGTTATAGTTGATAAATATGATTCAATTTTTTTTAACTAAGCTTTGAGATATATGTTTTTATGGGATAGTTGAATATTGATTTGGTTGCATTGCTATGAGCTAGCTGTATTGCATTTTTACATTATGATCATGTTGATTTATTATTACGTTCATATTTTATGATGTATGGATATCATGATGTTTTGGTCTAACTACCTACTTATTGTGAGGTTGACATAAGAAAAGTCATCTCTCAGAGCATGATGGATAGCTAGAACCTAGATGGTGATGTTGGGAGAAGACAAAGAAATCATTTAGAACCCTACACACACCACATTATTTAGGACATGTTAAATTCATCCTTGAAAGGTTTGCGTAGTGAATTTTAATGTCATTTTCATATAGATAATATTTACACATGGATATCTTAGTGTATCAATGTTGTGAAGTTAATTTTATGTGTGTTAATTATTGTGATGTTTTCATTAAATTATTATGGTTATTTTTTGTATTAAGTCATTTATTAATAATATAATCTAAGAAGTATAAAAATAAGAAATAAAATAAATAAAGTCAAAATTAGAATAAGATGAAAAGAAAGAAGGTTTAAATATAGATGAAAAAACAAAAAGATAAATCTTGGCATAAAATAAATAAAGTAAAAGAAAAGTTAAAAAAGAAAAATAAAAATGGCATACTTGGTAAAGAAGAATAAAGGAGTAAGAGGGATGCAATTTTGAGAAAGCCAACTTTAAAAGCAAAAATCATGCCCCTTTTTCATGTTAGGGGAATAAAAAAGGAAGAATATATGGACATGGAGAAAGGAGGTGTACTATGCTGAGAGAGAGAGAATTGAAAGGAAGGAGAGTTTAGAAGATAAAGAGAAGTGAGGCATAATAGGAGTAGTAGGAGAGAGAAGACACAGAGGAAACATCAGATCATAATACCAGATAAGCATTGCATTTAAATTATATATATTTAATGAGAATGAGAAAACTAAAAATATTGATGAATTCATTAATAAACATAGTAGAGTCTACTAATTTTTTTGTGTTGGGTGCTTTAATAAATCCATAACTAAATTGGTTGATAAAATTTAGAAATGAAACCTTTAGAAGAGTAAAAATTCATTAACAACTAATAAATCATCCAATTCATAGCTTGATTATTTTTATAGATGACTAATGAGATGGTTTTCACTGCTATTCATAAATGCAAAGAAATTAAAGCAAAATTATTAAACATGCCCAATATATATAGGTAAATATATATGTAAGAGTAATAAATTGCAAACAAACATTATGACTTATTATGACCAGCAACAATATTAAATTTAATTTTTTGCACAGATCTTAGACACTTTTATGAAATTAATCTACTATTGAATTTGGTAAAATACCCAACCAAACTTAGTGAGGTGTCTCTATTTATTAGGGGACGCAATTAGAAATCAAAATGAAACTAATGGAAAATACTAGAACCTTTTTAGATTGCATATGTATGTGAAAACCATATAGGCATTAATTTATGCCTTTATGCATGTCATTCTATTAGGTAATAGTCATCCAAAAGTATCTCAAATAATAAATACCATGTATATGGCATGATATGGAGTGAATCGATTTAATAGGCGTATGTATATGATGGATCCCTTTGTGTAAAATCATTCTGATAATGACCCAATGACTGCATATAGGGTGATATGTATATAGGAAAAATATCTTATTAAGTAGATGATGTGAAGTTTCTAATAACTTATCTTTCACTAGCCATTGAATATTAACCAATAACCATGGTGCTAAGGAATATAGATAGCAATTATGTATATGTGGTGACTTGAAATCAAAATTTTAGTATTGTTTTATATATCTTAAGATTTAATTTGGGAGATCTAAATATTTGTACACTATAGATATAAAAGTAAAACTATATTCTTTTATTAATCTAAACTAACTTTCCTGAGCTACAAGTCATTGCTAGCCTATGAGCAAAATGTTATTACTATACAGATGTAGATGTCTTATTATTAGACAAAATATTTGCATATGGAAATGTAATTAAACTATTAGATAATATATTAGGAATCATATGATTAGATAATAAATATGATAGATATATAATTTAAGTATATACTAGATGAAATATAAATGGTACAGATCAAAATGTCGAAACAAACTATAAGAGTATATTTTGGCCATGGTGAGGGATTTGTATGATATATCTAATGGTATAACCTATCTCTTTTAAATATTTGATAGTTGGTGAAAATTAAATAATCTAAGAGTATATGTAACTCTTCATGAGATGTTTTCATGATGTATATTATGATTCCTTTAAATTTCTAATGAAGCCATGTATATTATATTTGCATGGAACTTTCTGTAGTAACTTAAATCAGTGAAAATACTTATATAGTAGGTACTGGAGTTCTAAGGTGTGAGTATATAAATCTAGTGATTATTATAACAAAATAGGACACTAGTTGCATATTGTGAACATAGTCTCTAAAATATAATAAAAGACACGAAAATAGAACTTCAAAGCAAATATCTCATGATGTTGTTGATTGGTTGTTTAAATTTGAGTAATTGAGAAATATGATATTATGGGGTGTCATAGAATATCTTTATTATAAATTGCTTAATTTAAATTTAGATATATATTATACTAAGATGCTATAAGATGTGAATGTTTTTCTTGTTATTTATGTATTAAATAATGTTGTGGAGATTCATTTATATGTTTGATAGACTAAATATATGCATTTGTGATTATTTCTGTATTTAGCATGTATATGTTTGCTAGTAAAAGATAGTTTATATGAATTTATGGTTATATTTATGATAACCCAATCTCTCATTGTTGATTCTATGTAAGTAGTGAGATAGACTTCACTATCTTACTAGCATAACAATGCCAAATGAAGGTAATTCGATCAATTAGTGTGTTTAAAATTGATTGAACCTAGAGATCATTAACTATTGAAAACTTTGGCCAAAGTAATATTAGTTAGACATTGTCATTTCATGTGTATGGTTTACATATTTGTGTGATATCATGTTAGAATGGATTTATTTATGGTATATTACATGTTTTTAGAAATCATACAACACACGGGTACTAGCTTGTCTCTATAGATTCCCACAGTATTACTATCTACTCATTCTTAAAAGGAGGGTCATTTCGTGATGGGAGATTGTGTAAGGGATCATTAGTCTATGGTTGGTGTGAAAAAATATTTAGATGATGCTCTTCCTCCCCACAATATTATTTATTTGGAGACGACACTTGAGATTACCATGAATACTATAGTTTTGGGAAACTCATACTTTATGGAGTCATATATATTGTATTTGTACATTATATAGTATTTATTATTGAAAAAAATATTTTGATGAACTATAATTATTCACTTATAATACCTTGATAGTAGTGGCTTTAGGATTGTACCAGCCATGGCTGGAAGATTGTATAATACTTTCTATATTCAGTATGATGTATTTCATGTTGATAGTGATCAGTGATGGATGATGTAGTATGATTCATTTATAGTTATCAAACTTATATTATTTTATATGATCAATGGTTATATTATTGCATTGTGGTATAATCTAATTATAGTATTTGTGTTTTAGTTTTAAAAAAAACATGTATTTATAGATAGATCTTAGTGGGGATGTTTCATGTGGTATCAAAGTTGTGGTTTGAACTCTATGATTGAATGAGTCCACTAACACTTTCATATCTTTCTATTTACCTTAAAAGAGATGGTGAAATATAGAGTATCTAGAGAGGGTCTATCAAATTTCAATGATAGTAACCCTCCATTTGATTCTAACCGATATGTTGTGGAGCAAGCAAAAAAGTTAGATCAGATTATTACAATTTTGAATAATACCAAGGATTGAATCATAGCCATATAGTAGGAAGTTCATGGTCACGAAGAGGAAGAACATCAAGAAAAACTTGATGAGCATCTTATTGAGTAAGAAAATCCTTAGGATATGAGAGATTAGGTAGTTGCAGAGTTGGCTAGGGAAATGAAAAAGGTGAGTCCACCTAAGTGTGATGGAAATATTCTAGGTGATAAAGTTAAAGCATGGCTGATCATGATGGAAAAGTATTTTGAGATTTGAAACTAATCTGAGGTCACCAAAGTAGTTTAGAGAGCATACTAGTTGGCTAGTGAGGTAGCTACATGTTGGGCCAATAATAAGTTAGAAATAAACTTTAACTCAATCACCACTACTTGAGATCAGTTTATGACATTATTCGGGTCATGGTAGCTTCCAAAATATTATTTTGACTACAAGCTCATATTTATTTTTAATTTAAAATAGGGATTTTTATCAATGAATGAGTATTAGGAGTAGTTTAGAAAAATTCTAAAGTACTAACCTCAATACCAAGTAGATGGAAGGTTCAATATCAAAAAGTTTATCATGGGATTGAGACCCCAAATTGGTGGTGAGGTAGATGTTCATGGACCTTTTACCATGGACCATGTCTTCAAGAAGGTAGTCAAATAGGAATAAAAGTTGAAGACTCTTACACAAGCCAAAGATAAATTGAAAAAAAAATTTGGAAGTTCTAAGTCAAATTTTAATAAGAGGAACTAGAAACTAAGGAGTGGAAACTCTAGGAATCAATTCAAAATTTAGAATGCTAAATTCAATAATGGACTAGGAAATAAGAAACTAGATAATGGTTTCAACAGAGGTTTCAAGGGAAACCAATAGACTGATAAGAAAGGACCACGTGAAGGTTGTTTTATTTTTGGAAATGACCACTATGCTCATGATTATCTTCATGACAAGCCAAGGAATATGGGTCTTAATATTCAACAGGGTAGTTTTCAACAACTTATTTATATAATAATGGATAATTGATAAGCCAAATTTTAAGCATTACCCATAGATCTATCAGGTACTTTATTTAATAATCTATTTTCTATTTTGATAGAGACAAGGGAAAATAAATGTTTTATATCTCTTAGAATGTTTAGTAAGTTTCCTATAAGAGGTGAAGTAAAGGAAAATGCATGGTTAGTATAGTATGGGAATGACTCAAAAGTCATGGTTGATAAGTGTTTAGTTAAAGTAGAGATCAGGTTGCTCAAATTCACAACAATAGTGGATCTATATGTAGCACCACCAGGATCATATGATGTGATCTTAGGAGTCAACTGGTTTGAAAAAAATAAGGCCAAAGTTGATTCCTATTTGAAGAAGGTTGAGTGTCTAGATGATTTTAGGAATTAGACACAAATTCAAAGCAAGAGAAAAGAGTTGAGGCTTAGATAGATTTTTGTTATGCAACTCAAGAGGGCTCAAGGAAAAGGGTGTCAATATTTTATCATCAAGATAAATAAAAGGAGGAACCTAAGGAACCATCTCTTGAAGATTATCCATTCCTTACGAATTTTCATGATGTGTTTCCAGAAGAGTTTTCAGGATTACCTCCTAGACATGAGTTTGATTTCTCTATCAACATTATATTTGGTTTAGAACCACATTTTAAGGCACCATACAAGATGAAAACCATTGATTTGGTTGAATTGAAGGCTCAACTCTAATAATTATTTTCAAAGAGGTTGATCAGGCCAAGTGTGTCACCATGGGGTGCACTGGTTGTTTTTGTCAAGAAGAACAATGAAACTCTTCAACTTTGCATTGATTATAAAATGTTGAATAAGGAAAATATTAAAAATCGGATCCACTACCTCGTATAGATGATATTTTTGATCAAATGAGGGGATCAATGGTATTTATAAGATTGATCTTAGAGTGGGATACCATCAACTGAGAATTAAAGATGTGGATATTTCAAAGACAACTTTTATAACTCGTTATGGGCATTATGAGTTCACCATGTTACCATTTGGGTTGACTAATGCACTAACAACATTCATGAATCTCATGAATAGTGTGTTTAGAGATTATCTAGATTACTTTGTTTTGTTCTTTCTTGATGACATTCTTATAAATTCAAAGAATGAAGAGGAACACCTTTAACATCAGGAACTAGTTTTGCAATGGTTACAAAAGAAAAAGCTATATAGAAAACTATCTAAGTGCACATTTTTTAAGGAGAGAGTGCAATATTTAAGACATTATTTTTGAAAATGATATTTTTATATATTTAGCTAAGATAAGAGCCATTATGGAATGGCCAGTGCCAAACATTGTGCATGAGGTAAGAAGTTTCATGGGATTAGCAGGCTATTACAGAAAGTTCATTCTAAATTTTTCCAAGATATCTAATCTAATTACCTCTTTACAATAGAAGAATCAAAGATTTTTTTTGGTTAAAAAATTATGAAGTAGCTTTTCAAAAATTGAAAAAAAGGCTTACTTTAGCATTAGTGTTAAGACTTCTTGACCCAAATGGTCAATTTTAGTGATCACAGATGCATCAGGGGATGGACTAGGAGTCCTTATTCAGGATGGTACAATAGTGACTTATGAATTAAGGAAGCTGAAAAAATATGAGATGAACTATGCCCCACATGACTTGGAACTTGTATCAATTATGCATGCATTGCAAGTTTAGTGACATTACCTATTTGAAAAATCATTTGAACTCAAGACAAATAACTTGAGACTCAAGTATATCTTTATCCAACCAAATTTAAATGCTCATCAGAGATGTTATCCTTAGTTCTTATCTGATTATGATTTTGATATCAACTATATCAAAGGCAAGGAAAATATATTAGTTAGTGCCCTAAGTAGTAAAAAGTACACAAAAACCATGGCTACTATCAAGAGTACTTTCAAGGATTGAGTGATTGAATTCTCACCAAGAGATGAATTCTATGACTAGGTTAGAAAAGCATTATCTAAGAATTGCTTAGAATCCTCGGTATAAAAGATTCAAATTTGAGATTGATGGTCTTTTGCATTTAAATAGAAGGATGTTTGTGTCAAATCAAGAGAATTTGTGAATCATAGTGCTAAAATAACCACACAATTCCCCATATTCAAGACATTCAGGAGTAATAAATCTCATGGTAGAGCTTATACCACTGTATTTCTATAAGGGAATCAAGAAAGACGTAAAAGACTATGTGTCATATTATCTAGAATGTTAATGAGTGAAATCTGAGCATGGGCACCCAATTAGATTGTTATATTTGCATGATATACTAGAATGGAAGTGGTAGGTGATTAGTATAGACTTTATCCAAGGTTTATTAATGTCATAAAATAGGCATGATATGATTTTGGTAGTTGTTGACAAACTAATCAAGGTGGCTTATTTTATACCAGACAATTTGATAGATGATGCACTTACCCTTGCAAAGAGGTTCATAAATAAAGTGTATAGGTTACATGGATTTTTAGAGAAGATCATTTTGGATTATGATCTAAAGATTACTTATAGATTTTGGGTAACTCTGAATTCAACTTTGGGAACATAAATAAATTTTAACACTGCATATCATCCAGAGACTGATGGTCAGACTTAGTGAGTTAATTAGGTGTTAGAAGATATTCTTCATATATATTGCATGGATCAAAAATAAAAGTGGAAATATTATCTTCCATTGGTTGAGTTTTCATACAATAACTCATACCAATCAACTTTGAATATGGCACCATTTGAGGCATTATATGAAATAAGGTGAAGGACACAAATCGACTAGGACAAGTTAGAGGACATGGTAGTCTTTGGATTTGAGATGCTTTTAGAAATAGAAGAAAAATTCATATTAATTAGGTAGAGATTGGTTGAGGTCAATGATAGAAAAAAGAGCTATGTTGATCTGAAGAAGACACACAGGGGGTTTTATGTGGGTGATAAAGTGTTCTTATGGGTTAAGCCACAAAAGAGCTTGATTAAATTTGAGAAGTTAGTGAAACTATCATCGAGATATGTGGGACCCTTCAAGGTGTTAGAAGTGGTCAATATTATAGCTTATAGGATTGTATTTCCACCAACCCTATTTCTATTACATAATGTCTTTTATGTTTCTTATCTTAAAAAGTATATAGTTGATATACAGATGTGTTGGATTGGAATGCTTTGTAGGATCTGAATCTTGAGGTGGTCATGGTAGAACCAATTATAGTAATTGGCATTCATAAAATTTGCTTGTGTAATAGAGAGATGTCATAGTTCAAGGTCTAATAAGATCAATACTCTAAAGATAGTGTTGCATGGGAGGACTATGATGAGTTATACAATTAATTTATGCATTGATTAGCTTGATTAGATACTCTTATATTATGTTATTTTCTGCTAAACAATATTTTTAATTCAAAACTTATTTTTAAATAAGATTCATCCAGGATGATGACTAACTTTAGGGGGAAGGATGTTACATCTTGATTCCTCTCTAAGCAAACTATTTGATTATCCATAGATATTTATAGTTGACAATTGTGATTTGGTTATTTTTTACTAAGCTTTGAGATATATGCTATTATGACACAGTTGAATATTGATTTGGTTACATTGCTATGAGCTATTTGTAGTGTATTTTTACATTATGATCATGCTGATTTATTATTATAGTAATAATTTATGATATATGAATATCATGATGTTTTGGTCTAATTACCTGCTTTTTATGAGATTGTTGCAGGAGAACTCATCCCTCAGAGCATAAAGGAGGGAGAGAATCATCAGAGAGGGTGATGTATATGGTGATGTTGGGAGAAGATAGTGAAATAAACTAGAACCCTACACACACCACATTATTTAGGACATGCTAGATAATAGTGCATTTTAATGTTATTTGCATATAGATAATATTTATTCATAAATAGCTTAGTGTAGCAATGTCGTGAATTTAATTTTATGTGTACTTATGATTGTGATGTTTTCATTAAATTATTATGGCTAATTTTTGTATTAAGTCATTTATTAATAAGATAATCTGAGAAATATAAAAATTAGAAATAAAATAAATAAAGTCAAAATCAGAATAAGATGAAAATAAGGAAGATTTAAGTATAGAGGAAAAAATAAAAAGATAAATCTTGGCATAAAATAAATAAAGGAAAAGAATAGTTTAAAAAAAACATGCCATACTTGGTAAAGAAGAATAAAGGAGTAAGAGGAACACAAATTTGAGAATGCCAACTTTAAAAGCAAAAAACCACGCCTCTTTTCATGTAAAGGGAATTATATATATATATATATATATATATATATATATATATATATATATATATATATATATATATATATATATATATATATATATGGAGAAAGGAGGCATATTATGCTGAGAGAGAGAGAGAATTAAAAGGAATGAGAGTTTAGAAAAAAAGAAGTGAGGTGCATCAAGAGCAGTAGGAGAGAGAAAACATAGAGGAAATGCCAGATCATAATACTAGATAGGCATTGCATTTAAATTATAGATATTTAATGTGAATGAGCAAACTAAAAATATTGATGAATTCATCAATAAACTTGGTAGAGTCTGCTGAAATTTATGTGTTGGGTGCTTCAATAAAGTCATAACTAAATTGGTTGATATAATTTAGAAATGAAACCTTAAAAGAGTACAAGTTCATTAACGACCAATAAATCATCCAATTTGTAGCCTACTTTTTTTTTTATAGATGACCAATGAGATGAATTTTGTTTTTATTTGTAAATGTAAAGAAATATAAAATAATATAGTGTAAGCAAAATTATTAAACATGCCTAATATATATGTAAGAGGAATAAATTGCAAACAAACATTACACCCTATTATGACCAGCAACAATATTAAATTTAATTTGTTGCACTATTCTTAGACACTTTTATGAAATTAATCCACTATTGATTTTGGTAAAATACCCAACCATACTTAGCCAAACATCTCTATTTGTTAGGGGACATAATTAGCAATCCAAATAAAACCAATGGGAAATACTAGAACCTTTTTATAATGTATATGCATGTGAAAACTGTATAGGGGTTAATTAATGCCTTTGTATGTGTCATTTTGTTAGGTATCAGTCATCCAAAAGTATCTCAAATAATATATACAGTGTATATGGCATGATATGGAGTGAATCGATTTACTAGGCGTATGTATAAGATGGATCCCTTTATGCAAATTTATTCTATTAATGACCCAACAACTACATATAGGGAAATATGTATCTAGGAGAAATATATTATTAAGTGGTTGATGTGAAGTTTCTAGTAACTTATCTTTCACCAGCCGTTGAATATCAACCAATAACCGTGGTGCTGAGGAATATAGATAGCAGTTATGTATATGTGGTGACTTGAAATCAAAATTTTGGTATTGATTTATATATATTAATATTTAATTTGGGCTATCTAAATATTTATAGGCTGCAGATATAAAAATAATATTATATTCTTTTATTAATCTAAACTGACTATCCTGAGCTACAAGTCATTGCTATCCTATGAACATAATGTTATTACTATGCAGATTTAGATGTCTTATTATTAGACAAAAGATTTACATAATAGTTTCACAAGGAAATGCAATTAAACTATTGGATAATAATTAATAATCATATGATTAGATAATAAATATGATATATATATATATATATAATTTAAGTATATATTAGATGAAATATATACGGTATGGATCAAAATTTCTAAACAAACTATAAGATTATATTTTGGCCATGGTGAGAGATTTGTATGATATATCTAATGGTATAACCTATTTATTTTAAATATTTGATACTCAGTGAAAATAAAGTAATCTAAGAGTAAATGTAACTCTTCATGAGAGGTGTTCATGATGTATATTATGACTCCTTTAAATTGCTAATGAAGCCATGTATATAACATTTGCATGAAATTTTTTGTAGTAACTTGAATCAATGAAAATACCTATGTAGTAGGTACTAGAATTTTAAGGTGTGAATCTATATATCTAATAATTATTATAACTAAGCCTATAATTTGTAAGGATAAAACACAACAAAATATTTTGAACACAATCCATAAAATATAATAAAAGACATAAAAATAGAACTTCAAAGCAAATATCTCTTGATGTTGTTGACTAGTTGTTTAAATTTAAGTAATTGAGAACTATGATATTATGGGGTGTCATAGAATATATTTATTAAAAATTACTTAATTTTAGTTTATATATATATATATATATATATATATATATATATATATATATAAAATACCTGGATGGTATAAGCTTTGATTGTTATTATTCTTATTTATGTGTTAAATAATATTATAGAGATTTATTCATATGTCTGAGGGACTAAATGTATGTAGTTGTGATTATATTTGTACTTAGCATGTATATGTTTGCTAATAGGAGATAGTCTATATGAATATGTGGTTATATTTATGATAATCCAATCTCACATTGTTGATTTTGTGTTAGTGAGATGGACTTCACTAGCTTACTAGCATCACAATGCTAGATGAAGGTAATCTGATCAAGTGGTGTGTTTTAAATTGACTCATCTTAGAGATCATTAAATATTGAAAACTTTAGCCAAAATAATGTTAGTTAGACATTGCCATTTCATGTATATGGTTTACATATTTATGTGATATCATGTTAGAATGAATTTCTTTATGGTACATTGCATGTTTTTAAAAATCATACAACACATGGGTACTAGTTTATCTCTCTAGATTCCCACACTATTACTATCTACTCATCTATGAAGGGAGGGCAATTACCTAATGGAAGATTGTGTAGGGGATTGTTAGTCCATGATTAATACAGAAAAGTGCTCGGATGATGCTCTTTCTTCACATAATAATACTTATTTGGAGATGACACTTGAGATTACCATGGATACTAGAGTTTCAGAAAACTCATTCTCCATAGAGCCATGTATCTTGTATATGTACATTGTATAGTATTTATTATTGAAAGCATTATTCTGATGAGCTTTAATTATTCACTTATAGTACTTTAATAGGAGTGGTTTTAATATTGTATCAACCATCACTGGAAGATTTAAAAATACTTTCTATATTCAGTATGATGTATTACATGTTGATAGTGATCAGTGATGTATGATGTAGTATTTTTCATTTATAGTTATCACAGTTAGATTATTTTATATGATCACTAGTTAGATTCTCACACTGTGGTGTAATCTAATTATAGTATTTGTGTTTTAATTTAAAAAATTCACGTATTTATAAATAGATCATAGTTGAGATATTTCACTAATATAGAATAATACAAAGATTATTACTACAACAACATTCAACTACATCATCTCAATCACATTGCATAAAAGATTACCATTCCCATTATCAACATAGGTCATGGTGATGGTGAGTATCCCATAAGACTGCTTAGTTATTATGGTTCCTACCCTTGTACATACTTCCTTCTCTCTCTTGCTTCTTGTACATAGTTTATTTTCATATGCTTATACATAGCTTATACTCAGATTACACAAAAGAAATATGATATGTCAAAATACAAAAAAATTCAAATAATTCAAAAAACTAATTTATTTTATAGATTATATGTATTTCTTTGTTTACATTTATACTACTTGCCAAATATTGCATATTGCTAACTATCCTATTATAGTTAGTTTTATCATACACATACACTTTGTAGAGAGGATTACAAAGCAAGTTAGTCAAGTATTAGTCTATAAATAATCCAGCATGCATAAATAACTCACTAACCAAGCCTATCTATTCTTATGGAAATTACAAAAGATAACAAGAAATAAATGAAAGAAAACAATTCCATATTACCTTCCTAAATGGATTCACCATACCTATATGGCTCAAAAACATGCTCTCCCTTGATCAAACATCCTTGTATTTGTCAAAAATGGTGGTAATCTCATCTAATGCCTCAAGAACACTCCATAAAACCTAGGTTCATGATTCCAAATCATTGAACTAGCCTATCAATGAAGCTTGTAAGCAAAATCCATAATCAAATGCAAAACCTTGTGGAAACAATTTAACATTATAACTTTGAAATATTCAAGCTTTTTAAAGATATCTAAGCATAATAACTTTGCATCAAAATAGCTTAAAATTCACATCTATGGCCTCTCTATTTATAGATTTTTGATGTTGATTAGTATCAACCATGACCATCCATCTCAAGATTGAGATGTGTGGCCATGGATAATTTTAATATTTAGAATTAAATCCATAATTATCTTCATCATGACCTTGGAAGAAGGGGAATTGAAGAGGTATGGGAGGTATTAACTAGGCATGGGTGACCCATAATCTTAATATTTGTGGCATTTATGGCCTAAGGATGTCTTCCCAAAAAATGATGTCACCTGATGACGCAGTTAATAGCAATCAATTTTCAAAAATAAATATTCAACAACTCTCATGGAAAATACACTTAAGCTCTTGATTTGGATTAATTAGCCTTAAACAAGGTTAATCAACATTTGTGAAATTATTTGAAAATTGGCCCTCAATTAATCAAAATGGTCAAAAAGTCATTAGTGGGTCGTAATTTGTCTGGAGAGGAACTGGAAGGTGATGTTAGATGTGTTGGAGCTATATTCCCATTTAAGATGTTATCAACACTAAATAACAAAGGTTCATGATGTGTACCAATGAATTAGAAGAAAATAGTGATCTAGAGCACTAAATGGTGAAATGGTCATTTTGACTCAAAATGATCTGATCAAAGTTAACTAACCCATACAATTCATTGCCCTATTTAGGGATACTTTGATCTAAATTAGTATTTGTAGGTAACAAGTCTGAACCATTTAGGATATTTTATATATTTTGCCCTAAAATGCACATTTGAGTGTAATTCAAGTAAGATTGACAATTTCAACACAAATAGTGATAGGAATTAGATGTCTATATTTTGCCCCTATTTGAGAAGGCATAGCGAGACATTCAAATGAAGCAACATCTTAAAAAAAAAAGAGTTATCAAGAAGAAATTGGAACAAACCCATAATGCCCCCTCGAGAGGACATACTAGGATGAAAGAAAAAGATGGACTCTCAAGAAGAGAGATAAAGTGAGACATTAACCCATGGAATAGATCACATCTAGTCAAGCTAATGCTTGCACACATGATTACCATCAATGATAAACATATAATTAGAGGTATAATAGGCCTCAGAGATGGGGGGAATGGGAAATATATAATCCATAAATGTAAGGGACACACTATAAATGTACCCAATTTGAGAGTACAAGCTGTGCACTTATGACATTAATCAATCTCAGGGCAAGTTGCACACTAAAATATTGCCATCATGGGATTTAATGTGAAGAACTTGGAATTAGAGGAAAAGGGAGAACGTTATACTTTAGGAAGGGAAGCACCATTAGAATGGGGTCTCCAAAGAGAATATAATAAGTACTCTAGTAGAGTGGATTTGATCATGATAAAATAGTTTTGCCCTAGTAGGGCAAATCTTGATCATTGATAAAGAATAAATAATGATTTTTCCCCTATAGAGCTGATTTGATTAGATGTGGTTCAGATGTTGTACCTCATCATGGGCAATTGGTAAGCAAAATATCTCAAGGATATAACCAAAAAGAGAGGTTAAAGTGAGCAAGTGCAAATGTACATATGATGGTGTAATGGCTTAGAAATCCATATAAAACCAAGCATATGAGAATGCACAAAGTGATGATAGAGATGAAAATAAGAATGGAGATAGTTGAGCTGAGCTCAATAGAAATTGAGTGATACCTACATAGTTCTATGGACTCATGTTCCAATATGAACTTCAAGCCAATGTAGTTCACCCAATTTTGGGAGAGAATGTAATGAGGAATGATGAAAAATAAGTCAAGAATATGATTAAACATACAATGTCTACAAAGAGATTCACGCATAAGCATAGACAAAGAAGCCTAAAATGCATGCTATCGAGAAGCCTAATTCCATATCGTGAGCCTAGGTTTTGCAAACTATTCTTGATAATCATTTATCAAAGCTGATGTTGACGTTAAGACATTGAGATCTGAGCACAAAGTTCTTGCTCTAGCAAAATAAATTAGGCATCATAAATATGAATAAAATAGAATGATATAAGATTCCAATTATGTTGAACGCGTTCAAATGTGAATACCTATAACTAAGGATAATGGTAAAATAATGACCAAAACTAGATTTACAACAATTTACATTTAAACAAAAAAGAAGATAAACATAAATGAACCTAACTTGAAATCAAGATATGATCTGAAGTAGGAACAAAAATGTTTAAAAATAAAAGGCAAAAATGTCTTAACAACATGAGACCAAGATATGAATAATCAAGATCCATTTGGACCATCAAGGCATTCTTGAACATAAAAGAGAAAAGCAAAATTAAACATAAAAACAAGACACCAACAACAATCAAATAAATAAAATAGTCCAAGAACAATGTAATAACATAGGATCAAGATATAAATAATCGAGATCCATGTGAATCATCAAGATGTTCTCAAACATAAAAGAGATAAGCAAAAATAAAGGAAAAACAAGACCAAGATGAGACAAGAAGTAATAAAAGGATAAAAGGAGAGGTGTGAAAACAGAACAAAACACCAAGAAAACTCAAATAAACACACAGAAACAAAAACCAAGTTAATGAAATTTAAAGATAAATGTTCATGCATGTGCAATAGAGGCGTTACTTTCCACCATATCATAACAAAGAATAATGACATGACAATTATTCCCTAATTAAAGAGGAACAATGACAAAAGAAATAGGGGAAGAGAAGAAAAGGAAGGGGTTGGTCGAGCTGACTCCAGATGTATAAGACGAGTAGATGCTACCTACATAGTTCCATGGATGCATGTTCTAACATGAACTTCAGGTCAAATATAGTTCTCCTAGGAAATGGGATAGAATAAAAATGATGATCAGACTAGCATGATTAAGAGAAGAAATGGAAGATAAAAAAATGAGAATGGTCTAGTAAATAAGAAGTTGATGAGATGACATTGAATGACCTTGGAAAATGACAAGTATGTGGGATAAGATAAAATGAATTGGTGCTTATGTGATTGCAAAATGACAAGTGTGTGGGATAAGATAAAATGAATTAGTGCTTCTATGCTTGAAAATGATAAGAGCCTAACATGGTAGAATGGGAATGTACAAATGTATAGAAGCATGAGACAATGTTTTTATTCTTTTATGGATCATGTTATGATGTTTTTGATATTTTCAAAGTATTTCTAATGTTTTTGATGTTTTTTGGATAACATATGCACAAGTTGGGACCATCTAATTGAGGAGATGCATGTCTTAAGAGTAGAGGTTCCAATAAGACAGCTAAGCCAACTACAATGGCCCATGCTCAAAAACCAATGAGAGCAAGGTTCTTGATAAAACAAGAAAGAGTAGCAAATAATTAAACTAAGAATATGTGGCTATTCACTTGTCTAAAACTATACAAGACTATCCTGGTTGAACTGCTTTGTAGAACCGCTACTGAAGATGTTCATAATGTTCATGAGACATAATCAAGATCATAATTGGTCTAGGGACAAAAAGTGTTCAAGCTTATAACATGTCCTAGACAAAAACAAAGAATATGCCTTCTCAAAAAGAACAATCTATAATGGTATGAAGAATGTGTTTAGAGTACCAAGGGTTCAAAGACTTTACTATCAAGATTCATGAAAAGTGGACTAGGGTAGTATAAAATGTGTTCAAGGTAAGATAAAAAGGTGGGATAAAATTATGATAGCACAAGCTGCCCCCAAGTCAGGGGTCTTATAGATAATGGTTCAAAGCTATTCATGCATAAAATCTCTTAAGGTGTATGATGTTCATGGGCTTTGAAATTTCTTCACCATTAGGTTTAGCTAATTGATATGCTCTTGATCCATAGTTTGTTGTGACAATATATGGTCCTAACCAATTAGGTTGAAACTTGCCTTTCTTTTTGGGTTCAGTATTCATGTTCTTCTAATTCTCTTTCAAAACTAAGTCACCAATCTCAAATTCTTGAGGGAAAATATGTTTGTTGTAGCTTCTCCATAATCTATTCTAATAGGCTTGTAAGTTTTCTAGGGTAGCTAAATGCTTACCATCAATAAGTTGTAGTTCTTGTAGCCATGAGGCTCTATAGTCTTCATCATCTTCAATGTGCTCTAGTGATATTATTAATGATGGGATCTCAATCTTGACTGATATGATAGCTTTAGTGCCAATAATAAGGGAGTATAGAGTAGCTCCAGTTGGGGTGTGATGATTGGTTTTATAAGCCCAAAGGGCAGGAAAGAGTTGCAAATGCCAATTATGACCAACATCATTGATAATCTTTTTTAAGATGGCTAAAATGGTTTTATTTGATGCCTCAACTTGTTTGTTGCCTTGTAGGTTATATAAAGTGGATTTCTTGTGCTTGATCTTGAATTTTGCACAAAGATATTTCACATCTTGGTTCACAAAGGATCAAATATTATCAAATATAATACAGGCTAGGATGCCATATTGATAGATGATATGGTAATGAATGAATTTGGCTATTTATTTCCTAGTAATATAAGTGAGAGGAATGGCCTCAATCCACTTGGTAAAGTACTTAGTTGTAGTTAAAATGTGCTTATGTCCATCTAAAGATGTCAGGTTAATTTTTCCAATGAGATTGAGACCCTATGTTGAGAATGGCCATGGTGTTGTAATTAGCTACAATGGTAAGGTGCATGTATCAAGTTACCATGCTGCTGACAAGGAACACACTTCTTTACATAATTACAAGCATCTATCTCCATTTTGGGCCAATAATAGCCTATTATGAGAATTTTCTTTGCTAGGACTACACCATTGGTATGGGCCCCACACATTCATTCATGAACCTCCTTTAGTGTTGGCTTGGATTCTCCCAAAGATAAACAATGAAGAAGTGATCCATCATATACTTTTCAATAAAGTGTGTTTCTAAAGAGGATATAACATGTTAAGTGATGAAATAATTTTTTTTGTTGGTTATTGGAAAGGTTGGTGGGAAATACATGACTATGGAAATAATTATAAAAATTTGGTTACCATGGTAGCTCAGATGATAGATTAAGATCAACAATGGTGCATATCCTCTCTAAATTTGATAGAATATGTGCCAACTGAAGAAGATTTTCAATCAAGAACTGATACTCTTTAAAACTATCATGCATTTGAATCATGGAACCAATTGTTTCCATGGCATCGATAGATCTATTGTTGATTCATGAAACTTGCTCAAACTACAAAGATTTAAAATGTGTTTTGAGGTCATCGACAATTTACTTGTAAGGAACCAACTTATCATCTCTTATTTGATACTAATCAGTTGTCTAATTTATGATTAGCTATGAATATCCATAGACCTTTAAGCTTTGAATGTCTCATTGCATTGCAAGATAGAGCCTTGTAGCCAATGCCTCATATTCAACCATATTGTTTTTACGCTGAAATTGTATATGGAATGATTTGGGGATCAAATCCCCCTATGGCATAATCAACAATATGCCAGCTCTAGATCCTCAAGATGTGAAGGATCCATCAAAATAGAGTGTCCACTATTCAGGTTCTTGTGATGCTTGTTCTATCATCATGATAGAATCATCTAAAAGGTCAAAGTTGAGAGGTTGAGTGGCCGTAATAGGAGCTTCCACAAGTTGGTCTACAAGAACCTATCCTTTGATTTCCTTTTGATTCTAGTATTCAATATCAAACTCACTGAGGACCATTATCCATTTATCCATGCATCTTTAAAGAGCTGCTTTAGATAAGAGGAACTTGAGAGGATCTACCTTGGTGATAACAATAGTTTTGTTATTTAGCATATAATGTCACAATTTTTGAGTGGTCAACACCATAGCTAAACATGCCTTCTCAATAGGCATATAATTATGTTCATAGGCTACCAATGTGTGGCTTAAATAATAAAATACATGTTCTTTATCATGGTCATCGTGCTGAGCCAAAAGTGCCCCTAGTACATGTTTCATGGCTAATAAATAAAGAAGCAGTGGCTTTCCTTGTGTTGGAGGTCGTAAGACTGGTGGGTTGGCTAAGTATGTTTTAAACTTTGAAAATTCTATCTTATAATATTCATCCCACTAAAACTTTACCCTTTTCTTTAAGAGATGGGTAAATGGGTGGCACTTATTTGCCAATTGAGAAATGAACCTACGTATAGACTGGATCTTGCCTTGTAAACCTCGTAACTATTTAAGATTGTTTGGTGGGGGCATTTCCATAATAGCAATGACCTTTATAGGGTCAACTTTAATCCCTCATTATGATATAATGAACCCTATAAATTTTATTGATGTGACTCCAAATACACATTTCTTAGGATTCAAGTGGACTTTATATGCATGAAGCCTCTCAAATATTCTTCATAGAATGTCAAGGTGTCTAGCTCTTGTTCTTGATTTTACTAGTATATCATCAACATAATCCTCAACAATGTCATGCATCATATCATGGAAGATAACAATTATTACATGTTGATATATGGCTCTAGCATTCTTCAAACCAAATGGTATGACTTGGTAATAGAATGTCCCCCATGGAGTGGTGAACATGGTCTTATGATGATCTTCACGGGCTATATTGATATGATTATAATTAAAAAATCCATCGATTAAGGATAACATATCATACCTAGTAGTTGAGTCGACAATCATGTCAATGTTGGGTAGAGGAAAATCATCTTTAGGGCATGCTTTGTTGATATCATGAAAATCAGTACAAACATGTATGCCTAGGGTCTTTTTACTTACTGGCACTATGTTAAAAATCCATTCAGATTAGTCTAGTGGTCTGATAAAATTGGCTCCTAATAAATTTTATAACTTAGCCTTAACCAAAAGGGTGATGCGTGGATGCATCTTTCTCAACTTTTGCTTGACTAGTTTAGCATCAGGGTGAATAACAAGATGATGCACAACTAAATCTAGGTCAAAACTTTGCATGTCAAAGTATACCCATGCAAAGATGTCTATATAATCTTTAAGAATGGATATAATATGTTCATTTTTTGTTTTAGTAAAGGAAGCTCTAAGATAAACAATTTTAGGATCCTCATGGGTTCCCAAATTCACTTTTATTATTCTCTCCATAAGGAGTGTGGATCTGTCTTTGAAAATGGTAGGTAGAGTATGGTCATGATCATTTTATTCTGGTATGTCTTCTTGTTATTCCTCCCATAGATCTAGATAATATGAAGAATTAAAATGTACCTTCTCAGGTAAAGGAAAATTGGCAAAAACCTTTGGAAACTCAAGAGCAAGATGCTCATATATTTGATGTTGTTTTGAAGAGATGCTTATACTAGTTATGGAAGCTGGGATAGATGGACTTTCTACATCCTGAGGGAATGAACAAAATTTCCCACTTGGGAGCACGTAAAATAGGTTTTCACTCAAAGGATTGTCTTTTTCTTTACTTTTCCCCTGATTAATAAGTTCCTTAAAGAGGTTTTCACCTAAAAATCTTGATGTTTATTCTTTATTATGACCAAAAAAATTTGCCTGCTCTCCAAAGTAGGCAAAAGAATTCAATGAAAAATCAAAACCCTACTTATGATCACCAATGGGGAATGCATCTCATAGGCTCATGTATTCTGAAATTGATTCTTCATTTTGAAACTCATTAAGGCATATGACCAAATTTTGTTGATCCCAATCTATGAGTTTATGATGGTAAAGGCATAGGTTACAATGAAGATTTGCTTCCAAATGGGAAGCACCAATGGTAAAGATACAATGTCCTGCTTCAGGAAGGGAAGCACCACTAGGATGGTTTTTTGCTTCAGGATGGGAAGCTCTAATAAGATGTATTTTTTATTAATGATGGGAAGATCTAATATGTGTTGTGTTCAATTTAGTATTTGAATCACAAAAATCTAAATCAACAAGCTCATCAAAAAGGCTATAATGTGATGTTGTGCCGCTAATAGGAGTCTCGTTACTATCATTTCAAAAGAGTCACTACCAAATGTTATGAGGTCTATGAGGTCATCCTTTGGTGGTTTAAATCTGAGACCATGATTCAAATTGATAACTTCAGCTGATAAGGGTTCTAAAATTCCTTGCCACTGTGGGCCAAGGCCTTTCCCTGTATAGTCAAGATGATCCATTATCCTGTTAGGGATAGGATACTTTGGATTCTTGAAATAATTAGCAAGGCCTTCAAAATATAACTAATATCCCTCGATAAAAGCCTCTTGATCTTTATTTTGTGCAATTATAGGTACACAAACCATAGGAAGTTTTGGTTGCTTCTTCTTTGGTTGCCAAATCTGATCAGGTCTGTTATGAGTTTGGGATGTTTTAGGCTTACCAAATGTTTTAGGGGATTTTGGTAATTTTTTAATATGGAGGACATCCTTTAGATGATACATGGAAATGCTTGCATCTTTAATAATAACCTATTTGGCTAGAGCTATTGGAAATGGATCAGTCAAAGTGGAGTCTATATCACCAGGATCTATATATTTAGATGGAGATGGATGAGAAATGATGGCTTTGTTCTTCTTTGTAATGAATTCATAACTTGGGAAATAGTTATATTTATGAAACTTTGATTTAATATGTTTGCAGTATTGGTATGGCTTATGATTAGTGGGAATAGTAACCTTGATCCCATCATGGGGAAACTTAAGGAATTGGTGAAGAGTAGATGGAACTGCTTGTAATTCATGGATCTAAGGATGACCAAAAATTATGTTATAAGGAAGCTCAATATACATAATATGGAATAATGTGTGATGAGAAATAGACCCAACCATGACTGGTAACCAAATTTTACCGAATGACTCCCTCTCAATGTTGTCGTAAGCTTTGATTTTAATAGTTTTTGGCTGAATGTCTTTATCCATGTAACACAATCATCACACCAATTTAAGAGATATGATGTTTATCCCTAAATCATTATCTATAAGAACCTACTTGATCTTGTGATCTACAATGATTATCTCAATGTATACTGGGTTATTGTGGTTTGGGTTGAGGGTAGAAATGTCCTTTTGATCAAAAGTGATTTGCTAAAATGAAGACAAATGCCCAACTAGGTTCTGAAACTGATCAAGGTTTATATCATTAGGCATAATATAATCTTATAAAAGTTTGTTGAAAATGGTTATATGAACATCAGATGTCTGTAAGAGTTCTAATATGGAAATTTGTGCAGGGGTTTTATCTAATTGATCCATTAGACTATACGGCTTTGGAACTATGAATTGAACTAGTTTAGTATTTGTTGGGATAGTATTCAGCTTTAAAACCATTGGTACAATGTTCTTATTAGGTTTATGGAAAGAAGTGGGTGAAGGGTTTGAGTGGTAACTCATGGGCATCTAGTTGTAACTACACAACCTAAAGGTGGCAAGGATTTATTATAATTGGAAGAGGGAGCTAAAGGGCCTTGGATGGTGACCTATGGGTGATTAAAAATATTGTGACAATTTTGGGTCAATGAGGAGCTCTTATAAGAAAGATACTATTGTTTAGGATTAGTAACCCATATAAATGGAATATGATGATGTGAACCTAACATGGTATTACTAGGGGGAGAGGGTGATGACCCTATAATGATGGGTCCCATGTTGTGAAGAACATGAGATTGGCCATGCAGCTTCATAATAACAGTGGTAACGTGGGTTACATAAGTGTATCCCACAATGTTATTATAGTCATAAGGTACATTGTTATAAGACACATTATTATTATGGGCATTATGATCTTGATTATGCTCATTGTGATTTTGACCTTGTTGTTGGTTCTGATTTTGCCTATATCCTTGATTGTGACCATTTTGATTATTTCTTGGTGGTGGTGGATCATGTCAAGGAAAGGGGTCTTTGTAGATTCCCATATCCTAATTTGTGTTCTAATTAGGGGCCAACTTAATTTCTAGTTCACCAAATTCAATAAAATCCTCAATAATATGTCGTAATTGAATGTAACAATATGCATCGTGACCAACAACATGATGAAAGTTACACCATTCATTCTCTTTGTACTAGTCTAGTTTTGGATGATATTGAGGAAATGGCCTTGATACTAGCCATATAATTAAATTAGCTACAATGAGATTTTGTAACACTATTTCAACCAATTATCCCAACTTGCTAAAGACTCTAAAATTGTTATGAAATGTCCTTTGTGGAGGTTGTCTCTACAAAGTAGGTAGTGGATTTGAGGGAGTTAATTATACATTTAGAGGAGGTATAACATGTACCATTTGTACATGTCTTATTTCTATCACCCCATTTCCAACCACTTTCTTATTTTTGATAAATCCCTTAGGCTTATCTTGTATAGCTATAGGAGTTGGTGATTTAGTCTGATTAGATGCTTGACCTTATGTAAAAATTTTAACAAGGCCTTTAGCAATAAGAGCCTTCTCAATTTGCACTCCTTTGTCAATAATTTCTTCAAATGAGTTAGCACAAGCTAACCATAGATTATGCATAACTTTAGGATGTAAATTTTATACAAAGATATTAGCCAACTATTTTTCTAGTAAATTGTGTTGAAATCAGCCTACCAATGCTCTCCACCTTTGCAGATATGTAGCAAAAGTTTCACCATCATGCTACTTGGCTTTTCATAAGTCAACAATAGTTAATTCATGTTCTATGTTATATGATAAATGGTTAACAAACTTTTTTGATAAGTCATTCCAAACCACAATTGATCCCTTAGGTAGTTCAAGTAGCCAATCAAGAGCTTATCCCACTAAACTTTGTAGAAATAGTCATAGTAAGTACTCACTATTATAAGCAACCTCTTGACATAGGATGAAGAATGCCTGTATGTGTTCACATGGATCTCTTTTCCCTTTGTATTTGTCAAATTTGGGTGCCTCAAAATGAGGTGGAAAGGGGATTTGGAGAATAGATAAGTCAAATGGATATGGTCATATCTAATAAAATTTGTACTTTTTGACTCTATTATTGATCTCCAATCTTTGGATAATGTCCTTCATAGAATTCCATTCTTGCATGTTTGGTATATTTGGGGATTGGATAAGATGTTGTTAGGGTGGAATGTGCCCCTAGTTTTGTTGTTGTTGGGGTGGAATGTGCCCTTGGTTTTGTTGCTATTGGGGTGGAATGTGCCCCTAGTTTTATATGGATCTATAAGGAGAATATACCTTTCAATCCATGATTTAGTTCTGATTTGCTACTTGAGTTGAGAACATAGGTCGTTGATTCTTGGATTGTAAAACATTCCTTGAATTTGGTTGTTTCACAATTTGTTGATTTTGGAAATTTCTATGTTTATTTACCAATATTTGGGTTGGTTGAAAAGAACTAGCCAAATTATCTTGATGGATTTCCTCAATTCGAATTAAATGTTTGAGTTTCTAAGTTTGTAAAGTAACAAGAGGTTCTTGATGATTGAATAATGTATGTTTCATATTAAATGGAACACTTTGTAAGGTCTCTTTTGACTTTAACTTTTCATTTAGATTGCCTTGATCCACTATGGTAATGTTCTCATCTAGTATTTTTTGTGTACTTTCAATCACATTTTCTTATTCTTTTGAAGTATTATTGTGAATTGAAGTGGCAACTAGGGAGTTAGTTAAGTCTGCAACAAGTTGATCTACATATCATTGACCTATTATCTTGATCTTAGTTAAAAGATCTGGATTTGTGGGTTTTGACTCTATTTGTATTTCCTTTCCTTTATTAGAGGAATAAGGTGTGTACATTTATGCAAAAGCTTGCTCTTTCTATAGTTGTTCTCCTTCTCTAACTAAGGTATACAATTGTTCCATAGGAAAATTTTAAGGTAGTCTAACACCTGATTATATCAATCTAAGAAGGGCTTCATCTTGCTCTTCTTGGGGTTGATATCCATTATAATAATATTTATATCCTATTATTGTAGGGATATTATCTAAAACAATGGGGTTATCTTGACCATCATAAAATTGCTCATCTTCATAACTAAGTCCATAAGAGGCCCCACTACGAGTGAACCTTTGAGTCATGTCTAAAAAGAGATGCTCAATGCATTTAATTAATTTTAGACCAATTCTTGGCAACCAAACAAAGTATGCTTTGGCTCTCTCTTAAAAAAATAACCAAGGTACCAATGAGACTATAAGGGAGGGTGGTTTGAAACCATGCATAATTTATAAGATTTGGTTAACGAGTTTACTTAACCTTTGGTAAAATTGAAATCATATAGATCAGAAGAGAGTAAGGTAACTCAAAGACCCAAGGTTAAAACTAGTACACCATAGCTTAGATCTTTGTGATACACCCACACTATAAAATCTAGCTTCAACTTTGACAAGTTGACCCTAGAAGTTCAAAGGAAAGCTCTCTGGATTACGAAGAAGACAAAATAAACTAACTCAAGATGTAAAAACATATGAAAATCACTAAGTATAAAACTAAGACCAAATAGGTAGCATAATGTCGCCACATTTTTATAGTAGGATAAAATATGTTTAGGACTCAAAGCGTGAGTGATACACAAGATGACTTGAGTCCACTAAGATGATAATGTGATTTTGAGTCTTAATAAATGACCTTCAATCTAAATGGAAAATTAAACCCAAGTTAAAACAAGCTTAGTGAAAAAATGGTGAACCCACCTTGACACACCAACCCTTAAAACTCAAAAAGGTTCAATTTCAAATATGGATTATAAATGAAGGATTTAAACAAATTGGGTATAATATCTAGACTCAATTGGGCAGCATGACTACGCCAAGGTGGATGACATGACACAAAGATTTTGATAACAATTTGAATAAGGAAAAGATGAAATTTCCATTTGGACAACGTAGCAACTCCCTTGCTCAAGAAGATTGAGGACAATGTGTTTTGGTTAAGTACATTGATTTAACAAGTAGTTTTAGACACAAATCAAGACCAAGTAACTAATGAAAAAAATAAACATCTTAAGTATAAACTAACAAGGTATGGTAAAGTGGGGTCTACTAAAATAGAAAGGTTTTGATCATTTTAGGGGAATCAATTACATAATGAATTTCATGTCAAATGTTGCAAAAGACAAGCACAAAAATTAGGTGACCATGGCATTGGCTAGCTGTAAAAAGGTCTAGTCATTTTTACAACCACTACATCTTGTTATTCGCTTAGTGTAGTACGATGTCCAAATGTAGATATGTCCCATGTGAAACTCCAAATGAGTCAAATGAATTCAATTCTAGGAGGTGAAACTTGGGTTAAAGCTTCCCTAAAGAACTCATGGGAGGTAATGACATCCCCCTTGCAAGACAAATTTACATGAAAATAATGAAAACGCAAAATAGAAATACTTTAGGATCATTTTCAAGATCACCCAAACTTTGGAAAGTTTTGGGGAGTGCTTTAGGTGACATTCTTTCTAAGCCTTGGACTAGGATATTTACAATAGGAATGGCACTTCTGATTCCAAGGGTTCCCTAAAGGGGACAAATGAAAGAGCATATACATGACATTCCTCTTTTTGCCAAACAAAACCTAAGTAAACAACTATTGCAAACAAGAATTAACAAATGTGTTCAATTTTAAACCCAAAATGAAAGATTTGGTGGTGTTCATTTGACTCCTTGGTCTTAGTTGTAAACTTTGAAAACATTCACCAAAACATCTAAATTCTTTGTTAAACACCACAAAAAGTTCCTAATTGATTTTTAAGCATGAAAAAAGTGATTTAAACATTTTTTTATATCAAATGTTAAGCTTTGTCTTGTAGCAAAAATGTTAGCATGTTCTTTAGCTTTAAAGCTCTTTTTAGCTTGAAATAATGAACTTTAGAAAAATAGCTCTCAGGTCTATATTTTAAGAAAAGCATAGTGCCCAATGTCAGTTATTACAATTGATGATAGTTACTCTGGCTTATCAAGATCTATTCGATGTTGGTTTTACTAATCAATGTTGGTTAAGCTAGGTAATCAATGTTGGTATTACTTTCTGACGTCAGTTACTGTGTAAAATTGTGACAAACAAAAATGGCAAAATAAAGTTAGAAAATCAATTTGTATGAGTTTTAAGGGTCCAAATGGATATTTTAGAGTTACAAAGTGATCTTTTTTAGGTGTGAGATGCATCTTGTCCCACCGAGTGTGACAATATGTAGAGAGGATTACAAAAGCAGTTATTCAATTATTATTCCATAAATAATGAAACATGCATAAAGAACTAACTAACCAAGTCTATCTATTCCTATGGAAATTATAAAAGATAACAAGAAACAAATTAAAGAAAGCAACACCATATTACTTTCCAAAATGGATTCACCATACCCATGTGGCTCAAAAACATGTGCTCCCTTGATCAAGCATCCTTGTCTTTGTCAACAATGGTGGTAAGATCCTCTAGTTCCTCAAGAACACTCTATAAAACCTAGGCTCATGATTTCAAGACACTAAACTAGCCTATTAATGAAGTTTGCAAGTAAAATCTATGATCAAATGCAAAACCTTGTGGAATCAATTTAACAATTTAACTTTGAAATATTCAATATTTTTGAAGATATTTAAGCATAATAACTTTACACCAAAATAGCTTAAAATTCACATCCATGGCCTCTCTATTTATAGATTGGTTAGGATCAACCATGACCATCCATCTCAAGATTGAGATGTGTGGCCATGGATAATCCTAATATTTAGAATTAAATCCATAATTATCTTCATCATGAACTTGGAATAAGGGGCATTGAATAGGCATGGGAGGCATTAACTAAGCATGGGTGACCCACAATCTTGATATTTGTGGCATTTATGGCCTAGGGATGTATTCCTAGGAAATGATGTCACCTGATGATGCAGTTAATAGTAATCAATTTTCAAAATTAAATATTCAACAACTCTCATGGAAAATCTACTTAAGCTCTTGATTTGGATTAATTAGCCTGAAACAAAGTTAATCAACATTTGTGCAATTCTTTGAAAATTGACCCTCAATTAATCAAAATGGTCAGAAAGTCATATTACTGGGTCATAATTTGACTGGAGAGAAACTATAAGGTGATGTTAGATGTGTTGGAGTTGTATTCCCATTTAGGATGTTGCCAACACAAAATAACAAAGATACATGACGTGTACTAATGAATTATAAGGAAAGAGTGATCTAGAGCACTAAATGGTGAAATGGTCATTTTGACTCAAAATGATTTGATCAAAGTTAGCTGGCCCATAAAATGCATTGCCTTATTTAGGGATACTTTGACCTCAATTGGCACTTTAAGTGACAACTTTGAACCATGTAGGATGTTTTATAAATTTAAACCTAAAATGTGCATTTGAGTGCAATTCAAGTAAGATTGATAATTTCAACACAAATGGTGTTAGGAATTGGATGTCTACACACTTTACTTGTTCTTATCAAGTGCTTGTAGATTCTAGATAAGACTCTAGTCCATTACACTGATCTAGACTAGCCATCATATACCTATTGGGGGGAATTTACACTAATCTAGGCTTATAAAATGCTACATCTACCCACTTGGGAGCATCTCCTACACAGTTGCTATAACTAGGTTTTATATTTACATACTATACATTCTATATGCATTGTTTATCTTGATATTGATCACTGCTATTCATTGCTTAATTTTTTTTTTGACTATCACTAGTTAGCCTCAGTATATATGTGCCTTGACATCTACTTAGATTTATATTACATAGTTATACATGGTTTGATTTATTGTTCCTAGATTAGACTTAATTATGCTTCCTATGCTTCTTCCATCTTTAAGGTCATTTGAATATGCCATTGTTCCTTAGATTCTATGCCACTTATCTATTTGTATGCCTTGGACATATACCCATGTCCTTTATGTCTGCTCTTTCATGCTTCTATATGCAGACATTTGAACATGTCCTTATTTGTGGCTCTATGCCAAATTGATTTTATTTGCATATGTGGACATTTAAACATGTCCTTGTATGTCTTCATTCTCAGTTTTAGTGACATGTGCCCATGTCCCTTGTATTTTCACCCCTTGGCTTAACTTTTTGCATGAATGATGTGATCTTATGTTTATTTCCTTGTATGATTCTACACCATGACACTTGTATTTTATTGTTACACACACTAGTTTTTGATGCCATGAGATCTCTCATGCATCTACCCTTCCTACTTGGAAGCCTTGATGGACATTATGCATGGTCCCCATAGGTAGTTACTTAGATTTTAATACTATTATAGATTAAT
Source organism: Torreya grandis (assembly GCA_037957365.1). Classification (NCBI taxonomy): domain Eukaryota; kingdom Viridiplantae; phylum Streptophyta; class Pinopsida; order Cupressales; family Taxaceae; genus Torreya; species Torreya grandis. The sequence continues at coordinate 1,281,944 of JARHVA010001787.1, forward strand.
TACATATATCTTGACACCCTTGTGTAATGATAGATTATGATATACATCTTACATTTCCTACTTATGCTTAGATACATTTACTTTTTGATGTTATGTTTTATATTATATTTGAATATCATGCACATGCTCTTGTTAACACATTTTATAGAGCTACTTATTTAGAGGGTAGTTATTACATATGTTTCACAACTACCCTAAGAAAAGGGGGTATTTATAGGTTTTGTCATAGAGATCAAGCTCTTACACTACTTCTCATAGATACATTTCAACATATAGGTTCAATTTCAGATATCAGACTTAGGGCAGACACAAAATAGAATAAAGAGTAGTAGTTAGTTTAAACCACATAAAGATTAGACTAGGTAGTCATTAGTGCCTAGATTGGGACACTAATGCCACATGGTGATACTATCCACTATAAGGTGATATATCCAGAAGCCCCAAATTTAGGATAGTCCAGATAATCCAAACCAATACACCATATATAATACATATTTGTATAGATACAATCATAGGTTTAGTAGTTATGTTTAGATTAGCTCATATTTAGTCATTTTAATTCAAAGTCATACTAGTTACTCAAATTTAGGGGCATCATGCATGACATGATCACTCATACATTTAGATCAATTACATAGATTCATTTATTAAATACTTGATTTAGATTTAGTATACTTAGATACCGAATTGGGGGTAATATGCACAACATATAGTTTCCATATACTCAACTTTAGATAGGTTGATATAATAGAATGACAAACTCCATTTCATTCTATACACTATATACACTTGATATTAAATTCTAGGTTATCACCAAATTCATTCCTTACTCCATCTGTAATGGTTAGAATTCCCAAGTGGCCCAAAGCCACTTAATATATCTGAGTGGCCATGGAGCCAAATGCACAATTAGATTACTCAATTAGATACTTTCAACACTTTGCGTAGTAAAATTATAGATGCATCTAGTTCACATAAGGGGTAATGATGAAGTCATGGCCCACTTGAGTTTTTGAGATACCTACATGAGAGGGTTTGACACATTTACAATCTTATCCAAGCTATTCATAGAGATTAAGATCCACCAAGCAAGGGTGGCCAATGATAGAGTCAAAACCAAATTAAGTTCTTGAGCCACCCATATGAGGATTGAGCAATCCATTATCTTAGTTCTAGTTATTCAATGATATGATCACTATGCACATTCACACACATAGGTTTTCACCAGGTTCATGCATTGGATCACATACCCAATGAGGTGTATTTATTCCTTTCCTCTCTCTTTACTCATTTATTTCATTTCAACATAGTATTTTTATTTTGATTATCTCTTAAATAAGGACTTATTTTTGCATGTTTCATTGTAGGACATCACTTTAAATCATGTTCTACATATGTAGACCCATATTTTCATATTCAAACTTAGCTATGTGGGTTTCAATTCTAAGATAAGTCTATGTATGTTTCTTTTTCCTTTATAATAGTCATTTCTCTTTGTTGCATTACTAACATAAAGGGGTGGGGGAAAATGTAATCACCTAAAAGTGGTAATTGGATGCAAAGAGTATTTCTTGAGTTAACCTATCCCTAGGATAGTCATATACCTATCTTTGAGCATTAAACTTACATTTCTAGTCATTTAGTAGGCCAAAATAACCAACAAATAGTAAAGACATAGTCCCATAACTATCATCCCTAATCCCAATCCAACTTTCTTAGCAGTCTACCAAGTGGACATTAGTGCCACATTTGGGACACTATAGCCATATGGCATTAGTGTCCCCAACTAGGCACTACTGTCCTTAGCCCTAGCTCTTCCCAATATATAGTTTTTTCAAACATGTGCCCCTCTTAAGGTTAACCTAGCTCATGTTATTATTTTCACAAGTAACATAACTTTATAAATACAAGTCTAATCCACCTCTATTCACTAGATGGAAAATAGATGTAAAAGTTATTCAAACTAAAGACAAAGTTGTGCAAAATCAAGGTACTTTATTTGTATTCTACCTTAATTTTTGCATACTACCATATACAACAACCCTATGTCCAATTTTAAAGCATTTCAAAGTTCAATCACATTCAATTAATCCATGGCCACTCTCATTCTAACATTCACTTACACGTACATCAAACACTAGGTGGGAGAACTACATCGACATGATCCCTCTTCAATGTATTGGTATGTAGGCAACTCTCTACATAATGAGGCATTTAGGATGTTCATTACATCCTAATAATACATACTCAATTATTTTTCAAATCATACTTGTAAATAAAACTAGGGTTTTCACATCAAATCAAGATTTTCAGGCACAATATGCATCTACAAGTTTTGGTCATGTAGGAACATAAAATATAGACATAGGTGTAGGTGCTCCCTAAAAATAGGAATAATATCAGAAAGGGCACAATAGTGACATAATGAGACACTACACATAGATGGCACTACTATCCAAACTGGGTGCTACTATCCAATCAATAGATGAATATTAGAATCTTATTGATGACATAGACTACTACTTAGATCTCAAAATTTAGAACCCAGATCATCCACAACAGTTAATTCTCAACTAAGTCTCTATTTATACTTATTTTTTACTATTTATATAAATTAAAACAACTTAAAAATCATAAAAAATCATTATAGTAATTATTTTAATATATTTAACTGATTTTGACATCTCAACCCTTTAACCAAACATAGATGATTACATGTGTATAGGGAATGAACTAAAAAAAGGTAGATTTGTGCATGAGACTTGAGTGGTGAGAGTTAAAAAAGAGTAAAAATGGAATGTAATATGTATAAAGGATGTTTAATAACACTTTATTGATAATAATTCATAACATATCAATGTCCTTGATTGAAGAGTGACTTAGTTCCATTAAAGACCTAAGAGAGTCATGAGAACCTTGAGTGTCAACTGAGAGAAATCAATATGGAATTGGATTCTCACTCATATAGATGACTAAATAATGTGAGTTATGTAAAAATTGAACTCACATATTCATTTTTATATTTCATTGAATAAGGGTATGTGTTTGGTTTAATGCATTCAAATGGATTGTGTGAGCCTAAGAAGGGGATTGTGTGAGCCTAAAAAAAGGAGTGTGAAGGTTTCAAATGGACATACAATGTATTTTGATCCCATTGGATACATATAGAGGATATTAAAATAATTTTACACTTTTTATAAAGTGCCATTGTTGATCAATTAGGTTCCCAAGGTAAAATAAGATTAAAGATGGCTTTAGGCCTAATAACCACCTACATGCCTATCAGAGGGCATAATTAAAGAAAACACATTTGTGGCATAAAATGGAGTGTTAGGAGGTTTTTATAGGGACATGAGGAGTATGAAGGAAATATATAATATTTTTTAAGACCACCAAAATGCCAAAGAAGCCAGTTGAAGAAGGTCCACTCCCAAAATTACAATCAAGAAGCCCAGATAGCCACTTACAAGTATGTGTGTGGAAATAGAAGAAAACTTGAAGGTTTTGGAGTGTTTTGAGGATTGAGAAGTTCCAAGGGGTGGATGAGATATTAAAATATGATTCCATGAGGTTTGAGATCACTGATAAGGAAGTAAAATGTTTAATAAGGTATGTTAGTGTCACTTCAATGTGACTGTCTACAAACCCTTACTCAGGGCCTAAGGCAAGTTTAAATGAATTGAAAGGGTAAATTAATTCATAAAACCACTTGAACATATCATATGATTTACATAGACCCCCAAAAAAAATTCAAAGCTAAACCAAATAATTTTATCTAATTTCCTTCCAAGTGACTCATCTCGAATACATAGTCAGGGTTATATTTATTAAAAGGGTAACTTTCAGTACATGTAAACTTGTACAAAGATGTACATGGATTATTGAGAATATTTTGGAAGGATTAGGTTGTATACATAATATTATTTGTGTTATTTCATTCATCAAATCCCACAACTTTATGAATTATCATTAAGAAGTTAGGTGACTCTAAAACCCTTATTAAACCCTAAACAAGTCCCAATGGAAGAGATAAGTTCTACAATAACTCAAAATGGATTTAAATGAATTATAAAATAGTTTTATGACCTTTATACCTATTTTATGTATCTTAATAATCAAAGTGTTGGCATGTGTGAGTTAAAGTTATATGGAAAATGGCCTTAGAATTCTCTTCTTGAGATTGTTTCCAAAGCTTTGAGTTAGACAAACTCTCCTAAGCAGTTGCAAAGGGTCTTTAAACTAAGATAGATATGTTATTACCATCTTAAATTCATTTAAGAGTTTTCCATATTCATATAATATAAATCTAAATGGTCAACTAGGCATTAATGAAGAATCATGACTAATGTGGCTTCAAGAAGGTAAGGGTACATACTAGTTACAAGGTTCCAGAGATAATGAAGTTTCAAAACAACTTGGAAAACCTATAAAAATCATATAAATAAGACTTGGAGTTATGGATAATAGACGAGGATAAAACATAGCCCTTAAAGCTACTTGAAACCCCATGATAATGAATATCTCTCTCTACCCTATTTATAATCACGAGTGAAGACCATATGCAAGATGGCTTCCATTGATTAAATAAAAGATACATGAATTGGTATGATATTTTTATTGAAGCAAAAAGATATGGTGTAAACGTTTCATGGCACAAAACTAGGCCTTCCTTGGGAAGTCATGCATTGATAACAAATAGAGATTCTAAGAAGTCATGAATTTTAATGCAAATCTCATAAAGAAGAAGCATTTTAAGAGACAAGGTTTGGTGTAGATGATCTATAAGGGTGCCAAATGTTAATTAAATAAATTTTAATTATCCCAAGAAGTAGATAAGTAACTCCATGAGGAGTTATAATCAAGAAGGCATTAAAACTTCCAAGATGGCCTCCTATTCCACCCTTAATGAGAAGTTCCATCAACACATGTCCTACAATGCTAAGAGGCAAGATGACAACACACTCTTTATAAGATTGGGGTCACACTCTCTCTATTTTGTGGTTGACTTGATCATGAGAGACAATTCATGAGTTCTCTTCTTGTCTTATACTTCTTTCTTCTTCCAACTCATCTATAAATGAGTCTTTTAAAGGCATTGAATGTATCCTCAAACTGGTTATGGTGAAGCCCTGCTAATTTTAAGACATGTAATTGCCTTTTAAATCAATTTAAGGTAAATTATACTATATGAATCTTACATAAAATGATTTTGGATGAATGTTTTATGATAGTGAGATTACTTCCTTGCATTTATCTTTCTCTTTCATGCCTTTATGTGAGTTAATCTTCTTTCCACAAGTCATATGAAGTGTTATACATGGTTTGTTGTGCTCAAGTGTTAAAATATCATTAGTGTATACTCTTAAGCCTCTTGAATAATCACCTTAGATATTATAATATCCATAATATTCATATATAATCACTTATATGGTAGGAGATGTTTTGAAGTTGTAAAACTAGATTGTAAACTTGTCATTTCATAGTGCAAACATTGGCAAGTAGAGGACATTATATTTGGTGCATCATCTTCATGTTTTATTGTTAGTTTTAGCTATTTTATATCCCTTTTCCTTCAAGTTTGGTAGGTTAGTTATAGTTTTGGGTGAACCATCAAAGGATCTAGACCTTTTCTAGATGTTTAATCTACTCATTAGGTCACACACAACCTAAGATTGTTCCCATGCTATCATCTAGTTAGGAAGGCTTGAAAAACCTTCATAGGGGTGAAAACTAGATAGATTATGACATGACAGGTGGGACCAAATTTTAACAAGTTCATCCAAGATTGATTTTAGTCTTGGAAATTTTTTAGTTGTAGTAGCCTCCTTTATACAACATCTGGCGACTCCAACAAGTTTTTAGTTCTTGGTTATAGACTAACAAGCCAATTTTCATGCCAAAGGTGATTAAAAGGTTAAGGGCCAAAGGTATTCCTTTTGATTTTTTTGAGTGACATTCATTTTTAGTCAAGAGAAATAGATTTATTTATTCTTCCCCTTACACTAAGACTCCTAGAAGAAAGCTACATTTTCATCACACTTCAAGCTCTCATAAAGCTAGTAAGATGCCTAAAAACCTACCCTTTGTTACTTTAAATGGTGGATATCCTATAAAACTTGAAATATATGATGATATACCTATGTCATCCCTCAAGAGTGTCCCATATTTTAGTGGATAAAACACAATACTCCCATTAAACACATTAGAGATATGTCTAATTTATGTAGTATTCATAATATCACTCTAGAGAATGTTGCCATTAGGTTGTTAGAAATATCATTCAAGGGGAAATATTTGGATTGGTATAGGACATTAGCTCCTAATTCCATTTATTCATGGGACCAATTAGGAGAGAAATTGAGTAAGAGGTTTGAAGACAAGAGTGATCATTTATCACTAGCTAAACAATTGATTACTATCAAGAGAAATCCACAAGAATTCATGTAAAACTTCAATTCTAGGTTCCAAAAAACATGGGATAGAATCCCAATTATTGTGATACATAATAAAAAATAGGCATTCCTCTACTATCTTAAGGCATTGAATAATAACATAGCTATTATGATATAATCCATAAGAAGAGAGTCCTTACCTAAAGCCTATGACCTTGATATCAAAGCTAAAAATAACCTCATACAAGATGTAAAGATATACCCAAGGCTTCATATGCATTTTTTAGCTAATATACAACATCTTACTCCCACTCTTGATCCCATTCCTACACTAATTGGTCATGAGTTAGCTGTTCCTAATCAACCAAAAAAATCAAGTAATGAAGATAGAGCATTACTCAAGACTCTTGAAAATGATATGATGGTAAAAAAAAGGCATCTAAATCAGTAATATAGACCTTACCAAGCTCCATATAAGTGTAATCAGTCATATCAATTTAATAGGCCAGCTTTCCAAGGCAATTGTCAAGGACAAGGGAAAATTACCAATGTTAGACCATATACTAGCTATAATCCCAATGATACCTCCACTTCTAAAAATCTAGTACCTACTCAAAATAACTTAATACAAGAGCATGATTGGAATTATAAATTTTATCAACCTCCTAATTAGTCCTCTAATCAAAATGATTTGTTTAATCAAGCTTATATGGCACAAAATGGATCAATTCTTTTTATGACATAAATGAAGTTATAAATTAGGTAATGACTAATACAGAGAAAGTTAAATCAAATGCTACATTAGTAAATTGGAAAGAGGGACATTGGTGTGTATTCAATAAGTTAGGAAGCAAAAGTAAGGTTGTTGATAATTCTATATTAGCCAACACAAGGTCCAAAAGGAGAGAAATTGATGATGCTCAAGAGGTAGGTAAGGGTGAAACCACTATGCCTTGTATGTCTCAAGGAAAAAAAGATGTTAATGTAGCTCATATTGCCAAATAAACTTATAAAATTTAGAATGTGAAAGGTGATTTTATACCCCTAACTATACAACCTCAAAAAAATATGGCATCTCCTAAAGGACAACCAAGAGTTATCAACTCTTGAATCAACATTGTAGATAAATTAAAAAGGTTGAATGTGAGTATTCATATATGGGAAACATTTAATCTTCTCGGCCAAAGGGAGATACTTCAAGAGGATTTGTCAAAGCTCTACCTTTTAAAAATGTCAGCAAGAAGAGAGAGTTCAATTTTCACAAACACTCCTACACCTACTAGTGGGAAGCCAAGCAAAGATGGTAAACCATCTTATTTTTATGTTTTAGTGATCATTGGAGATTGCCTAATACAAAATTTCATGATAGATAGTGGGGCAATTATCTCAATGATGCCTAAAGAAATAGATGATAACGTAGGCCTAAAGTATGAGCCTAATGCCAAAGGTGTCTTGAAATTGGATGGTTCAGCTACTAAGACCATGGGTGTGATCAAAGGTTTGAGCCTTACTCTTCATGATTTTCCTAATTTCTCTATTTCTCAAGATGTTTTTTCCACCATAATTTACTCTTTGCTTGTCAAGAGACTTCACTACCAAGATTGAGGGTTACTTATCATCTAATTGGTCATATATGGATTTTAAAACAAGATATGGCACTAAGGTTATAATCAAATTTGAAATTGTCTAATTTTCATCTTGAGCCATATAATCCAAATATTTAAATTGTCAATTGCACCATTATTGATGAGGAATATCATCCTAATGATCAACAACCAGTTGTACCTCTTGATGAGTGGGGAGAAAAAAATCATGAATATGATCCATATAGATTTTTTGAAGAATTGATTTTGTTGTCTATTGTTTTCATAAATAAGTTACATCCATACTATCTCTCTTTAAACCAAGTGAAGGTAGTGATGTCCTAGAGAAGTTTTTCTTTGATGGTTTAAGAAGTTAGAATGAAGTAGGGGCATGTATAATGCTAGTTTCTACTTCAAATCAGAAGTAATATTTTATGATTATATTTTAGTTTAGTTGTACTTGTAATGCATATAATTATGAGGCTTTTATACATAGGATTAAATGGGAAAAAAATAAAGGAGTGAAGCAATTACAAGTTTTTGGAGATAGTGAACTAGTAGTCCACCAAGTAAAAGGTAAGAGTGCTACCAAGAATCCATTATTGAAGTACTAAAAGCATAGGGTATGGGACCTTAATTAGGATTTTTAGGCATTCAACATCCAATTAGTTACAAGGGAGAATAATCAACATGCTGATAGGTTAGCTTTGGTGAGATCTCAATTTGAAATTTTTAATGATGTCTTTAACTCAAAAACTCGGCCACATATCAAGGTAGTAGTAAGGCCATCAATATCAAATAATTATTTCAATTAGTAATTTTTTTGAGTGTGACAAACAAATAACATGTTTCCTTAAATAAGAAGCTAAGTTTTCTTGTAAAAACTAGGCCAAATTAGAACACCATTATGGAGATCAAATTGTACAATTGAGGTCTAATAAACTTCCCAAAGGGATGGTAACTATTGAGAACATATTCAATGAGAGTGATCAAATGATAAAGGAAAAAGTGAACATATCTAAAAAATAATATAATCATGAGAGAGTGGCTATCTTCAAAGACAATCTTCTTAAGCTTGGAAAGGTATGTACTTCAACTAAGAGAGCTGCATTGGCTGAATTATGTAGAGAATTTTATGACGTCTTTACTTGGGAATATAGTAATCTTAATAGTTTTTATCATACATTAGCCCAAAATATCATAGATATTGATCCAAATTCCAATCCTTTATGATAAATACAAATGCATATTAATCTTAAAGTTAAGATGTTAATGAGAAAATAGACAACCAAGTTGATAGAATCAAGTGTCATATTCCCTATTAAATACTCTTTATGGGTTGTTAACTTATTTCATGTGAAAAATAAGAATGGAGAGATTAGATTATGTGTGGTTTTAGATATTTTCATAAGGTATCATTGAAATATCATTATCCCTTACCCTCTATGGAAAAAATTCTTCAAGTGGTTCAAGTTCTCAATGCTTCTCTCTCTTGGATGGCTACTCAGGTTATAACCAAGTCTTGGCAAAGGAAGAAGATCAATATAAGACAAATTTTAATTCTAAATGGGGAATATATTCATATAATAGAATGTCATTTGGGATATATAATTCAAGGTATACATTCCAAATATCCATGGATATGGATTTTCAAGGTTTGATCAATCAAATGGTGCTAATCTATCTTGATGACATAATGGTTTTCTCAAAGAATTCTAGTGATCACCTAGCTCATCTTAGATTGATTTTTGAAAGATGTAAACAATATGGGATATATATAAACCCCAAGAAATGTGTTTTTATAGTTCATGAGGGTAAGTTATTAGGCCATATTGTCTCCAAGGATGGGCCTATTATAGATCTTGAAAGGGTGAGTGCTATATTGGTTTTATCTTTACCTAAGCATAAGAAAGGTTTCCAAAGTTTTATTAGGAAAATAATTTTTTTATAAGCTTAATACCTAGTTTTTATAACCTTTTAAACCCTATTATATCCATGTTGAAGAAGCACCAAGCCTTTATTTGGACTAAAGAAGGAAAAAGTAGTTTTGAGGCTATTAAGCAAGCCATTACACAAGCACCAACATTGATCAATCTTAATTTATCAAAGGATTTCTTATTTTATGATTTTTATAACCTTGAATTTATCTCATCCATGTTGATGCAGTAGAATAGTGAAGGCCTTGAGCGTCTTATTGGCTTGTTTAGTTAAGTACTAGAAGAGTATGAAGAGAGGTACACCTTAATTGAGAATCAAGTGTTGGAAACCATAACAAACCTTAAGAAGTTTATGTATATGGTTTCTAAAAAAAATATTCATGTCATGGTGACCAAACCAATCATAATATACTTCCTTTTGAACAAGGATTTGAATGAGAAAAGGGCTAGATGGGTAACCAAAATCATGGAGTATGATGTGGAGATTAAGGCTGCTAAATTGGTAAGAGGAAGAGGGCTATGTGAGCACTTGGTAGCAGACCTTAAATAATAAAAATAGTTTTTTTTTGAATTTAATGATCATCCTAATACAACTATACCTTCCAACTAACCAAGTTAGACATAATATATGGTAAGTTTTCTTCAAATAGGTGAGTATCCTATAGGTTTGCATAGAGCAAAGAGAAGATACTTTAGATTATGGTATATCCCTTATGTTCTTATGGATGGAGTTATATTTATAAGGGATATTAATGGGATGTTGTTTATGTGTGTTGAAACTAATTATATTTACAATTTATTAGAACAATTTCATGATGGACCAGCTAGAGGTCACTTTGTACCTGAGACCATAACATCAAAAGTAATGAGGGATAGGTAATATTGGCCTAGTTTGTTTAAGTAGTATTATGCATGGGTAAGTAGGTATCAAAAGTGTGTATTTTTCATAGGTAAAAAAATGATTGTATCCCTTCCTCTCAATCCTATTCAAGTGGATTAGCCATTCATGCAATGGTTCAAGTGTTAGCCATAAAAGGGTACTTACAACCACTAATTATTTCACAAGGTGGGTGGAAGTACTAGATCTTAAGGAGGATAATGAAAATTTATTTCTTGAATTATATGAAGCCTTAGTGACTAGATTTGGAGTTCCTTTGACAATAATTTTTATTAATGAATTGGAATGTGGTGTAAGAATAATTGAGTGGGACCTCAAGCATAACATATATCTAAGTTATTCTTCTAATTATTACCCTTAATGGAATGGGATAGTTGAGTCTACCCATAATAACTTGATCATAATTATTAGGATAATAATATAAGACAATCAAATATATTTTCACACCAAGTTGAGGATAACTCTATGGGCTAATAGGATCACCCCTAAGAAGGCTATTAGAATCTCTCCCTACATGATTTTCGATGGGAGAAAGGCCAAGCTAACTATTTATCTTGAAATACCAGCCCTTGAGTTATATAAACAACTTGAGATGATAGAGAGTGATCTTTTGGAGATAATATTGATAGAGTTAATGGCCTTATAAGAGAGAAGAAATCATGCTATGCATACCATGGAATACAACCAAGCCCAAGTGAAGAAGACCTTTGACAGGAGGCATATATCAAGAACATATCAAGAGGGAGATCTTGTATTGTAGTGGGAATAAGATTTATAATCCTAAAAATATTGATACACTATGAAGTGGGCCCTATGTTTTCATTGGTTACAAAAAACATAATGCCTTTCAACTTGAAAAGATTGATGGAGAAGAGATGAGTATCTCAATCAATGGGATACATTTGAAACCATGATACTAAGGTCAATTTTATATTTTTATACATATTAGAATAGGTTTTTTTTCCCCTAAGTGCTTAGAGAACATGTTTTTTTTTTAAATTTCTATTGTTGTCCTTCCTCCAAGTGTCTTATGACACATGTGTGAGTGTGGTGTGTGTCTTGAGTTAGTTCAGTTTTAGTTTATTTCAAAGTTATTTTCAAGTCTAAATTTTATTTTTTATTAATGTCAAGTAGCATTCATGATCCCATATCCCAATGTATTGTCAAGGCCACTAGTCTAGATACATACTAAGCATGCAATCTTAGGAGGTTGCCAAAGATGTTAGCCAAAATTAGCCACCATGAATGAGTATCATTCAAAACTTTGATGTACATGATCTTAAATTTTTTGATATCCATAATAAATTTATTGTATTGATCATATATGGTCTAAAGATGATAGGTAACATGTCTTCCTTGGAAACTTACAAATCTTTCTAGTGTGGTCTAGTTAGTAGCAAGGTCAAGTCACTTTATTTTGTCATCAAATGGACATTCATTTTAGTTTTCTTCATATGTTTAACATTGATTAAGGTAAGTTTTAAAAAGTAAAGTTTAAGTGTGAATTCAAGTCAATATTGAATCATTCTCAAGGATGCAAAGTGGTGACCCTTACAAGAAGAAATATGATCTAAGCTGACCAAATTGACCAAGGAGCAGAACTAGTAAGTTGATCACATTGTATTTTTATGCAGTTTGGAGAGATTAAGGTAGTTTTGATAAGATTAAGGTATTTTATTTGATTTAGTCTTATTGTATACTCTAATGTTGAGATGATAATTTATATTAAAGAGTAAATATGAAGGTTATAATTTTAATAGGGTTTTAAAGTCATATAACATCTATATAATGACATGATGCTTATACTTATCGGTACATATTCTCCAAATGTCTTAACAACTGCTTTCCATTGTTGGAATCTCTTTGTAACTTCTCATTCATCATTTGTAATGTAAAAATGAGAGATGTTGAAGTATTTTCAAGGAAATACAAGTGGGAAACATTTTTTCATACTCCTCAATCTCTATATAGGTCAAAAAAAGTTGCATAATTACGTGGTTCATTATCTCCAGTAGTTTCAAAAGGAACAACAAATAGATTCTTGAAGAAAATAAGATTTTGGACGTATTATATAGAGGTTTTTCATCTATGGAAATTTAAAAACTATTAATATTATCCTCATAGGCTCTTAAGACCTAAATCCATGCAAAAAATGGAGTTGCAGAGCCAAACAAGGTAGAAACTTCCTTCTTTTCTCCATCGGGTTTCTTGGCAGCCTCAAAAGGCAAACTAGTTAGTGGATGGTACTCAAAGGAGAGAGAGATAGATAAAAATATATTGGGAATGTTATGGGACCATAATTATATTCCAATTTGTGGCATTTATTATTTGGTAAAGTTCCTTAACTTTATGAACAATCGTTAAGAAGTTAAGGGTGTAAAAAGATGACTCAAAACCCCACATGATCAATTTTCTACTAATACATAGTTTTTAAGTTTAATTAATGCATGAGAAAAAATTTAAAATGTATATTTAACACTATTTAAAATATTCAAAAAAAAAATTCCTCAGTATTATTCATGTTCATGTTTAGATTAACACCAAATAGTCTTGATTTTCTAGACTAGACATGACAACCACAGTTTGAAGGGGCTGTGGAGTTTTTTGGTGCATGTAATAAATGAAAGGAGGTGGTTAATATTTGATAAAACTTAATTAGGGACAATAAAACCTATTAAAATCATAATTTAAATAATTAAATTCAATAAAATTAGACAATTATGCATGTACAAGTGAGCTGTATGAACCAACATACATGGTTGAGATAGCCCATGTCAAGTATGGGTGTGTTTTCATTTTCAAAGACCATTGAATTTAAAGTAATAGATTAACATGGAATTTTATATTATTCTTAGATATGTATTCCAAGTGTAAATCCATATGAGTCAAAGGTTCTAGTGTTTTATCTAATCCAAGTCCAAAATAAGTTTTGTGAACCTACATGTTTACAGACTTGTAGGTCAACATTGACACCTTTTTGTTTCAATGGAAGTGTATATTTCATATTTAATGCATGATATAATGTGATAATTCCATTTTTAAAAAATATCTATAAGCCTTGAGATAAAAACTTCAAATATTAATAGTGAAATGATGGAGTCCAAGTACATACAAGGCATGCAAGCAAGCATAATCTATGCTTCTATAGGAAATTAACACTCAGTGTCTTGGTGAATTTCAAGGTTAATATTTCAAGTTTTTTATGGTTTGTTTAATAATACTAAAAATCTATGAAATACCATACCTAAAATCACCTACAATCATGTGATACACTCCATGGTTGAAAGGTTGTGTACAGGGAATGACTTAGAAAAAGGCAGATTTGTGCATGAGACTTGAGTGGTGAGAGTTAAATAAGAGTGAAAAGGGCATGAAATAGGTATAAAGGATGTTTAAGGAGTATTTCGTGACAATAATTCATAACATATCAATCTCCTTAATTGAAGAATGACTTAGGTCTATTAAAGATCTAAGAGAGTCATAGGAACCTTGAGTATCATCTAAGAGAAATCAATATGGAATTGGTTTCTCAGTGATATATATGACTCAAAAATGTGCCTTACATAAAACTTGAGCTCAAATATTAATTTTTATATTTCATTGAATAAGATGTATTTGGTTGAATGCATTCCAATGGACTATGTGAGACTAAGAAGGGGATTGTGTGAGCCTAAAAAGAAGAGTGTGAAGGTTTCAAATGGACATACAATCTATTTTAAGCCAATTAGATACATAAAGAGGATATTAAAACAATTTTTCACATTTTACACAATTCCATTATTGATCAATTAGGTTCCCAAGGTAAAATAAGAGAAAAGAAGGCTTTAGGCCTTAATAACCACCTACAAAGTTGTCAGAGGGTAAAATTAAAGAAAACACATTTGTGGGATCAAATAGAGTGTTAAGAGGTTTTTAGAGGGTAAATAGGATTATGAATGAACTTTAAAATGTTTTTCAAGACCACCAAAGTGATAAATAATCTAGTTGAGGAAGGTCCACTCTCAGAATTACAATCAAGAAGCCCAAATAGCCACCTATAGGCTTGTGTGTGAAAATAAAAGGAAACTTGCAAGTTTTGGAGTGTTTTGATGATTTATAATTCCCAAGGGGTGGATGAGATATTTAAATATGATTCTATGAGATTGATATCACTGGTAAGGAAGGAAAATGTTTAAGAAGGTCTGCTAGGGTCATTTTAATGTGACTATCTACAAACCCTTACTCAAGGCCTAAGGCATGTTTCAATGAATTAAAAGGGTCATTTAATTAATAAAATAACTTTAAAATGTCATATTATTTTTAAAACACCCAAAAATAATGTTTCAAATTTAAACCAAACAATTTTATCCATTTTCCTACCAAGTGACTCCTCTCGAATATACAGTTAAGCTTGTATTTCTCAAAAGGGTAACTTTTAGTACATGTGAACTTATATGAAGAAGTAAATGGAATCATAAGAATATTATATAAGGAGGGGGGGTTCTAATTAATATTATTGGTGTTATTTCACTCATCAAATCCCATAGCTTTATGAACCATCATTAAGAAGCTAGGTGACTCTAAAACCCTTGTTAAACCCTAAACAAGACCTGATGGAAGAGATAAGCTCTCAAAATGGATTAAAATGAATTATAAACCACTTTTATTACCTCTATTCCTCTCATAATAATCTGAATAAGTAAAGTGATGACACGTGTGAGCTAAATTTGTACATAAAATGGCCTGAAAAACCCCTTCTTGTGTTTATTTTCAAGGTTTTGAGTTAGATAAACTCTCCTAATCAGTTGCAAAGGGTATTTAAACCAAGATAGATATTTTATCATAATATTTAGGTCATTTAAGAGGTTTTCTTATTCATATTATAGTTTCAAGTGGTTAACTATGCCTTAATAAAGAATAATGACTAATGTGGCTTCAAGAAGGTAGGGATACATACTGGCTGCAAGGTTCTAGAGATAATGAAGTTTCAAAACCATGGAGAACCTCTAAAAATAATATAAATAGGACTTGGAGTCATGGAGCAGAGATAAGGGTCAAACTCAGTGCTTAAAGCTACTTGAAACCTCCATGAAAATGAAGATCTCTTTCCACTCTATTGACAAACAAGATTGAAGACTAGCTATAATATGGCTTTCATTGATTAAAAAAAAGGTCCATGACTTGGTATGGTATCTTCCTTAAAACAAAAATATATGGTGTAAACCTTTCATGGAAAAAAACTAGGCCTTCCTTGAGAATTCATGCCTTGATAACAAAGAGAGTCTAAAAAGTCATGAAGTTCAATGCAAATATCACAAAGAAGAAGCATTGTAAGAGACAAGGTTTGGCGTAGATGATCTTAAAGGGTGAAAAATGTTAATTAAATAATTTGTAACTATCCCAAGAAGTAGATAGGTAACTCCATGAGGATTTATAATCAATAAGGCATCAAAATTGCCAAGATGGCCTCTAACACCACCCTCGATGAGAAGTTCCATTAACACATGTCTTAGAAGGCTAAGAGGCAAGATGAAAACATACTCTTTGCAGGCTTGGTGTCACTCTCTCTATTTTGTAACTAATATGACCATGAGAGGCAATTCATGATTTCTCTTCTTGTCCTATTCTTCTTTCTTCTTCCAACTCATCTATAAATGAGGTGTTGAAAGGCATTAAATGTATCCTCAAACTGGTTATGGTGAAGCCCTACCAATTTTAAGACTTGTAATTGCATTTGAAATCAATTCAAGATGAATTATACTATCTTTATATTTCATACAGTGATTTTGGATGAATTGTTGATGAATGTTTTGTGATAGTGAGATTACTTCCTTACATTTATCTTTCTATTTCATGCCTCTATGTGAATTAATCTTCTTTTCATAGGTCATATGAAGTGTTATACATGGTTTACTGAGGTTAAGTATTGAAATATCATTAATATATGCTCTTAGGCCTCTTAACTAATCACCTTATCTATTGTAATAGCCATAGACTTCATATATAAGCACTTATGTGGTAGGATTTGTTTTGAAGCTGTAAAATTAGATTGTCAACTTGTCATTTCATAGTGAAAACATTGAAAAGTAGAGGACATTATATTTGGTTCATCACCTCCATGTTTTCTTGTTAGTTTTATCTCTTTTATATCCCTTTTCCTTGCAAGTGTGGTAGGTTAATTGTAGTTTTGGGTGAAACATCAATGGAGCTAGCCCTTTTCTAGAGGTTCAATACACTCATTAGGTCACCCAAATCCTAGGATTGTTTCCATGCTATCATCTAGTTAGGAAGGCTTGAAAAACCTTCATAGGAGTAAAAATTAGATACATAATAATACCTAGGTTGATATTTATTTAAAGGATTAAATCATCAATGTATTCAACATAGTGATGGTTTGATTGTGTTCTCATCAGTCCCATCAACATAATTATATGAAATTAAAATTATGTGTCTTAACTCACATGCTCAACTTCCAAAGATTGAGTTAAGAGAGCAAAAGACCAAAAAATAATAGGATTCAAGGATTTGGTTTATTGAGGTGTTTGAATTGTTTAGATTTTTATGCTTGTTTTTTTAAGATTTTAGTTTCTCACAAGGTCTTTGTTCTTAAAATTCTCCATTTTCTTTGTATTTAATATTGAGAGCTTGCAACATAATATAGGCCTATGAAATTATTGGTCAACACTATTTATATTTGTGTCCAAGAGGTCATGTTGAATAACACAAGGTATCCTCCCTTCTTTTAGTGTGTAATCTTGACTATAGATAGTCATCAAATGACCAACATTCAAGAAAAATAATTGAATAAGAGAGTAATAATACACACTCTAGGAAAATCCCACTCAATAACAAATCAAAAATTAAAGGTTATTAAGGAGTCAAATAGAATGGTTAAATTAGCTTGTACTAAGAGTAACACGTGCCTTTTCAAATATGTTCTAATTACTTAATAAGAAACTTGTAAACTAGTGAAAAAATAAAATAAATAAGAAAAACATTCAAAATAATAAAACCATATAACAAATGAATTCTCTAATCTCTAAATCAAATAAAAAAATGAAAAATAAAAGTTGTGAGTTTAAACTAACACTAGGTTCATTCAAGAAACATACAAGGCTTGATTATATTTCTGAAATTGATAAACAAGGATAAGATAATGCACAAAGTATTTTTAGTTTTATTTAACAGATCCAAATGCAAAGGAACTCCAAGATAACTTAATAAAACTCTTAAGTAATCTTTATATTCAATAGAAATTTTATAATAATATATGCTAGAGAGAATACTACTGAAAAGAGATAATAATTTAGTACAAGTCAAATAATCAAGATACAATCTAGAAATGAGAAAAATCACTAAGAATCAATATTGATATGTGAAAGGAAAAATGAAAAATTGTTTTGTAATGTAAATAAAAATAAAATTTAAATTATCCATATATACCTCAATAAGCTTAAGGAATACTCAAAATATGTCAAAGATGCAAAAAACCAAGAAAGAAATTGAAAAAAACAATTTTGTGTATGTGATATTGGATGCCAGAACAAGATGTGAATGAATGAAAGGAAAATATAAAAGGTTTAAAACATATTGAAATAATCAATAAACACACTACAAATAGTTCAGATAATGAGAAATGACAAGATTTGAAATGTTTCAAAAAATGTCAATGTTTTCAAAACAAGCAAGAGTGAAGAAAAGTGAGGCAAGCATAATACAATATGACTAGAAAACATTGAAAATGTGATTGATGAAAATTTATGTACTAGTTGGAAACAAGTGGATATGATAAAAACAAGGTTGCATGAAGTTTTAAAAGTTGTCAAACTATTTTGCCACAATAATGTCTAAGCAATAAAGAAACATATAGGAAGGGAAAAGATGATGAAATATGGATAATAAAAATAAACTATTGAATGATAAGATTTAATATTATGATATGAAAAAT
Source organism: Torreya grandis (assembly GCA_037957365.1). Lineage (NCBI taxonomy): Eukaryota > Viridiplantae > Streptophyta > Pinopsida > Cupressales > Taxaceae > Torreya > Torreya grandis. The sequence goes on from JARHVA010001787.1 coordinate 1,300,681, forward strand.
GCTTTAATGAGAGAATGAATGAATGTAGTCAAAAAAGGTAGAATTGCATTAAAAAAACAATATAAGAAAAAGAACAAAAGAAAAAATGTATAGAAACAAAAATGTAGAAAAATAGAGAACAAATGTATGTTTTATAACATACCCATTTTTTTTTAAGAATATAATATAAGATAGAAACAAAACATTCCAAGATTGAATGATAAGAATTGTGAGGTAATTTTTCAAACTATTTGTGTACAAATAATTACATGAAAGAACAAGACAAATCAAGAATAAAAACACTTTAAAAATCATAAGAAGGTCCCTACATCAATATCTTATGTGATTCTAAGATACTCTCTATGTGGAAGTAATTTTTGAACCTAATATGACCGGTCTCTTTTGACCCAAGATAAATGCTTAAAACAATAAGAAAAATAGAAAATGAAGCTAGAAAGAGTTGCAAAATGTAATGCAGATATGTTATAAGGATTGTTGAGAAGCACAAGGCCAAAGATAAATAGTAATAATGACCAAACCTTAAAAAATAAAAAATGAACAAGAAAATCTATCTATAGTTGTATTTGTAAAATAAATTAAAGAAAAGAATTACTCTAATATTATAACTAATCTACTCAAATTGTATACTCAAAATCAAAAACAATAAACACAACCTACCCTATCAAATAAAATATTGAAAATAAAGACTAGTTTAAAATAAATGAAATTTATTTTCCTAAAAAAAATCACCTCTAGGAGGGATTTATTATGTATCCATCATGATGGAATCATAAAGCTAAAAGATTCACTCTCCAAGCTACTATTCTAACCTATCTAAACTTATAAACTAATTATGATGGCATGGAAATAAAAATATAAGGTTTTGTATTGCAAAGAAGATAGTGAAATGGATGCTCTACCAAATTTTTAATTCCTTAATACATCTAAAACTTTCATATAAATAAGTATTGGAAGACACTTGAGATTATTCGTTGAAAATGAATGGACCTGGGAGGGAAAATGAAGAGTCAATGAAACATGGGACTCTTCACCATTAATTTGACACTTTATTTCCCTCCAAAAGAGATAGTGGCAAAACCACTAGATAAAATAGGGTGAAGCTACCATGGTAGTTTTTACACCATATTAGGCAAAGTGAGAAAACACATGAAAAACACATAAAACTAGTGACATTGAGTAGACGTAAACACAAACTTAAGGATACAATGTTGAGATGAAATAAATAAATTAAATGTGGCTAAATATGGAAATGCTACACATTTTAATATTGGGAGGTCAAAATCAATCAAAAAATACAAATTTGGTATTAAAAAAAACTATAGGAGCATACATAAACCATATATTTGCATAATTTAGTGGTATATATACAAGACTTTATGTTATTTACCTTAGAGATAACACACATAAAGGAGAATAATATGATTAACTATTAACTATTAACTATTAACAATTTATTTTGTTTAAAGTTTTGAAGTGGGCACTTTATTATGCACATAATTCATACATATATTGAAAATAATATTTCCTACTCACTTCATTTGCATTTATTTAGTATCAATTTTATTACATTTTTTCATTACATATATCCTTCATATACTTGTTTAATTCATAAAAAATCACACTAATTCATCCATGTAACTCAATACAATAAAACACCATATACAATGCCCAATATCATTACAATACAATTATAAAATGTATACACATTATTTTTTACTACTAATGTTTTATTTTCATAGGGTTCGTAAGTGCATTGATATCCTTGTGTATATGTCCTAAAGATAACACCAGGATAGGGGTGGACTATTTCATGGTGTTTTGTGAGAGTTTCCCCATCAGATCATCTATTATTACTGGATTATTAATTTATGCTATGATATCAACTTTTTTTTTTAATGGTTATCATGTCCCCTTTATGCTTCTATTATTCATGTTTTTTAACCTCTTCCTCCTGTAATCAACTTGGTTGATGATATATTACATTGACACCTCATTGTATGTCATCATCAGCAAAGCAAGTGACTTCATTTTTTTGGACTTTTTTTGTAGATCACTATCCAAGCCAATGGCATTGACCAAGTTTGAGTTATAAATTTTTGGGGTTTTATCCATCTTTATATGGTTCCCCTTTGTCATTTATCAAGAGCAATATTTTTAATCTTCTCTACTCACACATGCAAATCCACCTTAGCAAGAAGAATGTGAAATAGGGATAGGATCTTACATTTAAAGAAGATAAGTTTGCACAAGGACTTTGAATATATCAAGAAGAGAATTTGAACCAAAAATCAACACAAGGTAAGTATGTTAATCCTTTACTATTTCTTTCCCAATTTGGTGGTAACATTATATTGGTATGTTTATGTTTTTCATTCTTAGATTAATATATGTTTGTTAGTATATTTTTATCTTTGTATGATTTATCTATTTATTTACACCTCATGATTACCATCTAATTACACCCTTACAACCCCTAATTTAGATACCTCATAGTTACAACATATTTGCATTGTACTTATTTTACCTATTGGTTATTATCTAATGACACATTGGATCTAGTTAAGCATAAATGTTTTATTGTTTGTGTAGATTCCATTAGTATATTCCTTATAACCACCTTTCCTCATGAATTTTTTATAGCCATAGAACGTTTTATGGACTAATGTATCATATGTGTGTTGTATCTAGTATGGGTTTTTACCTTTTCCTATATTAGGGGATCCTTATATTTTTGACCATTCTTAGCCTACATACATTCTAGTGAACCCGATGTGAATCTTTCCCTACCTCTATCTTAGGTCATTTTCATAATTTTATTTATCAAACTTCTTAATTTTTTTCTTATTTCTTTTTAGGTCATGTGTGTTGTCTCCTCTTAGGATTTTTATAGTAATTGTAAACCCATTTAGATTCTACATAGGTCTCTCCTTTATCCCTTTCATGCACACTATAAAAATCAATTCCTCATGGTGCTTTTTTTATTAATCTAAACCTACTCCCACCATTATAGGTAACATAGCCTTAATACCTAAAAAATTTGACCAAGATTATCCAAATGTACACATCAAATATCTAGATATAAACACTACTGATACTCATCTTGAGGTTAAAAACCTAAAAAAAATTATCTTACCACCTCAACATAACTCTAAATCATTTTTCAAGACATCAAGCAATGACCCCCTCATGATATTAACAAAAAATATAGCCAAAATATTAAATAGATAACACCCATGTGCTTACCAAAGTGTTGAATAAAATGGCCCACATGAAATTCACCAATTGTAATCACATATCCCAAATGAAAAATCACCTTGTGAAAATGGAAAAACAACAACAAAAATACATTTGTGGATAACCTAATAATCATCCTAACCTCATTGCCCCTAGCCCCTTACATTATAATGAGAATCTTATTCCTCAACTTCCTATTCATAAAAAAATGCTTTAAACATTACAAAACAATCATTTCGTTTCCTATATATCTTATATGGACATTGGAGGTATTTAAAGAACCATCACATATGAAAACTCCACAAAAACCCATTTTACATCTTATAAAATGGGAAAACTCTAAAAATAGTAGATAAAACCAAACCCTTTTGCAAGTACTAAACTAATATAAGAAATCTTAACTGGGAATGCATTATAATGGTATAGACAAATTCCAACCCATTTAATTACCAAGTTAGAAGATCTAATTTATTCTCTTGTCAAATAGTTTCAATATCATGATCTCTTTGAAAATAGATTTGGAAACGCCATCAAATCCAATGAATTAGCTCATGAGTTCACCCATGATTTCATCAAGATATGAAAGTCATTGGAACATAAATCCTATCACAACATGAGTGAATAAAGCCTCTTTAATTTTTTTATCACCATGATAAGCCCTCAACTCCAATACAAATTAAGGTCCTTCTCTCCTAAAACTTTGGAAGAATCATTTGATCAAGCTAAGTAAAAATACTACCTCATGAACAAATTTGAGCCATCTCAAAAATATATCAAAGGTAATTTTAAAATAATAAGCAATGATATCAACACTAAATCATCACACATAAAACCTCCTCAACTATCTAAATAGGGATTATCATTTTCTCCAAATTATCCAAACCCATCTTGCCCACCCTTGAGTCTCTAAGATATAAAACAAAGGATGTCAATGACTTTTAATCCTTCTAAGCCTATACCACCATGTTATAACCCTAATAAGTTTTGTTGGTGGCATGTTAATGTAAGAAATTATAATGACAATTGTCTTCACCTCAATAAAATTCACTTATGATTTAATTTTAAGAGAAAAATTTAACCATGAGGCCATAACTAAAGAGTGATATCAATAATATCTCATAGCTTCTAAAGCCCTATCACATCAATAAAAACAAAGTTAAAATTCTCAACATAATCCTCAACAAGCTTCTAATCCTACCATCACACCTATGAACAACTTCATAGGTATAATTGAAGGAAATTAGGATCAACATAACATCAACACTCCATATGTCAATGTGGTGATGGAAAAATAATAACAAAACTCATTCATAAATATCCCACCAAAAAACCTAATAAACCATCTCAATAAGACATGACATTCACTGATACAATAACTACAACCAATACAACATCTAGTGAACTACTTACTCTTCCAATGGAGCTCAACCTAAGGAACAAATTAATCCCATCATCAAATCTCCAAAATAATATTATGATTCTCAGTCAAAATATCACTATGGTTCTTACCAAAAATCAACTCAATGTAATTTCATAGAAGAACTCAACACTATGCCTTGTAAACTTTACCTAATGAAACTCATTATAACATCACCCTACCATATAAATTTTATAATACAATAAATGTAAGATTTATATGAATTTAAATCACTATGTGAAAATGAACATCCTAATCAAGCTCCTCAAGGTAATATACCTAATGAATCACACACCATTGAAATTATCTCTCATCCTCAACCAAAAAGCAAGCTCTCCATAGAGTTTCCCATGAATGATATGATCAATGATGAAATTCTCTATCAATTCGATGATCACCATCTCTTTATTAGTGTCATGATCAATGACATTCAAGTAAGTATATTACTTATGGAGAAAAAGACATGGGATTTAATGTTATATGCCTATGGTTAATCAAATATGTTAGGATATTATACAAATGATCTTAAGAAAAAAAGACTTAATTTCTATGGACTTGATAAGAAAAATCAAAAGCCTCTTGGATGCATTTAGATATATCTCATAGTAGGACCTGAAATAAAAATCACTAAGATCAAGGTCCTTGACCTCGCACTCTCTTATAAATCACTCTCATGCTGCCCTTATACCCACCATATGAGATCAATCACATCTTTCAATAGCCAATTCCTAAATTTATTCCACAAATATATTTTATAGAATCATGAAGTCAATCCTAACCCATGTGATCAAAAACTTTCAAATCAAAAAAAAATATCCACATTCCTATAAATAATACTATCAATATCATTCATTTAATTGATTTCATCAATACGCATCTTGATTTGTAAGACACTATTGTTGACTCAAATTATAATGAACCAAATGAGCTTAACAGTATTTGTAATATAAATAGTTTTCCTATATTAATTTCTAAGTACTAATAAGAGACTAATAACTTCCATTATTTGATGAAGACAATGAAAAATAACCCATTGGAATCATTCAAATATAATGATAATAGGGTTTCTAAACTCTTCCAAGGTTCTACATTAATTTATTCTAGATATTTTAGTCAAATTATAATTTCCACCAAAGATACCTCTAATGAAAAAAACATAATATTAGTCAAACCTAAGAATATATATTTCCACCATTTTATGATGAAGACTACATTGTTTCCCAAGCTCAAACTAGACACTTGGATGTGCTTCATTAACCTTACTAAAAGACATGCCTTCAACCATGAAATTAATTTGGTACATATATCTTATGCATTTGAAAATCCTCAATTTGAATCAAGATATGAAAAATATAGATATGTACCTCTTGTTAATCCACCCCTTAAAGACCCCAAGTGATAAATCCAACATATCTCAACATACACCACAAAAACCCATCAAAGATAACTCTTTGAAATTCTTGTAGAAGATTCACCCTATATTGATGTTATCAACTAGGCTAATGATGTTTAATTTAATAAAGATATTTATAACATCATCATTTAGGTTGCTGATGCTCAAATTTAGATAGATGGTTTTGATGATAATGACCAAGATGATGATGTTAAGACAAATACTATTTACCTATAACCCTATTATCTCATCAACCATGCCATTTATGCTTAGTTATAAGTAACACAATATAACACAATCAATCGACTGATGATGCATAATTATAATGATAATAATCCATTATCATTGGACAAGCCTATAAATTTTAGTATATATAATAAAATTTAAATGTCATTAGCTAACCCAATGACATCAAATATAATTTCAAAACACCTCCTTTACATCCTAAAATTACCTTAGATTTAAAAGTTATTGATGTGAAACAAATTCACATATAACATAACAATGAAGGACATTAACACATTGATTTTAAGCTTGACATTGAATAACATGGTCCTTTACCCACTTAACTAAGTGATGAATATATTATATAACTCCTTCATGAAGGGAAGATCAACTTATTCACAAATTATTTTGATGAAGAGTTCACAATGGTCATAAGACACTACATTAATCATTCAAAGGGGAATGCATTTCAAATCTAAACTAAATACAATAATATAGGTACATATATGATTAGAAATATGGGTAATAAAATTTAATTAAAGGTTGAAACTTGAAATTATGGTGTTGATAATTGTTGTCATTGATGTCAATGTCAATATTGATGTCATTGATGTCAAGGTCAAGGTTGATATCATTAATGCCAAGGAGCAGATGCATAGTGAGTAGTCTGTGAGATATGAACCATGTGACAAGATAATTTTAAGGAAAACTATTGTATATTTGTTTAAAAATAATTTTAAGGTAACCTATTAATTATTGTAAGGTTTATTTCAAGGTTCAAGCCAAGGTAAGCATGTTTCTAAGTACTGGGTGTCTTGAGAAGCCTAGTCATAATAAGATTTGTCATATCATGAACATATGCATGATGAGCATGAAAAGGTATGTAAAAAGATATGATATTGTCTAAAGAGATTTAAATTAATGTGATAAAGGTGTATAGGCATCAAATAATGTTTCAAATATCAGTTTCTAAAGTTGTCAAGCGTTTGAACCTAGCAAGTGACTTGAGAAGGTTTGTGCATATGATGACTAGTCTTGTGCATGAAGGAGCATGGTGGCATAGTGAAATGGATTCATAGAGACATAAGATTATTTTTTAGGATGTTTTATCATGTATATTAATAATTATATCACTTAGGAGAGCTTCAAGGTGAGTATACAAGGGTATAACCTACAAAACTAGCATGTAACTAGACTAGTTCTAGACTCTGCCTAACCAAATAAGGTGTCATGAGATATTTTCAAGGCCTATAAAGGATGAAAATTAGTTTCAGATAATTTAATAAGTTTCTTGAGTATGTTAGTGAGGTGGATAGTGCATGGGTAGTGGATAGAAGGTCAGTTTAAAGGCCTAGTGTGACTTGCAGGTCAAAAGCATAAAGAGTAAAGAGAAAGATGGTGGCCAAATGGGGCAACAAGATCAATGTATAAGTATGTGTGAATTTAAAGAGGTGTGTAATGTTTTTTTATGTTTTTTTACAAATTCTAAGGTAAATTTTTTAAATAAAAGGCATATAAAGTGGTTTTGAGGTTTCTTATGTGCATAGAATAAAGGATTCTCAACCCAAGAAGAACTTTCAAGTACTCATTAGCATGTATAAAATATAAATGGGAAATTAATATATTAATGGTATATTGGGAAGGGTTCTATCTCAAATTTCTAAGCATTGGTTTTTGGAATAAGGGGTTAAGCTTTATGAACAATCGCTAACACTAGAAATAGTGTTAACCCTCTTTAAAACCCTAACATTGACTTGATGATAAATATATTGATCAAAATAGAATATAGAGGTTTGGAATGGATATTTAAGTGATTTAAATTTGTATTAAACTCTCCTAGTCACCTCTAGGTCTGATTTTTTTGTCAAGGGAGTGAGTGGACCCTACAAGAAAGGCCTTATTTCTTAGAGATTTATAATAGCAGTCAGAGTTGACCAAGTTAAAGTTGATAAATGATTGAAGGTTTAATATTGAGACTTTTATTTCTTGTTAATTTTGATTTTTTATTATGATATATTACTTATATGAGATAAATTGGTCATACAAGTTGACCTATCACTAAAAGGCCTAATGGTACAGACAGTGAGAAAACTAAGCAAAATCAAGAAGCTAATTAGGGATGTGTTATCATGAATTAGGGATGAGTAAAAGTGAATGGATAATTTTTAAAATTTATTTAATAAATTTTAATTTTTGATATATGTACTTAATTTTAGTGGATATGTTTTTAATTTTGCTCATAAGTTGACCTGTCTTGTGTAGATGAGACAATGAAGGGGTAAAGTTGTGAGATGGGTCTGCAGGACCAATATTGTCACTTGACCATGGTATATTTGTATTTTAGAGTTATATAATGATATCATAAGATCATAAATATTCATAAATATTTCTTTTAATTGGTCATAAAATTGTTTAAGGTCAAAATCACCATGACTAGTCTTCAAGGCAAACTGGTAGATCTAGGTAAGTAAGTCACAGTGATGAGTTAGAGGCCCTTTACCCTTAGATGGAGCATAAAATGAAAATGATGTTTTTTAAACTTTAATGACATAAATTATTTTTAAAATATTTTAATTTAGTATAATAGGTTGAAACATAAAAGCTAAAATGGCTTGTCTAACTTAGTAAGGTCTGTGAGAGAGGACGTCAACAGATTGGTCTGCAAGACCAATAGTTATCATTAGTGATTGTGATATTTATTATGGATATTTATATAAGTATTATTTAATATAATGTTATTTCATTTGAATACCTTAATTTTTTTCTTATAGGTGTCAAAATTTCAAGGTTTCATGACTGTGTTTTGAGACCAGTTGATAGTTTTGAGTGGGCTTCTTGCAGAGAAGGGTTTTAGTTTTTTAACCTTGAGATATAAAGTGTAATGAATATGGTGATGACCCTAATGTTATATATATTATTTATATGTATTTTATTTCCATTTTTTTTAAATTTGTGCTTATGCTTTAATTATTTAAGACATACTTTCTGGGTATGCATGAGCCTAATATGAAAAGTACTAATGATGTGCTCCAAGTAGTGGTTTGAGATAAAAGGTGTCATGGACCCAAAATAAGAGTTTTATGGGTATATTAAAGTGGTATATTATGTTTTTATTTTTTTAAATTATTTTAATGTTATCCAATAAGATCAAAGGGTAACATGTGCTAAGTAGGCCTATTGTGATTAGGTCTCCATGAGACCTAAAAGTGAGATAAGGTATATTTGAAGAAGATCAGACCTAAAGGGACTTAAATTAGTTTTATTAATGTATATGATATGTAATAATATATATTCCATTATTGACATAATAGGATGAAAGTATTTGGCTGACTAAGAAGGACATAAATAAGAAAGTCTTGTATATATACTAGGCAATTTCAAGCCTATTAGTGTGGATCATGCGTAAGCAAAAAATAAAGTATATTATAGAGTATAAGGAGGTATTTTAGAAAATAATAATGGGATAAATTATAAGTTATGAAAATTTTACATAGGTTTCATGTGTGAGGATCAAGGTCATATAACCTAATCAAGTTAAGAAAAGGGTTAGTTGAGAGAAGAAGACTAGAGGTCAGTTTGAGAGGGATAAAAGTGTGTGAAGATTTGAATAAGGAGATAATAATATATTGTATCATAAATAAATTATTATGAATTTTATCAAAATTTTTAGGTGGTTGAGTTAGTGCTAAGTCATCTAGGGGGTTGGTGCCTCTTTTCAAGTGGGTACTTGCTAAAGCCTAGCTGAGTTGGTGCTTAGCTAGTTGGGGTTGGTGCTCCATGTGAAGTTGGTGATTAAATAAAACTGGTGTTTGTCTTATATTAATATATTCTATTTGCATCATCAATGGGTTTTATTCCCCTTGAGGGTTTCCCACATATCTATTGTATTCATGTGTTTTATGCTCTTGTGGATTGGTGTTTATGCTTGCTAAAATGTACATGCTTGCCTAAAATATTTATGATTGCTTAAGTAATATTATATAAGAAAATTTTTGAATAATAATTCAACCCCCCATCATTTATTTTGATTCCAACATTTGGTATTAGATTTTTTTCCTATCAAGCAGGTCTAAAGACCTAAAGTAGATCTTAAAAGCAAGGATGGCTAGTCAGGAAGCTCAAGGTGGTTTCTCTTCCAGTAAGGATCAGTTATTCAATGGATCTAACTATTACTTTTGAAATGTTAGGATGAATATATATTTTATGTCACAAGGACATAATATTTGGCAGTCAATTTTGGATGGTTATATTGTTCCTCCTATTCCACCAACAGATGCAACAAGTAAGAAAGCTATTGAAAATAAATACAAGGCAATGAATGTCATTCTTTTTGGCCTATAAAAGGTAGATATTGTAAAGGTAATGCACTGTGTATCAGATAAAGAGATATGGGACAAATTAAATATCATCTATGAAGATGACACCAAGGTGAAGATGGCCAAGTTGTAGACCCATCAGAGATAGTTTGAAAGTTTGAAGATGAATGAAGATGAAACAATTGCCTCTTAGCTATTTAAGGTTGATGAAGTTTTAAATATCATTAAAGGATTGGGAGAAGAGATGAAATAATCTACAGTTATTAAAAAATTATTAATATCACTAACTCTTAAGTTTGAATCTAAGGTGTCTACAGTATAAGAGTTGCAAGATTTGGACAAGCTAGATATGGATGGACTTCATGGCACTTTGATTGCCTATGGGATGAGAAATAATGAAGGAAGACCTCCCAAAATGGAAGAAACTTTCAAACTTGAGAATAATTTCAAATCTAAGAGGGCCAAAGATGAGGAATGTTTAGATGTTGATGATGATCAATTGATATCCATGTTTGCAAGAAAGTTGAGTTTTGGATTTGGTACGTATAAAGGTAAGTTTATCTTCAAATGTTTCAACTATGGAAAGATTGGTCACTTTTCATCCAAGTGTCTTTACATGGATAAATATAAGCATAATGAATAACATGATGAAAATCATGGAGGTGACAAGAAGACCTATAATCCTAATAATAACATGAAGGAGTTTAGGAACTATGAAGGTATAAAAGGAACTTTCAAGAAAAAAATAAGCTTTTATACTAAATAAGATAACTCTTATAATGTAAGTGACTCAAGTGCATCTGATAATGATGATGACAGTCATAAACCTAAACATGATAATAATGAAACCTTGTGTTATGGCCATAGAATTAGATAATTAGGGTTGCTCAAGTGGGAAAGGCATTATGGTTAATGTAGATTTAGATGAATAAGAAGCTAAAGTAGATCTTGAGGTAGAATTGGTATGTGCCCTAGAGGAATTGAAGTTAAAAATTAAAAAAAATAACAAGCTAAGAACATTATTTAAAGACTATGAGGAGTAAATAGGCTTGTTTAAGGAAAGGCTAAGTAATGCTTCCAAGGAGTATGATGAGATCATAAATCAAGTTGAGGCACATATGGAGGTATTCACTATAAGCCTAAAGGATAAAGAGGAAGATTGCATTAGGTATGAAACTAAAATAGAATCCTAGAAAGCTAAGTTAAATCAATCATCTAGCAAGGTAAGGACCTTTGTGAAATTTTAAAATAACACTAAAGCTTTAGATGATATCTAGAATAGTCAAAAGCCTAAAAGTGACAAAATAAGTCTTGGTTTCAAATAAGACTAAAAGGAGGTACCTCAAATCAAGGAGAAGACTATTGAAGATAATAAGGTCAACATGAAAAGACTTATCAAATATCCTAATGCTATAAGGTATGCCAATTCATTCAATGGTTATTATTTTGTGTGCAATCTATTTGGTCACAAAGCAAGAGAGTGTTAAAGACCCTCTAAGAATGAGTACTCATGAGAATATGGAAGGAGTCATAAATCACATCAGTCAAGATGTATGTATAAGGTGGTTTTATATAGTTTTCATGATGTAGGACACATTTCAAGATTCTATACTAACAAAGTTAGAAGGTCATCAAGTAAAAATAAGAGGTTTGAAGTCCCTAGGGTGAAAGAAAGAAGGCAAATGAATATATGGAAACCAAAGATAGTGAAGATGAGTCATGATAAATATACACTCTCAAGTGTACTATTTGTTGTGATAGAGCATGATTCATATGTGAAATCAAGTCAGCAATGCATCTTGTCATCTCACATTGATAATCAAATGGTTGACGAAGAGATCAAGCCTATAGTGCCAATCAAGCCTAAAATGATACTGAAGGACATTTAGTCTTGTGAGAGCATGGAGATCTAGGAATATCTTGAATTTGAGTTGTTTTAGTACCCTATGGGAAGTGGTGACTCCATTAGGATTCATGGAGACACTATTAATCTTATATAAGCATGGTAGATGCTTGGTTTAAGGGGGAGCTATTTAGGTTTAAGACTGAGTTTGATCTGCATTAAGAAGTAGTCTTGTAATCAAAATTCATCTAAAGGAGGTATGGTTGGATTAAGAGGGAGTATGTTACCTTAAAGATTCATATTATATGTGTTTATCTCGTATAGTAATAAGGTATGGTTACATATGGTAGTCTATGTAAGTGTGACTCCAGATGATAGTTATGCAGGATCCTTTGTCATTTATGTCAAAGGAGGAGAAAGTCCAAAAAGGGAGATTGACCAGACCAAGAGAGATGAGAGTGAGAAGATTGAATAATTTTTTACCATCAATGACAAATGGGGTGTTTTTTGATAAGTGTTTTCATTGATGTCAAGGCCAATATTGAGTCATTGATGTCAAGGTCAAGGTTGATATCATTAATGTCAAGGAGCAGATGCATAGTGAGTAGTTTATGAGATATGAACCATGTGACAAGAGAATTTGAAAGAAACCTTATTGTCTCTTTTTGAAAAAGAATTTTAAGGCAAAATATTTATTATTCTAAGGTTTATGTCAAGTTTCAAGCTAAGGTAAGCATGTTTCTAAGTACTAGGTGTCTAAGAATCCTAGTCACAACAAGCTTTGTCATATCATGAGCATAAAAAGGTATGTACATAGATATGATATTATTTAAAGAGATTGAAAGGCATGTGATCAAGGTTTATAAGCATCAAATAATGTTTCAAAGATCAATTTCCAAAATTGTCAAGTGTTTGAACCTAGCAAGTGACTTGAGAAGGCTTGTGCATAGGATGCCTAGTCTTGCGCTTGAAGGAGCATAGTAGCCTAGTGGGATGGATGCATAGAGGCATAAGAGGATGTTTGAGGATGCTTGAGCATGTATATGAAGTATTGGATCACTCAGGAGAGATTTAAGGTGAGTCTAAAGGGGTAGAACCTATAGAACTAACATGTAACTAGATTAGATCTAGACCCTTCTTGACCTCATAGAGTGTCATAAGGTATTATAAATGCTTATAAATGATGAAAAGTAGTGTTATAGAATGTAATAAGATTATTGACTATGTGAGTGAGGTGTAAATCACATGAATAGTGGATAGAAGGTCATTTCTAACACCTAATATGACTTATAGGTCAAAAACCTAGAGAGCAAAGAGAGAGATGGTGGTTGGATGGGGTATCAAAATGAGTTTCCAAGGCAAGTATGAATATGTGTCTGAGGTCAAAGTTTGTAATAAAAGGCATGAAAAGTGGTTTTTAGGTTTCTTAACCCAAGAAGAACTTTCAAGTAATCATTGGAACAAATAACATCTACATGGGAAACTAAGATATTCATGGTAGATGGGGAAGGTCCTAGATAAAATTTACAAGCATTAGTTTCTAGAATAAGGGGCTAAGCTTTATGAACAATTGTTAACACTAGAAATAGTGTTAACCCTCTCCAAAACCCTAACATTAACCATACGAGAAAGATCTTGATCAAAATAACCTAGAATGGTTTGGAATGGATATCTAAGTGATTATAATTTGTAGTAAACTCTCCCAAGTACCTTTAGGTGTGATTGTTTTGTCAGGGGAGTGAGTGGACCGTACAGGAAAGGCCTTGTTTCATAGAGATTTGTTGTAGTAGTTAAAGTTGATAAATGATTAAAGGTTGAATCTTGAGACTTGTATTTCATATTCATGGTGGTTTTTGAGTAGGATATAGTCATAATATGAGTTAAACTGGTCATACAAGTTTACCTATCACTAAAAGGCCTAATAGTGTAGACAATGAGAAAACCAAGCATAAATGAGAAGCTGATCAGGCATGTGTTGTCATAACTTAGGGATGAATCAAATTACATGGAAATGTTTTTAAATAATTGTAATGCATTCTCATGTTGGATATCTATATTTAAGGTTAGTGGATATGTTGATAATGTTTCTCATAAGTTGACCTTTCTTGTGAAAATGAGATAGTGAAGGGGTAAAGTTGTGAGATTGGTCTGTAGGACCACTATTGTCACTTGACCATGGTATGTTTCTATCTAAAATTTACCTATTTATATAATAGTATCATACATATGCATTAAAATTCCTTTTAAGTGTTCATACAAGTGTTGAAGTTTAAAATAACCATGACTGGTCTTCAAGGCAACTGGCAGATCTAGGTAAGTAAGTTGTAGTGATGAGTTAGAGGCTATCTACCCTTAGATAAATCATCCAATGCACATGATGTTTTTTTTTTTAAATTTAATGAAATTTCCATGCTTTTTATAATATTTTAAGTTAGTATAATATGTTGGAACATTGAATCCAAAATGGCTTGTCTGACTGAGTAAGGTCTGTGAGAGAGGAGGTCAATAGATTGGTCTACAATATCAATAGTTGTTATTAGTGATTATGATATTTTTTATGGAGGTTGATTTCATGATGATTTAATATAATTTTAATTAATTTTATGACCTTAAGTTTGTTTTTATAGGTGTAAAAATTTCAAGGTTCCATGACTATGTTTTGAGACCAGTTGGCAGTTCTAAGTGGACTACTTGTAGAGAGGGTTTGATTCTTTTTACACTAAATTATGAAGTGAAATGAATATGGTGATGACCATAAGGTCATATAAATTTTTAATATGTATTTTTTTCCATGGTTGTTTTGAATTTTTTTTTTATGTTTTAATTATTTAATACAAATTTTATGTGTATGCAAAGGCCTAATATGAACAATACTAAGGATCTGCTCTAAGTAGTGGTTTGAGATAAAAGGTGTCATTGACCAAAGATAATATTGGTATGGTCATATTAAAGTGGAATAAAATGTTTTATACCATTTAAGTTTTTTCAATGTTCTCTAAGAAGATCAAAGGGTAATATGTGCTAAGTAGGCCTAGTGGGATTAGGTCTGCATAAGACCTAAATGTGAGATAAGGCCTATTTGAGGAAGATCAGACCTAAAGGGACTTAAAGAAAATTTTATTAATGTATATGATATTTCATAACATCCATTTCATGGCTGAAATAATAGGATAAAATTGTTTGGCCAACCAAGAAGGACATGAACAAGAAAGTCTTGTATATATACTAGACAATTTCAGGCCTATTAGTGTGAATCATGTGTAAATAAAAAAGAAAATATATTACAAAGCAGAAGGAGGTATTGTATACCATAAAAATGGGATAAATTATTGGTGATGAAAATTTGACATAGGTTCTATGTGTGAGGATCAAGATCATATGATCTAATCAAGTCAATAAGAGAGCTAGTTGAAGGCTAGAGGCTAGTTTGAGAGGAATAGAAGTGTGTGAAGAGTTGAAGAAGGAAATCATCATATTTTATATAATAAAAAATTATTTTTAAGGTGATCGAGGGTTTTATGTGGATAATTTAGTGCTAAGTCATCTAGGGGGTTGGTGCCTCCTTACAAGTGGGTGCTTGTTAAAGCTTAGCTGAGTTGGTGTTTAGCTAGTTAGGGTTGGTACTCCATGTGAAATTGGTGATTCAATAATATTGGTGTTTTTATTATAAGACTATATTCCATTTGCATCATTAGTGGGTTTTATTCCCCTTGAGGGTTTTCCACGTATCTATTATATTCATGTGTTTCATGCTCTTGTGGATTGGTGCTTATGCTTGCTAAAATGTGCATGCTTGTCTAAATGATCTATGATTGCTTAAGTAAGATTGTATAAGAAAGTTTTTGAAGATTTATTCAACCCCACTCTGTCATTTTTATTCTAACAAATGGTTTTTTATATAAATACCTAGATTATAACTTACTTTTGCACTGTCAAAGGTTGAAATATTTTATAAACATGTTTAGAATTAGTCTTAGAAAAAAACCAAGAAATTTAGTCAAGATAGGAGAAGACTAGAAAAACAACCAAAATTATAAGGCCAATTTTAGAAATATAAGGTTTGATTTTTAAAACATGATTTAAACTTTAATAAATGGTGTCATTATTGTTAGTGTAGGTTTTTCCCCACTATGTGGTTTTACTTACATAATATAATTAGTCTTCTTAGGTTAATAATATGTCATTAAGGGAAAGGTACTTTAATTCATTTTATAATTGTGAGTTGATAATTAACTCTTTGGGTGACCTAATTCCTCACTATATAATGTAATTTTTTACTAATGTTCATTAATGTAACTTTTTATTGTGAAGACAATAATCTTCCTCTTGAGAGTTATTTTTCAAAATTCACTCCTCCATATAGATTCATCCTTATGCATTCAACCCTATCTAGTTAATCCTTGATTGTGGCCCACTCTAAAATGATATTAGAGCTATGTTGGTAGATGAATCCATTGATTCTATATTGAGATCTTACATTATTGCTTGTTCTATATTTTCATTGATTTTAGTTTTCTAGGTTTTATTAGGGTTTCTTGTAAATCCATGTAAATATGCATACATAGAATATAAAGTGTTTTAATTTATTTAGGAATAATGGACTTTTATTCCTATTTTAGTTAAGGGTCTAGATTAATAAATAATTATAGAATATAGCAATATATATAGTCCTAATTTATGCAACTATTTATCTTTTTCACTTTTCTAAAAATAATAATAAAAAAGAAGAAATATAACTTAGCTAGAAAATAGACTAAGATAGTTGATACAGAGGATGAAAATTATTTTTCAGGACTATGAAGGTGTCATAAAATTGAATCTAGATTTCACTGGGTGAAAGGATAAGATCACCAAAAAGTGTATGCTTTAGTGTCTAGTGTTGTTGTTCATTCCAATCGCTATTGTCCAAACTGATCACAAAGACCTAAAACCTTCTAGGTAGTTATGTTGTGCCTATGAAAAATCAAGCACTGGTTCTTAATGAAACTCACTATGGAGTTGATTTTGTATTTAAAACCCTAACCCTCCATGCTTGATAAAATTACATTTAAATCACTTGAGAAAGATGGGGGGTTAGTGTGAAAGATG
Source organism: Torreya grandis (assembly GCA_037957365.1). Lineage (NCBI taxonomy): Eukaryota > Viridiplantae > Streptophyta > Pinopsida > Cupressales > Taxaceae > Torreya > Torreya grandis. Next base: position 1,318,197 of record JARHVA010001787.1, read on the forward strand.
TAATAAATGTGCAATCCACACTGCTTATGTGGGCATGTTGCCTATATACCAATACTTCAAAGAGAAATCAAGTCATATGTAGCTCTCCCACCTAGTGTGCTTTGTGAAATAATGTGATACAAATGTAAATGCGAAATTGATAGTGTTTGAGGTGTCTAGGGGATGGTATGAGGATTTGAGTAGGTTTGTAACTATGTTGGGTGACTGTGTGCAAAGAATAGGGAAGTTTGCCTTAGTTTTTTTTGTATTCTTTCTTGATTTGTAAGTTTTGTCACCTCCTTTGTAAATTAGCTTTGAGTGGGATTTTATATGGAATAATTGGTCATGGGTCACATGTATTCTTGATAAGCTGACCTAATTAAGGATAAGGACTAGATGAAAATGACCATTGGGGCTCAAAGTGTAAATATATAGGACCACTAAAAATGGGACACTTATCTATGGGGTGCTATAGTCTAAATGGGGCACTCCTATCCTACAGGCTTAAGATGTGGGGGAATAAGATTGGCATGAGGAATACTATATATTTGAGGTGGAATCACAATTCAAAAGGTTTTGGATGATTGGTAATGTGCAAAAAGGTGTCTAAAAGGGTTGTAAGAGCATGAAAAAAGGACCTATGGATGGGGAGTCACAAGCCATACTAAAACTACCAATTTAGACATTTTATATGACTACATTTTCACCTCTTTTATTCTGGTGATGCAAAAAAGTGAAATACTAGGATAAAGAAAAAGTATAAAGTGTACTTGAATTTCCCTGCAAGGGTGAAACTCATGAATATATGTGATATTGAGTGTGCATAGAGATATCATAGTGTGAAGCATAAATAAAAAATAAAAAATAAGGAGTAGATCAGTTCTTACTAGACACATTATGCCTAAAATAAGAATGTATAAAGTCTAGGCAAAATAGAGAAGAAGAGAAAGGAACGAATACACCTCACCGGGTATGAGAACCAATAAAAAATATTTTGTGATGTTGAGTGATGCTAGGTACATGTTATACCAAGAGTAATATCATGAATGGAGTTGAGTGCTCAATTCCTTGAGGGTGGCTCAATAATACAAAGACTAGCCCCTTGGCTCCATCATTTTCCACTATGTAGTGAAGCTATGTGATCATGTGTGTGTTAATTAATATTTGTACTTTGTGTCTAATCCCTCTAAGTAGATGGCTCAATAATATAAAGGCTATTTAGTCCTTTAGCTCTATCATTCCCACTAAGTGTGAAATGTGAACTAATACCGATATGAATGTGTGTTAAATGATATGGCTCATGAAGCCCATGAATGCTCTATAATATGATAATATGGAATGGATAGATGAATGTGTACTGAGAACTAATCCAATCTTGGGTACTCTAAAAGGTGGAGATTAGGCTTATATGAAAGCCACTTCAAAACTAAGAACTATGCTTATATGAATGCCACTCCAAAATGATGCCAACCACCTACAGATGGTAAGACACACAAAAACTGAGAATACATAGGTAATACAATAAATTGGATAAAAAATAAGGAAAATGTGTCATGCACATTGCCCCTAATCACTAGTGTCTATAAAATGGATTTTGATTTGGAAGTTGTACCAACTACCTAATCTAAAATTGGAAATGAGAGTCATCATGTCGTGCATGATGCCCCCTATATCTAGATAACCTAATTAAAACTATACTAAAACTACCCAATCTGAATTGGATTTTAGCTGACAAAATTGTCATTGACCTTAAATTTCTATTTGTTTCTAAAATTTTTAGGTTTTTGATTGTTTATATAGGAGCACCAAAAAGTGGACACTTTATTGTAGGGTGTTGTAGTCTGAATGGGGCACTCTTGTCCTTTACTATTTTAAATGAATGTTTTATGTTCTTCCCTATTTTTCTAGTATGTTCTACATGTTTTGAATTTTTATAGCTATTTTGGGTAATCTAAAAACTGATTTTGACTAGTAGAGGGCTCTGATCTCTATGATAAAACCCTTGTTTGTTTCCCCCTCTTTTGAGGGTAGGAATGAAGAACCTATAATGAATGCCCTTAGAATAAATATCATTGTAAGTGTGTTATGCTATGAAATACATGATATATCAATGATAATCCAAAAGATGTCTCAAGATATATCATATTTTATGTTGGATATTGTTAGAGCAACAAGGGTATGCCTAGATAAATGTTAAAATGTAATAGTATGTTTAGTATACTAAACTAAAACTAGAAATCTAGTTAGTTGTCAAGGAGGGATGGACCATGATGTCCATCATGGCATCCAAGAAGGCAAGATAATGTATGATGTGGATCATGGCATTGCAAACAACTAATAAGAAAACAAACAAATAAGCATGCAAGGCAAGAAGAAAGAAACATACAAAAGAGGTGAAGGGGCCAATAAAACAAGGGACATGGGCACATGTCACTCAAACTAAGAAATAAAACATACAAGGCATGTTCAAATCCCCACATACACATACAATTGTAAAATAACAATATTAGCATAAGGGCCACAAGTACATACAAAGTACAAGCTAAGGACATTGGAAAATGTCTTAAGGCACACACAAGTAAAAAAATAAGAACTAAGAAATTCAATCACATCTATCTACTCAAAGAAAGAAAGGAAGGCATGTAAATACTAGAAATGTTATCACATCTAACTAATCAAATAAAGAAGTGAAAGTATGCAAAACATGTAGTACAAGACTAGGTAGATGCTAAGAAATACAAAAGTGCTATATAATAGTGAGTGTTGATAGAATAATCTATGTAAGATAGTAAGGAATGTACATCAACATGATAACTAGAGTGATTGGTGTAAGAATGACATAACCTAGATGGTGTAGTCATGTAGAAGATTCCTCGATGGGTAGATATGTCAACGTAGGTCTTGAATGTAAAAGTAAGATGCCCCCTCAATGGGTAGAGTGAATCAATCAAGGATCTGGGTGTCACTACACACACTCAAAGAAGATCAATTGAAGCATGGTAATGTAGATAAATCAACAAACAATAACATAGAACAACAAAATGTAAGTCTAGCATGGTAGTATAAATATGAAACATGGATAATGCATATAATTGAAAAGTTTTTGGTGTTTTGAGTTATTTTAATGTTTTTGTATTTTGACATGTTATATTATTTTTAGTATTTTGAAATAAGCTATGTATAATTAATCATTAGAAAACTATGTACAAGAAAGTGAAAAGAAACTATGTACAATTAAGCTAAGAAATTATGTACAAGTAGAAAGAAATTATGTATAAGTAAGCTGAGAAATTATGTAAAAGTAAGTAGAAAGAAAATATGTACAATAATAAGAGTAAAGCAATATGTATACAATGACATAAAATACTAAGCTGGATGGGGTTAAGGGTTCAAAGATGAAGCCTTCTAGGGATGGAGATGGAGGAAGGGATCACCTCCATCATCAAATGCCTCAAGATCATCATCATAAGTATAATTGTATGCCATAAGATCTATATACATGGTGGATATCTCATCACATGTTAGTAAGATCTATGATCTTTATGTAGTCAGAGATATATCACTCATAGTGGTGTCATCCTGCCAAAGGTGAACTAAGGGTCACTCTGGTGGTGAAGATGTTGGTTCTCTTTTGGGGAGTTTAGCTCTGGTAGTAGGTGGCCTTGATAGAAGTGGCAGAGCCAATGTTGGTGGCGATATAATATGAGTAGCACCCTAAACTTATAGTTTATCCAATCTCTTCTATAAAATTATACATGAGCCTGTGTCATGGCCTATGATTTTGTGAAAGAGACAAAATGGGAAACCATATTTTCATGATAACTTGCTAATAAATTTATGTCATACTATAGGTAGTGTGATTAATCCATGATCAAGTAACATCTATAGTATAATATATGGTTGATGTTGTGTGCTACCCACTTAAATCTAAATGATTAGTTCTATATCCATCAAAGTAACCATGTGAACTATATGTGCCAAGTGATCTATCTATGGACACAAATGTGGAATTTATCCTGAGAGTGTAGTGTGAGATGCTAAGAGTGATGTAGCATGTGTGATGAGGGCTCTAGATTCATCTCGATGCTCTCCTAGTCCAATTGGTATAAAGCTCAATCCACATAAATAATCATCTGTGAGTATGGGTGTTGTATCATTATCTAAAGGAGCATGGGAATTAGTATCAACATCATGCACATATGGTAACTTCAAATTTACCATAAGGGGTAACTATGATATGGGAGTCTCATCAACTATATTAAGAGAAGACAATGGTGTTATGAGAGTATCTATAATTGGTGAGAGACTGTGACTATCTAAAGAGCTATATCTATATAATCAATTGGGACCACTAGAACTGCTATCAGTGATTGCATAATTGTAATAGGTGTAGGAACTATGATTGATGAAATAACTAGAATGGTTGAAGCTTCTATAATCAGCTAAGTATTTAGAGTTAAGGAAAAAAATTTAAGTGGAAGAGTGTGAGATGTGATAGTCTCTCCTACCTCATATGTATGTATCTGGTTAAGATAAATATGATGAGGTGGTGACTAAACTGTGATATTAGGTGTCCCATCTAGAAAAATAGTCAAAGATGACTTTATAATTATATAATATCTGTATGGCTAGTTATCTATTGGGCATGTGTATAGGTATCCTTCATGGAGGAACTTAACACATCAATGAAGAGTGGAAATAACTACCCCCATATCATGTATCCAAGGTCATTTAAGTAAATGGTTATAATGAAGAGGACCTGGCATGACCTAGAATTATGTAAAGAGGGTTTTGGGCCCTACCATGATATAAAAAGTAATGGTTCCTAATGTCTATTGTGTTATATCATCAAACCCTCTAATTTTATTATATGACTTTTTCATGGGAGCCATATCTACGCCCATGGTCTATAAAAATTTAATATTACATATATTAAGTCCAAAACCACTATCAACCAAAACTCTATTAATTGCACTAGTTTTGACTTGAGCTTGCATGAATAATGGTAAATTTTGATCAATAATTATCTAAGAAGGCATGTCCTCATGATCAAAATAAAGAATATATTTTATAATTTTTAATGTGTTGATCATTGATGTAAAATAAGAAGGCTCTAAATCAATGGGTATAAAAGTCTGAGTGAGGGCCTAATAAATAATGTCCTTGAACACATTTGCTTTCTGAAGTAGTTCTAACATGAAAATCTTAGTTGGTGTGTTTCTCAATTGATCAACAATATCATATGACCTATGCAAATATTTTTATGTAGGTGGGTTAGACCTGGGATAGGAGGAAATAGGAGGGTGGTGGGGTTCCTAACTAGGGAGAGGAGGCATGGTGGCACATCAAATAATAGATCTAACCACATTATCTACTAGTTATAGAGGGATAGTAGTAGCTAGGGGAGGAGAGAAAATATAATCGATAGGTTAAGGTGGTGGAGGGATAAAGGGTGTCATCTGGGCTTTCTTGTGATAGGTAGTGAACTAGGGAAGATAAAAATGGACCATGAAACATGACTCAACATGGGATATAGGCTCTAAGGGAGGTGAGACAAGATGTTTAAAAAAATACATGTAAAGTTGATCAGTAAAACGAACAACGTGCAAGTGTTCTTGTTTATAAAGGAAGTGAATCAAGCATACAAGGCATATGATAAAACTTTGCATTAAGGAATAAAAAACTTTTGCATTCATGTACATCATTTGACCTAGTAGAGACATCTTAGGTATTTGAAAGGAACACTTATGAATTACTATGATAAAATAAGATTAAAACTGATTTAGATGTAAGGTGATACCTCAAGAAATAAAAGGACCTAGTATATTCAATTAGGGTTTGAAAGAAAATGATTTTTAAAATTACTATGGTGAATTTTGAAAATTAAATGTGAAATTCTAATTTATATATGAAATAAAAATAAGAAAAGTACTACTAAAATCAGAAAAGAAATTTCCTTAGGGTTTCTAGGGTTTTTGTGCACAAATAAAATAAGTCAAGTTCACTAAATGATTTAAATTATTTGGGAATAATGGAGTTTTATTCCTATTTTAGTTAAGGGTTTGGATTAATAAATCAATATAGAATATAACAATAAATACAATCCTAATTTGTGTAACTATTTGTCTATTTCACCTTTCTAAAAATAATAATAAGAAGAAATATAACTTAGCTAGAAAATAGACTGAGATGACTAATACAAATGTTAAAAATGGCTATGCAGGACTAGGAAGGTGTCTTAAACCTGAATCTAGCTTTTGTTGGGTGAAAGGATAGGAGAATCAAAAAATGGATGCTTTGGTGTTTAGTGTTATTGTCCATTCCTGCCACTATTGTCCAAACTAATCATAGAGACCTAAAACCTTTTAGGTAGTTATGTTGTGCCTGTGAAAAATCAAGCAATGGTTATCGATAAAACTCACTATGGATCTGATTTTGTCTTCAAAACCCTAACCCTCCATCATGCTTGATAAAAAAACATTTGAGTCACTTGAGAAAGAGGGGGGTTAATGTGAAAGATGTACTAAACATGTAATCTGCACCCCTTGTGTGGGCATATTACCTACATACCAATACTCTGAAGAGGGATCAAGTCATATGTAGTTCTCCCACCTAGTGTGCTTTGTGAAATAGTATGATGCAGATGCCAATGCCAAATTGATAGTGTTTGAGGTGGCTAGGGACTAGTACGATGATTTGAGTAGGTTTGTAGTTGTGTTGGGTGATTGTGTGCAAAGAATAGGGAAGTTTGTCTTAGTGCTTTATTTGTATTCTTGCTTGATTTGTAATTTTGGTCACCTCTTTTGTAAATGAGCTTTAAGTGGGATTTTATAGGGAATAATTGGTTATGGTTCAGATGTATTCATGCTAGGTTAACCAAATTAAGGATAAGGATCAGATGAAAATGATTGTTTGGGCTCAAAGTGCAAATGGATAGGATTACCAAAAATGGGACACTTCTCTATGGGGCATTATAATCTAAATGGGGTGCTCCTATCCTATAGGCTCGAGACCTATGGGAACAAGATTGACATGGGGAATATTGTTTGGATAAGGTGGATTGACTGTTTAGAAGGTTTTAGATGATTGGTAATGAGCAAAAAGGTGTCTACAAGGGTCGCAAGAGCATGTAAAAAGGACATGGATGGGGTGTCATAAGCCACACTCAAACTACCAATTTGGACATTTTATATGGCTATAATAAGTGAAAAATGGATAGTTCCATTAGATTTATAAGGTGGAAAAACAATATAAATGACTGTAAACATGACCTAGTTTTGTGACAGTCTATTTTTGGCCTTTTTGAGGGTTTCAAGGCCATCTTTTGAAATCTATAATAATCTATACTTTATGATGACTTTGAGGAAAAACAATTTATAGGTTTGTCAAGAAACCAAGTGGGTCTCTTTCTAATTTTAGAGAAGATATATAGAATCTACAATTTTGGAGGTTTCTTCAACTCGATGGGATTTCAACACTTCATAGGCAATTTTGGTGGTTTAAAAACTTTTAGGTCTTTGCATGCACACTCATCAGATCCTAAAGACCTTACTTAAAATACCATTAGATATTGTGACCTATACTAGTAGATCCTATAGACCTAGATAACCTTATTTTCAACCTCATAGAAACCTAATAAAATTACACACAACCCTCATGAAAGTTGATGACCTTACTGGCATAATTAATGAAACCTGATAATCATGCTAGCAACCCCCATAGACTCTAATAGATGTGTAGGCACCCTTGGTGAACTATGGTATCTCTTCACACAAACCAACTAGGCTCCAACCCCTATCCAAGCATAATCACATCTCTTCCAATAATTTTTCACCCTGTGACATCTTAGAGATCATTAAATTTAAGATCATGAAGAGTGACATTATTCATTTTCAAAATGAAGGCATTTTTTTTATGATGTCACTCTCCCATCAATCACATCAATCAAAGTGAGAGAGGGGGAAGCATCCAAAATAGGTCTTAGCCCCTAGTCACATAAGAGTTAAGCCCCTAGTCACTTCCAACCCAAAATTACTTAACTTTTGCTACAAAAGGGAATAAGTTTTTTTTTTGAAAGTTGATTCCAAAAAAATTCAAACAAAATTTTTCAAACCCAAAAAAATTCAAATTTTACAGAGTGGAGATTTCCCTTGCCATCCAAAATTTCAAATGTGCATAAATTTTAGCCTTTTGATCCTTTTGAGGTGATTTTTTTTTTAGTGTGAGTTTTTTATATCTATGCATTGTTAATATTATAGTACCTTGTAAATTTTAAATTTTGTAGATGGAAGGGGGTTGCATATTTTGATTATTTTAATACACGTAATTTAGCACATACTTCCTTTCTACACCATGGATCTGAATTTTATTCCATTTCTTACATCGTTCAACTATCACAAGTGGAAAGTCAAAATGAAAATCTTTTTGAGGAATAAAGGCTTACATCAAATCATTATTGGAATTAAATAATAACTGACACTTAGGGTAGATAAGGTGAAGTGGTACAATAGAAATGATGAATCCTAAGATATTTTATGTCTGTATATATCTCTAAACCTACTTTTTGATAGTGAATCTAAAACTACTAATGAATTTTGGTCCATATTGGAAAAAATATTTGGGAATCAAGACACAATAAGAGGTCATGAGTTGGATAATGATCTCATAAATTTAAGCCCAGGTGATTTTGATACCATACAAGACTTCTTTAAAAAGTTCAAATAACTTAGGTTGCAGCTGAAACTATGTGACATTGAAAAAAAGGATGATTAATTGATCCTTTCCATCCTTTCTAATTTGGATCTAACTATTATGTCTTCATTTCTACCTTCCATGCCACCAAATGTGACTTGAAGCTACATGAGACATGTCATCCTTTGATGACTTTATTGTTGACCTAACTCAGGAGAAAGGTAAGCTCATTCAAATGGGTACACTGAAGTCATATAAATCACATGCCTTGATTATGAGTTATGAGAAATAGAAGGCTTTTGGAAGTAACGAGAAGAAACAAAGCAAGGACACAAAACAAAGAAAGTATTATAAATATGATGTTAAGTACAAAACATCAAAATTATCCTCCTCTTTATACGAGAAATCCAAGAAAAAGTGACTCACATGTGTTTATTGCAATAAATCTAGGCATGATGAATCTAAATACATAAAGAAGTAAATTTACCAACTGACTAAGATACTCAAGAAGCACAACATCAGTGTCCCTGAGCCTTTCAATCATATTTCATTAGCATAGGAGTCTTATAAGGCTAAATGAAGTAATAAGGGCAAAGATCTTATTGCATTTATGTCCTAGCCTTCCACATGGGTAATTAATTTTGGTGCATCTCACCACATGGCTTCATCACAATATATATCCTCATACTTGGAGCCTTTTTATATGCCTTCCACTTTGTTGGGTGATTATAGTTTCACTAAAATTAGTGGGATTAGATCTATTTAAGGGAATGATGGGACATTTCATGATGTTATATGTGTTACCTCTTGATCCACCAATCTTCTACCTATTTATTAGATCATTCACATCAGTTCGAACAAGATAGTTGAGTTCACACTCAATTCTATGGTTATTAGGGAAGTAGATAATGACTACATTGTTGCTTTTGGAAAGTAGATCACTAGTCATGATTATATAATTTTTCACATTTTGTTCTTGATCAACCCTCTATTATATTTATCATTCAAATGGGGTGAGTAAATTATATCATGAGTGATTCAAACATCTCAACTATCACTACCTGGAGTAACTCAATCATCAAGACATGGTTTTATGGTTACCACAAGTTAAGTTTTTTGATGGATTTTACTAGGGTTTCATACTTGGTAAGCATCCTGAGAAGTATGAAAAGGGAAAATCATGGAGAGATAAACAAATATTAGAGATTTTCTATAGTGAAATTGGTGGCCCATTTCCAAAACCTTCATTCAATAGGACAAAGTACATTCTTACTTTCATTAACGACTTTTTGAGGCATACTTGGGTGAATTTTCTTAAGTATAAATCAAAGGCATTTGATCATTTTTAGGACTTCAAGGTGCTTATATAAAAACAATCAGGTAAATCCATCAATATTTTTCACACTAATATGGTGGTAAGTATATTAGTAATCATTTAAAGAAATTATGTACATCATAGGATATTGAACTACATGTACAGTTCCATATAGTCCTGACTAGAATGGTGTTGTAGAGTGAAAAATAGGTCTTTAAAGTAAATGGCCAATTGTATGCTACATGCCAAGTATCTTGCACCTCAGTATTAGTTCAAGGCCATAAAATACATGTGTCATATCCAGAATAAAGTTTCTTATAAAGCATTTAAGGAATTAATTCATTTTGAAGCTTGGAGAAATTAGAAACCCATACTAAATCACTTCTGAGCATTTGGATCTCTTGTTACATCCCACATTTTGAAGAATAAACCTAAGGAAATGGAACCTCAAAGTCAACCTTGCATCTTCATTGGATATATTGAGGTTCTTAAGGGATACATACTTCTCCATCCCATCACTCATGATTTTTTCATTGAGAATATTTTTTATTTTCAAGAGGGTCCTTTGGACTCCACACTTGACACCTATCCCCCATCCTTGTATGCATTAGGATTTGATGATAGTTCTAATGATTTAGATCCACCTGAGAAACTTCTTGATGATCTAAATTATTCTTCTAGTTCTCATGATGAGAGTAGTGATGAGGATTCCCCTCCTCCTAAAATATCTATAAAGGATGAGGAATATCCTCTTTGGGATAGATAGACACTACAAAGTGCTATCTAATGGGTTGGAGATCCATTAGACACCAGATGAACCTATTCATAATTTTATGATGCCTATTGGGATAGTTTTCTATCTAGTTTTATCTTTCCTTAGGCATACATTGAAGTGATTAAAACCCAATGTGCTAGTGCACTAGTATTTCACGTAAGACTTAGAGTTCTTGTGCGCTCACCCAAAGCATGCATTGAGGAATTATTTCCTATTGTATTTTTCATGTTAATATGTACTTAACATATACTGGTGCTCAAACATCCACTTTACTCATTGATTAACCAGAAAAAGAAATACACAATAGTTTTGGGCATAAATTTAGTTAAATGAACAATCATGATTAAGATTACTAACACCATTGCTTCCATAATCCACAAAATAACATTCAAGTAATAGATATTTCATTCATTACATTCATAATAGATTCATAGGTTACATAAACAAATGCATGGTACAACTCTATCATACAACTTTGATATCTACTAGAGCACAATAACAATATCACAATGATATCTTTGATCACATCAATGGAATAATAATCAACAAAAATCAATAACATTATAAAACTCTAATCATGGGTATTTATACTTGGCTCTACCTGACCAAGTAGTTATAATAATAATTACACTCTTAGTGACTCACCAATGATCTTTAATGGACTAAGAGTCATGGTAGTGAATTACATTATTTCCCTAAGGACCCAGGACTTTGTGCCCCTATATTCATGCTTTAGTGCTATATCCTCATCATATAGGGCCTATATTCTCATGGTCCAATGCTATATTCATGCATTTATTAGTCTATTTTATCCCTAATAATTATTCCCTAATTGTCTCCCATTTTCTATACACTCCCCAAGTCTTTTGCTAGTATTTTGAGCCCTTCATTCTTGGGTTCTCCATTTATTATACATATTCTCTAACTGGGTCTTCCTATGTCATGTACTCCTAGACCATGGTATTATGTTCCATGACTCTTCTGCATTAGATTATTTCACATTGTGATTCTTCTCCAAAGGACTTAGCCAAAATTTGGGGTCCAACATCACCGCACACTTTACCATTATTTTGTCCTAGACTAATCACTTGTTTTAGAATCTACCAAAAACTCAATCCCAATATACTTGATCTAATTTTTAACACCTTCAAAATGTGACAAGGTGTTGATCAACTTAATCATTATTTATTTAATGGTCACTTTTAGCTTCTTCATCTCCTTAGGTGGTTCAGAATAATCACATGTTGTATTAACCAAATGTTTAAGGGATGTGGAAGCATCCTTATGAAAGCCTTCAAGCATGGTGACATCAGATACAATCTATCTTCAAAGGGATATGAAGTTAGAGTCTATTTCTTCCCAATGTGTTCTTATTATTTCTTCCATGGCATCTACATTCTTAAATGTTTTTGTGTACTTTGAGTGGTGTTTTATTAATAAGGCTATATTAGCCAACTGTTATCACTGAAGTTATTTCACATGAATCCAAGTTTCCAAAAAAAAATTGGGCCACACCAACTTCTCAAAAACCCCATCTAAAATAGATATAACATCTTTAAATTTGTGCAAGTCTCACTTGCACACCTCCACACCTTTTGTAAAATGCTATGTTTCCCATATTTTTTCATCATGGGGGCCAGACTACTCTTTGCATCATTTTAAAAGGAGGTCCATGATAGTCTCCAAATTGCCAATTACCTCACCAAATAGGGAGACTTTGGCTATAAGCATTGTGTCTTAGATTAGAATTTCCTTATAGATATTTAATGTTTTTACCTTGGTAGTTATTTATACCTCTAACTGGTGCTTCAACTTAGCTAGCTATTCTTCTAATTTGGTTTTGGTGGTGACCTCTTTATTATATAAAACCACCACCTAGGCATGTATTTGCTTAGCTCGTTATGTATCAACCTCTACAAGGACATTCTACCTTACAACCTTAGATGTTATTTCGAAAGTGTTACACTAGTTTTTATAGAGATAAGCTGATGGGGATCTGCCTAAATAGTAGTGGGTAACACCACTACTTATAGATCTAGTACAAGACTATAAGAGGGCATTTCAAAGTGACATTCTTCATTATACATGTTGAGGAAGAATGACATCTTGCACTAGTTATAGTTATATGTATCCTCCTAAGAAAGATGAGAATACACACATAACAACCTATTAGGGACACCTTTCAAGTATTGGATGTAGAGGTTGGTGGTTACATTGGGCTTATTTGTTCTAACAATAAAGTCATCAACTGGCTCTTTCCCCTTCAAAATATCCCACTCAAATATCTCAACCTTTGTGTCTTGATCTTGGGAAGTGGTCCTGATGTCAAGGCCACTCATTCCTAATTATAATTCAAAACCATCCCTCTTTTCACCAAGTAGATATTCAATCTCCATCTATGTTTCCTCAAGGGTGGTCTCTTCTTACCACACCAGGAAGGGTGTCTTCTCAGAGTTAGTTTCTTATTTTTCAACTTTAACTCTTTTCAGGGTCTCTTTTGGGATCTCTCCCCACTCTTCCATGTCACCTTCCTTAGGTGTCTCCATCTCCTATTCCAAGAGAATAGTTTTTGTGGTTGGCTCTGGGCCTTCAAGTTGACTAGCCGGTGGATCCCTCTTTGGTGGTTCTTGGGTAGTTATTTGCATTTTTAAAGGTTCTATATGAAAACTTGTACTAACATCATGCCCAAGGTACTTTTACTTATTTTATTATAGTGGTGATGAAGTAAGTTTCTCTCTCTCATGCTCCACACTCCCTAAGAATTTCTTCTTGGGCTTCAACATATAGAACAACGTATGAATGTAATTTCCAACCAATGTTTTTGCACTTTTATGTCAATTATGTTTGACTCAACCATTTCTATATAATATTTCTTCCTAGGGTATACATATAACTAATAGAGAGTGTGAGTCTCTAAATTATTTTGTTTAGTAACAAGTATCACAAGTTGTGCATCTTATATCTGATTGATGGTGTTCATGAAGTATCATGTTGTGAAAGAGTAAGGTAACTTAAGCTATGTAGAAAGTTCTTGAGAGGGGGACATCTTGATGTACACAAGGAAGTAGTGTTTCTTTACCAAAAAAATTATTGGTGGTCAACCTATGTAAACAAGTCTTTTAAAACACACCACTCATTCCCAAAGGCTTCCTTCATCCTGTAATACCATGATTTCAACTTGATGTTATAGTATGGAGTGATAGAGCTAGGGTAGGTGAATGCCTTGTAATAATTCATAGGGTATTTATGATTGGGAGGGTATGCCCATTTCAATTATCTATATGTGTAGTTGGGTATACCAATTTCATTAAACACCATTAATAATAAAAATACATCCCATGCAAACCTATAGTTGGATATCCAATGGGCTTTCTTTGCATCCTCTATGATTTTATTAGCAAAGTATTACACCCAATTGTATTCCTACCCCTCAATAACTTGGTGTGCAACATATAGGTGGGCTATATCCACCTCCTTCCATCTATCTCTATCTCTAACCTTTGTCATTGTGATTCATGTATCCACTCAAAGGGTGGGATCCTGAAGACTTGTGATGTGCATGGAATGGCATGACCTTGTTTTTAGTATTCAAACACCATGGCTATTTTCTCTATCTCATCCTAGTCCTCTAGGTCAAATGCAAGGTCTACACCTAAGCACTGTATCCATGATAATTTTCAAATTATTTATGTTGTTTTTGCATCTGGTACCCAATGAAGTATATGTAATCCTAATGAACCCTTGAGATAAAAAAATTCACTACTTCCACTAGATTTCAAAAATAGGGAAGGTTGAAGAGTTGAAAGAGTCTAGTAATATCCAAAGCATTAAAAATATTCAATTCATAAACTAACTTGATCCTAGTATTTTGGTGCTCAACCTTATAATCATTTTGTAACTCTATTTCATTTTCAATATGTCGATGGTTATAGTAAAAATTAGTATAAGTTGGCACATTAGACACCTATTTTTTGATGCATAGTACCATCTTAGGGTATTTCATTTACTCGATCATCAAAGGTGGTCATGGAGGCATGACAAATTTATTCTTTTCTTATAGCACCATCTCTATCCATACATCTCCCTTATGCAGGCCTAGTTCTTCAAGTGCTTCTTTGATTAATATTATCTCCCCACCAATACTCAAATATTCTTCTTCTAAAATTATAGGTGATGGTTCACTTTGTTGAGACTTTTTCTTAGGATCTTTCATCCTTTGTGGACTTTGAAGGTTGATTATTTTTTGTCTAATTATCCCAAAATAATACATGATTGTTTTTATAATCACCTCATCTCTTCTTCATAGCAAAAATAAACCTCTACAACTTGTAACTCTATAAATCCTACCTATATGTACAATTCACCTATCTCTATCTATTCATCTCAGCTAAAAAACACTTCAATATCTAAAAATAACCAGAATCAATCACTCTGCACTTGACTAGATATGTTGAAAACCATTTTTCAAAAGCTCAAGTTTTCTCCTTTGGCTCTATCATTTCACAAATGTAGCAATAGTAAAAAGTGAAATGACCCGTTTATCTTTTTTATAGGCTCAAGGGGGTAACTTGCATTTATTACCCCTCCTCCTCAACCAACAATTCATATAATAAATGTGACCAATGATATTGCCATGATGTGATGTTGGCATACTTGCCATTACCACTATCTCCTTAAATTAATTGCATGTCCCTTCTCGTGCTTTTCCCAAAGTTCATGACAACTATAAAAAAATTGAATGTTCATACCAAAGGCAAGAACCATTCTTTACCTTAGCTAGCTTAAGGTTACACACCACATCTTGCATACCCTGTCCTTATATAATTTCACTTATGTAATTTTCTCTCATGCATATCCCTATAGACCATACCCTTGAACTTCATACATGTAACACCCCTACCCCACACTAATAATGCTTTGTGTTCCTCCATGAGAACATAAAGTATAAAAATGCAAATGTTGACTATAAAACCACTATAGGGTGTGTAACTAGTACACCACTTTATTGAAAATAAATTAATACCAAATTAAACTAATGGCATATGCCTTATCGATACAAATAAGAAAGACTTATTCAAAAAAATTACGATCACAATGGACTACCATTGTAATAACCAAGAAGAAATTAGCCATCTAAATTTTTAAATCGACATACACCAATAGGATATATACTATGAATAATGACAGGACCATTCTAGTGGACATGAAGCTTCCTAGAGTGGCTTGTGAATTTGGATTCATATATTAAGACTTGAATTCCAAGAGTAAAAGTCTTGTTCTTGAGATGGAAATCATGACATGCCTTATGTTTTTATTTCTCCACACCTTGAATCCAGTGTGTAATAAATAAAGTTTCATCCAATTGTAATAAATCATCAAGGTGAGATTTCAATGAGGCCTCATCATCTAATCACCTAATACAAAAATAGGGAACAAAGAACTCTACAAGAAGAATTGATTCAATCTTGAACACAAGGTTGAATGGCATGCTCTTGTTTAAATGCTTATAAGTGGTTTGACAAACCCAAAGTACTATAGACACATGATCATCCCAATCAAAGCATTTAATATTATATATATTGGCTATGCCCAAGATTTTGTTGAACACCTCGGCTATACTATTTTATTTGGGATGATATGTTGTTATATTATGGTGAAAAATCATGAATTGGCTAACATGAAATGAATAGTATCATTGAGGAAGTGAGTACTATGGTCAATAATGAAAATCAATGGAAAACCAAACTAGTAATGATATGCTCCTAGATGAATCATGCAGTAGTGGCATCTATACAATCTCATGTCAGTGTAACTTTAACCTAGTGAGTAAGATAGTCAGTAGTGTGATAACATAGTAGGAGTTAGTACATCACCCTATTGGGTTGATGGGGCCAAAAAAGTTAATGTCCCACTTTTTAAAAGGTTAATGAGAGAGATTAGGATTAAGGGGAATTGCATCCTACCTATTTATATTTCCCATATGCTAGAAAATGTCACATTGGCATGCGTAAAGCTTAGCATCCTTAAACATGGTAGGCCACCATAAACTAGTTAAAAGAACCTTTCATGTAGTAGATTCACCAATGTAATGTCCTCCCATAACACCTTCATGAAATTTTAGAATCACCTTAGTGCACTCATGTTTCATGACACAACATCTAATTATCTCATCCTAGCCAAGCTTATAAAGGTCTCCTTCGATAAGCTATAATGGAGTGGCATGAATGATGAGCTAATTCTTGGCTAGAGTGATTATGTGAGTTGGGGTTGATCTAGTTTTCAAAAAGGTGGATATTTCTTCTAATTTATTATGGATGTGTGAGACATGAAATAATTACATGTCAGGAAGGTCATCTTTTATGACACACATCATCTCTCTAGATTCAATTTGAGAAAGATGGTCTAGACCATAATTAGCCTTACCAAGCTTGACCATGACTAAAAACTAGAATTATTGAAATAAAACTATCCATCAAGAAATATGACCATGTAAAACTAGTTTGTTGACCAAATACTTCATGGCCTATGAATAAAACAAATGGGATTGCCAACAAATCTTGTTATAACTTTTGAAGAGCATAGACCATAAATAATGCCTCGCACTCTGTAGTGTTATAGTTAAATTCAACTAGAGTAATATTTTGACTTAAAAAGTATATAGGGTGATCCAAATTACCCTCTTCAGTTTGAGAAAGTATATCATTGACTACCATACTAAAAGCATTGGCATGAATGTGGAAAGGTTTAGTCCAGTCATGGAACTGGAGGATCAGTGTGGTGATAAGCTAATCCTTAAGGTAATAAAGTATTCTTAGCATGTATAGGTCTAAATAAAGTATTCATTATGTTTTAGTAACTCTTATAGAGGCACTATAATCCTAGTATATCCATAAAAAAAATTGATGGTATCTAATGTGCCCTAGGAAAGCGTGAACCTCTCATCAGGTGGTCAACATTGGTAGATGGAAGATGACAACAATCTTGGTAGGTTATAATAAAATTCCATCTCAATAAATAATATGACCAAGGATAACATCGAATGGATTAGCAAAAAGACATTTCTTCAAATTGAGATAAATCTAAAGAGTCCTATAATATTCAAGCATGAGCTAGAGATTAAAAGAATGGTATTTTACTAATTCCTAAACCATCTAATCATCCAAATAAACCTAAAGGAACTTATGGATAAAGTCATTAAAAAATTAAACAATGATCCTGGAGAACATAATAGGGGTAATATTCAATCCAAATGTCTTGACATTAAAATTAAAAGACCCTCACTTGGTGGAAAACGTAGTCTTGGGCTTATCTTCCTCTATAATCTAAACTTGATGGTATCTATAGAAACCATCCATAAAAGTCTAAATTTTACATCCAATAATGCCTTCAAGGATATCTTCAGTGAATGGTGTCAAGAAGGGATCGGTAATGCAAGCAATGTTAAGTAACCTATAATCCCCATAAATCCTTATATGCCCATCCTTTTTAATACTTATAACCATAGGAATTGCCCACTTAGATTCATCAATAGGAGTAATGACCCCTGTGTGCAACTTACTATTGATCTCTTCTTTGACATGAACATGCAAATTAGGATTCATTCGATAAGGCCTTTTTATGATTGGGGAAGCACCTTCTACCAATTTGATGTGCATTTTACCCAAATAAGAATGGACACCCTTAATCTCACTATATTTCCTTTGGAAAACATCATAATACTCTTTCAATAGCTCAAATACTTTTATGAGTTCAATATCAGACCATTAATTCCCCATGATAACTATCTTAGGTGTTTCCTCCATGACAATATTGCATTGAACAGTCTAAAGTAGTTCCAAGTATAGATGTGTATCTAAAATGGTGTCATGAACATTTAGAGTTCCATACTTTTAGTGGATAACTATATGATCAGTTCATAGGTTAAGTGGATCAGATCCCACACCCTCATCAACCTGAAATACAACTTTTTGCTTACCCTATAAGATTTCCTTTCTAAGTCCATGATTTAGTATGGGTTTAGGCATGGAAGAAGTTGCCTGCTCAATAAGCTCATTAAAAATGGTCAGTCCTTCCTTCAACATGCCATGTATTCTTTAAATCTAGTCTTTAATGAGGCTTGGTTCATCAATGACTGCTTGATAAATAACTTGTAGTATAATATGCAAATCCATCCATAGGGATCAATATGACAACACCATAATCATATTATTATTAAGTAGGTGTTAAGAATGTGTATCTAAATGGTGATCTTCTTGGACATATCACACTCTATCCCAAGTGTGTAGAGTGTCATAAAATGCATGAACCCAAAGTTATTCTGGTAAGAAAGTTTCATCAACCATCCACATTGCCTCACAATCCTCAAGGTGAGGTTCTTGAGCTTGAATACCACTATAATTAATAACACCATAGATATGGTTATAATGATAAAATATACGATGCAACACATAATGTACATGATCTGAAGTAATCAAAAACTCATGATGAGTTCACCACCACCTTGCAGTTGTGCCATCAAAAATGTGAACAATTGATCACACTCAATCAATGTCAAAATCATAAAAGGCTTCCAGCTATTGGAAAAATTTGTAGACCTCTATTTGACCATGAAATCATGAAGCTTCATCTAGCATTGTCAGTCAATTTTTCCATACATGACTTGAAAAGTCATGAGATGAACAAATCTATGGCATTTGTGATACTTTTTCCAAGTATCATTTCAACTATCAATAACACCACATACTCTCCCAACAAGGTTGCAATACCCAATAATCACAGGCATTATTAGTGGTGTCAGAGAGGGATTATGCATCCATTCAACATAAGATGCCATTAAGGGTAGGATTATGGCATTCACTACCTCAAGATGTGACATTATATATATCATTAATGTCCTCATCATTATTAATAGTGTCAATGTATGGGGGCCCATGAGCATGATTCAATGGAATGACTATGCACTAATCATCATTTTTAAAGCTAATTTACCATTTATTAAAGCTTAAATTAGCATTATTGGTGTAACACCATGGATGGCCCAACACTATTAAGAAGTCATCAGCCTCAACCAACTCTATGAATTCAAAATCTACTTTCAATGTAACACTAAATATATCCATGATGGTATCTTTAAAGACAACAATTGACAAAGCATAAGTCTTGTTAGCCAAAAATAAAACATGGGGTAAAGGTTACAAACTCAGGCTAGCCATCTTATGTTAGGCATCCTTTGTGAGAACATTGACTTTAGTGTTAGTATCGACTAAGATATCTTAGATTACCCATATATTAATGGTGGCATTCACAAATATCTCCTTGTCTTCTTGTGGGCTAGGGGGATGGGAGTATCTTTTCATTAGGCATGGTTTAATCTATGATCTTAACATGTGATGATTTATCTAGTTACATATTAATGGTACAATATCCTCATTTAATAGTTAATTATAGAGCTCTTGGAAGTCATCCCCTACCATATCATGATGGTTTATGGATTTTTGTAAATCTACATGTTGAGCAACATCATGATATTTAAGAAATTGTATCTCCCCTTGCAATTCCCTTACCAAGTTCATAGTGTCTTAGAGCACCTCCTTCTATTGTTTAACATCGGGATACCTAGTAGCATGAGGATATTCACACTATACTTTCTCAATAGGTGGAGTGTATGTAAACTAGGACTATCCACTGCTACACATTATATTATTAACTATAAGGGCCTATTGGAGTGATAAGGCATGGTATCTAGTGTGGTTTCTCAATACATATTATAATGACACCCTTCTCATTTCTTTATATGGTAATGGCTATGTACAAGTCAAGGCATTCCTCTAGACAATGCTCATTTTTATAGAAGGCGCATGTAGGATAGACCATGCAATCATGCTATTAGTTCTCAAGGGAACCATAATTATAGAAATTTCATGGTAGAAAGCATCCACCTCCACATCCTCAACCTCAACCTCACTTACGATAACCACCATTCTCTTGGCTATTTAAAATAGAGGCCTAACATGTACCATGTGTGTGTGCCTCATGAATGTCACTAATGAGATGATATTCATTGGTTCCATGAGTATATGTATCACATATCTTACAATAAGTGGACACCTTTGACTAAGTGTCATGTTGTAATAGAGGACAAGCTCGAACATCATGATTTTTATAATAGATTTCACATGAATACTTTAATATGATGCATATATTCTTATGGGAATAATTATTTAAATTACGGTCATTGGACTCACAATTGACACACCATAGGCCATTTTGAGTGTCATGCGCATTGTGTGTAGTCAATGTTTCTAGTTGAGATGCCATTGTAGTGATTTGAGCCTCCATAAAAGGATTGATTCCTCTATCAATACTACCAACAACTTAGGTGCAAAGGATAGCTTCTAAGGCCTCACATGATTTATTAAAATTTCTCTATGAAAATGTTCATCTAAAGGGGAAAAACAAGCCTCCCATGAACCACTGAGAGTATTGAGAAACATTGATCTCAAATGAGATTTTGGAAAGAAGTTCTTGAATCATGCATCATACTTGTGCATTCTCTCATTTAGTTCATATTTGATATATGTTGCTTAAACTTTAGAATGTCAAATTCTTGGAGTAATGTTACCTTAAGCTAATCCTAATCAATGATAGCTTCTTGAGGATCATATTTTTGGTACTAGTTATGTGCACATTCTAAAAGGTGGTTACAAATTGAGTATATTTCATTTAGAATAAGTTATGTTCCATGCTTACCAAATAAGTTCACACTTGTGAACATGCTTTGTAGCATTCACCATGCCTTGATATTCTAATAAATGAAGTGTCATTTCATAGTAGATGGTGGGTAGTTGAGGTGCTTGAAATGGTGGTTGCTAATAATAACTTTTGAGCCCTCTTATTCCTTGGGGGAAGTCCACCACTTCCTCATGTGCCTCTTCCTAGTCCACCAGTTGAACCACCACTAATTCCACCTCTTGTACCTCCATTATTAGTAGAAACACCCAAGATGTTGGGTATTAAGGTAGTTTGATTCACTATATTTAGGCCAATACTTTTCCCACTACTTATGTTGGGTTTACCAAACATGCCAAGTTGGGTCATGGAATTACTTTACAAAGGAAAATAAAGTTAATGCACTAGTGTCTAAATTTTTTTTGACTAAGGTTTCACTTACAAGTTCAATCTCTGACTCTATTCTATTTATATCCCATTTGTGTATAATGAGTTTGTTTAACTCAAAAATATGATCTTGCACTATGGTTGGGGAATTGGGTCAGTTTAACTTAGGTTGTTCAGTCACCACTTCTTGGATTACTTCTCCCACATATACTAGAGTTGGCATTACATATAGCCCAAAATTTGGAGAGTCCTCCTTGTGCTCTTCTACTTCCCTATGGATCCTTACAACACTTCTTGAGTCCTCTCATACCCTTCCTATGTCTCTTCCACCTATAACCCTTCATCGAGATTTTTAATATTTATGCTTCTATAATTATCATTAATTGGTTACCATACTAAACCATAAATTCTTCACAACTACCCATGCATTCCCCACCAACTGTGCTACTCACGTAAGGAAGAGTTTAGACTTCCATGGGAAAATTCTCAAGTCTATAGTCTATAAAAAGCTTCTTCACCTCTAGATAAAAATGCTTGAGATATTGACCATGTGATTCTCAAAGAAACTAGAACTAAGCTTCTTTTAGACATGAATAACTTACAACCATATACTCTAAGACATAAATATTTAACACTCCTTAGCACCAAACATCAAAAACCCATGTCCATGGTGCTCTCATGTGTGTTAAAGTCATCTGATGCTCTAATTTCCAAGTTATCTTCAGCCCATGATTTCTCCACTGATCTTGAGCATAGGCCATTATCCAAGCCTGTAAATGAACAAGTACTTCCACAAAGAAAGTCTCATATAAAGAATTATATCAATGTTTTTCAACCCATGAACTTGCAAAAACCCTTGGTTCAAGAAATGGTACTATAAAGTTATCTTCGACACTAATAATATATTATTGAATGTTCTTAAAGGATAATCACTAGAGCATTATCCACCATCATGTAAATAAGTGCTATGGGTCCCAAAAATGGAACCAAAATGTTGGGATAGTTTTATATCTAGACCTAACTTTCCTTAAGTACACATTTAAGTGATTAAAACTGAATGTGCTGGTATTATGGCATTTCATACAAGACTTAAATTTACTGTGCACTCACACAAAACACACAAAAAGGGAGCAGTTCCCATTAGTTTTATCACATGAAGGTGTACTTAACATATACCAACATTGAACATCGATTTTACTCATTGATTAACTAAGAAAAAAAATACACAGTAGTTGTGGGCATAAATTTAGTTAAATGAGAAATCGTAATTAAGATGACCAACACCATTGTTTTCATAATCCATATGATAACATTCAAGTAACACATATTCCATTCTTCATATTCATAATAGAATCTACCATATAACTCTAATATTTACTAGAGTATAATAATAATATCACAATGGTATCCTATATCATATCAATGGAATAATAATCAACAACATTACAAATCTCTAATTAGGGGTATTTATATGTGGTTCTCCTTGACCAAGTAATTGCAATAATAATTACACTCTTAGTGATTCATCAATGATATTAAATGGACTAAGCGTCTTCTCATGGGATGGTAATAGATTTATGCATGATTTAGTTTATTTTATCCCTAAGAATCACTCCCTAACCATCTATTTCTTCTTACATGCTCCCTCAATGAATTTTTTGAGCCCCTAATTCTTAGGTTATCTATTTATTATGCATATTATCTAATTAGTTCTTCCCATGCCATGAAATCTTGTGCCATGGTTTTTTGCATCATGACTCTTTTGCACCATGCTTATTTCATGTTGTGCTTCTAATCTAAAGGACTTAGTCAAAATTTGGTGTCCAACAATGCCACACATGCTTTCATTACATTTAATTTGGATCCATAGTCATTTCATAATGCATCAATAAATTTTGAGTGTGATATTTCTATGGAAGAGGAATATGATTCCTTCCTAAGAAACAACACTTGGGATTTAGTCCCTCTTCATAAGGGAAGAAAAATTATTTGATGTAGGTGGATTTACTAAACAAATTTTATAACATATGGGTCTATAGAGAAGTTCAAAACATTTAGTATCAAAGGGTTTATCTTAGGTACCTAGCATCGATAGACATTCACCCAATTTTCCAAAATGAACTTAATTTGACTCACTCTCACCATTTCTATAACATATCACTGGGATATTCATTAGATGGATGTGAAGAGTAACTTTCTTCATGGTGACCTCAAAGAGGAAATATACATGGAGAAACCACAAGGATTTGTGGAAGATTCATCCTTAGTTTTCAAACTTTAGAAATCTATTTATGCCTTCAAATAAGTTCCTCGAGCTTGGTATACCTAGATGGATTCCTTTCTTATTTTGGCTGGGTTCACTAGTTGTCATTATGATCTAAATGTCTACATTTATAGTAGAATGATTCATTGTTAATTTTGGTTCTCTATGTGGATGACCTA
Organism: Torreya grandis; assembly: GCA_037957365.1. Lineage (NCBI taxonomy): Eukaryota > Viridiplantae > Streptophyta > Pinopsida > Cupressales > Taxaceae > Torreya > Torreya grandis. The sequence continues at coordinate 1,342,514 of JARHVA010001787.1, forward strand.
TTGATCACATGGATTTATTTATCCACCCATCATAGTAGTGAAAATTACTTTGTTTTATAGGTTCTCAATGACTGACTTGGGCTTGTTGCACTACTTCCTTGAGATTGAAATTTATAAGTCTGACTCTGGTATCACTAATGCACAATCCAAGTATGCATTTGATTTTATTGCATAGTTTAACATGGTTGATTTTAAGTAAGCTCTAACTCCTTTTCTATCATGTGTGAATCTTGAGGCTAATTTTCCATTTCCTTTGGTTGATGCTACTATGTATCAACAACTTGTTGGTAGTCTAATCTACCTTAAACTCACTAGACCTAATATTTCATATGTAGTGAGCATGGTCTCTAAATTTATTCAAAAACCACATGATCTACACTAAAAAATAGTTAACTAGATTATCCACTACATCCAGGGTACTCATATTTTTAGGATTCACTATGGAACAGGCATTGACATCAACTTTATTAGTTATACAAATTTATATTGTACTAGAGATATTCAAAATTGTAAGTCTACTTGAGGTAACAATTTCTCCCTCATTCAGGTCTGAGTAGTTAGTCAAACAAGAAATAGAATGCTATTATTTTATCTTATACTAGGTAGAATATAGAACAAATATTAATAATGACACTGAGGCTATTTGGCTTCAATAGATTCTTATTGAATTTGGCATCTAGTTTTGATGACCAATAGTCATATTTTATAAGAACCAAAGCACAATCCATATCTATAAGAATCTAGTCCTCTATAAATGAGCCAAGCATATCAATATTCACATGTATTTCATTTAGGATCTCATCCATGAGTAAGTCATTGATCTCTGTTACACCTAGACAATAGAGAAAATTAATGATATATTCACCGAACCTTTTACTGAGGGAAAGTATCTTCATTTATAGGCTCTTCTTGGGGTTTACGTAGCTTTGTCTTCTTCCCCATTTTGGGTATCATCTCTATGTACTTGGGTTCCTCATTAGGGATTTGTGTCAAGACCCGATAATTTCACCCACCTAAGATATGTTTAAAGGGGGGTGTTAGTATGGGATTTTCCTACTATGTGGTTTTACCTACATGGTCTAATTAACTTGCTTAGGTTAATAATAAGCCATTAGGGTAAATTTAATTTAAGTTATTTTATAATTGTGAGTTGAGTTAATTATCTTTTTGGGTAACCTAATTCCTCACTATATAATGTACCTTCTTATGTACTTTTTGGCTAATGTTCATTAATGTAACTTTTTATTTTGAAGATAAGTTTATTCATCTTGTGACTTTTTTTATAGATTTAACTACTCTATTTAGATTCAATCTCATTCATTCGACCCTATATAATTGATCCTTTAATGTGGCCCACTCCAATAATAATATGTTAAACCTATTTGAAATCCTTTGGCTATGCTTGTTGATCAGAAACCTCTCTTAGTTTATCAAATTTGGCTATTAATATTCTAAATTTTCTTCTCTTTTTTCATAAACCCTAATCCAATCCAAGAGATCTTTTAAGAATATAAATAATGGGGGTAGTTAATAAGGGCATGCCTTAGTAATACCCTTATTTTTAGAAATATATAAAATCAAAAATTATGTATTCCAATGTAATATGCACATCCCAACCCTTATCCTTATGTATGAAATGCAAGAAACTAATAGATTATGTATTCTCTTTCACTATTTTATCAATTCAAATTTTGGTACCACGGGTGCATACACTTCAATAGATAAGAAAATTAATAGAAATACTAGTATATCATATGATATGAATCACAATCCTAGGTCTCTTGTCTTTTTTTCATAAATGCATCAATGCATTTATGTACTTACATAATTATTGAATTTAAATGTAGGGCCTATTTGTATGTAACTACAACATATAACAAGCTAAAATCCAATATATATATATATATATATATATATATAAACATTAACAAAATTGAAATAATGGGAAAAGGGCCCATAAAATCAAGAAAACCAAGATCAAATTTTTGATCTTGGATAGATCAAAATCAAAAAGGTTTGATCCTTTTCAGGCCAAAATAGAATATTTTTCATTTCAATCAAAGAACAAAATATAAAAAATAAAAGAGGTAGAGATAAAGGAGAAGAGAGCTAGAAACCTAGAAATAAACATGAGATAGAGAAAAACAACAAAATAGAGGAAAGCCTAGGGAAACAATGAAACAAAAAAAAGGGAATAGAAGAAAGAAAAGAAAAATATCAAATAAATTATAATCTAACAAATGATCCAAAAGAATATAAGAATAGTAATTCCATAGAAAATAACTAGTCATGTACCAAAATAAAGTGTCTACATAATGCACCAAGAAGAAGTTGGATCCAAAACCTATAAATGTTACTAGAAATTAGAAAATTATATTGATAATGATCTAAAATTAAAAAGGAGGAGAGAGGTTACCTTATCATGGAGTCATGCTCAGGTAACCTATAAATTAAAAAACTTTGCCTCCTCACTAATATTCATGAATTTATTTAGATTTAAGGTTTGTGAATGAGCATAAATTATTTTTTATCTGACATGTGAATAGTAAGTGTACCTACAAACCCAAAAAAATACAAGTACATCAATGTGTATATAAATTGATTATAAATAAGTTGATGAAATAACTAAGTAAAAATGAAAAGTAGGAACAAATACACCAAGTGGTATGTAGATTATGTTACCATCTTTTTAGAATCTATGAATTTTGGAATGTATCTTCTAACTATCTAGTGTGGGGTAAGAGCACAGATTTGGGTGGCTGAAAAAGTGTCTTAAGTGGACATTTTTTTCCTAAAAAATGAGAAACCTCAACTTGCATTGATTATTTGAGATGGATAAACTCAAAATTTGAAGATGATATAAGAAAATAATTTTTAGCATTTTGAGTCTAGTTATATACTACTATTTTTTTTAAATGGCCAACTATAAGTAGGTCAAACATTTGAAATTTGAAGAGGAATTCATGTTTTATAGAAAAAAATATAGTAGATAGTCGGTCATGCACCCCCATCACTTTTTATAAGATCATATAGTTTATGACCTATATTTTTGTGTAAATTTTAAATGAATATTTATTTTTTAAATAATATTACAAGTAAATAGACCTTGAAAATGATTAAAAAAAAATGGATATCCAATCATGCACCCCCTCATAACCACCTTTTTTTTAATATGTATATAATTAGGCCTAGTTTACAACCATATTAAAAAAAATGCACTTGGGTAAACAAATAAAAGAGACATAAAAAATATAGAAATGTATAGTTGTTGCATATAGCAACATAAAAATACATACTTAGAAATCAATATAGATTGAAACCTTAAAGTAGTCAAAAAATTTGACAAATTATATATTTGAAAAATTTGAGAATGTGATTGAAGTTGTAGTCATAATTTCATGAAATTTATCGATAAAATTCATAATGTTTATCATGACCAAATTTGAATTTTGTTATTTTCAAGGGAAAACATAGATTTATTTATGTGCATAAGTCCAAGCCTTAGGTTCAGATTTCCAAAACTATAGTATGTATATGTTCCTACTATTATGCAATGTGCAAGGTTTTTGTAGTAGGCAAGTTGAAGAGTCAAAAGTTAGAGGGTGTGTTTACTAAATAAATGTTATGTATAATGATCCTTATAATTTAAATTTATTTTAATAAATATAAGATATTAGGGTCACTTCTCATCTTCTAAAATTGGTCTCACAGCTCCATGAGTTATGATTTAGAATATAGTTTTTTAAAATCTAATCTGGTCAGCACTTAACCATTTTTAGGATTGTAGTATTGAACCTAAGGTTTTTAGGGCATAACTTTGTAACTAATGTCCATTTTTGAAAATAATATAGTCAATTTAAAAGTTTTGGGGCCTTCTAGACTGCTTACTAATATTTTTATAAGTTATAGGTTTGTTAAAATTAAATTCTACAAACCAGTGCACACTCAAACCACCCATTTATATTTATTTTAATTATGATTAGGTCCATTATATGCCAAAAGTCACATAATAACACCATAATCATTTGTGACCAAGGTAAATGGGGAAAATTTTAGGGGAATTCATGCATGGCCACCCCAATTTAGTTTGATTTCATGCCAAAGTGGTGTGAATGGGGTAACATAAGATGCATAGTTGATTTGCGCACACCCAACAACCCCTTTTATGTTTATTTTACTTGAAATTAGATCATTTATAGGCTAAAAATGACACAAGACCACCATAGCCATTATCAACCAAGGATAATGTATAATTTAGGGCATATGTAAGTGTGATCATCCCAATTCACATTGAATTCAATCCAAAGTAATGATTGGGGCAATGTACGTGGCATTGGTGATGCACACATAACAAACCACCACTTTATGCCTTTTAAACTTGTAATTAGAAGGTTTATAGGCCAAAATCAACAAAAGAACATCATATTCACTTGTGATGAGGGAAAATACAAAGAATTTGGCGCACATTCATGCATGATCAACCCAATTCACTTTGAATTAAGCTTAAATTAGTGTGACTAGGAGAATGTAGGTCAATTGGTAGTTGGTTCATACCCAACCACTCCTTTATGCCAATTCACTAACAATTACATCCATTATAGGATAAAACTTATATAACAACATCATATCCATGTGGATATGGTAAATGAGGATAAGTTTAGGCACGTGTGTACATAATCACCCCAATTCACTTTGAATCCAAACCAAAGTGTTTTGATTGGGGTGACATAGGTTTCATTGATGACTTGTGCACACCCAACCACCCCTTTATGTCAATTTTAATTTTGATTAGGTCCCTTATAGGCCAAAATTGACACAACAACGCCATATACATATGTGACCATGGAAAATAGGTACAATTTAGGACTATTTAACCTTAAATTAGATGTGAATCCTAATATGGGGTAGATAAGGTTAAGAATATAGAAATGAATAAGCACAAGGGTGATAAATAGATCTATAGCAAACTAATTAATTAAAAAACATAGAATATATACTAAATTTATTATGATGAGATATGCTAAAAATGGTAAGTACAACTATGATAGTTATTGAAATGATAAAGAAATAAGATACTTAACTAGTTTTGATGATAATACAAATCTAGATCTAGAAAAAGTAAGAAGTAGACTAGAGGAATATTCTATAATACTTAGTAATTTATGGATTAAATACCTCTATAGCCATAAACACTTACATCAACCTAGGAAAATTACATTAATATTATTGTCTAGATCAAAAGTAGGTGTCCAATATGAAATACCTATTAAAACTAGACGTGACCACCTAGATGCTTCTAGGTTCATCATCATCTTCACTCTAGTGTATTCAGATATGGGTAATGTATTATTGCTCCTTATCAAATCATTAAATCATAGTTATTCATCTTTAAAATGACCTTGATAAAAATGTGTTAGTGGGCTCATGGTGTCAAGCTACCCCAAATACCCCTCTGTCAATGAGAACTACCTACATAGCCAATAATAAGAAGAGGGCCTCAAACTTATGTAGCTATACCCTACATGTTAGCTTATGTGTGAATCATGAAATGTGTGATAAGAAAGTACAATAGTGACCTAGATTTTAACTTAGAATATATATATATATATATATATATATATATATATATATATATATATATATATATATATATATATATATATATATATATATATATATATATATATATTGGGATTCTCCTTTAGTAATTTAGACTTGTATATGTGGTGTCCCCATGACTAATATAAAAATAGGAGAAAATAGGGAATCTTTGCTCACTTGAGTGCTTGATTGAATGTTATTTGGTATGAATTCTAGGTATGTGTTATGTGAGGAATGAATAAGGATTGATTATGCTTATATTCCAATCCTAACATAATAATATCTCATATTAAATCACTTAGGTTAACCATTAAGATACATTTCATTTATAAATTAGATGAATTTAAGGTACTAGACACTTACATCAGAACAAGACACCTGCATCAACATAGGTGTCTCTTTGAGACACAAGTGTCTAGGGATTAGGAAAATATGTATAGGCTTAGAACTTGAAGAGGCATGTGATAATAAGGTTTATAATGTTCTGAGCAAGAGAGAAGACTTGGGCCATCAAAATACATAGGCTGTACTAAGAGATAATAAACTAGGCATGGAGAGATAGTGTATGTAAGCCTTTTGATAGTGGGAGAGGTATAAATACGCTGAATGTACATCCATGATATGTATTTTTCAAGTGTACAAGATTGAGGTGCTACATAATTTATAATGTCTAAAGGGACACATTTGTTCATGATCACCCTAATTCACATTGAACTCAAACCAAAATGGTGTGAATGGTCTAATGTAGGTCACATTGGTGACCCTCTCACACTCAAACACCCCTTTATGCCATTTTTACTTGTGATTATGGGGATTATATGATATAACAACACCATATTCACTTTTCTTCATGGAAAATGTAGATAATTTTTATCACATTCATCCTTGATCACCCTAATTCACTATAAATTTAGGCCAATGATTGGGGTAATTTAACTCACATTGGTTAATAATGCACATCCATCCACCCCTTTACATTGATCTTACTTTTGATTAGGTTCATTTTGAGACAAAAAAATAAAAAAATCATATCCAATTGTGATGAGGGCATATACATATAATTTTTTGCACATTTATGCAAAATCACCCTAATTTAGTTCAAATTCAAGCTATATTAGTGTGATTGAGGTAACATGATTATATAAATTATTGTTGTGTCAATTTTGACCTTTAAAGGACCTAATCACAATTAAAATTTAAAAAAATGGGTGGTTGGGTGTGTGTAGGTCACTAATATGACCTGTATTGCCCTAATCTAACCACTTTTTCATGAATTCAAAGTGAATAAGCATGATCATTCACAAATTTACCCCAAATTGTATACAATTTTCTTGGTCACAAGTGGCTATGGTGTTATTATATCATTATTTTCCTATAAAAAACCTAATCATAAGTAAAATTGACATAAAATTGTGGTTGGGTATGTATGGATCACTAATGTAACTTAAATTTCCCTAATCACACCACTTTGACATAAATTCAAAGTGAATTGGTGTGATCATTCACAAATGTGCCAAAAAAAATCAATTTTTCCTTGGTCACAAGTGGATATGGTGTTTGTATGTCACTTTTGGTCTTAAAAGAATATAATCACAAATAAAATAAATAGAAATGGGTAGTTGGGGGATGTGTTGGTAAATAATGCAAAATAATTTACACTAATGACACATCTTTGGCCTAATTTACAAGTGAATTGGTGTGATCATGCATAAATTTTCCCTAAATTGTTTATATTCTCATGTAGCACTATTTTATGAATTATATAGCACCTCAATCTTGTACACTTAGAAAAACTAGACCTTGGTTGTTCCTCTCTAGTCTAGACCTCACCCACTTTCTAAAGTCTTGCATTTGATCTATCTTATGACCTTTGGACTATCTCTTTATCTGACCAGTCTTATGTTGATGACTCATACTTTTTATCTTTTCCAAAATGTTTAAAACTTGTTTATCTTCCAACTCTATAAGTTTTGAGTATGTACCTACTTTCTTACTCCCTAGACACTAACATCTAATATAGACACTTGTGTTGATGCTAGTTTTGTGATTTGATGTAAGTTTATAGTGTACTAAAGTCATCTAATTTTCAAATGAAACATATCCTAATGGTCAACCTTGTCAGGATCTTAACAAGAACAATTGATTACTTTTGCATGAAACTAAACACAGAATTAACCCAGAATTGAAAGCAACTAGAAATCAGAATCAACAAAGAATAAGAGATACAAGAAATAATGAAAACTTGTATTAAAATCTTGGAAATACAATTGAATAAATCTCTCTTTCTTCCACACCTCTCTCACATGTACAGATCTCTTTCCCTCAAGAGTTCTCTCTTCACAATTACAAACACAATTCAACTACTTGAATTGCCTATCTTACATCTTACAACTTACAAGCTATGAAGATCTATCCCTATATATAGAATTAGGGATCATGAGCTATGCAATATCAACCATTAGATACACCTCCTAATCTAAGGCTTAAAATAGTCCTACTAAAGATAGAGATGTGAACTTAAGACTAACACTTAATCTTATCATGCAAATAATCCGTTCGTCCCATGAAAATATAATTTAGGAATGCATAGGTGACCGACATCGATCCCTGTCTGCCTGCATATGACCAACATTAGCCAATCAATAATCGACGTCGACAGCCTCTAGTTGATCCCTGATCGACATCGATGACTATGTAAATCCTACAACTTTACATTTGCTCATCTGTGAAGCTTTTAGCTCCACACCTCAATAATCTCCCACTTGGAGATAAATAACTACACATGTACCTATACATCAACATCTTCTAGCTTCTCCTCCATCTTCAAGCTCAATTTTGAAGACCAACAAAATTTAAATGAAGATTCAACTTCTCCTTTGTTACTGGCTTTGTTAACATATCCGTAGGGTTCTCATCTATATGGATCTTTTCCAGCTTCAACTCACCATCCTCCAATACTTGTCTAATGAAGTGGTACCTAAGCTGTATATGTTTGGTTCTTGAATGAAAGGCTGAGTTCTTAACCAAATGAATTACACTCTGACTATCACTATATAATCTACAACTCTCTTGCTCCTTTCCCAACTCTTCCATGAACTGAGTCATCCATATCATCTCTTTGCTAGCCTCTGTGACTACAATGTATTCTGCCTCTGTAGTAGACAAGGCAACAAGCTTCTGCAACTTTGAAATCTAGCTAACCGTCGTTCCACCAATAGTGAAAACATAACTTGTGGTGCTTCTCCTGCCATTCAAGTCACCTGCCATATTCAAATCTACATATCCATGTAGAGAAGTATTTAACCCTCCATGGCATAAATGCCTACTGTTGGTCCCTCTTAGATATTTGAGAATCCACTAAACTATTTTCCAGTGTTCCTTCCCTGGATTGGCCATAAACTTACTAACAACTTCCACTGCTTGGGCAATATCAAGTCTAGTATATACCATTACATACATCAAACTCCCAACTGCAGAAGCATATGGAACTCTACTCATGTACTCTACCTCATCATGTGATTTAGGACACTATTCTTTACTCAACTTGAAGTGTCCAGGCATAGGTGTACTTACCGATTTTGCATCTTGCATATTGAACCTCTCCAACACCTTGTTCACATAATCCTCTTGAGACAAAATCAACTTGTGATTTTTCCTATCTCTCTTAATACTCATGCCAAGGATTTTCTTTGCTACTCCCAAATCCTTCATGGCAAATGTGTGAGCTAATTTTACCTTAAGCTCAAAAATATCCTGCATGTGTGAACCTGCAACAAGCATATCATCTACATACAACAATAGGAGAATATATCTACGATTATCCAATCTCTTAAAATACACATAATGGTTAGATTGACATCTACTATAGCCATGCTTAGTCATAAACCTGTCAAATCTCAAATACCATTGTCTAGGAGCTTGCTTAAGACCATATAAGCTCTTCTTCAACCTGCACACAAGCTTATCCTTACCTTTGACTTCAAACCCTTCTGGCTGATCCATATATATTTCTTCATCCAAATCTCCATGAAGAAACACTGTCTTAACATCAAGCTACTCAAGATGCAAATCCTCAATAGCAACTAAAGACAATACAGTCCAAATAGAAGTCATTTTTACTACAGGAGAAAAAATTTCACCAAAATCAATACCTGGTTTTTGTGCAAATCCCTTTACTACCAACCTGGCCTTGTGTCTCATTTGTCCATTCTCACCTTCCTTTAACCTGTAAACCCATTTGTTTTTCAGTGCTCTCTTACCCGCTAGCAACTCAACCAAATCTCATGTTTGGTTCTTTTCCAAGGAATCAATCTCCTCATTCATGCCAAGCTCCCACTGTTTCTGGGTTTCTACCTGCATTGCTTCATCAAAACTCACTGGTTCTCCACTATCAGTGAGCAATAAGTAGAATAATGAATGGGAATATCGAATTGGAGGTTTACTTACCCTTTTTGACCTCTGGATGGGTGTTTGAGACTCATTCACTGCTTGTTGTCTGCCTAAATTTTTTGTCAGTGACCGATCTCGATCATCTCCAGGTCTGTACCTAACCAACGTCGATTCCATCAGACTGATGATAATTCCTATCTGACCGATGTCGGTTCCTGCATGACCAACGTCAGTTACTGTTTGACCTATCTGACTGACATTGGTTCCTACCTGATTGATGTCGGTGTCTATGTTTTTTTGGAAGTGATTTCTTGTGAGCTCATTTTGGATCACAATCTCGTTCAAATCTCCATTGCTCTGCTCAGAATCATTCAACCTCTTGAGCTGATCCTTGTACATCACTTTTTCATTGAAAATAACATCATGGCTTTTAATAATCTTGTTAGTTTCTATATTCCACAACTAAAATCTGAAATCTTCAGAGCCATAACCAATAAAAGTGTACCTCATAGATTTAGCATCCAGCTTCTTTCTATTTTATTTATCAACGTGCACAAAAGCTTCAAAGCCAAAAAGTTTGAGAAATAAAAGATCTACCTTTTTACCTGTCCAGGCCTCTTCTAGAATTCCACCATCCAGTGCGGTACAAGGTCCTCTATTAATCAGGTAAATTGCAGTGTCTACAGCGTCTACCCAAAACTATAAGGGCAAACTAGCATGCAACCTCATACTCCGTGTACGCTCCATTATTGTTCTATTCATCCTCTCAAAAACTCCATTTTATTAAGGTGTCCTTAGAACCATCCTTTGCCTGCGTATTCCATTCATAGAATAGTACTTGTTGAACTTATAGCTGTAGTACTCACCACCATTGTCAGATCTAAGACACTTCAATCTCAAACCTATTTCATTCTCAACCAAAGCTTTCCATTTCATAAATGTGTCAAATACATCAAATTTCTTCTTTATGCAATAGACCCATACCTTTCTTGTAGCATCATCAATGAAAGTAACATAATACTCTGATCCTCCAATAGAAGCTACCTGAGCTGGTCCCCACACGTCTGTGTGAACAAGCTCCAACTTGTGCTTCCTCATTGTTGACCTAGTTTTGAGAAACTTCACTCTCTTCTGCTTTCAAAAAATACAATGCTCACAAAAATCTAGATCTATGCTTTTCAAATCTGAAAGCTTACCTTTTGACTTAAGAACTTTCATTCCCTTCTCACTCATGTGGCCGAGCCTATAGTGCCACAACTTTGCATCTACATCTAAAGTAGATAATATAGAAGGAGAATAATCAGTAATACAATTACATAAATAGAGAGTACCTTCTCTCTTACCTTTGGCCAATACAAGTGTACCCTTCATAATCTTCTAAAATTCAGCTGTGAGAGTTACTGTACAACCTTCATCCCCCAAATTTTCTATAGAAATCAGATTCCTCTTCAGGATGGGTACATACATGACATCCCTCAACACCCATGTGTTGCCATTTTACAATTTCAGCTGCACTTTTCCTTTGCCAACAATTTTATAAGGCTCATCATCCCCTAAATAGACTTTTCCAAAATCTCTCTGGACATAATCACTAAAAAATTCTCTATTTGGGGTTGCATGGAAAGAAGCACCAGAATATACAACCCAAGATTTTATTCTATTATCCAAATAAAGTACAAGAGCATCTTGTGCAACAATACCTGCAACTTTTGCTTCTTCTTTACCTTCATGCTGATTTTCTTCTTTAATCAGTAACCAGCAATCTTTCTTTGTATGCCCTATCTTTCCACAATTCCAGCAGGTTATTCTTCTTTCATTTTTAGATTTGGATCTTCTTCTCATCTTTGACTTAGACCTTAATCTCCCTTGCTTGCTCTTCTCTTTTTTCCTTCCCCTACTTTCAATACTTAAAGCATTACCTGATGATTCCCCTGTGCTTTTCCTGCAAGTCTCTTCATTCAGGATTACACTAACAACATCATCTACTTTCAAGATATTTGTAGCAGATACAGTATTACTAACTGCCATTACTAAACTATGCCAAATTTTAGGCAAAGATCATAATATTAAAAGAGCCTTGATTTCATCATCAAAAACTATTTTGATTGAATTTAATTGATTTACAATACCATGGAAATCATTTAGATGACTAGATACAAATCCACCTTCCTGCATTTGCAAATTAAATAATTACTTCATAAGATATACCTTATTTGAAGCTGAGGGCTTTTCATATAAATTTGCTAAAGTGTCCACCAACTCTACCATTGTCTTTGCTTGTGACAAGTTGGAAATCACAGAAGATGCCAGGCTCAACCTTATGGATCCCAGAGCCTTTCTATCAAGAACATTCCATTCTTCATCTTCCATATCTATGGGCTTCCTTGAAACCCCACCCAACGGTAAGTATAGATCTTTTTGATATAGATAATCCTCTATCTGCATCCTCCATAATTGATAATTATTGCCATTAAACTTCTCCATTCTTAGTTTACTTTCTTTTTCCATTGCTATGCTCCCACTCAAATAGAAACCCCTGTGAGTGCCCTGTAATCAATACACACTAAACAAATCTAAAACCACCTGTTAGTGAACCCAAGCTCTGATACCACTTGTTAGTTGGTATCACTTGGTGAACTAGTAACCTAGCTCTGATACCACTTGTCAGGATCTTAACAAGAATAATTGATTACTTTTGCATGCAACTAAACACAAAATTAACCCATAATTGAAAGCAACTAGAAATCAGAATTAGTAAAGAATAAGAGATACAAGAAACAATGAAAACTTGTATTAAACTCTTGGAAATACAATTGAAGAAATCTCTCTTTCTTCCATACCTCTCTCAAATGTACAGATCTCTTTCCCTCAAGAGTTCTCTCTTCACAATTACAAACACAATTCAGTTACTTGAATTGCCTATCTTACATCTTACAACTTACAAGCTATGAGGATCTATCCCTATATATAGAATTAGGGATCATGAGCTATGCAATATCAACCATTAGATACACCTCCTAATCTAAGGCTTAAAATAGTCCTACTAAAGATAGAGATGCGAACTTAAGACTAACACTTAATCTTATCATGCAAACAATCCGTTCGTCCCACGAAAATAGAATTCTGGAATGCACAGGTGACCGACGTCGGTCCCTATCTATTTGCATATGACTGACGTTGGCCGATTAATAACCGACATTGGCAGCCTCCAGTCGATCCTTGATCGACGTTGGCGACTGTGTAAATCCTGCAACTTTGCATTTGCTCATCCGTGAAGCTTTTAGCTCCACACCTCAACAAACCTAAGTGCTTTAATGTGAGTTAACTCTATAAAGGGCTTGATATAAATATAATATCAACCCTCATTTATTTTTTGCCTAGCATTCAAATAAAAAGAGCACTCAAAGAGTATTCAATTGAATAAATCTTCCTTATTTATTCCTATTTCCATACCAGTCATAGGGACTACACATCTATAAGTCTATAGTACTGAAGTAGTATCGCAAAAGCTATATTTTCCAAGTTAAAAGCTAAGTAACTATTGTACTTTATTTGCACATATTTCATGATTCACACATAATATAACACATAGGGGATAACTACTTCAGTCTAAGGCCCTCTTAGGAGTATTGGATATGTAGGTAGTGCTCATTGAAGAGGGGTATTTGGGATTAGCTCGACATTGTGTATGCACTAACCCATTTTTCCACAAGGTCACTATGAAGATGAATAACTAGGTTTTACAAAGTCATGAGGAGAAATAGTCCATGACCCAAAACCAAATGCACTAGAGTGAAGGTGAAGTCAAATCTAAAAGCATCTAGGTTGTCACATCCTTTTTTAGTAGGTTTTTCATACATGAAATTTATGTCAAGTTCAAAAAGTAGTGTCAATGTAACCATACCAAGATGACATTAGTGTCTTCAGATCTAGAGGCACTTAATCTAGATTATGATGATTATTCCAAAATTATTTTCTAGTCTACTTTCTACCTGTTCTAGATCTAGAATTACACTAACATTAAAATAAGCTAATTAGATTACTTCTTTGTCATTTATATACTTTTTAGTCTATCTAAGTTTAATAAATTCAATATATGTTTATATCTAAGTTTAGCATCCAATTGGCCTGCTATAGATCTGATCATCACCCTTGTGCATTTTAATTTCTATATTCTTAACCCTATCTACCCAAGTAAAATGATTATAATATCCAATTTAGGATTAAACATTTCATGAACATGATCTTTGAACATCAAACCCTAGGAAAATTAGTGTTTTTCTACTTTTTCTATTATTAATTCTTGATTGATATAATTTTTCAATCATGTTTGCTATGGATATCTTTGTTAGTTATTTCATGATCCAATACTTTATATTTTCTATGGTTTGTTACATTAAATACCTTATCAAATATATTACATGAATTTGTGCCAATCATGAGAGGGTTTTATAGTGGAAAAAACACTTGATCTTTCTTCAAAATTCTTTTTGCAATGCTATAGAGACAATATCTAGACACCAACATGCATGATCTCAACCATTTATCCTACCTAAGTCTTATTAAAATGATAAATATCATCCCACACCCATTATTTTCCCATAACTTATATTGGATTCCATGGTCCATGTTGTTACTACTCGAAGAGGTAAGGTTACTCAAGCCATCCTACCACCTATTAATATATAACAAATGCCTCTTAAACCTAATCTTATAATAAAATCTAAGGGATGTGACATTGTTGACCAATTGAGAAATACACATTATAACATTTCAATCCTTGAGGTCTTAAAGTAATCTAATATTGATAAGAATATCCTATATAAAGCATTTCAAGAGACACAAGTTCAAACTAATATTGAGCCTACTATGGATATCATGAAAGATTTTAAGAAAAATTTCAAGCTCATTACCTTTGATCCAACAAATTTACCATCCAAAGATATTAATGACCAAAATTTGCCTTTATTTATACAAGTGACCATGCAAAATAAAGGCATCAAAAGGGTTTTTGTTGATAATGGACCAAGCCTAAATATTTGTAGGATAAACTTCCTAACCACCATGGGTATTAACACCAATATTCTTTAAAAAATAGTTATGCATATAAAATGGTTTGATAATTCACATATCCCTTTGGTTGGTCAAATCACATTGGATGTGGCATTGGGACAAAAAATAATTTCAACTACTTTTCAATTCATGTCTTAGTTATTAGATTATAATTTACTTTTGGTTCAAACTTGTATGCATTTAATGGAAGATATCCCATCTACACTTCATCTATGCGTAAAATTCATCCATGATAGGACTTTATTATCCATTCCTATTGATGATGAGCCTTTCAAATTTTTCAAAATGATACTTTCCAAAATTGAAGGCATTTCTATAGTGGTGCCACCTAAAAAATGCTTTCTTATTGAGCACATACACATGTATAAAATAATTGAGTCAAGTACAATGGATCCTTTGTCTCTAGATGTCAATAATTCACTAAATATTGAGGTACACATCAATGCATATCAAGAACAAGAACCATTACTAAAGGATCCAATAGAACCAAAAGAGCCCTCACCTTTTGAGCTTATGTTATTGGTCAATATTGAGTAGAAAGATGGTCAGATTACTCTGAAATTGATGATGATACCATTTATGACATGATAGATAAGAAAATTCAAAAATTAAAATTTAATCCACTTGATCACCTATGGCACAACCTATTCGAACCTACAGTTTCTAGGACATATAAACTAAATCCAATCATAGAAAATATAGAACTAAATCTAGATAAGGGAAAAATAAAAATATTAGATGAGTCTATAAATTATTGTTACTCCATACATCCCTCTTGGTTAAAAACATTGAGACAATTGTAAAAGGGTCAAATATAAGTGCATCATGTGAATAATGTAGAGTCCTCTCAAAAGGCTTCACATTAAATGATATAGATCATAACACTACATGATATTGTAGATACCATACTATATTTTTTACTTGAACATTGAATGATTTATTCACCTTCTACCAAACATAGATCACCTAATAGACTTATACTTACAAAATATAAGGTACCATATTATAAATATCATCAGATCATCAACCATATGCCAATTAATGTCAGGCATTAAAGGAAATAATTAAAAAATATAAGAATGAAAGATGCATACACATGGTGTATAATATGAGAAAAATTCAAAATCCTTCCCATCTTCCAGAAAATAATTATCTCTCAAAACAATCAAACTATGAAGATTTAACTATTACTTCCAATATTGATGGGGTATATTGCCACCATCTCAGATTTGATATTAACAAGTGGAATACAAATTATGGCACCAAATTTATCACATAATTAGTACATACTATAGATGAACTAATATACTCTCCATTAATGCTAGAATCTTGAGGATACATTCACTTACCTATAGCTTGTGACTCACATGAGGAGTCTTCCACCATATGGATATTAGACCATAAACCAAATTTGAAACTAAAGTTTGGATGAAATTGGCTAATCGAGTGGAATGATAAGTTAGATACTAAAAACATGTGTGTTACTTTTCTTCATATGGATACATATATTTACATGCATGGGCATGATTATTTACCTATTCCATTGGCTTTAGGTAAACCTTAAACATAAACATTGAAGTGGTAGCAATTCAGTGATTTAAACAAAGCTTGAGAAATTTTTTAAGTGCTCTTAAATTTTTTAATGATAAGTAATTCCTTGATTAGACCCATTCAAACATTCCAAAAATACCAAAAAAATCAAAAACATTTTTGGCACCAACATGTTTTATTAGCTCCTTGACATCTATGTGTTAGTTCTATTTTGATGGATGGCATATCAGTTACTCCTACATACACATGTGTGTCATATTATACTTATAGGCATACATAGATACATGATTTATTATTATTTTAGATGTTGGGCCTTTATTATACTCATGTTATATGGACATTGGGGGCATCCACCTATATTATCATGATATTTCTAGGTTATATCATTATATGGTCACTCTACATCATCATGTTTTGAGATCCTATATGTACTTACACATTCCTTTATCCATGATTATATCTTACACTAGGTATTTGATATGTTATGTATTTTACATTTTTTTCTAACACATTTGATCCATGAGCTACTATGATATGTTTATGTTAGTTGCTTATGCTTTCTTATATGCACTTTCTTGAGTGTCTTATCTTGCTTTTGTCTTATTTATTCGACCATTTGAATATGCTCCATTATTTGTAGCCCCCATGCCTATGTATGATTCCTTTGACATTTTAATATGTCATTATTTATTATATGTATATTTTAATATGTCATCCTTTCTTTTTTGTACATTTTAACAAGTCATGTCCCCTCGATTATGCAATATTTGAACATGCCCCTTATTTTTGGTCTCCTTAGACCATTGCCTTTTGACTTAAGTTTGAGTTATCTTGTGTGTGTGTTTGATTTGATTATTCAAATTGTAATATTAATATCTAAACATATTCATGATAATTATCATGCATTTTAGGCCTTCATGTGATCACATGGTTCTATGCACTTCAATGTTATATCTACCTAGACATTTCTTACTATATGTTACATGGTTATATTCACATATTATACAGTTGTCTTATCCTTTTGAGGTGAAGTAAATAATGGTTTTTATTATTCCCTCACCTAAAATAAGGGGAATATCATTGGAGGTATGTCATGGAGGCATGTCATAGAGGCATGTTATTCAATTTTGACATAATTTTTAGATTTAGTGGGGGCATGCTTTAGAACCATGTTCTCTACACGTATTCAACATTTGGTATTTATATTTTTCAAATTTAGTAGGGGCATGTCATATAGGCATGGATTGTACACATCATCAGTTTTTATAGTCATTAGGGGGATGTCATATAGGCATGGCTTCTAGACACTCACAGTTTAATATTCAATAAGGGTATACTTTGGAAGCATGTTCTCCACACTTATTCAGTATTCAACATCTCCAGATTATAGTGATGGCATGTTTTGAAAACATGTCCTACACACTGGTACTTATTCTAATTTTCATATTTCTCCATATATATGGGGGAATGCTTTGGAATCATGTTCTCCACACTTACATAGTTTCCAAATTGGCCAAAGCACATAGTTATATAATTTATATTCATGGTTGTGGTAGAATTTTATACATTGGTACCATTGTTATACATAGTTTTAGCATGAGACATATCTAAGGTGCATATGTTCTGTAATTTACACCTAATATTTCAAAATATAATATAGTTTTAGATTTTAAAACACTCTCAAATATTTTCATCACCCACTATGATGTACTTTAATGCACTGATACCCATGATGTACTTTTATGGACTGTATTGAATTAATCTACTATAGTAGTTGGTTTGATTTTGGTATGGTTGAGGTGATTAAATCACTCAATCTTACCAGGTTTTCATGTTGGACTTAATTTTATCATTCAACCTTACTAATTTGATAGTATGAATTGACTTTGTTCACTCATGCTCACTAGGTTACAAGTATCATTGGGTTACATGATTCAACTAATCTCAACAACCAAGTGGCAACACCCATTTTCTCCAAGGTTATGGGCATGTTATTTCTAATCTCTCTATCTCTCTATGTCTCCTTATATATATGTACTTTATAGATTTATATTTTTTTTTTCTAATCTCAATTTTAGATCCTTACAATGATACATATTTTAAATCAAATTGACAATAGACAAGGTGGTTACATCAATACACAAGTGTACTCCTAAACCTTTCTCTTTCAATTTCAAATCTTTTAATAAATTTAAATTTTATATTATATGAACTGATTATGTATTGTAAAATGTTATTGGTTATAGGTTAGTCACCAATAAATCACTCAAGTTGGACTCAAGCAAATTCAAGGTGTGTTATACACACCTAGGTATGTATTCCTTTCCTTTAAACTAGAAATTTCATTACTAGATTAAAGGGTAAGAAAATGTAGACACTATTTTATGGATTATATATCACCTTAGTCATGTACACTTGGAAAGCTTAGAATTTGGCTATTCCTCTCAATTCTAGACCTCACCCACTTTCCAAATTATCACATCTACTCTATCTTATACCTATTGTCTTATCTCTTAGTTTGACCAATCTTATGTTGATGACTTAGCCCTTTTATCATGTCCGAAATTCTTAAAACCTACTTATCTTCCACCTCTACAAGTTTTGAATGTGTACCTACTTTCTTACTACCTAAACACTAAGGTCTAAGATAGACATCTATATTGGCTCTAGTGTCTTAACATGATGCAAGTATCCAATGCCCTAAAGTCATCTAATTTGAAAATTAAATGTATCCTCATGGTCAACCTAAGTGATTTAATGTGATTTACTTATCCAAAAGGATTGATATAAATACATGATCAACCCTCATTCATTCCTCACCTAGCATTCAAATAAAAAGAACATTCAATTGAACAAATCTTCCCTATTTCCATAAAAGTCATAAGTACTCCACATCTATAGGTCTAAAGTACCAAAAGAGTAACCCATCAGCTATATTTTCCAAATTACAAGTTAAGTCATTATTGTACTTGATTTGCACATATTACATGATTCACACACAAGACAACACATTAAGGCAAACTAAATTAGTCTGAGTCCCTCTTCAAAGTATTAGATAAATAAGCATCACTCATTGATAGAGGGATATTTAGGGTCAACTCAACACCATGTGTCTACAAACCTATTTTTCCCTAAGGTCACTATGAATATGAATAACTAGGGTTTTAAAAATTCATGAGGAGCAATAGAACATAACCCATATCTAAATACACCATAGTGAAGGTGAAGTCAACCCAAAATCATCTAGGTGGTCATATATATTTTTAGTAGGTATTTCATATAGGACACTTGCATCGAGTTTAGATAGTAGCATCGACACAATCATCCTAGGATGATGTTAGTAATTACATCTCTAGATGCACTTAATCCAAAATATGATGACTATTCTAAAATTGTCTTCCAGTCTACTTTCTACATGTTCTAGACCTATATCTATATTATAATCATAATAAGCTAAGTACATTACCTCTTTGTCATTTATATACTTAACACACTTATACTTACTATTTTTAGTATATCTCAGTTTCAAAAATTCAATATATGTTTATATCTAAGTTTAGCACCCAATTGGCCTATTGTAGATTTGATCATCACCCTTATACATTATTATTTCTATATTATTAACCATATTTACCCCATTAAAAAGATCACATAATTAAATTTAGGGTTAAACATCTCCCTAGTCATAAACAGTCTCCATATCACAACTAGATATGGTGTTGTATTTATTTTGGCCTATAATCCCCATAATTTCATGTAAAAATTGCATAAATGGGTGGTTGGGTATGTGTGGATCACCAATTCAACCATTGTATCCATCACAACACCACTTTGGCTTGAATTTAAAATTAATTTAGGTGGTTACACACAAATGTGCCCTAAATCATATGAATTTTTCATGGTCATAAGTGGATATGTGTTGTTGTGTCACTTTTGGCCTATATGGAACTTAATCATAAGTGACATCATTATAAATTAGTGTTTGGGTGTGTGTGGGTTACAAGTGTGACACACATTATCCCAATCACACCAATTTGGCTTTAATTAGAAGTGAATTGGGGTGATTGTTCATAAATGTGCTCCAAATTATTTGTATTTTCTTGGTCACAAGTGTGTATGGTAGTTTTGTGCTGATTTTGGCCTATAAGGTAACTAATGACAATCAAAATAGGAATAAATGGGTGGTTGGATGTGTAGGGGTCACAATACAACTTAATTTTCCAAAATCACACCACTTTGGCCTAAATTCAAAGAGAAATGGGTGATCATGGATAAGAGTGTCTATCTATTTTCACATTTACCCTGATCATAAATGGATATGGTGTTATTGTGTCATGTTTGGCATATAAGGGACCTAATAACAAGTAAAATCAATAGAAAGGAGTGGTTTGGGTTGCATGGATAACTAATGTGACCTAAAATGCTCTATTCACACCACATTAACATGAATTCAAACTAAATTAGGTTGACCACACATAAATATTCCTCAAAATATCCCAATTTACCCTAGTCACAAATGAATATGATGTTATTGTGTCACTTTTGGCATATAAGGGACCTAATAATACAAAAAATAAACATAAATGGGTGGTTGGGTGTGTGCTTGTTTGTAAAATTTAATTTTGACACACCTATAACTCTTAGAAATGTTAATAAGTAATCTAGAAGGCTCCAGAACCTTAAAAATGACTATATGTGTTTCAAAAAATGACATTAGTTGCATAAGGTACTCATTGAAAGCCTTAGGTTCAATACTGAAATCTTAAAAAATGACTATGTATTAACAAGATTAGATTTTGAAAAACTATGTTCTAAATCATAATTTGTGGAGCTGTGAGACAAATTCTAGAAGATATAGAGAGGCCCTAATTTATTATATTTTCTAAAATAAAATTAAAGTATATCAATGTAACTATCAAATAATATAAATAAGTATATATTTATGTTGTTTTATTCAACATTTATTTTTCATAAACCCACACAATGATATTTACATTGATATACTTAACATTTATTATAGTGAACCCACACCCTGCTTCAAAGAACTTGCACATTACATAATAGCAGTACCACATATATACTATAGTATGTCTGCAATTTTTAAAGTACATAGTTTTAAACCATGTACATTCTTTAGGTTTAGTTATAATCGAGCCTAAATAACATAAGCATGTACTCATTTTTTGTTAAAATCATGATTTCATAAAAACAAATGTACAATTTTTTGCCCCCCAATTTTTTGCACTTACCTTATTAGACACTATTTATGAATTATATAGCATCTCAACCTTATCAACTTGTCAAATACATATCATATATGTGCCTTAAACTTCTAGACCTTCCCCGTTTCCAAAAGGATTGCATACACTATCTCTTTGTGCAAATTTACTTATCTCTTAGTTATACCAATGTTATTATGATGACCTATACCTTTTATCTTGTCTAGAATGTTATAAAATTGCTTAACTTTTATCTCTAAAAGTTTCATACTGACACCTATTTTCCAACTCCCCAAACACTTATGTCATAGTCAAACACCTACGTTGATGCAAGTGTCCTATTCCAATGCAAGTGTCTACTACCCTAAAATCATCTAATTTATAAATCAAATGTATTCTTAAGACTAGTCTAAGTGATTTAATGTGAGATATTCTTCAAAGGGATTGGAGTAAATATAATATCAATCCTCATTCATTCCTCACCTATCATATACCTATCATAAACCAAACAACTCACAAGATAACTTACCAAAGGTACTCAATCAAGCACTCAAATAAGCAAAGCTTCCCTTTTTTTTTTTTTTTCATATTAGTCATAGGTAAAACACATCTATAGGTCTAAAGTATGGAAATAACATCCCATGAGTGACATTTTCCAAGTTACAAGCTGGATCACTATTATACTTGCTTATCACACATTACATGATTCACACACAAGCCAACACATATAAGATAACTACATAAGTCTGAGGCCCTATTCAAATTATTAGATATATAGGTAGTGATCATTGATAGAGGGATATTTGAGGTAGCTCAAAATTATGTTCCCACTAACCCATTTTTTCCATAACCACTATGAAGATGAATAACTAGGGTTTTATCATTTGACATAGAGTGGCAATCCATGACCCATATTTGAATTCATTAAATTGAAAGTGACACTAAACCCAAAATCATTTATGTGGTCACATTTCATGTTAATAGGTATTATATATTAGACACATACATTAAATTCAAATATAAGCATCGATGCAACTATCCTAGGTCAACACAAGCGTACATGGCTATAGAGGTACAATTTCTAGAATCAAGTAAAATGTCTAGAATCTAGATCCAATAGACCTTTTGTTCATTCCAATTCTAGATCTATTTTAGCATTAGAACCAACTATATTTTTTTAATTATCATAACAATATCTAGCATAACTATACTTTCCATTTTTATCATATCTCATCATAATAAATTCAATATATC
The DNA here is from genome assembly GCA_037957365.1 of Torreya grandis. Classification (NCBI taxonomy): domain Eukaryota; kingdom Viridiplantae; phylum Streptophyta; class Pinopsida; order Cupressales; family Taxaceae; genus Torreya; species Torreya grandis. The sequence continues at coordinate 1,365,601 of JARHVA010001787.1, forward strand.
TTTTATCTAAAATTTGAAAATAATTGGCTTGTTCTAGATATAGTTTATCACCTTTGTGCCCTAGGCTATATCTATCCCTTTTAACCCTATATTCCTTAATATATATTGTCAGGAATCTAGAACAACAAACATGCTCTGATCCCACTTGTCAGGATGCGAAACCGGAAACATACAATTGATTACCAAACTTCAAACAACTTAATATGCGGAAATAACCAGATTCACCAAGTAACTAGAATTCAGAGTAACACAGCATATGAGAGACAATACACAACTTGTATTAACACTTTATACAGAAAAGAATACAATAAAGAAGATGCCACTTCTTCTCCACCACCTTACAGAAGTTTCCCACACCTCAAGTGAACAGTAATTCTTCTCCCCAAAGCTCTCCCTCTCACAGGTCACAACACTCAACTCAAATACAGAGTTGGTGTTCACCTCCCATGCTCCACGCATAACACAAGTGCTCCACGCACTCCACAAGCACTCCACGTGCTCCACAAGTACTCAAGGTACTTCAAGTAGATCTCCCATGAATCTGCAACAACCTGCAATTCAACAGACCATACTTATGGAAGGAACTTCCTTGCCTTCCTCTTGCTCTATCCGAGTACACACCTGTACTCCAAGTAGATCCTGCCTGATACTGCTCCCTGTTGTGTTGCTGTCTGTATGACCTTGCACACCTGCAAATCAAAAAATGGTTCTGCTCACCTGTGAACCTCGACCTTGCACACACATACACCTGCAGATCAACGATCTTACTTACCATGTAGATCTCCTATATAGGCCATGCAACTGTGACCAAGATCCTACACTCCTGAAGAACCCAGCTGGCTCTCCAATCCAGCACCAACACACCTGGTACTGTGGCACTAGGAGGAACGCACCATTGCTCTACCTCACACACAGAAGGAGCTTATAATTATGCTCTCTTACTCCCTAGCACACTTTTCCAATACAACCATGAGTCTATTATATAGATCTCATCCAAACAATAATTAGACATCTAATTACAATAATTAGATCCGCAGCTCTCAGTCTAAAATTAGATCTCTCCATGCAAACACTTGGTTCATTAGTTAACTGCCCATAGATAGCTCGCAGTCGAACCACACAGGCGACCGACGCCGGTCCCTGTCCGCCTGGGGGTCGCCAACACCAGCCGATCTCTGACCGACGCCGGTTGTCTTCCTGCCCTTTCCTGCCGATGTCGGTTGGCCTGACCGACGCCGGTGTCTCTGGCACTCAGCAACTCTCCTGCAACCTCCTCTGTATCTGCATCAGTGAAGCTTTTAGCTCCACAATCCTAACAATCTCCCACTTGGAGATAAACAGCTGCACTGTACCTGTACCTGTACTCCATCTAATCTATTTCCTAGTTTGTATCCCTCTTCAAGCTCCCACCTGAAGACAACACACCACACAACTTGTGATGTACCTCCTGTCATCCGAGTACCCTGCCACATCCAAACCTACAACACCTGTAGTGAAGTCCTGACCCTGCATAGCAACACCTGCTGCCTGGTCCCTCTCAGAAAACCTGAGAATCCACTTCCCCGAATTGGCTCCTAACTCTGACAGCTCCCACTACATGGGAATACTCAGGTCTATACCAGACCTCATGTGATTTCAGACACTGTACCTGTCCAGCCCTTAGTGTGCTCCGGTTCTGCATCCTGAACCTCGCCAACACTTGATTCACATCAGCTCCCACTCGAGACAAAATCAACCTGTGATCTCCATGCCTCCCATGTCAAAGAATTCCGCTGCTCCAAACTCCTCATGACATGCCACTGAACTAATCTTACCCTTAGCTCAGCAAAACCCTGTATGTACACCCCTGCTAACTAGCATAATATCCACATACAGCAACAGAATGATGTTGCAATCATCATCCACCTGGTAAGTCAAACCACAGTAGTTACCTGACACTGACTGAAGCCATGCTTCGTCCTCCACCTGTCAAACCTGGTACCACTGTCCTGCAGCTCCACAAGACCATATGCCTGGTCTTCCGTCTCACGTATCCGTTCTCTCTATTCTTCTACTAAGGCATCCATTCGTCTCTGTGCTTTCATCTAGCTGGCAAACCTACCAAGACACCCGTCTGGTTCTGCATCATATACCTGCCTAGCTCACACCTGTTTCCTGGATCCTTCCTGCTATATAATCAGCAACAAGTATGAAGAAGAGGAACAACAAATTTGAGGGCCTACTTACACCTTCAATCCTCTGTATGGGTGTTTGAGACTCCTTGACAGCATGCTGTCCACCCAAAAATTTGTTACAGTGACCGACCTCGGTCACTCCACAGTCTGCATCCGACCGACGTCGGTTCTCATGCGTCTGTACCTGACTACCAACCTGCCTGCGTTGGTGTCCCTGCTGCCGACGTCGGTCCTCCTAACCAACATCGGTCTTACATACTGCCGACGTCGGTCCCATGACCGACGTCAGTCTTACCCTACCCGACATCGCCGGCTTCGGTCTGCACATGACCGACATCGGCACCTGTCTGTTCGACGCCGGTTCTTCCTGACCGACGCCGGTGTCTGTGTTCGCCTGTGAGTGATGACTTTTTACCCGCGAGCTCCTTTGGATCAATCTCCATGTCCAAACTGCCCTGCTCAGATGTATCCAGCCTCATCCACTGAACTCTGTCTGCCATCTCCTCCAAAAACACCAAGGCTTTCCAGTTCTTAAGCCTATCAAATATATCTGTCTTCCGCTTAAGAACATGCATCTCCTTCCTGCTCATGTGACCAAGCCTACGAAGCCATGTCTCTGCAATAGAAGAAGAATCAATAATATAAACAAGTAGATAAAGTGTACCTGTTTTCTTACCACCAGCTAATTCAAGTGCTGCCACTGTGAGAGTTCTTGTGCATCTCTCATCACCCAATATTTCTAAAGAAATTAGCCATATCTCCAAACCTGAGACCTGCATGACCTTCACCAACACCTGTGTGTTGGCCGCCTGCAATTTCAGCTTCACTTCCCCTTTGCCAATTCTTTGGCAAGGCTTACCAGCTCCTCTATCTGGGGCTGCATGGAAAGAGGCAACCGAATCTTTTATCCAAGATTCAACTTTATCCAAGAAACCTGCAAACACATCCTGTGCAACAACACCTGCAACATCTGTATCTTCAGTTTCTTCATGCTGATATGTTACCAACCAACAATCTTCTTTTACCTGCTCTTTCTTTCCATCAGACCGTGAGTAACCGTCTGTGCTTTTCAACTCCTCCATTCTTAGCTTACTTTGATCTGCCATTGCTCTACTCCCACTCAATCAGAAACCCCTGAGAGTGCCCTGTAACCAAAACACAACCTGCTTCCTGCAACCTTAGCTTTGATACCACTTGTCAGGAATCTAGAACAACAAACATGCTCTGATCCCACTTGTCAGGATGTGAAACCGGAAACATACAATTGATTACCAAACTTCAAACAACTTAATATGCGGAAATAAACCAGATTCACCAAGTAACTAGAATTCAGAATAACACAGCATATGAGAGACAATACACAACTTGTATTAACACTTTATACAGAAAAGAATACAATAAAGAAGATGCCACTTCTTCTCCACCACCTTACAGAGGTTTCCCACACCTCAAGTGAACAGTAAATCTTCTCCCCAAAGCTCTCCCTCTCACAGGTCTCAACACCCAACTCAAATACAGAGTTGGTGTTCACCTTCCATGCTCCACGCATAACACAAGTGCTCCACGCACTCCACAAGCACTCCACGTGCTCCACAAGTACTCAAGGTACTTCAAGTAGATCTCCCATGAATCTGCAACAACTTGCAATTCAACAGACCATACTTATGGAAGGAACTTCCTTGCCTTCCTCTTGCTCTATCCGAGTACACACCTGTACTCCAAGTAGATCCTGCCTGATACTGCTCCCTGTTGTGTTGCTGTCTGTATGACCTTGTACACCTGCAAATCAAACAATGGTTCTGCTCACCTATGAACCTCGACCTTGCACACACATACACCTACAGATCAACGATCTTACTTACCATGTAGATCTCCTATATAGGCCATGCAACTGTGACCAAGATCCTACACTCCTGAAGAACCCAGCTGGCTCTCCAATCCAGCACCAACACACCTGGTACTGTGGCACTAGGAGGAACGCACCATTGCTCTACCTCACACATAGAAGGAGCTTATAATTATGCTCTCTTACTCCCTAGCACACTTTTCCAATACAACCATGAGTCTATTATATAGATCTCATCCAAACAATAATTAGACATCTAATTACAATAATTAGATCCACAGCTCTCAGTCTAAAATTAGATCTCTCCATGCAAACACTTGGTTCGTTAGTTAACTGCCTGTAGATAGCTCGCAGTCGAACCACACAAGCAACCGACGCCGGTCCCTGTCCACCTGGGGGTCGCCGACGCCGGCCGATCTCTGACCGACGCCGGTTGTCTTCCTGCCCTTTCCTGCCGACGTCGGTTGGCCTGACCGACACCGGTGTCTCTGGCACTCAGCAACTCTCCTGCAACCTCCTCTGTATCTGCATCAGTGAAGCTTTTAGCTCCACAATCCTAACATATATTTTAGGTTTAAATATTTGGTAAACCTGATTTGTTGAATGTAAATCTTTCTGATTCATAGGTTTTTTAGCTAGCTAAGGTTTCATATTACTATATTATTTCTTTCCATGCTTATATTATTCTGCATGCAACCTAGGCATAGCCCTAGATTAGGAGATGTGCCTATTGAACATAGTGAGCTTCCTCTCCTACCACCTAAGATGTCTCAAACTAATGAAGGGACTAATCCTATGGTCCATGATACAAATATTGAGAATGACAAACATATTGATGAGTTTATCATAGAATAATATTATGATAATGAAAACCATGAGTCTAATGAAACTGATGAACATGAACAAATAGATCATTAACAAGTATAAGTAATTGCATTATTTTTTGAGTATATTCATAAAAATCCTAAAGATCTTGATGAAATATTAAGAACCCTATTAGAAAATTAAAATTCAAAAAGCATAGATGCATAAGCATATTCATCTATTGATCATGATATCATAGCCATGGGTCATCCCCATATGCCAAAAACCCTCCCCTTGAGTACATTACCACTACATACTTATTATGGGTTCGCAAGATATGCATTTCAACCTTTATTTTCTAAAATTATTATTGCCATATATTACATGGCACACCAAAATAATTCAATTCAATTTCCAATTTTAATGCCTATATCTACCCAACCTATGGGTACACCTCTTTTGGTGAGTTATCAAGTATACAACCTAAAATATCAATAGGTGCAAGATCTTATCCAAACTATTTTTTTTTCAAACTAAGGCTACAAATATTAAACAAAATCCTCTGAAATCACCTTATGTTATTGATTCACAAGAGGCATTGCATAATCCTCTTTCACTAGAGATATCTTTTCACCCCTTTCTAACTGGTTTTGTTGCACCTAAGTTCACATTTAATGATGGAAAACGTGATGTTGGATAACTTATTTGATCCTTATTTGAGCATGCCTTGATTATGCCTCCAATGATAAAATTTTTACCAAACTATTTCCAAGGAGCTTAAAAGACTATGTTTTAAGGTGGTTATATGATTTACCAACATAATTAGTAAAATCATTCAAACCTCTTACAGATCATTTTGTGGCACACTTGTATATTTATATTACTAAAAAGGTTTCTTATGCCCAAATTGTAAAACTCAAACAGGGAAATAATGAACCTATCAATGAATATGTCTTAAGGTACAAGACCATGTTGGCTAAAATTACCAACCCTAAGTTAGATAAAGTGATTCAAGATATTTTCAAGAAAAGTTTGCTTGCTACTTTACATGAGACCATTCTATTAAAAAAGTTCAAATATTTTGATGGATTATTTCACATTATTTGGGAATGTGAAATGAATCTTATATCATTGAATAAGCTTAAGTATGTAGTAAACACACTGACTAAATCTACATCTAAAACTAGGTTTACTATCAAACTAAGTTATAAGCTCAAACCTCTTGCGTCTAAAAAATAAATAACCATCATAATTACTACAATGTTATAACAACCTAATTTACATGTGATGTAATGCACCATGGATATAGTTTACACACTTACCTAAGTCTCTTACTTCATTAATCCCATGACTTGTCTAGTGTCACCTCATATATCTCCCTCATCTTATAGAGGTTGATATCAGTAGACCTCTACCCAAAGGGTATAATTCAAATGATTATTATGACTAATACCAAGGCCTTAGACATTCTATAAGCATATGTTTTACCTTGAAGCATAATATCCAAGATCTCATTGATTACCAAAATATTACATTTGATGATCCTCCAAAGGAATTAGGTTCATAACCCAGTGATCACTATAGATATAAAATATTTAACAATCTTTTAAAAGATCATTCAAAGAAGGATATACAAGTGCAAATGGAATATAATTCACATCCTCCATCTCATTGTGATAACCCATTAGATGGGATTATTATACATATATATAGAATATACCTCTTATGGGTCAAAGACCTTATATTACTTTTGATGATAGAGATATTTGAGATGATGAGTCACAACTTCATTCCTTAATCATTTGAGCATATATTAATCACCAACCTATACACAGTGTTATGATTGATAATGGTTCAAGTGAAAAAAAATTACTATGACATTACTTAGGCATTTGGGTTATACGAACAAGATTTACATCCTTTAACTAGACCAGTTAGAGAATTTTATGGAACCCCACAACATGTTCTTGGTGAGATTGACTTACATTTATAGATCAATCCCACACATGTGGTTCTTACCTTCTTAGTTATACCTTCCACGGGTGTCTTTTATATGTTATTTTAATGAACTTGGATACATACTCTTAGATCAGTACCTTCTATAGTACATGGGTGTGTTAAATACATTAATATCAATCACATAATTATAGTTTTGAAAGTTCTATATGAGCATATTATTAAGCAAGAGAAATTTATACCCAAGTAGTTAATTATCAAACCTCTTAAGGTTAATCTTCCATAAAAGAGTAAGAAACAAGCAATACCCTTTACTAGATAGACAATACTTGAGAGACCATTACATCAGAGATCCATAGTGGGTTTCACAAAATCCTCATCTAATACACACCATATCTAAATCAGCTACACATGTTCCTATCATTATTGTTCCAAAGAAACCACAAACCTTGCAGTAATGGGTTATACAAACCCCTACTCCTATTATTTCTTCATGACCCCAAATTCCTATTATACATACATAAAGTATCATAGATACTATAATGACATATATTACACCTATACATGTTCTTTAGAAGTACCACTAGATCATTGCACTAGGTTCATAGTGATGAGATACCTATGAGCATCCATTAGTTGAGATCATGGGGTATCTTCTCTAGTTTCAAATATTCCAAAAATACCAAAAAAATAAAAAAAACTTAAAGAATCCAAATATATGTTCAACATTTACATGTGTCATTATCTTCTTGGCTCCTATTTTGTTAGTTTCATGTTAGTGGATAGTGTATCATTTATTTATATATACACTTGTGTTTCACACATATTTTGAGTGCGATACAAGCATACACAGATAAATGATCTATGTACTTTCATATGTTGGACCATTCCTCTTCTCATTTGATGTGGACATTGTGAGCATCCACTTATTTGATCATGATACATCTAGGTTATATCATTCTATGGTCATTTTACATTATCATGTTTGAGCTTATGTACTTACACATGCCATTATCCATACTTATATATTTCATAGTGTACTTGATATGCTACGTACTTAATGTTTTTTCCTAACACATATGATCCATAGACTAATATGTTAGGTTTATGTCTGTTTCTTATACTTTCATTCATGTACTTCCTTAAGTGTCTTATCTTTATATTGTTTTGCTTGTTTGACCATTTGAATATGTTGCATTAGTTTCAACCCCTGTGCCTTTGTTTACCTATTTGACATCTAAATATGTCATTTATTATTGTAGGAATTCTTTAATATTCCATTATTAATTTTGTGTACATTTGACTAAGTCATGTCCCTTCGATTATGTCAGATTTGAACATGCCCCTTACTTGAGGTCTCCTTAGACCATTCCATTTTTATCTGATTTTGATTGATATTATGCATGTACTTGGTTTCTTTTTGATTTTTTATTGTTATTATCTAGATGTTGACATGATCTACATCATACATCTTAACAATTGGTGTGATCACATTCTTTGTGCTTTAATAATATATCTACCTAAACATGTTCCTTTTATATGTTACATGGCTCATACATAGATTATATAGTTATCTTATCCTTTTGAGATAAGTTGAATAGAAATTTATACTTCCCCTCACCTCAAAGAGGGGTATATTAGTGGGGGAAGGTCATAGAGGAATGGTTTCCACATTCTTCATAGACTCAGATATACAATGGGGGCATGTTTTGGAAACATGTTCTCCACACATACACTAGTTTTTAGATTTAGATATATAGTGGGGGCATGTTTTGGAAACATATTATCCACACTTACATAATTTTTAAATTGGATAAATTACATAATTATATTATTTAAATACACATTTTTGACATAATTCTATACATTGGTACCATTGTTATACACAGTTTCAGCATGACACATATCTAAGATGAATATGATATACAATGTGCACCTAATATTGTAAAATAAAAATAGTTTAAAATTTATAACATTTATATGGACTATCATCACACATTATATTTTAATTTTATAGACCATATTGAGCCAATCTACTTCAGTAGTTGGTTTGCTTTTGGTATGGTTGAGGTCATTAAATCACTTAATAGTTCCAAGTTTATAGGTTGGACTTGATTACATCATCTAACTTCACCACTTTTATAGTGTGAGTTGACTTGGTTCACTCATTTTTACCAAATTATAAGTATGATTATGTTGCATGATTGAGATAATCTCAACTATCAAGTGGTAACTTACCTTTTCTCTAAAGTTAGGAGCATGTGTCCTCTAATCTCTCTATATCTATCTAGATATATGCACTTTCTAGATTTTATATTTTTCATGATCACACCTTTAATTATTCATAATGATATATCTTTTCAAATAAAATTTCTAAAAGATAAGGTAGTTGCATTAAAACATAGGTGTACTGGTAAACCTTACTCTCCTTCAATTTTGATCATTTCAATAGTTTCAATTTTAAATTATATGCATTAATTATATACAGTAACATGATTTTGTTTTCAATTCAGTCATCAAAAATCACTCAAGTTGGACTCAATTAAAGGCAAGGTGTGTTATACATACCTAGTTATATATTTATTTTCCTTTAAACTAGCAATTTCATTACTATATTAAAAGGGGGGTAAATGTAGATACTATTTCTAAATTATATAACACCTCAATATTGTACACTTAGAAAATACATATCATGGATGTACCTTCAGATTCTATACCTTCTCCACTACTAAAAGTCTCACATACACTACCAATTTGTGCCTATTTTATTATCTCTTAGTTTGACTAATGTTATTTTGATGACCCAAGCCTTCTATCTTGCCTAGAATGATATAAACCTACTTATCTTCTATCTCTAAAAGTTATGGAATTGAACTTATTTTCAAACTACCTAAAAACTTGCATCCAAATCACATTCCTACATTTATGCAAGTGTCCAATTCCCTAAAGTCATCTAATTTATTAAAAAAACATATTCCTCTAGTTAGTCTAAGTGATTTAATGTGAAATATTCTCCAAAGGATTGGTATAAATATAAGATCAATCCTCATTCATTCCTTGCCTAGCATAGACCAAATAACTCACAAGGAAACTTACCAAATGAACTCAATCAAACACTCAAGTGAGCAAAGCTTTCCTATTTTATCTTATTCTGATATCAATCATAGGGACAACACATATACTAGTCTTAAGTACAAAAAGTGCATCCCATGAACCACATTTTCCAAATTAAAATCTGGGTCATTATTATACTTATTTATCACACATTACATGATTCACACACAATCCAACACATAAGGGATAACTACAAAAGTATGAGGCCCTGTTCAAAGTATTGGCTATGTAAGCAATGTTCATTGATAGAGGGGTTTTTGGGATAGTTTGGCACCATGTTCCCATTAACCAATTTTTCTCACAACCACTTGAAGATGAAGAACTAGGGTTTTCTTATTTGAAAATGAGTGACATTCTATGACCTAGATATGAATACACTAGAACAAAGACAACATAAATCTAGAATCAATCAAGTGGTCACATCTTATTTTAGTAAGTATTCTGTAATGGACACTTACATCTGATTCAAATAAAAGCATCAATGGAACCATCCCAAGTTGACAAAAGTGTATGTGTTTATATAGGTATAATTTATAAAATTAAATTATTGATCTATAATCTATATTTGGTCTACTTTATGCTTGTTCCCATTCTAGAACTGTATTATCATCAGAACCAACTATCTTATTTTTATTATCATTACAATATATAACATAACTATACTTTCCATTTTTAACATATCTCAACATAATAAATTTAGTATTTTTTTTTATCTAGGTTTTGAAAATAATTAGCCTATTATAGATATATTTTATCACTTTTTTCTCTAAGCTATCTCTATCCCCTTTAACCCTATTTTTCTTAATCTAGATTTTAGGGTTAAACGATCTATGTATAATGTGCCTCATGACTCATTGGTGTGTGCCACTAAGTTTTAGAATAAAATATATTAAAATCTCTAATATGACTACATAAAAATATGTAGGGGTGAGTGTCTTACAACTCTATAGTTTGCACCTCCAACTATGTGGAAGTAAATATTTATAGTGTGCCTAGTTTATATTATCATGTATCTAAATATAAAATAAGTGAATCATGTTCCTCCATTTTAAGGTGTGAGATAATTTAAATATTTTTCATGTAAAAATAAAGGATTTCATGTACCATAAGTAAAATATATAATCCATAAGAGGATTAACTATTGAAAGCACATTTATAACACATTTTGGTATAATCATAAAAATATGGTATTTATCATTGAAGCACATTTATAACTCAAGAGAGTAAGACCATAGGGATTATAAATCATGTAATAAAAATATAATCTTGAATGAATATATGTGTCTCAAGAGATTACAACCACTAAAGGTCTAAAATACATAAGAAAAGGTAATAACTTGTTGCCCTTGCATTGGCAAGGGAGAAATAATAAGGATACAAATTATATATGCCAATTTGGACAAGATATAATCGATGAATAAAAAAAATATTAGACCCTATTTTAAAATATATTTAATAGATTAATAATAATAATAATAATCCCCCATGTGGATGATATAAATATCAAGGGAAAAATCAATAGTATACCCCAATATATGCATGGTAGGAACCACTAAAATGTAAGAAATAATTACATATATAATGAAGCATGGTAATAACATAACCAAATATATATTTTAAGATATGTGTATACAATGGTGTATCATTCCCTCAATGAGTGAAATATAAACAATATAACCCCACACTAGTATGCCCCCATAGATGTATGGAAAGGGACCACATAAATGTAGGAAATCGAGAAAGGATTTATGTAAAAATAGAGGTTGAGAGGGCTATGAGGCATTTTTTGACATCAATAGAGAATGAGACTCAAATAAAAAATAATTGAGATAAAAATATGCAAGAGAACCAAAATAACAAACTAAAACAAACATGAAATCAAAGAAAATTTGATAGGTCAAATAAGAATAAATAAATAAAAGTATCAAGTATAAAAAGCATCAAAAATGCATTATATTCATTGGATGTTTCAAAGGGTTTCCCTCTACATTAGTTAAGTTGCATGA